>JAWHQI010000134.1:6015000-6713373 GCA_033032865.1 Dactylorhiza incarnata
TAGAAATACGCGGGCTCCAAAATAGAGAGCAAGGAGGCCCATCCCGGAGTAGAAAGGAAATCCTGCACCGCACCGGCTTGCCAGAAAGTGGTGAGGTCATTCCAGTCGATGAGTCGAAATACTCTAAATTCCTTTGTACGGAGGCGGTCACTCCGATCCTGGTGAGTGGAAGAAGGAAAATAGAACATAACTTCCGCAGCGAGGGACTCATCGGGGAGTGCAGAAGAGGACTCACCAATGGCGTGGTTGCGATGGGGGGCCATTTGGAATGGAGAGATGAGGAAATTCGTCTACGAGAAGAGAAAAGAAAAGAAAGAATTCAGGAGAAGGTGTGGAGAAAAGAGATCGAGGGGGAGCCGCTGTTTAAATAGCAAAAAAATCCGGTGGTCACCTTCACGGTCACGCACGTGACCGAGCGCGTGTAACCAAAAGCGCGTGAGATTTATGCGTGGGGGAGGAATCCAAGGGAAGACTGGTCAAACCTTGTCCTTTGGCAAGTCACGCCTTCGGTCACGCCCGTGATCGAGGGCATGTAACGTAAAATATCAATTATGACGGGGAATCCGACGCAGACTCGATCAAAAAGGCGTTTTTGAAAAGTCACGGCCCAGGGTCACGCCCGTGACCCAGTGCGTGTACTAATCTTTATGATTTTCGTAATTAAATGTCATTAAAGAGAAAAGGACGAGGCACAGACGGTCAAGGTCATGTCAACAATGTCACGGGCATGACTCTAAAAGGGAATCATTGATCAGTCTCGCGAAATAATGGCGACAACGAGGCAAGTCACGAGAGTAACTTGAAATTGTCACGGGAGTGACATGCAATGTCATAGGTGTGACTGCCCAAAATGAAGCCTGATGATACCGTATCGGGAGAAAATGTGGTTTCGTGCAGGTCACGCACGCGACCAATACTGGTCACGCCTGTGACCAATACTGGTCACGCCCGTGACCACTACTGGTCACGCCCGTGACCACTACTGGTCACGCCCGTGACCACTACTGGTCACGCCCGTGACCAATATGTTAGATCGATAAGCGCTCTTAGAGTGGGGGGGGGGGGGGTGAATAAGGGAATAAAATTCTTTTTGTAATATTAAGCAATTTACTATATTGTTTTAAAGTTAACAAGAGAGCAAAATAACAATTTAGCAAAAAGTAATTTGCAATAATAAAAATTACGCGAAATGAGAGAAATCAAGTAAACACAAATAGAGACATGATTGTATTATATAAATAAGTGTTTACATATAATTGATTTCAATATCGCTAGAAATCGGAGGCTTACAAATGTTAATAACTTTTCCTTTTCTATACCGACTTGTATCCCCACAAACCGGTTGGCTTTAGCCAATCCTTCCCCGGATATGACCTCAAGCCGCTCTAGCCAATCCATCCCCGGATATGTCCTCGAGCCCCCTAGATCTAATCTCCTAGACCTAGTCGTCAAATCACGCGGCGAATTACCCCCTAAGCCGTGCAAGGACCTAGTCGCCAGCAAAAGGCGAATTCTACTACAAAAAATACAATAATGAAATAAAGTAAATAACTAGAACTTCCTCTATGAGATTTCTGAAGTTGAGGATGAAGGATCGTTGTTGCATAAGCGAGGTTGAAGCAATCATTCTTTGGATGCAACGTGGGGGCTTCCTTCTCCAGAAATCATCTTTAGATTTGAGTGGGAGATGAACTTTCGGCAGAGTAACAGCTCTGGAATTTTGGCACAAGTAATCTCTCTATAAGCACTTACCAAAATGAGAGAGAAGGCATCAAAATATATAACTTGGAGACAGCGCCTGCGGTAGCTCCTAGCGCCTACGGTAGTGTTCGTGTGGAGGCGGTTACAAAACTGTCGGTGGCGTGGCGTTGCGCACGAACTTGAGCTAGCGCCAGGCGGTAGTGCTAGCACCTGCGGTAACCTCTAGTGCTGGCGGTAGTGCTAGCGCCTACGGTAACCTCTAGCTCTGGCGGTAGTGCTTTAGTTCAGTTTGTTGGTTCCAAGCTGCTTTCTACCTGTGGAGTATTGCACCTATAGTTCCTGCACACTATAAACACACGACAAGCAAGATCAAATACAATTTGGGATTTATTATTCTCAAACAAAGGGATGTGATACACATGTTCAACAATCTCCCCCATTTGATAATAACAAATCTTCTTAGCAAGAAATCAACAAAAGTGTTTATGGTATATGATAAGCGAGATAAAAGTGCAACTATAGTATATGATAAGCATGAGAATAGTGCATACTCCCCCTATCTTAATGTCCCCCTACATAAAGGCAATTTATGTTTTACTCTCCCTAAATTACAAGAATTAGTCTCCCCTTAATCTTCTAAATTTCTCCTCTAAATTTCTTCAAATAATCTCCCCCTTTTGGTATTATTAAAAGAAGGTGGGGTGAGGGTAGTAAGGTAGCACTCCTAATAAATGATAAAGCATGATCGAGCTTTTATAATATAGATAATGATAAAGAGTTTAAACATAGTATATATACGAGATTTCAAATAAAAAATAAGAGTTGTAAGCAAGCGGAAGATTATAAGAAACATCTTTTTGTAAGCATGAAAAGCATAAGTAAAAATATGAGTTTAAGTTCAAAATTGAAAGTTGTTTTAACCTTTTTGAAATCTCAAAGTTTTTCATAAAGATACCAAGCATGAAATGAACATATCAAAAAGAGATTATACTACGATGTTACTTAATTTCAAGTTTAAGGGATACCAAACATTGTAGAGATCATGTTAGGTCATCTAGTGCATTACTTTTATAAAGAGTAGTATAGATAAAGCATTAGAATTCAATACTCATGAGAAGAAGTGTTATGAAAGATAATGAAGTGCACATAAGTGTATTTTGAGCAATGATATCAATTGATTTAAATCACAAAATACAAGACATATGTAGAGTTAAGTGCACAATAAAACACAAGTATATTAATTTCACACACTTTTAGTGCACATAATTTTTAACAAAGTGGTGTAATAACCAAGGTTTGCACAAGACACTTTACTATTCTTTCCAAGGTGCTCAACCTCACAATGCTTATGAAGACTTATCAGGAGGTTCAAGTAGTGCTTGGTGGAGTTATATTTGTCTATTTTTTGTTCACTTTTGTGAGACAACATTCTCGAATACACTTGTTTTGCAAACCCAACACTAAAAATTTTTAAACCACTTTTCTTAATTTTTAAGTGCAATTCAAATGTAGTGTAGATAATAAACTTCTGCAAATTTTTATTCATTGTACAATTAAAATACACAAGCAAGTATTATTAGATTTAAACACACATGTACATTACCAAACATAAGTGAGTGTAAAAGTATCATTATCAATCACAATACATTTACTCATACTTAGAGGCATGCTAAGCTTGGTTCTACACATATTTTTAAATACAATTTATGCACTTTAAATAGATATATTAAAGCATGATAAACAAAACAATGTTCATAGTAATTTGAAGGAATAAGTTTTAACATTGTAAATAATTCTAAATAATAGAATTCATATATGCCTGATATTAATAAATAAAGATCATACAGTTTTTTGTTGTTTTGAAAAATTTTAATGAAAGAAAAACAGAAAACTATAAAAACATATTTTTGTATTTTTGAATTTTGAAGTTTTGTAGTTTATTTTTCATAATATAGATAAAACAAAAATAACAAAAGTCAGAAACCCAAAAAATAAGTAGTACATATGAACTAACATAATTTTATAGATTTTTAGAAATTTTAAAAAACAGAAAAATGAACATCCACGCTAGCGCCGGCGCTAGTGCTAGCGCGAAAAACATTACTTGATTTTTTGAGAATTTTAAATTTTCTTTTTTTGATCTTGATTAAGAGTTTTTAGAGTAGTCTTATGCAGAAATTTTGTAATTTATGGAGAAGTCTTGATTGCTCAAATTGCATAAAACTTTAGCGTTTTTCAAATAACTTATCCTAAAATGTCTAAGACTCCTAATTCCAACCTTAACATTTGAAACCTTGCATCGGAAAGAGGTTTAGTGAATATATCATCAAGTTGAGAGTCCGTGCCAATGAAACTTATCCTAACATTTTCCTTTTTAATATGATCCCTATGACATACATCTATATGTTTGGATCTAGAATGATGTACCAGATTATTTGTAAGATCAATGGCACTTTTATTGTCACCTTTTAATTCAATACGTTTTAGATGAAAACCAAAGTCCTCTAGAGTTTGGCTCCTCCATAGTACTTGTGCACAACAACTCTCTAATGCAATGTATTCGGCCTCCGCGGTGGATAGTGCAACCAAATTTTGTTTCCTACTAGACCATGCAACTAATGAAGGTCCTAGAAAATGACAAGTACCACTAGTGCTTTTTCTATCAAGTGAGCATCCGGCGTAGTCCCAATCGGAGTAGCCGTGAAGTGTAAATGAATTATTGTGCGGGTACCATGATCCTAGATGACCCAATTAGATATCTAAAAATATATTTTAACGCTTTTAAATGAGATTCTTTTGGATTGGCTTGAAATCGAGCACATAAGCATACGACAAACATAATATCAGGTCTAGTTGCACTTAGATAAAGTAGTGATCCTATCATACCCCTATTTAAAGTTTGATCTATAGAAATTCCAGATTCATCTTTTCCTAATTTTAGTGATGCACTCATAGGAGTAGAAGCTTGTTTAAGGTTTTCAAATCCAAAGCGTTTAAGCATATCAAAGACATATTTAGTTTGACATATAAAAATACCATTATTTCTTTGTGATATTTGAAAACCAAGGAAATAAGAAAGTTCTCCTACTAGACTCATTTCAAATTCATTTTTCATCACTCAAATAACTTCATTACACAACTCTTCATTAATAGATCCAAAAATAATATCATCAACATATATTTGTAAAATAATCATATTATCATTGTTGTGCTTAATGAAGAGAGTATTATCCGCACTTCCCATAATATAACCGTGCTTTAATAAAAATAATGTAAGTCTTTCATACCATGCACGAGGCGCTTGTTTTAAGCCATAAAGCGCTTTTCTAGTTTATAAACATGATTTGGAAATTTTTCCCTAATAAAACCGGGGGGTTGTTCAACATAAACTTCTTCTTTTACAAACTTGTTTAGAAAAGCACTTTTCCCATCCATTTGAAATAGTTTTATTCTTTTAAAGCTTGTAAATGCTAGAAAAATCTTTACAGACTCTAATCTAGAAACGGGTGCAAAAGATTCATCAAAATCTATCCCCTCGATTTGTGAATATCCTTGTGCTACCAAGCGTGCCTTATTTCTAATGATTCTAGACTCACCATCTAATTTATTTTTATAAATCCATTTTACACCTACAACCGGGTGATTAGATGGTCTTTCTACTAATTTCCAAACATTATGTCGCTCAAATTGTTCTAACTCCTCATTCATAGCCAAAAATCAAAATTCATCATTTAAAGCGGTTGAAATGTTTTTTGGTTCAATTTCGGAAACAAAACAAATATTTGAATAAGATTCATGAAGAGAAGAGCGAGTTCTTACCCCGATGGATGGTTTACCAATTATTAATTCTCGTGGACGATCCTTTGTGAATTTCAAGGCACTTGTAGGTACATATTCATCTTCCTTGGCCTCCTCTTCTTCTTCTTTGGAAGGTTCCTCATCACCATGCTCCAAAGGTGGTAAGTGACCATCCTCTTTGCCTGCGGAAAGTCTTTCTATACAAGGAACAAGTTCATCAAATTTCACATTAATTGATTCTTCAATTTTTCTAGTTATTTTATTAAAAATTCTATAAGCTTTACTATTTGTAGAGTATCCAAGAAAAGTTCCTTCATCACATTTTTCATCAAATTTCCCAAGCTATCTTTAGTATTTAAAATGAAACATTTACAACCAAAAACTTTGAAGTAAGATATGTTAGGATTCTTTTGAAAATAGAGTTCATATGGTGTGAGATTAAGAGATGGGCGAAGCATGATTCTATTTATAACATAACATGATGTATTTACGGCTTCGGCCCAAAAGGACTTAGGCAATTTATATTCACATAACATAGTGCGTGCTAGTTCTTGAAGTGTCATATTTTTTCTTTCTACAACACCATTTTGTTGTGGTGTGCGTGGTGCGGAGAACTCATGTTTTATCCCTAACATATCACAAAAAGAAGTAAATTTTTTCATTTTCAAATTCTCCTCCATGATCCGAGCGAACGCATTTGATTTTTAAATCACTTTAATTTTGAATACGAGTACATAATTTTGATAATTCGCAAAAAGCATCGTATTTGTATGAGAGAAATATTGTCCAACAATATCTTGAAAAATCATCTATTAAAACATATGTATATAATCTACCCCAAGACCTGCGGTGCTAACGGGACCAAAAAGATCCATATGAATTAATTGTAAGGGTCTTGAAGTAGAAATAATATTTTTACTTTTGAAAGAGGATTTTGTAATTTTACCTTTTTGACAGGGTGAACATAGTGAAGGTAAATTCCCATTTAATCTAGGCAATCCTCTAATTAAATCTCTTTTGGCAAGTTTTACAATAAGTTTTGTGCTAGCATGTCCTATATAAACATTATGTATTCTTGGTTTAGAAAGATCATGAAAAGAAACTATATAAACATTATGTATTCTTGGTGCAGTTAGTAAAATATCTTTTGTAGTAGGTTTAGATATTTTGCATAGATTAGTGGAAGATTCAAATAAAACATCTAATCCTTTATCGCATAATTGACTAATAGAAATAAGATTGTGTTTTAGCCCTTTCACATAAAGAACATTAGATATAGTAAAGGATTCGTTACCAACTGTACCAATACCCATGATCCTTCCTTTTCCATTATCACCAAATGTCACGATCCCTCCCTTCTTCCTTTCTAGGCTAAGAAACTTTGCTTTATTTCCCGTCATGTGCTTGGAGCATCCAGAATCCAAGTACCACACGTCTTCATTTTCCTTAGCCTGCCTGCACATCTAGAAATAAGATGAGAGTAAAGATTCAGATACCGAAGTGGTACCACCCATAGAATAAGTGGAAGCCTTAGGTACCCAGATTTTCTTTAAAGTAGTTTGTTTTAATTTCCTACAAGAACTAGACATGTGACCAAACCTATAACAGTTTGCACACGTAATAAAGGGGGTTGAGACCATTTTCTGGAATTTTTTCTTGCTGGAAGGAATCGAATTTACAGAAGAAAAAGATTTTGCAAAAGAAATCTTTGGATTTTTATCTGAGGTACTAGCGTCGGCGTTAGTGGCTAGCGCCGGGCGGTAGCCCTCACCTCGATATCCGAGCCCAAATTTTCCAAAACCATAGTACTGATTCCCTAAAATCATATCCAGAAATTTTTGGCCCATTCCAAATTTTTTAATTGCCATGGTGAGATCATGAACTTGTGCTTTAAGTGAAGAATTTTCTTTCACAAGCATGACACACCAATTTTCAAAACTTTATTATTATTATTTTTGATTTGCAAAAGAAAGGCTTCTAATTTCCTTTCTAATTCCCCCTTCTCTTTTATAAGAGTTTTGGCATGAGAGAGGGCTTTAGAAAGTGACTCTTCAATATCTTTTGCCATTTTAGTGGAGTGATCACACTCTTGGCAAGAAACCTTTCTCTTTTCTAAAACAATTAATTTCTTGGAAAGCTTTTGATTTTCTTTAATTAGAGATTCATTTTCACGATTCAATAAAATATTATCTTTCATATTTTTATCAAAAGCTTTGCAAATGTCAAGAAATTCATTAAAAAGTTCATCATAAGTGGGAGGAGTTACCTCAGTGTCACTAAGAACAATAGTGTCATCGTTGTCATTTTCTTGTCCCATGAGGCACATGTTTGCTTCCTCATCTTCGCTTGATGAAGACCCACTTGATCCTTCGGAGGAGGAGGAGTCATCCCATGTTCTAGCTTTTAGCACCTTCCTCTTTTCCTTCCCTTTGCGCCTCTTTTCCTTTTTCTCCTTCAAAAACTTTGGGCACTGGCTCCGAATATGCCCGGTCTTCCTGCAGTGATAGCATTCCGGTGTAGGTATTTCTTCTTCATCATCACTCTCCTTTTCCTTCTTTGACGATGAACCTTTCCACCTTGCATCCTTTTGGAAATATTTCCGGAAGTTGTTTCTCCTTTCCAGATTTCGCATGAACTTTCAGAAGTTTTTTACCAAATGGCTTTCTTCATCTTCATCCTCATCCTCTTGGCACTCCTTCTTTGATTTTAGTGCCAATGCCTTCTTCTTTGGCTCCTTGTTGTATTCATCGTGTTGGATCTTGAGTTCTACCTCATGGGTTTTGAGATTCCCAATGAGGCTCTCAACTTGGAGCGTTCTTAGATTGTGCGACTCCGAGATGTCCGTTACCTTTGGATTGAATTTTGGAGGAAGGGATCGAAGAATCTTTCGGACCAAGTCGCCATTGGAGAAAGTCTTTCTAAGAGTCTGGAGGCATTGCTGATCTTGGTGAAGCGCGTGTACATGGCATCAACATCTTCACTTTCATCCATCCAGAATTTTTCATATTCCGACTCCAGTTGGAAAAGCTTTGAATCTTTAACCTGCGATGTGCCTTCATGAGTAATTTCCAAATGATTCCAAATTTCATATGCAGTAGTACATGCGGAAATTCTATTAAATTCATTTCAATCTAACGCACAAAATAAAGCATTCATGGCCATGGTGTTATTTTTGCATTTAAGTTTATCTCTATCATCCCACTTATCCTTAGGTTTTTCTAATGTTACTTCTCCAACTACAACTGTAGGAGGAGAGTATTCCTCTTCTACCATATTCCAAACTTCAATATCTAGGGTCATAAGAAAACATCTCATCCTATTTTTTCAATAATTAGAATCTGACCCAGTAAATAGTGGAGGTCTACTAATTCCCTGCCACTCAAAAAAAAAAGAGATCATAAGATGCCATTATTCCTTATTTTTAAACAGTTTGGAATAACCTTGCTCTGATACCACTTGTTAGATCGATAAGCGCTCTTAGAGGGCGGGGGGGGGGGGGGGGGGTGAATAAGGGAATATTTGTTTTTTGTAATATTAAGCAATTTACTATATTGTTTTAAAGTTAACAAGAGAGCAAAATAACAATTTAGCAAAAAGTAATTTGCATTAATAAAAATTACGCCAAACAAGAGAAATCAAGTAAACACAAATAGAGACATAATTTTATTATATAAATAAGTGTTTACATAAAATTGATTTCAATATCGCTAGAAATCGGAGGCGTACAAATGTTAATAACTTTTTCTTTTCTATACCGACTTGTATCCCCACAAACCGGTTGGCTTTAGCTTATCCTTCCCCGGATATGGCCTCAGGCCGCTCTAAACAATCCTTCCCCGGATATGGCCTCGAGCCCCCTAGATCTAATCTCCTAGACCTAGTCGCCAACTCACGCGGCGAATTACCCCCTAAGCCGCGCAAGGACCTAGTCGCCAACACAAGGCGAATTCTACTACAAAAAATACAATAATGAAATAAAGTAAATAACAAGAACTCCCTCTATGAGATTTCTGAAGTTGAGGATGAAGGATCGATGTTGCATAAGAGAGGTTGAAGCGATCGTTCTTTGGATGCAGCGTGGGGGCTTCCTTCTCCAGAAGTATTATTTGGCTTTGAGTGGGAGATGAACATTCGGCAGAGTAACAACTCTGGAATTTTGGCACAAGTAATCTCTCTGGAAGCTCTTACCAAAATGAGAGAGAAGACATCAAAATATATAACTTGGGGATAGCGCCTGCGGTAGCTCCTAGCGCCTGCGGTAGTGTTCGTGTGGAGGCGGTTACGAAACCATCGGCGGCATGGCGTTGCGCACAAACTTGAGCTAGCGCCAGGCGGTAGCGCTAGCGCTAGCGGTAGCGCTAGCGGTAGCGCTAGCGCCTTCAGTAACCTCTAGCGCTGGTGGTAGTGCTTTAGTTCAGTTTATTGGTTCCAAGCTACTTTCTACCTGTGGAGTATTGCACCTATAGTTCCTGCATACTATAAACACACGACAAGCAAGATCAAATACAATTTGAGATTTGTTATTCTCAAACATAGGGATGTGACACACATGTCCAACACAATACTGGTCACACCCGTGACCAATACTGGTCACGCCCGTGACTGATGATTACTTTTGGAAAACTTCTTTTGGGTTATACAACCTTCATATGACGAGATTAGAATTAGGCGGGTGTTTTCGAAGAGCTTCGCAAGTACTCCTACTTTGAGAAACTAACCGTTATCCTATCGAAAGATAGAAGTAACGGTCTTTTTCTTCTTTCGAAGTATTGACGATTACACCCCGACTACAACGCAGAATTCTATTGATTTTTAAAATAGAAATGTAGAGTTTTGCACTAAATGGGTTTGAAAAGCTTTTGTTTAAATTTTATTCCAAACTAATCATTTGATAAATGCAAGTCTACCTTATCGCGTGTAATACATGATATTTTGGTTTAGTAAATATCGAGGTCGTATATTTCCGCGGATCTTGTTGATTACTTCTAATTTTAAGGAACGAACTATTATTTTATCAGAGTAATATTTTGCGTTGGTTTTATAGTTTAAAAAGCGATAATATGCGTATAACTAGAGTTCTAAACGATGAGGAAGATAGCGCCCGATGTCGAATTACCTTGAGAAGAAAATGGTCCCTTTCTAGAAGTAAAAGATATGACTTTTCAAAATATTAAAACGGCTTGGTCGTGGAGGTTCCATAAGTATATATGAACGCTCCTCTCTCGAGGGTATGCCCACCTAAGATTAAGAATATTCGACCAAACCCTTGTTCTTTAATCGAATCTCCTTAATACTCGCTTTATGTTGTGAACCCCACTATTGGGTTTATATTTCCAATTCGGGAGACTTACCTCATCCTCTCTCAAGGGTAGAGCACACTTCTCTTTACCCATGAGAGATCAGTCCGTACGCACGAGCCTCTCAGCTAACTAGTGTACGAAGACGGAAATGAAAGCCATACATCGATTATATGGTTCCACTCAACGTTTTTTCTCGGGTAAACCTTAAGCTCGTTAATTAATTTTAGAACAGAGTTATTTTAACATTTCAGAAAATCATTTATTTGTCCCAATGCTCTTCGACATCGTGTGCTAAAGGAAATTAGCCACTCATCGGAATGGAGACGACATTAATAATTAGAAAATACATGTTAATAATTTAAGTGGATATAAGCGTGAAAGAAAAATTAAAAGACTTATATAAAAGCAGAAATAGTATCCGTCCCAACCATTTTAATCAAGCGCTAAAAAGTACTTAGCCTCTCATCCGGGACGGGGGTGGTATAGAAATGAAATACTTATAATAGTGCAGAAAAAATATCCGTCTCAACCATCTTAATCAAGCGCTAAAGAATTCTTAGCCTCTTATCCAGGACGAGGGTAGTATAAAAAATGAAATACTTATAAAAGTGCATAAATAATATCCATCCCAACCATCTTAATCAAGTGCTAAAGAAAATTAGCCTCTCATTCGAGATGGGGGTGGTATAAACAGTCATATAAAGACTGAAAATTAAAACTGAAAAGAGTGGTACACACTCAGAACCCAAAATAGGGTTTGGAAAACATCACTCAGAGACTACTTCAAAACATTATAAGACAAAATTGAGATAAGAAAACAAATTATTTTATTGCCAAAATGAAGATTACAACTAAACTAGGAAAGAGAAAGTGGCTACTTAGAAATGCAGAAAATAACTCAAATACAAGTCCTAAACTACTCCGGAGACTAGCTAACACATAAAATTCTGGATGGAAATTCCTTCAGCCGAGCCCCTCTATTTATAGGCAAAAATTTATTTTTACATGCCCTGGGTCACGGGAGTGACTTGGATGTCACGGCCGTGACCTGGGGCGTGACATTTACTCGGCTGTAACGACCGCCTTCTCGAAGGATCCGCCATCAAATATGGTTGTACATGGGCGTGACTTGTAGTGTCACGACCGTGACTTGAAATGTCATGGGTGTGACCTTGGGCGACAGACGTTAGCACCATGGGTCGTGACTTCAGGCGTGTCATGCTGGCTGATTGGCGGAACATGGGCGTGACCATTTTTGACACGGGCATGACTTGATTCGTCGAGAAATCAGGACGATTTGGCTTGATCGTGTGGCCTATTCGTCTTGACCAGGAGTACACGGGCGTGATCCGAGATGTCACAGGCGTGACCAGAAGTGTCACGAGCGTGACTTGATCAATTCTTCAGGATTTGTTCTGAATTTGGCCGGGACCCTCGAGATTGCTCTTTAAATTTACACGCCCTTGGTCACGGAGTGACTGAGGGCGTGACCTGAGAAAATTTGTCAAAATCTGCAAAAACAAAAATAAAACTAAGTTAGTGAAGAAATAATAAAAACAAGAAATTATTTATTAATTTACATAGAAAATTAACAATATTAATTAAAACTATATTAATAACTATACTAAAAATACATATATTTTACTACTCATCAAATACCCCCATACTTAGGCTCCGTTTGGGAGGACTTATTTTTACCGGTCAAGCAGTTACGACCGCATGAACCGGACCTTAATTAAGGTCCGGTTCATGCGGTCGTAACCGTTTGACCAGTGAAAATAAGTCCCCCCAAACAGAGCCTTAAGCTTTTGCTATTCCAGAGCAAAAGTAAGAGAGATCTATACGGGATTATCATAAATTCTAATTTTAGATATCGTTTTATTTAATCATAAGAAACTGAAAAATAAAAATTCAAAGTAATAAGAGTTAAATCCTAAATTATGCAAATAATTTAAGCAGAAAGAAATGTCTTAGCCGAAAGACTTCTTAATTAACCAAATAGCAAGCAAAATTGCAATCATTAGTAAACGAGAATAGATCAAATTTATAAGAACCTTTGTTTAAAGAAACGTGAAGGAAAAATATAAGTTACTAATTATGCTCTCAAATGCTTTTTTGAATTAAAACTAGAAATAATAAATTGGCTAATAGAAAGGGGATAAAATACCTTGGCAAAAAGAAGAGTTTTTGAATTAGGGGTGATGGTTTTTATTCTTCTACCCCTTCGTTTTAGCTTTCTTTGGTGCCCACGTGGTTTACGAGGGAAAACTAATTCATTTGTTTTTATTAACCCAATGCTTATGTTTATAGAACGAAATCATATTCCCATTGACATAAGATCATTTAAAGTTTTTATTGGGTGCCTATGTTTACGGAATGAATTCTTATTCCCAT
This sequence comes from Dactylorhiza incarnata, assembly GCA_033032865.1. Taxonomy (NCBI): domain Eukaryota; kingdom Viridiplantae; phylum Streptophyta; class Magnoliopsida; order Asparagales; family Orchidaceae; genus Dactylorhiza; species Dactylorhiza incarnata. Next base: position 6,028,194 of record JAWHQI010000134.1, read on the forward strand.
TGACATAAGATCTTTTTCTTCTTTAATTTTTTTTATTTGCCATGCTAAATTGATGTAAGGGGTTTTTGAGAAAAAAATTCTAGAATAATAAAAAGGTTTGAGAGCAACCTTAGTAATTTGAATATTCCTAGATTCCTAGAGACATAAAGTAGGGATAATTGCAGTCTAAAGTTATTTTGCCAACATAATACACATGCCTCTATTTTAGCTAGTAGAAGTAGTGCTTGAAAACAAAGACTCTATTTAAATTAAAAACACAAGATATTCTGTAAAACTTAACCCCGAGCGTTTAAATCTATCGATCTTAGATAAACAAACAAATAGTAAACTAGCGATTATGAAAATCCACAAATAGATATTCTCGAAACTAAATGCTTTTAAGAATAAAAGTAAAGTAGGGTTTTTTTTGGTTTTGGTTTGTTTTGCAACTACTAAATATATTATATAGGTATATATATATATTTTTTGTATTTTTTGTGGTTTTTTTGTATTACGAAATAAAGATGTATATGTTTTGTTGTTTTTGTTAAATTTTTGTGGTTTTTAAATTTTTTGTGTTTTTTTGTAGTTTTGTTCAAGTTTATATTTACAAAAGTAAACAAGATAAAATGCAGAATAAACCAGAGAAAACTCTAATTTTCTTTTGTTTTATAGTTTTTGTAAAAAATTTCGAAGTTTTGGTAATTATGAAATAAAATAATTTTTTTTAAATTTTTGTTTGTTAAATGAAAACGGTTAAACTCCCCCATACTTAAAACCCAACATTGTCCCCAATGTTGTAATGTAAGTATGAAGAAGAAAAAAAAATAAAAGATGATGTATGTACAAAAAAAAAGATAGAGAGAGCAAAAAGGCTTCCCGAAACTAAAGCTGGCGGGGCCAAACGAAACCCTGTAAAAACATGTAAAAAGAACAAAACATAGAAAAAATTTAGATAAATATGGGGTGCCTCCCACAAGTGCTTTGTTTACCGTCATGTAGCTTGCCGAATTTGGCGTCGTGAGATTATAAATTGGGGAGGGTGAAGGATTCGATAGTATCGCCCATTAGATCGCCCGCAATGTAAAGTTTTAAACGATGCCCATTGACTTTAAATTCATCTTTTTTGGGGTGGGAGATAAGAACGGTCCCAAACGGCCAAAGCTCTTTGACTTCAAAGGGGCTGGATCATCGGGATTTTAGCTTACCCGGAAAAAGACGAAGGCGGAAATTATAAAGAAGGACAAGATCGCCCGGCGCAAATGTTTTGGGAAATTTTATTTTGCAATCAAGGTAGAACTTAGAACGCTCCTTATAATAATTATTACTCTCATAAGCGTTCGCATGTCATTCATCGAGTTCATTTAGTTGGAATTTTCTATTCACGGAGGCTAAGTTCGAATCAAGATTTAAAAATTTTAAGGCCCAAAAAGCGCGGTGCTATAACTCTACCGGTAAATGGCACGCTATGCCATAGACTAATCGATAGGGCGTACAAGCGATAGCGGTCTTGTATGCCGTACGATATGCCCATAACGCGTCATCAAGTTTAATGGACCAATCTTTCCTATTCAAAGAAACAGTTTTCTCCAAAATGCGCTAAATCACGTGATTTACTACCTCTACATGGTCGCTCGTTTGGGGGTGATAGGCGGTGGCGAGCATGTGCGTGATGCCATATTTAGATAATTTTTTTGGAAATTGGGCATTGTAGAAGTGCGTACCCCTATCACTTACTATTGTGCGAGGCGTGTCGAAGTGAGAAAATAATTTTTTTAGAAAATGGATGACGAATCACGCATCGTTGGTGGGCAGAGCTTGCGCTTCCGCCCACCTAGATACGTAGTCGACTGCCATTAAAATATAGCGATTATTAAAAGAAGAAGGTAGGGGGCCTAAAAAATCTATGCCCCACAAATTGAAGATTTCACACTCGAGAAAAAGGTTTTGGGTGTACAACCCTGTATTCGCCGAGTGGGCCCCCGGGACCCAGGAGGTCTTTGGGCCAAATGTTAATTTTTAGCTCTGTCTCAGGTAAATAAAGGAGCGAGCAGGGAGGGAGGCCTGCCCCCTGCTCGCCCAGCCCTTGGAGGGGGGCAAGAGGAGAGGGCGGCCTACCCCCTCTCGCCCCATCCCCAGTAAGGGGGCGAGAGGAGGGGGCAGCCTGCCCCCTCTCGCCCCATCCCCAGTAAGGGGGTGAGAGGAGAGGGTGGGCTGCCCCCTCTCGCCCCATCTCCACCAAGGGGGGCGAGAGAGGCGGGCGATCAACCCCCTCTCGCCCCCGTACTAGCAAGGGGGCGAGGGAGGCGGGCGACCAGCCCCCTCTCGCCCCCATCCCAACAAGGGGGGCGAGAGAGGCAGGCGGACATCCCCCTCTCGCCCCCGTCCCAGCAAGGGGGGCGAGAGAGGCGAGCGGCCATCCCCCTCTCGCCCCCGTCCCATCAATGGGGGCGAGAGAGGCGGGCGACCAGCCCCCTCTCGCCCTCGTCCAAGCAAGGGGGGCGAGAGAGGCGGGCGGCCAGCCCCTCTTCCACCATCCCAGCAAGGGGGGCGAGAGAGGCGGGCGGCTAGCCCCCTCTCGCCCCCATCCCAGCAAGGGGGGCAAGAGAGGCGGGCAGCCAGCCCTCTCTCGCCCCCGTCCCAGCAAGGGGGGCAAGAGAGTTTGGCGGCCAGCCCCCTCTCGCCCCCATCCCAGCAAGGGGGGCGAGAGTGGCGGGCGGCCAACCCCCTCTCGCCCCCGTCCCAGCAAGGGGGGCGAGAGAGGCGGGCGGCCAGCCCCTCTCGCCCCCGTCCCAGCAAGGGGGGCGTGAGAGGCGGGTGGCCAGCCCCCTCTCGCCCCCATCCCAGCAAGGGGGCGAGAGAGGCGGGCGGCCAACCCCCTCTTGCCCCTGTCCCAACAAGGGGGGAGAGAGAGACGGGCGGCCAGCACCCTCTCGCCCCCATCCCAGCAAGGGGGCGAGAGGAGAGGGCGGCATGCCCCCTCTCGCCCTAGCTCCAGTAAGGGGGCGAGAGCGAGGGGGCAGCCCGCCCCCTCTCGCCAAGCCCTGGGAAGTGGAGACGGCCTGCGTTTAGCGCCTAGGATGGCGGGATATGACTATTGGCAGGCCAAACTTGGGGACATTTTCGTAATCTCGTAGGACAGAATGTGGCTATTGGCAGACCAATCAAGGAATTCTATAAATAGGACCAAGGGGGCACCATTTTGGGGGGACTTCTCTTTTGGCCACTCTCTCCCCATGTTTCTTTGGTGGGTGGAGAGAGTCTCCAAAGGTGCCCAAGCTTAGCATTGGCTTGGGAGGGGGAGCGCTCTAAGATCTTCCAGGTATGTGGTGGGACCTCCTCGCTAAGCCCTTGGTCTTGTTCCTAGCTCCTAAGTCTTCAACCTAGTGCTCTCCCTTGGGAGAAGTAAGTGTGAGGTCACCCCCTCTTTTGGGGATCCTGAACTCCACAAAGAAGCCAAGTCTTGGTTTCAACATTTATGGTGCAGTGAGCATGGAGAGTGACCAGCACAAAAAATCTTAAGATGAGCTCTATGGCTGGAGGTGGAGGAGATGGTTTCGACCCGGGCCACTCGGAGTCTCCGGTGGCTGTGGTGACGATGGAAATGTTTGAAGATTTCAAGCGGGACGTCCTGCAGACCTTGCAGCTAGCTTTCACCACGAGAGGCGGATGCGAGGAAGGAGGCAGTTCGGAGGTTCCGCCCCAGCAGATGGGCGAGGGCATTCCCGGCCAGCAATCCAGGAAGGAGGTGCCGGTGGGGGCAAGTGGGGAGGCATCTGGCCCTACTCGCCCGTCCTCCAAAGAGGGAGCGAGTGGGGAGGTGGTCTGCCCCCACTCACCCAGCCCCAAGGGGGCGAGTGGGGAGGCGGCATGCCCCCACTCATCCAACCCCAAGGGACTGAGTAGGGAGGCGGCCTGCCCCCACTTGCCCAGCCCCAAGGTGGCGAGTGGGGAGGCATCCGACCCCCATTCACCCATCCCCAAAGGGGGGCGAGTGGGGAGGCATCCGGCCCCCACTCGCCCCGCCCCAAAAGAGGTCGAGTAGATGCGGGTGGGCGAGCCCGGGGGGGGGGGGGGGGGGGGGGGGGAGTCCCTTTTGTGAGTTGATTCTCTCGGCCCGGTTCTAGAGGGGTTCAGGGGGCCGAAGATGTCTTACTACTCCGACAAGGATGACCAAGCCTTGCAGCTGCAGTGGTTCGAGAACATGGTCTCTACCAGGCCTATGTCAGATGCCTTCCAGTGTCAGCTCTTTACTACCACTCTGAAGGAGAAGACAAGGGATTGGTTCCACCAGCTCCCCATGGGGTCTATCTATGCCTTCGAGGATCTGTGCCGAGGTTTCCCGTTGCGCTTCTCGACGTCGAAAAAGAGGAAGAAGGATACTGAGGCACTCTTCAAGATCAAGCAAGAGCCAAGGGAGTCGCTGGCTCGTTACGTGGATAGGTTCCAGGAAGAGGTCCTGCAAGTCCAGGAGGTGCCGAAGTTCACCCTCCAGCTCGCCTTCATAATAGGGCTGCGGGAGGGGTTCTCTAAGATGAGCTTAGAGCAGAAGACCCCCTTATCCTTCGAGGAGTTGATGGAAAGGGCGGCATAAGAAATTAAGAGTGAGGAGGCCAACCCGGAGTACGCAAAAAACTTGGCCAAGCTGAGTGAGCCGGAGGCAAGGAAGCACGGAGGAAGCATGGAAGGTCCAGGAAGGAAGCTTGACCAAGGAGAGGGTAACTTCCAGGGAGAGAGGCCTGACCCCCCAGGGTGGAGACAGGGACCAAAGGAACCCTCTCCACCACCTCAGCAAACCATGGAAATTGGCATTGGCAGAAGGAGGAGGGCCAGGAAAGCAGAAAGGAGAGGAAGAGGAGGGGATATGGTTGTGTTGCCCTACTGTGACTTCCACGAAGAGGAAGGTCACGCGACGTCCGCCTACCCTGGGTTCTTGGAAATGAGGGAGGCAAGGGGTCTGAGGCAGCAACAACAGCAACCAGAGGGGGTCGAGGAAGACCGGGCCTAGGAGTAGAAGATCAAGTTATGGTTTCCATACTTAGTTTTTCTTTGAGTCCATGTAGTATGCTGGTTTACTTTCAGACTTTTTTTTTTCATGTAATATGATGATCAAAGTTATGAAAGTTTTCAAGGTACTTAGCCCCGACGCTGGCCGGAGGTTTCAGAGGTACTTAGCCCCAATGCTGGTCCGCTGACCAGGCTCCAATCAAGCTGGCAGGGCCGGGACCCGCTCAGTGGCCGGAGGTTTCAGAAGTACTTAGCCCCTATGCTGGCCGGTTGACTAGGCTCCCATCAAGCTGGCAGGGCCGAGAACTGTTCAGTGGCTGGAGGTTTCAGAAGTACTTAGCCCCGATGCTGGCCTGCTGACCAGGCTCCCATCAAGCTGGCAGGGCCAGGAACCGCTCGGTGGCCGGAGGTTTCAGAAGTATATAGCCCCGATGCTGGCCCGCTGACCAGGCTCCCATCAAGCTGGCAGGGCCGGGAACTGCCCAGTGGCCAGAAGTTTCAGAAGTATGTAGCCCCGATGCTAGCCCACTGACCTGGCTCCCATCAAGCTGGCAGGGCCGCGAAACGCTCAGTGGCCGAAGGTTTTAGAAGTTCTTAGCCCTGATGCTGGCCCGCTGACCAGGCTCCCATCAAGCTGGCAGGGCCGGGAACCGCTCGATGGCAGAGGTTTCAGAAGTACTTAGCCCCGATGCTGGCCCGCTGACTAGGCTCCCATAAAGCTGGCAGGGCCGGGAACCGCCAGGTGGCCGGAGGTTTCAGAAGTACTTAGCCCCGATGCTGGCCCGCTGACCAGGCTCCCATCAAGCTGGCAGGGCTGGGAACCGCTCGGTGGCCGGAGGTTTCAGAAGAACTTAGCCCCGATGCTGGCCCGCTGACCAGGCTCCCATCAAGCTGGCAGGGCCGGGAACCACTCGGTGGCCAGAGGTTGCATAAGTACTTAGCCCCAATGCTGGCCATATGACCAGGCTTCCATCAAGTTGGCTGGGACGGGAACCGCTCGGTGGCCAGAGGTTTCAGAAGTTCTTAGCCCAGATGTTGGCCCGCTGACTAGGCTCCCATCAAGCTAGCAGGGATGGGAACCGCTCGGTGGCCGGAGGTTTCGGAAGTACTTAGCCCCGATGCTGGCCCGCTGACCAGGCTCTCATCAAGCTGGCAGGGCCGGGAACCGCTTGGTGGCTGGAGGTTTCAGACGTACTTATCCCTGATGCTGGCCCGCTGACCAGGCTCCCATCAAGCTGGCAGGGCCAGAAACCGCTCGGTGGCCGGAGGTTTCAGAAGTACTTAGCCCCGATGCTGGCCCGCTGACCAGGCTTCCATCAAGCTGGCAGGGCCGGGAACTGCTCGGTGGCCGGAGTTGTCAGAAGTACTTAGCCCCGAGATAGCTCCGCTAGTCGGGCTCTCGCTAGCCGGCAGGGTAGGATGGCCTCTCGGGGAGGCTAAGTGTCTTTCCCCTGAGGTGGCTCCGCTAGCCGGGCTCTCGCTAGCCGGCAGGGTCGGAAGGCCTCTCGGGGGAGGCTAAGTGTTTTTCCTTCGAGATGGCTCCGCAAGTTGGGCTCTTGCTAGCCGGCAGGGTCGGAAGGCCTCTCGGGGAGGCTAAGTGTTTTCCCCCGAGATGGCTCCACTAGCCGGGCTCTTGCTAGCAGGTAGAGTCGGAAGGCCTCTCGAGGAGGCTAAGTGTCTTTCTCCCGAGGTGGCTCCGCTAGCCGGGCTCTCGCTAGCAGGCAGGGTCGGAAGGCCTCTCGGGGAGGCTAAGTGTTATTCCCCCGAGATGGCTCCACTAGCCAGGCTCTCGCTAGCAGGCAGGGTCGGAAGGCCTCTCGGGGAGACTAAGTGTCTTTCCCCCGAGGTGGCTCCGCTAGACAGGCTCTCGCTAGCAGGCAGGGTCGGAAGGCCTTTCAGGGAGGCTAAGTGTTTTTCCCCCGAGGTGGCTCCGCTAGCCGGACTCTCGCTAGCTGGTAGGGTCGGAAGGCCTCTCGGAGAGGCTAAGTGTTTTTCCCCCAAGATGGCTCCGCTAGCAAGGCTCTCGCTAGCTGGCAGGGTCGGAAGGCCTCTCGGAGAGGCTAAGTGTTTTTCCCCCGAGATGGCTCCACTAGCCGGGCTCTCACTAGCAGGCAGGGTCTGAAGGCCTCTCAGGGAGGCTAAGTGTCTTTCCCCTGAAGTGGATCCGCTAGCCGGGCTCTCGCTACCAGGCAGGGTTGGAAGGACTCTCGGGGAGTCTAAGTGTCTTTCCCCCGAGGTGGCTCCGCGAGCTGGGCTCTCACTAGCCAGCAGGATCGGAAGGCCTCTCGGGGAGGCTAAGTGTTTTTCCCCTGAGATGGCTCCGCTAGCCGGGCTCTCGCTAGCCGACAGGATCGGAAGGCCTCTCGGGGAGGCTAAGTGTTTTTCCCCCGAGATGGCTCCACTAGCCGGGCTCTCGCTATTAGGCAGGGTCGGAAGGCCTCTCGGAGAGGCTAAGTGTTTTCTCCCGAGGTGGCTCCGCTAGCCGGGCTCTCAGGAAGGCACTCGCCGAATATGCAGGGTTGGACTTTTCTTTCCGAGCGTGAGTCCCACTCGAAAAGAGAGGGGATTGTGTACAACCATGTATTCGCCGAGTGGGCCCCCGGGACCCAGGAGGTCTTTGCGCCAAATGTTATTTTTTAGCTCTGTCCCAGGTAAAGAAAAGAGCGAGCAGGGAGGGCATCCTGCCCCATGCTCGCCCAGTCCTTGAGGGGGCGAGAGGAGAGGGCGGCCTGCCCCCTCTCGCCCCATCCCCAGTAAGGGGGCAAGAGGAGGGGGCGGCCTGCCCCCTCTCACCCCATCCCCAGTAAGGGGGCGAGTGGAGAGGGCGGACTACCCCCTCTCACCCCATCTCCAGCAAGGGGGTGAGAGAGGCGGGCGGCCATCCCCCTCTCGCCCCTGTCCCAACAAGGGGGCGAGGGAGGCGGGTGGCCAGCCCCGTCTCGCCCCCGTCCCAGCAAGGGGGGCGAGAGAGGCGGGAGGCCAGCCCCCTCTCACCCAAGTCCCAGCAAGGGGGGCGAGAGAGGCGGGCAGCCAGCCCCCTCTCGTCCCCGTCCCAGCAAGGGGGCGAGAGAGGCGGGCGGCCAGCCCCCTCTCGCCCCCGTACCAGCAAGGGGGTGAGGCGAGAGAGGCGGGCGGCTAGCCCCCTCTCGCCACCATCCCAGCAAGGGGGCGAGAGAGGCGGGCGGCCAGCCCCTCTACCCCCGTCCCATCAAGGGAGAGAGAGAGGCGGGCGGCCAGCCCCTTCTCTCCACCTTCCCAGCAAGTGGGGCGAGAGATGCGGGCGGCCAACCCCCTCTCGCCCCCGTCCCAGCAACGGGGGCGAGAGAGGTGGACGTCCAGCCCACTCTAGCCCGCATCCCAGCAAGGGGGGCGAGAGAGGCGGGCGGCCAGCCCCCTCTCGCCCCCATCCCAGCAAGGGGGGTGAGAGAGGCGGGCGGTCAACCCCATCTTGCCCCCATCCTAGCAAGGGGGCGAGAGGAGAGGGCAGTCTGCCCCTCTCGCCCCAACTCCAGTAAGGGGGCGAGAGCAAGGGGGCAGCCTGCCCCCTCTCGCCCAGTCCCGGGAAGTGGAGACGGCCTGCATTTAGCGCCTCAGATGGCGGGATTTGGCTGTTGGCAGGCCAAACTTGGGGGCATTTTTGTAATCTCGTAGGCCAGAATGTGTCTATTGGCAGACCAAGCAAGGAATTCTATAAATAGGACCAAGGGGGCACCATTTGGGAGGACTTTTATTTTGGCCACTCTCTCCCCATGTTTCTTGGGTGGGTGGAGAGAGTCTCCAAAGGTGCCCAAGCTTAGCATTGCCTTGGGAGAGGAAGCGCTCTAAGATCTTTCGGGTGTGTGGTGGGACCTCCTCGCTAAGCCCTTGGTCTTGTTCCTAGCTCCTAAGCCTTCAATCCAGTGCCCTCCCTTGGGAGAAGTAAGTGTGAGGTCACCCCCTCTTTTGGGGACCCCGAACTCCACAAAGAAGCCAAGTCCTTGTTTCAACATTGGGGCATCTCGTTGCGACGAGAGATGTTACCCGACCGCTGACAGCTATCGCGTTTACTCACAAAATTGTGAGCATCTTTAAAGAGAGTGGGCCAATAAAAGCCCGCCTCTAATGCTTTTCGCGTGGTCCGGTTGGCTTGATAATGCCCCCCAGCCAACCCCTCATGGCAGTGTTGCAATATTTGCGCACCCTCCTCGATTGAAACATATCTCCTCACCACTTGGTCCGCGCTGAAGCGAAATAGAAAAGGGTCCTCCCAAAAGTAGTTTTTTAAATCAGAAAAGAATTTCTTCTTTTACTGAGTCGAAAAATCTTTTGGAAGGACCCGCGCAATTAGATAGTTGGCGTGGTCTATGAACCAAGGGGTGGGAGAAGTTTGTATGTGATTTACTGTTAAGAGGCGCTCCTCAGGAAATCTATCATCTTTTTCGGGTTCGAGGAGCGCTTCTGCGGTGGGGTGTTCTAAATGTGAGAGGTGGTCGGCTGCCAAATTTTCAGCCCCTTTATTATCCCGGATCTCTAAGTCAAATTCTTATAAAAGGAGGATCCATCGAAGCAAGCGGGGCTTGGCATATATTTTGGCCAAAAGATATTTTAGGGCGGAGTGATCGGTGAAAATGATTACTTTTGAAAACGTTACGTAGGGCCTAAACTTATCAAAGGCAAATACGACGACATGAAGTTCCTTTTCCGTCGTTGTGTAGTTAGCCTGTGCGGCTGTGAGCGTGCGAGAAGCGTAATAGATTGGATGAAAATATTTATTAATGCGTTAGCGTAGTACGGCTCCTACCACAATATCGCTTGCATCGCACATGATTTCGAATGGAAGGGACCAATCTGGCGCCAGAATGGGAGAGTTGATAAGTTGTTGTTTTATAAAATTAAATGCCTCTACGCAGGCGACATCAAAAATAAATGGGGAATCCTTCTCCAGGAGGTGGGTTAGCGGTTTCGTTATTCTAGAAAAATCTTGTATAAACCGCCTGTAAAAACCCGCGTGGCCCAGAAAACTTCGAATAGATTTTACGTTTGAGGGTACGGGAAGTTGTTCGATTATGGCGACTTTGGCCTTATCGACCTCCATCCCCTTGGAATAAAACTTATGGCCGAGGACTAAACCCTCTCGGACCATGAAGTTGCATTTCTTCTAGTTTAAAACTAAATTTGTCTCTTCACACCACTGGAGAACTCTATCTAAAATTTTCAAGCAATTTTGAAAAGAGTTTCGAAAAACGGAGAAGTCATCCATAAAGACTCGCCAGCATACATCTTTAGAATGTAGATGGCGCGTTGCAGAGGACAAACGATATCCTTCGATATGCGAAGGTGCCGAAAGGGGGAAATAGGGATTTGGAAAACCCCGAAAGACCATCGAGAAAACAATAAAAAGGATGACCTGAAAGACGCTCCAGGATTTGACCAATAAACGGTAATGGGAAGTGGTCTTTTCTGGTAGCATCATTTAATTTTTGGTAATCGATGCACACCCTCCAACCCGTAACAGTATGAGTTAGGATCAATTCATTATTCTTGTTTGCCACGACTGTTATACAACCCTTTTGGGGGACGACTTGTACGGGACTTACCCACGTACTGTCAGATATAGGATAGATAATCCCCGCATCAAAGAGTTTTATAATCTTAGCCTTAACGACATCCTGCATGTTCGGGTTAAGGCGTCATTGAGGCTGAATAGTTCAGCGGGGGTTATCTTCAAGAAAAATTTTGTGGGTGCAGAATGAGGGGTTGATTCCCCTGATATCAGGGAGTTTTAAGTCTTTTTCGAGGAAAACGTATTTCAAATTATTAGGGAGTTGTTTCAGTTCGAGGATTGGCGGTTCTTCATATGATGGTTTAATTTTTAACGCTTCTGAGTTGAATGGTTCGAATGGCGAATCTGTAGGCATGTCGTCGAGACAAGATAGATTCGCCAAATTCGAATTATCCAGTGCTAAAGAGAGAAATTCAGTAAGCGAAGAACATTCCTCTTCAAACACGGGTTCCAAGTTATAACCGGAATCATCGTTCGACAGGGAGTTTCGCATCGAGGAATTAATATGTAAAGTGACTTCATTGTCTCCGACCCGAAGGAGGAGGCGACCGTTACTAACGTCGATTAACGCGCGGGAGGTTGCAAGGAAGGGGCGACCGAGTATAATAGGTACCTCAGTTTCCTCCTCTATGTGCAGGATGACGAAGTCTACCAGGAAGATAAACTTGTCGACCTTGACCAGAACATCCTCAACTACCCATATCGTGTACTTTACCGAGCGATCTGCGAGTTGGATGCTCATCTTTGTCGGGCTTGGGATGCCCAAATCATGTTTTTTGAAAAGGGAGAAAGGCATCAAATTGATGCTAGCGCCCAAGTCCGCTAGAGCGTACTTTATTAACATATTGCCGAAGAGGCATGGGATGGAGAACCATCCCGGGTCATTTAGTTTTGGCGGCAATTTGTTAAGGAGAACAACCGAGCATTCCGCGTTAAGGGAAACACACGAAACATCTTCGAGTTACTTTTTATTAGAAAGCAACTGTTTAAGATATTTCGCGTATTTCGGCATTTGGGAAAGTGCCTCGCAGAAAGGAACGTTTATGTAGATTTGTTTTAAAATTTGTAAATTTTTTTTATAATTCTCGTCCTTCCGCTCATTGTTTATTTTTGAGGGATAAGGAAGGGACGTGCTAAAAACATTTGGCACAGTCGAAATACTCGTTGAATTGTCTAACGATGAAGAGGGTGTAGGGGTCGGTGTCGAAATAGGTATCTTAGGCTCAACCCGTTTTGGGGAGGTTACCTCCTTGCCACTGCTAAGGTGTATGGTGTTGGCATTTTCTCTATGGTTCGACTCCGTGTTCCCCGGTAGAGCTCCATATGGCCGCTCGGAGACCATCTTGGAAAGATGTCCAACCTGATTTTTCAAGTTTGTAATCGATCCGGTAATATTCCGGATATTTGACTCGGTGGACGCAACGTATTTAGCAAAAATATCTTCGAGCGGAGAAGGTTTTGGAGGAGGAGGCTGGAATCCATTCGGAAATCTTTGCGGATTCACAATTGGGGGCCTCTAAGCATTGTTAGGATTGCTCCATAAAAAATTTGGGTGGTTCCTCCAACCCGGATTATAATTATTACTATAAGGATTGTTATTAGGGTTGAAGGGGGGCCGAACAGGGTTGCCTAGGTAATCTACAATTTCTTCGACATAATTATTATTATTATTTGGAAGCCAAGCGGGAGCAGAGGAGAAAGCAGTCATCTCTGCCACTTGCTTACATAACCTTTGGACTTGAGAGGCTAAGTGAGAAGTGACATCCACTTCATATATCCTAGTTGGTTTAGTAGGACGCGATCTAGGCGCATTCCATTGATAGGCGTTCATGGCTATTTCTTCGAACAGAACTTGAGCGGCCTCCGGAGTTTTGTTGTTTAACGTTCCCCCGACGGCTGCATCTATCATCTGTCGCGTTGAGAAATTTAAACCATTATAAAATGCCTGGACCTGCAGCCGGGATGGCAACGCGTGATGAGGACACCTACGCAAGAACTCTTTGAAATGCTCCCAAGTCTCATAGAGAGACTCAGAATCATATTGAATGAAAGAGGCGATATCTGTGCGCAGTTTAGCGATTTTGGACGGGGGAAAATACTTTGTTAAAAAAATTTCAGTCAATCCGGCCCACGTGGTTATGGATCCTCTGGGGAGAGAACTTAACCACGCTTTGGCCTTTGTCCGCAGCGAAAATGGAAATAAGCGTAAATGAATAGCGTCATCAATAATGCCATTAATTTTGAAAGTGTCGCATATTTCCAAAAAATTCGAAAGGTGTAGATTCGGATCCTTATCCGGCAAACGGTCAAATTGGACTGACTGTTGTACCATTTGAATGATGCTAGATTTTATTTCAAAATTATTATTAGCCACTGTTGGGCATGTAATACTCGATCCGATATCATCCAAATTCGGCTTGACATAATATGCCATGGTCCGTGGCGGGGCCGCATCTAGAATTTGATCAGTCATAGCTTCAGATTAAGTATCTCCGATAGATTCTTCGGGAAACTCGAGTAAGTTTTGATTGCGAAATCGGAGGCGCTCACGAAGGGCGCTCTCGATTTTAGGGTCAAAAGGGATATTCGAATCTTTAGAGGAGTTTCCTCGGGTCATATACTAATAATAAAAATTATTTTTTTAGTTTTGGCTTTTTCTATTTTTTGTTTGTTTTTATTTGTAAATATATATGTAATAAAATTAATAGTAATTCTTTTTTTCGAAAAAACGGCAATGATTCCCCGACAACAACGCCAAAAACTTGATGATTACTTTTGGAAAACTTCTTTTGGGTTGTACAACCTTTATATGACGAGATTAGAATTAGGCGGGTGTTTTTGAAGAGCTTCGCAAGTGCTCTTACTTTGAGAAACTAACCTGTTGAAGCCAGGAAAATCCTAGACTCAAAAATTCAAACCAATGCAGTCGGAGACTACTTGCCAAGCGGCTCGAAGAGATGGCTTGACGGGCAACCATGAAGAAGCTAGAAGGGCAACAAATAGGACCACAAGTGCCACGACAGGGAGGTCCCACTACGTACCCAGAAGCTCAGAAGAGACTTCCCCTCCACAACCAAAGAATGGCCGAGCAGGGTACGAGGAAGGCACCGACTTGGCTAGTACTGGGAGTAGCAGCCAAGTGCGACAGGTTCCAGAATACAATAGCAGGGTTTCAGGAGCTCAAGTTCAGGTGCCAATCCAAGTACCCCTGGGGTCCTATTTATAGGAAAACCAAGGGGTAGGGGGGTTTTATAGCCCAGCCCCTGCCCGGCGACCAGCGACATTGAGGCAATCTCCCCGGGAAAATGGGCGAGTATCACCGATGGTCACCCACCTTTTGGCGAGTATTCGGGCTACTCGCACGAGTGCACCCTGATGCGCTAATCTTAGCACACCGCTATAGGCGGTAGCAAGACTGCGGCACGAAATGGCAGTGTACCGATCGTTCAAGTAATATAAAACGAGGAGTAATCCCCGAGTATCGAATCTCTCAAGGAACACAGTAAGGTGGAGTTAACGTTCGAGGAAGAACTTGAGATTGAAGTCTTTTACGTCGGATGGATTGCGGAAAATGGGGGATTTGATTTGTGGAAAATAAAGAGAAAATAACTATAACTACTCCTATGCAATGCCGCTATGCAATGCTTCGCTTGGCGGGATGGAGACTAGGCAGGACTTGAGCGCACTGCGTCGCAAGGGCGGATGGACGAGTAGGCAAGCAGAATCGAACTGTGCAGGCCTTGAGCGCACTGCTTCGTTAGGCGAATGGATTACACGGGCCGCTATGCCACGCTTCGCTAGGCGGATGGAAGAGTAGGCATACGGATGGAATGGTTCGCACCGGCGGAGTCGGAATGGATTACACGGGCCGCTATGCCACGCTTCGCTAGGCGGATGGAAGAGTAGGCATACGGATGAGGGTCGCAAGCACCTCGTCGACAAGCACGCCACTAACAATTGCTAGTGCGGCACACGAACGTAACGGCGGGATGGAGGATGGAATGGGGCGCACCTCAAGCAACTCAAACAACAAAACATTTCACATAGACATGAAATATATAGAAATATAAACTAGTTTAAGTGCCACTTCATCATAAGAATAAAGATCTACAACATATACACATCAATAAGAGAAGAACAAGGCAAGAAATCGACCAAAACCGAAGGCTCGTTGTAGATTCACGGTTGAAATCGCCGGGTTGTCAATCCGCGTCCAAGCTCGGTACGCAACTACGTCCGGGGTAGAGAGAGCTGTCACGACTCTCCAATGAACCCGTCTTCTTCGTCTCACGATCCGGTAGAGGTTGCAAACTTCCTCTTGCTTGAAGGTAATGGTGGCTAGATCTCCCTTGAAGCTCTAGGATGAAGGAGGAGGCCGAGAGGAAGCTCCGGCTCAAGATTGGCGTGAAGAACAAGTCCGGAGCACCTCCTGGTGGTGGAAGATGATGCAGGGGGCGGAAGAGGCGAACAGGACTCGAAAACGGCGGAGCAGAATGGTCGTCCGACCTAATTTTGCGGGCTGGATATTTATAGAAAACAGGGCGCACGATCAACTGATCGTGCGCACTGAAAGCTGGTGATCGTGCTCTCTGTGCCCGAAACCTGCAAAACAAAACTGCAGAAAAAATATAAAGCGCACGATCGTGCGTAGAAAACGCACGACCAAAATCCGAAGCTGTTTTTGGGCAGCAAATGAACGCGCACGACCAGAGGCGCACGATCAACTGATCGTGCGTGAAGGAAACGCACGATCAGTGGCATTTTAGGCAGAAATTGCCCCTAAGCAGACTCCGAGCATCGCACGATCCCTTGAACCTACATGAAAATGTCCAGGACCACTGGACTACAAGGAATCACACAAAGAACGGGCATACATGTGCACTAAGAGTGGAATAATAGACGGCTATTAAATATAAATGAAAACACGCCTAAAGTGTGGTGCAAAGACTAGAAAATCGGCCCAAATGAGTCCGAAAATATGTATATAATTGGGACTCATCACACCCCTACTCGCCTAGGCCTTCTTCTATTCCTGCGCTCGATGAACTCTCTGAAGGCTGCGTTCGACGAACTCTGGAAGGCTGCGTTCGACGAACTCTGGAAGGCTGCGTTCGACGAACTCTGGAAGGCTGCGTTCGACGAACTCATCAACTACTCCTGCTGGCCAACTTTCTTGGTATCTCGGACTGTTGACTTCTGTGTTGACCTTTTGACTTTGACACCTGCCTACTGATGAGTCCCAATTATATACATATTTTCGGACTCATTTGGGCTGGTATTCTAGTCTTTGCACCACATTTTAGGCACGTTTTCATTCATTTGTACTATTCCATGCTATGTGCACTTTTATGCCCATTCCGGTGTGCAATTGCGCTCCTTGCTGTTGGGGGCAAGCACTTGGTGCTCCCCTTCCCTTCTTCTATGTTTTTATGATGCTGGACGTGTATTCCCAGCCATTGTATCTTGTATGCAGGTGGCCGGTTCGTCCCGTTTTCCCCAGAAGTAATGTCTGTGCATATCGCACGGTCGTGCGTTTCCTTGACGCACGGTCGGTTGCGGTCGTGCGTTTATGTCTGGGCAGAAAATGGAGTGTCGGAGTTTACTCGTGCATTTTGACGCACGGGCGGATTTGCCCGTGCGTGAGTAAAACGCACGGTCGACCTGTGTATTCTTGATTTCAGAGCGTCGGATTTTGCCCGTGCGTTTGTACGCACGGGCGGTGTTGATCGTGCGTGAGCAAAACGCACGGGCGGCGCAGCGTCTTCCCCAAGTCACGTTTTATCATTTAATAACGCACGGTCTGCGCACGGTCGTGCGTTCGACCGTGCGTGACCATTTTCTTACAGTTTTTCTATTTAAGCCGCAGGTCTTGCCCTATTCTGGATCGACCTTTTTTCCCGCTCCCAGAGCTCCAGTTCCGCGCCCTTTTCGCCGTCCATCGCCGCACACCTTCGGGAGGAGCTCCGACCGCCATTATCTTGCAAATCTCAATCCGGAGCATCCTCTAGGCCTCCTCCATTGATCGTGCACCTCCAAAGCTCCATTTCGAGGGATTTGCTGCTGCATATATGAAGTTCTCCGGTGAGATCGTGACCAGAGAAGATTGACGGAGAAGACGGGTATAATAGAAGAAGGTGACAGCTCTTCCGGACCCCGGACGGCAGTTGGAGCCCGAGCCCGGACGAGGATTGACAACCCTAGATTCCGACCGTGAACCTCTGACGAGTCTACGTGCTTTGGTTGTAATCTAAACCCCCTTTATACTGTTGTATTGTTTTCCTTTATATTTTGGGTGTATGAACAATGTTTGCTTAAACCTTATTATGTTATTTTTGTATTTCATGTTTATGTGAAATTGATATGTGTGGTTTATGCAAGTGAGGAGCGCCCCATTCCATCCTCCATCCCGCCGTCACATTCGTGTGCCGCACTAGCAATTGCTAGTGGCGTGCTTGTCGACGAGGTGCTTGCGACCCTCATCCGTATGCCTACTCTTCCATCCGCCTAGCGAAGCGTGGCATAGCGACCCGTGTAATCCACTCGCCCTACGAAGCAGTGCGCTCAAGGCCTGCACAGTTCGATTCCGCTTGCTTACTCGTCCACCCACCCTTGTGACGCAGTGCGCTCAAGGCCTGCCTAGTCTCCATCCCGCTAAGCGAAGCATTGCATAGCGGCATTGCATAGGAGTAGTTATAGTTGTTTTTCTTTATTTTCCACAAACCAAATCACCCACTTCCGCACCCATCCGACTAAAGGACTTCAATCTCAAGTCCTGCCTCAATAGTAAACTCCACCTTACTGTGTTACTTTGAGATCGATACTTGGGTATTCATTCCCATTTTATATTACTTGAACGATCGGTACAGTGCCGTTTCGTGCCGCAATCTAGCTACCGCCTATAGCGGTGTGGGAGATTTGCGCCATCAAGTTTTTGGCGCCGGGCTTGTTCTTCACGCCAATCTTGAGCCGGAGCTTCCTCTCGGCCTCCTCTTTCATCCTAGAGTTTCAAAGGAAGATCTAGCCGCCATTACCATCAAGCAAGGGGAAGTTTGCAACCTTTACCGGATCGTGATACGAAGAAGACGGGTTCATTGGAGAGTCGTAACAGCTCTCTCTACCCCGGACATAGTTGCGGACCGAGCTTGGACGCGGATTGAAAACCCGGCGATTCCAACCATGTATCTACAACGAGCCTGCGGATTCGGTCGATTTATTGCCTTGTTCTTCTCTTGTTGATGTGTGTATGTAGTTAGATCTTTATATTATGATGAAGTGGCACTTAAACCTGTCTGTATTTCTATATTTCATGTCTATGTGAAATGCTTTGGTGTTTAAGTTGCTTGAGGAGCGCCTACATTTTTATTCCATTCCGCCGTAGTTAGATGTGCCGCACTAGCAATTGCTAGTGGTGTGCGTTGCGACGAGGTGCCTGCGACCCTCAATCTGTAAGACTACTCGTCCATCCGCCTAGCGAAGCGTGGCATAGCGGCCCGTGTAATCCATTCGCCTAACGAAGCAACGCGCTCAAGGCCTACATAGTTCGATTCCGCTAGTCTACTCGTTCATTCGCCCTTGCGAAGTAGCGCGCTCAAGGCCTACGTAGATTCCATCCCGCCAAACGAAGCATTGCATAGCGGCATTGCATAGGAGTACTTTAAGTTGTTTTCTTATATTTTCCACAAACCAAATCCCCCATTTCCGCGTCCATACGCCCGAATGGATTTCAATCTCAAGTCCTTCCTCGATAAGAAACTCCACCTTACTGTGTTCCTTTGAGATCGATACTTGGGGATTCATTCCCATTTTTTATTACTTGAACGATCGGTACACTATTGTTTCGTGCCGCAATCTTACTACCGCCTATAGCGGTGTGCTAAGATTTGCGCATCACCTACGTGGCTTTGAATGGGCCCACCCTCGGAGAATGAGGGTTGTACACCATCTCCGCTCTTTGCGAGTAACGTAGTTGCTTGGAAAGAATCATCCAACCGCCATTCAACGATCAGGCCTTCTTGCGAGTATTGATTGATAGTCGGCATCCTGCTGGTTGATGATCTAGCTCGATATATAGAGGGGGAGGGGTCTCTGAGGGCATGACTGTTCTGATCTCGCTCAAGATGTCGTGCAGTATTGCCGAGGAAGCTGCTGCTGATTTGGCCGAGCTTGCAAGTTTGCTGCCACCGTCATTGAAGCCTGCTCGCGACGCCGAGCTTCAGGATTTCCTCGCCTCTAGGAAGAGGAAGAGGCTCGAAAAGAAGAAGGAGAAGAAGAATAAGAAGAAGAAGAATGCCGACGCCCCGGAGAATATCGTTGATTCTCAGGGCGGCACTACCCAGCAGGTACTCGCCGACCTGGGTCTCGGCCGCTCGGGCGGCTCGCCTGCTCCTAATCTTCCTAAGTCGAGTGTTCCCCCGGAAGCGAGTATGGCCGAAACCTCGGCCCAAGTTCAAACTGAACTTCCTCCTTTACAAAGTGAGAGCTACCTACTCGCCGTTATTCTGGTTTGAGTCGCGTAATTTTATTGGCGAGTTTCTGATGCTTTCTATACTATCTCGCAGATCCGCCGCTTACTGATGCTCAGGAGGAGCCTTTGAGCGCTATTCCTCTGCGATCATCGCCTATGATCTCGCTCGGGAATGGGGAGGATTCTCGCCGTGGTGGCGCGGTTCGGATCCTTCACAGCTCCCTTCTGGAGAAGAGGCCGTCGAGCGAGCGGAGGGCCCTTCTATGAGTAGCGCGCCTCTACTGCCATTGTCTTCCCATCCATCGGAGCTGGCGAGTAGCTCGCAGCTGCCCGCTGAGAAGATTACGCCTCCTCCTCCGTTTCCGCCTCCTGCCGATATCCAGGGCGATCATCGCCTTCTTTCTTCCTCGGCTCCCACCACCCATCCGGCGGAGTCCTCGCGCCGAGGCGGGGTGGCGGGGTCCTCTAGCTTCTTCGCTCCCAGGGGGAGGGCGACCAGTGGATGGTTGCGGTCGGGGGGAAACCCTTCGTGACAGGGAGCACTCTGTCGGGAACCAATCCGGTCGGCGAGGTGCTGGCCATTATAGCTCCTCCCCTCACCGAGGAAGGAGTCCACCTCCTCGGCGATCTCGCAGTCCTCCTCGCAGCTCAAGGAATGTTACTCGTCGGCCTGGTAACTTAACTATTTGCTCTGTGCGAAGCTGTCTCTTCTATACTCGTCACTAAAGCGCCTTTCATCTTTGTTGTTTCTTGCAGCTCGCGCTCAGACTCCTTTGGGAGCTTTGATTGATGGGGTGGGCCTTCCTTCGCGCGAGTACCAGGAGAGGGCTACTCGCGCTATTTTGGATCTGGAGGTGAAGTTGGAGCGCCTAGCGATCAGCGACCCGCATCATCGCTTGACGGATGTGGAGGATCGGGTTGAGCGCCTGTCGACTAGCGAGCCTCGTCGTTTGACCGAGTTGGAGGCGCGAGTATCCCGGCTAGAGGAGTTCGATGCTCGGCTGGTGGGAGCGGAATCTCGCCTTCATTCTGTCGGTGATCTGGAGCGTCGAGTTGGTAGGATGGAGCATCGTCAGCAGTTGCACCATGACGAGCTGGTGGGAATGCGTGCGAGCATGGGCTCGGTTGGTCGTCTGGCGAGGATGGAGGAGCAGCTGCGAGAAGGCGAGGATGCGATGTCCGTGGCCTTCGAGCATTTCAAGCGAGCTCGCCGCATGGGCTGGGTCGGGCGACAATCACAACTTCCCGATGCTCAGGCGAACCCCTAGGATCCTGTTTTTTTTCTCTTTGTAGTAGCTAGTCGCCTTTTGGCGAATGATATGTAATTCTGAATAATTTGTTAATTGGCGAGTATGAATATCTCCCTTGCTTCCTTTTCTGCTTGCTGTGATGTCTGGATTTACTTTTTTGTTTTTTTGTTTCTTTCCTGCGAGTATTTGTTGAATGTTGCGTCGATTTGGCGAGCATCCTAGTGATCTGATGCAGGTATTCGCTTGCTCAGTGCTGATGATTTGACGTGCGTCTTTGGGTTTGGCGGCTTTCCCTCGATTCTCGCCACCCCTTACTCGTGCTCGCGGCGGCGTACGCGACAAGCCAAGTCTCGTCGAGTACTATAAATAGGGGGGCACGTGTTTATTACGCTTTTGATGATTTCTACTCCTCGCCTCATTGATACTCGCTTCTTCATTTCCTTTCTTCCTGAATGGCTGACGAGGCAGCTATTCGTCGTGCAAGTCATGCGAAGAACTTTGAGGCGACTTTCTTAAAGAAGTCGATTACTCGGCCGAGCGATCTGAGGGAGTTCTCTGCTAAGTGCTTGCCACCGGGGTATGTCACCAGGCTTCCTCGCGAGGATTGATGAGTCCCATTTATATATACATTTATGGGCTCATTTGGGCCGTATTTCTAGTCTTTGCACTACACTTAGGCATGTAGTGCTACCGTTTCATTTACTCCGAATTTTCTCTTCTTAGTAAGGATATCTTTCATGAATTTAACGTAACTACACTCTCTAACTTATTTTCTTCACTACTCTTCTTAGTTTGTTCCTCAACATAACCATTTTCTAATTCTCTTCCACTCCGTAACATCACCGCTTTACATTGTTGATTATCTCCTTTAGGATTAGGGGTTGTGTCGGCTGGAAGTGTTCCTTGAGGTCTAAGGCTTAATGCATTAGCAATTTGACCTAGTTGAGATTCTATTATTCGTAGTGACCCCTCCAAGCTAGACACACGTGCATCATTCTTTTGCATGGCTTCAATGATAAAATCATCGGTTACTTTCCTAGGTGCTCCTTGTTGAATAACATTATGATTTTGGTGAGGATTAGAATTTGAATTAAATAGATGTGTAGGAGTCATTCCGGAATTATTTTTCCATGAAAAGTTTGGGTGGTTTCGCCATTCGGGATTATAATTATTTGAGAATGCATTATTATGTTGCCTTTGTTGACCACTAATATAATTAACTTCCTCATTATGGCTAATAAGTTGTTCTGCTGTGAGTGAAGGATTTATGATAGGCAAAGGATTAGATATGCTATTTACTTGGGGAGTCATCTGAGTTTGGTTTAAAGTTAAAGCATCTAACCTCTTATTCATTGAATTGAATTGGGCGGTTATTTGTGCCGCAAAAGAAGTGAATTGGTCGACTTGATATAAACCGGCCGTAAAAGATGTCGATTGTCGATCCATTGAGTGATAGTTATTGGAAGACAAATCCTCTAGTATCGCGTAAGCATCCTCGGGATACTTATTCATCAAAGACCCTCCTGCAGCTCCATCCACTTGAATCATAGTGGAAGTCTGGAGGCCATTGTAAAAGGTCCACACCTGTTGATGGATGACTAAGCCATAATGAGGACACTTCCGCAATAATTCTTTGAAACGTTCCCACGCATCATAAAGTGTTTCACCATTAATTTGCACAAACGTAGATATGTCTCGCATAAGTTTGGCTGTTTTAGATGGAGGAAAGTACTTAGCTAAGAATTTTTCCATTAGCGAAGTCCAAGTCCTGATAAACGCATTAGGCATAGAGTTTAACCAATCTTTTGCTTTACCTTCTAATGAAAAAGGGAGCAGGCGTAGCTTAATAGCTTCATCTGAATCACCGTTAATCTTGAATATCTCGCAAATTTCTATAAAAGTCCTTAAATGTGAGTTGGGGTCTTCATGATTTAGTCCGCCAAATTTACTATTTTGAACTAAGTGCATGGCAGTAGGATCTATTCTGAAGTTATTAGCTTCAATGGCATGTCTATCTATACTGAATTGGACTCCCCCTCGATAAGGCATGTTATAATCGCGACATGTTCTTCTATTTTCAATTGGATGTCCATTATGCTCTACCTGTCCTTCTAGGTCTTGCCCTTCCTGATGAACTTCATCATTTACGTGTTGATCGTTTGGATCCATTATAAGTTGATTAGGGTGTTCCAACCTAAGCGACTTTCGATTTTGTCTACAAGTACGTTCTATTTCAGAATTTAATAGAATTAGTTCTATAGAACGATACCTGGACATGCACCACAAAATATCAACTGATAATAATAATAAATTAACTAAAATTAAAACTTGGGCTCCAAATACTAAGAGTCGCCAATATTGCAAGATAAACACCTAATCGACGCACCTCCCCGGCAACGACGCCACAACTGGATACGCCCAAAAACGGTTGCGTATTTTGTACGCAACTGTACGTGTCGGGTCAAGTAATATAAAGTGAGTTAATTATCGTTCCTACGGAGAGGTGGTAAACTCAGTGCTCGCAAATACCAGCTATGCCTTTTCTTTAAATCCAAGGTATTCAAATATTTTTTGATAATGATTATGAGAGCAAAAATTATCGGTAAACTATTTTTTTAAATTAAAATTAATGGCAGATCTATAATAAATTACTTTTCAAACCGTTATGAGAAATAATCTTGTATTGTGATTTCCTAAATCTAATGCAATGATTTTATAATTAAAACTTTGTGAAAAATGCGTGGTGAAATATCTTGCAACGATTTTAATTTAGACAACCGTACATCTCGATATCAGATCTCCCTAATTCCTTATCTCCTCTGTCATCTCTAACTCGAGTGAAATAAAGAACCGCATAAGGAATAAAAACCTATGTTGCTAACGCCAAGGGGAAATCTTTTTCTCCCTTCAAACGCTATATCGAACTTATGATACCCTTACGCAACTCATCTCTCGAATTATGAAGCGCAGTAGATAAACGAGAAGTTTCAACAATAAGATCATAAGAACGATAATGATCAATCACCAAATATTCACAAAGAAAAATTAAAACAACATCATCATTGCAAAAGAAATAATATTCTCACAACACAATATTGCATGATTTAGTTCATGTTTGAGCGAATAAAACAAAATAAGGGATAGATCTTACTAAACATGATGAATATCAAGTAAATCTTCCCTTCTTCCGTGATTTAACAGCGGTTTCCTCCTCCGAAATGCAATTTCTGAACTGTTCTCCTCTTTATCTTCTCTCTCAACTTTTCTCTACACAACAAAAAAAAACGTTTCTAATGGCAAAAATTCCTCCTTTTAATGGCTCAAATTTTTTCTTTTTATATCTTCCTCTTTTTTCTCCTGGCGGGGCCCACTTTTTTTGGTATATTTTAATTGCTGAAAAGGTGTCATCATTCCATCTGTGACTGCCTAAATTCGAACATATTCGATTTCGACAATTTTGTAACCGCCACCAAGTTACAACATTTTGGCAAAAATGTTGCAACATCTGGGTTTCCTCTTTGACCGCACTAGACTTATTGTAACGAACTGAAAACTGAACTTTTTGTTACAAAAAGTCCCCGAATCTTAAATATGCTTTGTCTCCCACTTTTGATGGAATTTCTTTATACAACCTATCATCAAAACATAGCAAAAATGAAAGTAATAATACTTTTGACTTCAAATAACAATTAACTTGACTTTCTCTATTTTTCATTCATAATTCTCATATATTCCCAACAAGAAGGATTAAAATAATGATGAAGATAACTTCTTTTTGAGAAGTTATCATCCACTCGCCCGGGGCCTTGGGCGAGTGGACCCAAGGTTCACTCGCCCAAGGAGATATGCCCGCCCGGCCTTCTCTTTTTGGTCTTGACGACCTCCGTTGGTACGGTCCACTACGCATGGTCACCCTCTCTACCACGACCTTATCTGCGTCGGGTCACACCGACTCGAAAAATATGAGGGTTGTACACAATCCCCGCTCTTTTTGAGTTTGCTTTAAGCTCGGAAAGAAAGTCCAACCAACCTATTTGACGAGTAGGTGGGACCCTAGAGGAATCCACGAAGGGCCCTGCCAACGGGATGCTCCTGCCGAGTTTAACTGAACCTAACTTGAGGCGGAACGCGAACCTTTCTCCACTTAACCACCCTCCTATGAGTCAAGCTCAACTAGAGGTGGAGAAAACTCAACACCTTAGGTTGAATTGATCTTGACCTGAGGTGGAGGATGGGAACTCCACACCTACCAAAGAGCCGAGCTCACCCGGAGGGGGAGGGAACTCCACACCTACCAGGGAGCCAAGCTGACTTGGAGGGGGGGTGAACTCCACACCTACCAGGGAGCCGAGCTCACCTGGAGGGAGAGGGAACTCCACACCTACCAGGGAGCCGAGCTCACCTGGAGGGGGAGGGAACTCCACACCTACCAGGGAGCCGAGCTCACTTGGAGGGGGAGTGAACTCCACACCTACCAGGGAGCCGAGCTCACCTGGAGGGGGAGGGAACTCCACACCTACCAAGGAGCCGAGCTCACCTGGAGGGAGAGTGAACTCCACACCTACCAGGGAGTCGAGCTCACCTGGAGGGGGAGTGAACTCCACACCTACCACGGAGCCGAGCTCACCTGGAGGGGGAGGGAACTCCACACCTACTAGGGAGCCGAGCTCACCTGGAGGGGGAGTGAACTCCACACCTACCAGGGAGCCGAGCTCACCTGGAGGGGAGGGAACTCCACACCTACCAGGGAGCCGAGCTCACCTAGAGGGGGAGTGAACTCCACACCTACCAGGGAGCCAAGCTCACCTGGAGGGGGAGTGAACTTCACACCTACCAGGGAGCCGAGCTCACCTGGAACTCCACACCTACCAGGGAGCCGAGCTCACCTGCAGGGGGAGTGAACTCCACACCTACCAGGGAGCCGAGCTCACCTAGAGGGGGAGGGAACTCCACACCTACCAGGGAGCCGAGGTCACCTGGAGGGGGAGTGAACTCCACACCTACCAGGGAGCCGAGCTCACTTGGAGGGGGAGGGAACTCCACACCTACCAGGGAGCCGAGCTCACCTGGAGGGGTAGGGAATTCCACACCTACCAGGGAGCCGAGCTCACCTGGAGGGGGAGTGAACTCCACACCTACCAGGGAGCCGAGCTCACCTGGAGGGGGACTAAACTCCACACCTACCAGGGAGCCGAGCTCACCTGGAGGGGGAGGGAACTCCACACCTACCAGGGAGCCGAGCTCAACTGGAGGGGGAGTGAACTCCACACCTACCAGGGAGCTGAGCTCACCTGGAGGGGTAGGGAACTCCACACCTACCAGGGAGCCGAGCTCACCTGGAGGGGGAGGGAACTCCACACCTACCAGGGAGCCGAGCTCACCTGGAGGGGGAGGGAACTAACAATTTCCCGAACTATCCGGGGGCGGAGAACCGGTCCACGTCCCAGGTGCTTACCCTGACCGAGGGACGGAGGAACTCCACCATCTTATCAGGGCAACTGATGCAGAGATCCCATCCACGCCCTAGGTGCTTGGCTTTCCTGGAGGAAGAGGGATTCAACACCTTTTCGAACCAATTGGGAGCGGAGTACCCGTCCACGTCCTAGGGGCTTAGCTTCCCTGGAGGCAGGGGAACCCAGCACCTTCCCAAGCCAATTGGGGGCGGAGTACCCGTCCGCATCCTAGGGGCCTAGCTTACCTGGAGGTAGAGGAACTCAACACTCTTCAAACCAACTGGAGGTGGAATACCCATCCACGTCCTAGGGGCCTAGCTTACCGGGAGGCGGAGGAGCTCACCATCTTTCCAAGCCACTTAGCCAAGTATCGAGTCGACCCTATGAGTCTCCCATCTGCCGGCATGACTGAGCCCGGACAATGGTCTCTAGTCGGGGATCTTACCAATCAGTCGACCCGATAAGTCTCCCATCTGCTAGCATGACTGAGGCCGGAGAATGGTCTCTAGTCGGGGATCTTACCAATCAGTCGACCCGATGAGTCTCCCATCTGCCGGCATGACTGAGCCCGGAGAATGGTCTCTAGTCGGGGATTTTACCAATCAGTCGACCCGATGAGTCTCCCATCTGTCGGCATGACTGAGCCCGGAGAATGGTCTCTAGTCGGGGATTTTACCAATCAGTCGACCCGATGAGTCTTCCATCTGCCGGCATGACTGAACCCGGAGAATGGTCTCTAGTCGGGGATTTTACCAATCAGTCGACCCGATGAGTCTCCCATCTGCCGGCATGACTGAGCCTGGAGAATGGTCTCTAGTTTGGGATTTTACGAATCAGTCGACCCGATGACTCTCCCATCTACCGACATGACTGAGCCCAGATAATGGTCTCTAATCGGGGATCTTACCAAATGGGGGAGGAGTACCCATCCACATCCTAGGTGCTTACCTTCACCTAGAGGCAGAGGAACCCAACACCTTCCCAAGCCACTCCGCATGTGGTGAGTCGATCTGATGAGTCTCCCATCTGCCGACATGACTGAGCCCTGAGAATGGTCTCTAGTCAGAGATCTTACCAAATGGGGGCGGAGTACCCCTCCACATCCTAGGTGCTTACCTTCACATGGAGGCAGAGGAACCCAACACCTTCCCAAGGCCACTTAGTCAAGTAGTTACTTGAAACCTCTTCATTCATTGTCGAGGAGATACCTGCTTATTACAATGCGCCCCTCTGGGCCTACTTGGTCATATGCACATTGACCATCTCCTTCATTACTTCCTCCAACTTCTTTGTCTCCTTGTTCCTTTTCTTTCTCCTGGTCCCTCCTGCTTCCTTTGCCAGCCTGAAGGCGGAGGACTTGTTCCTGAAACCGATCCGCGTAGCTTCCCAGCGCCTCCCCCTGCCTCTGTCGAATCAAGAATAGGGCCTCCGTTCCCTTCCACCTCTTCTTCGAGGTGGAGAATCTCAGCAAGAAGCTTCGGCGCAGGTCCTTGAAGCTGTAGATGACACCTGACGGGAGCTGGTGGAACCAGTCTTTTGCCTCTCCCAAGAAAGTGGCGGCGAAGAGCTTGCACTTGGAGGCGTCCAACATCTGCCTGATCGAGGCCATGTCTTTGAACCACTGGAGATGCTGGAGAGGGTCATCCTTCCCTGCGTAGTAGGACACGGCAGGCTCGCCGAACCCATATTCTTTCGAGGCCGGTTCCTTCCCTTCTCGATGTGCTTGCTCTATCTCCATCAATGACGGTGAGGCGAGTACAGGTGTTGGTGATGCCGAGCACTTGCCCTGAGGGGGGAGTGTGACCCGCAAGACATCCTGGATTAACTTCCTGAACTCCTCGAAGTCACCTTTCTTCACGCACTCGCCAGCATGGGTGAGTCCCCCAGCTCATCGCTTCCAGCCATGAGACTTGCCCAGAGCTTTTCGAACTAGCTGCCTCCACGCTCACCGCACCATAATGTTGAAACCAGAGAACTGGTCTCGACGTTCGCAAGGGGGATGCAGCTAACCCTTACTTGACCTGAGCGAGACCCTTGACCAGTCACTAAGAACCGAAGAACCTTGCCGTTAGAGAATGCCTAAGTCCACGAACTGACCCCTTAAGCTGCAGCGTGGAGGTCCCACCACATACCCGAAAGCTCACGAGGAACTTCCCCTCCCAAGCCAATGTTGAGCCTGGGCACCTTGGAGGGCACTAAGGATCACCTCACCATCCACCTTCAATGACAGGGGGAGGAGAGGGGTAGTGCTTGCTCACAACACACACGCGAGAGGGGGGGGGGGGGTACCAACATCCCTTCCCAAGGTGCCCATGGGGGTCTATTTATAGACATCCCAAAAATTGGGCTGCGGATAGCTAAAAATCCACTATTCGCAGACCAATAACCAACCCGAACGACCGAAGAATGGGGGGGGGGGGGGGGGCGAGTGGAGCTCAAGATGTCCACTCCCCCCTTGCCGGGGGTCGGGTGAGTGGGCTGAGGTCCACCACCCTGACTGGGCGAGTGGACCATGCAGTCCACTCAACCCACCGGGCGAGTGGACCTTGTGGTCCACTCAACCCACCGGGCGAGTGGACCTTGCGGTCCACTCAACCCACCGGGCGAGTGGACCCTTGGTCCACTCGCCCAGCTGCCCGGGCGAGTGGACCTATGGTCCACTCTCCCACGCGCTTGGGGCGAGTGGATCCTAGGGTCTACTCACCCCCCCACCTTGGGCGAACCCAAGGTCCACTCGCCCCCCCCCCCCCCCCCCCACACACACTCGAGCGAGTGGACCAAGGGTCCACTCGCCCGGGTCCTTGGGCGAGTGGACCAAGGGTCCACTCGCCTGGGGCCTTGGGCCAGTGGACCCATGGTTCACTCGCCCAAGGAGATCTGACCCCCCCCCCCCCCCCCCCCCCCGGCCTTCTCTTTTTGGTCTTTACGACCTCCGTTGGTTCGGTCCGCTGCGCAATGGTCACCCTCTCTACCAGGACCTCATCTGCGTCGTGTCACACCGACTCGAAAAATATGAGGGTTGTACAGTCGCCCCTACGACAAATGTAACCCCCCACGACAAATGTCTCCCCCACGACAAATGTCGCCACCCACGACAATTCTTTTGAGAGTATATAGAGAGACTACTGCATATGTGAACTTACCAACAGGGGTCATGAATGAAGAAACGAAGGGTGAGTGCAACGAACTAGACATTTTCAGTCTTGTAGCGAATAAAGGTCAAAGGTCTCGGTAGGAGTCAGCAGCGTCAGGAGGCGGAGGTGAACAAGAAGGACTCTCTCTCGCCTCTCTATCTTTCTACACACACAAATTCCCCGGTGGAATAGTAATTCCCTCCAACTACTGCTTGTCCTTCGTTCCAAAGCTTTAGAATATGGTTACGACCTGGTCGGTGTTTATCAATAGGCCGATCCATCCTTTATATACCCTAAACCGGTCTCTTCGACCCTACGGGTCCCCTCTAATCACTAGAAAGCGCGAAGAAAAAGGATTTCTAAATAGAAAGAATGAGGATTCCATTTTTCAATAGTTGGGTTGGAGGCTAGCTGAGAGCGCCCCTCTCTTCCTAGTCTAAAAGACTCTTGGCTTCTTGTCCCAAATCGCTTGCACGAAGCATATGAAATTGGAGATCAAAAAGGTATGGCGGTTGGGCCTCTTATTCATTCAGAGATGTTACTCCGCGGGACTCGTCGGCACCAGACTTTAGGGGGAAAGATCTGTCTTACTTGCCGACAGTTACTCTTTAGTTATGTATGGGTATCCCGCCTTACCTCGACCCGGCAACCGGTTCCGGGATAGCGGACTCTCCTTTTTCAGATCCAATTTCAGCGAAGGCAGGTCTTTCATTGCTTTTTTTCCTAGCTAGGGAGTGAGCATAGTAAAGCTATGGAGTCCCATCCCTGCTCAAACCCAAGAATCTTTCCCTAAAAGCTTGACCTTATAACAAATGACTTTCTCTAAAGCGGTCTAAATAGAACAATAAGTCGGTACATTTCTTGAAACGGAAAGGCGAAGACTTTTTCGAGGTCTTTTGCATGCTTCCGAAAAGCTATTGAAATGCGATCTATAGGCCTTGCCCCACGGGGCGGTAAGCTTTCTCAATAGCAACCCCTCGTTACCAAAGAGACTATCTCTGAGGGAAAGAAAGTTTTTATGTACTAAAGCTTTCACGTGGCGAAAAGAATTAGTCCAATGCCTTAGTTTCGACGCAGCAAGGAGAACAGGAGGAAGCGGCTAGAACAACTCCTCCAACGTAGAGATCAGGCTATTTTCAGACCTTCTTGAAGCAGATAAAGCTCAATGAAGATTCCAAACGAATGCTAGCTCAGGAGTAAAGTAAGAAAAAGGTATTAAAGAAGCGTGCTTGAGGAAGTGTTCGAAAGACGACCTCAACACAAGGAGAGACGAGACGATGAGAACAAGGTGGGAGAATTTCATTTGATTTTTCACTGAATGAGGCGTTTCTTAATCCCCTGGGCGGTGAGCCGATAGGGGACGAAGTCGGTGAGCCGATTAGGCGAACAGTCCAAGAAGGGGACGTAGTCGGTCGAAACGAACAGGAGAAGAAGGGGACGTAGTCGGTCGAAACGAACAAGTGGTTGATAGGCGAAGAGGATATGAAGTAGCTCGAGCGAAGCGAAGCCCTTGCGCCTACCCAGCCGCTAGGCGATGGTGGTGATAAAGAATTATTGAAACACCTTACTGATACTGATGAGAAATCAGTTTTCAGGTTATTAACCCGGAACCTCTTCTCTATACAACCTGTTGAAGATAGAATAGACTTTTGAGGAGAAAATTGAACTCCTATAGTCTCCAACAGATTCATAGAAATTTGTCCAACACAATGATCAGCAATGATGAAATCATCACCTAGTATTGCGTACTTAGTGAAATCCCTGGGTATACTAAATCTGCTGCCATCCACACCCAATAATGTCAGAGCAAACAGAGGCCAAGAGGAGTAAGACCCTAGTGGTTGACCAACAGAGAAAAACGTGTCTTCTGCTTGACGAAAGCGCGTAGCGCACAAAGGTCTTAGTCGCAAGAGTGGACATCACTGTAGCTTCGGCGAATTCTTTCCCAAAAGAACTTGAAATAGATTCTATATGAAATATACGGGCCACCTATCAGTGGCCGCTGATAAATCATAAGAACACACCTCAACCCAACTCAGTACTCCAATGGCTGAGGTTGTCAGTCCCATCCATAGGAATCCTTTTCAGGACCTTAGCTACCGATAGGGTTTTGCCTTTCACCCGTATATATATGTATATATATATATGTATATATACATATATATATATATGTAAATATATATATGTATATATATATGTATATATATATATATATGTATATATATGTATATATATGTATATATATATGTATATATATGTATATATATGTATATATATATGTATATATATGTATATATATGTATATATATATGTATATATATGTATATATATATGTATATATATGTATATATATACATAAATATAAGGTTAAAAATTTTATTTGTTAACGTTTTTATATGTTAAACCTATCATTAATTTAATTAATATTTTATATTAATTATTATAATTAAATGTTTTAAATACTATAATAAATTATTAAATTTATTTTGAGCCTATAAATAGCTCTCAAAATATGAGACCTGTACATATACAATCTCTCTCTCATCTTCTTCCTTAAGCTCTCATATTTTTCTTGCATTACTATGTTTGTTTCATCAAGTGGAAGTTCGGGTGTTTTGTGCTTCTTCGATATCCGCGCAAATCGAAGTTTTGGGATCTAGTTCGGTGTTGTATTTTGGAGAAGTGCGCATCAGTTGAAAGTTTTATCAGAGGGTGGTGCAACTTCTTTAGAGTAGTGATCGCACGCCTTACTCATGCTGGATTTCTAACTTTATTTTTTATTATATTTTATTTCATGCATTTCTAAACATTTATTTTTTGTTCTGAAAAATTATATTAAAAATATTTTAGTACTTATTTAGACTATTTTAGAAATAATATCATTATATAAGTAAAATTTCTAACAATCTAAAGAAATTGATTTCCACATCATAATCTCTTGCGAAAGAGCCGTGTTGGGCTATCATCCCCAAAACCTCCTAGTACCAGTGAGAGTTCGTCATCGGGTATTCCTTGGGAAGTCCAAGAATAATAAATTAATATTTGAATATTAATTAAGTATGTTTACTAGTGCATGATAATTTTAAAACTAATATTATATTTAATATTAATGTAACTGATTTAATATTATGATAATTTAAATATAATAAATTTCTTTAACAAATGTAATTATTATTATAATATAAATAACATAATTATTATAATATAATAATTATTATAAATAATATTATTAATATAATATAAATGATAATATTATTATAAATATTTCTATCATAAACAACGTAACTATACTATATTCTTATAAACATTTAGATTGTATAAAATCATAAAAGTTTATATCATAAACTTTGTAAATGTTTATAAAATAAAGGATTATATGATAAATGATATTTGTTGCGGAACGCTTAGGGCTCTTGGTAGACCGGATCACTTGAACCGCCTTAGCTCGTGAGCGAACTAAGCGCGCAAACAGTCAATGAGAGATTTGCTGAGTACACAGGGACTTTTTAATGTGGAAAACCCGGAAAGGGTAAAAAATCACGCGGCCGGAGCTGTGCCGACCAAACTTCACTATTTTCTGGGGGTTACAACTTGGAAACTAGAACTCGAGCGCGACAGGCCACTGCTCGTTACAATACTTGGAGAGAGAGAGAGCTCCGAGGGTGACAGGCCACCTCTCAGAAAAACTAAGTCCTTTTCCCTTCTGAGAATGCTGGTCGCCTTTCGGAAGTGGGAAGGCCAGTCGCCTTTCCCTTCTGAGATTGCTAGTCGCCTTTCGGAAGTGAGAAGGTCAGTCGCCTTTCCCTTCTGAGATTGCTATTCGCCTTTCGGAAGTAAGAAGGTCAGTCGCCTTTCCCTTCTGAGACTGCTGGTCGCCTTTCAGAAGTGGGAAGGACAGTCGCCTTTCCCTTCTGAGATTGCTAGTCATCTTTCGAAAGTGAGAAGGCCAGTCGCCTTTCCCTTCTGAGATCGCTAGTCGCCTTTCGGAAGTGAGAAGGCCAGTCGCCTTTTCCTTCTGAGAATGCTTGTCGCCTTTCGGAAGTGAGAAGGCTAGTCGCCTTTTCCTTCTGAGAATGCTTGTCGCCTTTCGGAAGTGAGAAGGCTAGTCGCCTTTTCCTTCTGAGAATGCTTGTCGCCTTTCGGAAGTGAGAAGGCTAGTCGCCTTTTCCTTCTGAGAATGCTTGTCGCCTTTCGGAAGTGAGAAGGCTGGTCGCCTTTTGGGATGATGAAGATCTTCAAGTCCACGAAGGAGATCTTCAAGCGCCGAAGGAGAATTCCGCAAAAGTCTGCAAGGAGCTCTCCCGGGTCCGGAAGTCAAGGTCCTTTCAAATGAAGCCTTGGGGCTCCTTTTATAGCTTTGGCCGGGGGCGGCCCGGTAATTTTGTCGTTGGCAGTTTCCATAAATGCTCGGTGGACGAATCATATTCTCCGGTTCGGGGCCCTCGGATCGCCATTTTTCGTAAATGACCACCTTGCCCCTCGGGCAGCTTGGGCAGCTCGGGCAATTCGGGCAGTTCCGTTGGAGGTGAAAAAGGCGACTGACCGTTCCTGAAAAGTGAGAAGCCGAAAACCCAAAAAGTGAGAAGCCGAAAAGACAAAAAGTGAGAAGCCGGAAACCCAAAAAGTGAGAAGCCGGAAAGACAAAAAGTGAGAAGCCGGAAACCCAAAAAGTGAGAAGCCGGAAAGACAAAAAGTGAGAAGCCGGAAACCCAAAAAGTGAGAAGCCGGAAAGACAAAAAGTGAGAAGCCGGAAACCCGAAAAGTGAGAATGCTCTGAGCGCGCTCAGAAGCGTTCTGAGCGCGCAACGAACTTGGAAGCGCTTCGAACGCGCTCGAAGCGTTCTGAGCGCGCAACGGACTTGGAAGCGCTTTGAACGCGCTTGGAGGCGTTCTGAGCGTGCGTGAACGCGAAGGCGTTTTGAGTGCGCTCGGAAACGTTCTGAGCGCGCGTGAGCGCGGAGGCGTTCTGAGCGAACGGTGGAGTGGGGAGTTGCCCCTCAAAGTGGAATTGGGATCCGGCGCACCCGACGGGGGGGGGGGGGGGGGGGGGGGGGGGGGCGTGAATACGGCGGGCCCCCTTGCGAGCTCTCCTGTAGAAAAGGGCGAGGGGAGGGGGCCGGGCCGCGCTCCACAAGCGGCGCGACGGAGTCGCACCCCGGGGGGGTGCGTCTTGGCCGCACCCCTTGGGGGGTGCGGCGGGGCCGCACCCCACAAGGGGTGCGGCTGGGCCGCACCCGACAAGGGGTGTGCGGCTGGGCCGCACCCCTTGAGGGGTGCGGTTCCGCGCGAGCCGCACCCCAAGGGGGTGCGGCGGGGCCATTCTCCCGCGACGGGGGGCGCTGCCCGTGTGCTACCATGCGCGTGGTAGCGCACGCGCTTGCGCGCTTTGTTTCTGGCGGTTGGCGGTGGAAAT
The DNA here is from genome assembly GCA_033032865.1 of Dactylorhiza incarnata. Lineage (NCBI taxonomy): Eukaryota > Viridiplantae > Streptophyta > Magnoliopsida > Asparagales > Orchidaceae > Dactylorhiza > Dactylorhiza incarnata. Next base: position 6,062,436 of record JAWHQI010000134.1, read on the forward strand.
CGCAGGCTCGGTTTCTTCGATTCGAGCGACTGCGTGCGGACCACTGACCCCACCTCTCTTTTGCGGGGCTTTCTTTAGGCGCGTCCTAAGGTCTTTACGGGTGTACAACATAAGCCCCCCAAACCTTCGGAGTCCGAGTTTCGGTGCGAGGAGTTCGGAGGTTTTAATTTTTCTGTGGCGGCTTTGATCATTGCTCTCTTTGTGGTGCCTTGGGTAGGAGTTGCCTTCGGGGGAAAGTGTGGTTGACTTTGTTTCTTTGTTCTGGACAGGCGTTTCTTGTCCTGCGCTGAGTCGTGATAGCCCTCTGATGGTCCTGCTGCCCTGGTTGCTGACAAAGCGTTGATGGAGGGAAGACGCTTTAAGATAGCCGGCGAAGGGCGTTGGTTCTCTGAGACTGTTGCTGGCTCGCTGCCTAGCATTGATATCCGTATAGGTTGAATGCTTTCTGCAAAATAACAGATGAACATGCGCGGTTCTGAGCCTGCGGCTTTTATATAATGGAAAATCGGTTTGCGCGAGTATGGGCTTGCGGCTTTTTATAATAGAAAATTAATTTGCGCGAGTCTGTGCTCGCGGCTTTTGCACGAGTCGGGCTCGCGGCTTGGCCGGTGAATAGCGGGTGTATTCAAACCGTGTGCGAATGTAGGAGGGGCAAACATGACGTCGGGACCTTACTGTGGTGGAGAGGGGCGGACCTTCAATCGACGGCAATGAGAAATTATTGTGAGCGCGCTGCCTGGAGGCAGTTGCTGCAGGCGCTGTTCATTAGCGCACTGCCCGGAGGCAGGTGCTGTTCATTAGCGCACTGCCCGGAGGCAGGTGCTGTTCATTAGCGCACTGCCCGGAGGCAGGTGCTGTTCATTAGCGCACTGCCCGGAGGCAGGTGCTGTTCATTAGCGCACTGCCCGGAGGCAGGTGCTGTTCATTAGCGCACTGCTCGGAGGTAGGTGCTGTTCATTAGCGCACTGCCAGGAGGCAGGTGCTGTTCATTAGCGCACTGCCCGGAGGCAGGTGCTGTTCATTAGCGCACTGCCCGGAGGCAGGTGCTGTTCATTAGCGCACTGCCCGGAGGCAGGTGCTGTTCATTAGCGAGTGGACGTCTTTACGTAGTTTCGATGACGCAAAATATGACATGTGTGAAATGATTGACTTTAAAAACGATTAGTAGTGGAAATTTGCATAAAGTTTTCAAAGTTGATAGAAACAAAGTTGACAGAATATTTCAGCGGCGCTGGTAGAGCCCTGTTGATGGGTATGAAGCTTTCTCCTGGGATGACTGCCTTAAGGGTTGCTCCCGGTCCTTCCTGGCGGGCCGCCAGCTGATCTCCTGCTAGCCGAATAGTCGCCTAGTCTCGTAGGAATTTCCCCAGTAGGCCTTGTTTGACGAGTTGCTCGATTTCATCCTTAAGCTTAGAGCAATTTTCCGTGTCATGTCCTTGTCCACGATGGAACTCACAATATTTTGTCTGGTCCCCTGAGTTTTTAGCGAGGGGTCTGGGCTTGCGGAGCGTCTGGTTGTCTTTGATTGCGTACAGTACGTTAGTCCTGGTAGTGTTCAGGGGAGTGTAGTCCTGACGTTGGCGAGATCCTCGGTCTCGGCTGGGGTTGTCGTGATGCTTGCTGTTCTTATTGGGAACTGCCTGTGGCAGTGACTCCTCTTTCTTCCTCTTCGAGCTCCCCTCGAACTGCCGGCGGTGCGCTTCAATTGCCTCATCTGCGGCTATCTGGGCCTCGACTCGCTGAACGAGGTCAGGATAGCTTTGTACGGTTTCTCTCATTAGAGCTGAGTAGAAGCCACTTGGGCGGAGTCCTCCAAGGAAAAATCCTCGCAAAAGCTCGGGGTCGACTCCCGGGATCTGTCGCGCCTCAGAGGTGAAGCGTCGGAAAAAATCCTTCAGAGTTTCTCCGTCGTTCTGGCGGATTCCCGAGAGATGGGAAGGATCTCGGACAATCCTACGATTGGCGATGAACTGGTCCACGAACTGCCGCGCCATTTCTGCAAAGTTGTTGATGGCCCCATCTCGCAGGGAGTGGAACCAAGTGCGCGCTTGTCCTTTCAAAGTTGTCGGGAACACTCGACAGAGGAGTTGGTCGGGGGCGCTGTAAATCCCCATGATGGTGGTGAAGTGGTTGACGTGTTCCAGCGGGTCGTCCGTCCCGTCGAACGTTTCGATGCTGGGAAGCTTGAAACCGTTTGGAATTGGATGGTCCATGACTTGAGGTGATAGTGGGGAGCCGTGGCGCGCGGGATGGCGGGCGAGAGCTGCGCGTCGCCCTGCTTGGGCATACTCCTCCTCTATCATGTTGCGTATTTCTTCTCGCGTAGCTCTTTCCACTGCTTGCTCAGGGGCAGCTCTTCCGTGGTGGTGGCGGTGGTTAGCTTCTGGGCCTCCAGCTGGTGGGGCAAGGTGGGCGGAACTTGCCGCATTGGGGAATCCTTCCGAGGCTTCGTCTTCCTGGGTGGCCTCCCCGTTCGGGGCATGATTCAGAATTGGGGGTGGTGGTGCGTTCAGAGCTGGCGGCTGAATCGGAGCTGGAGGAGCCCCAAGATTCCTTACGAGAGCCAACATCTCAGCTTGATGTTCTTCGATCTACCGCATGCGCACCTCCAAACCCGTCGCGGGTGCCGGTAGTGCCTCCTGTGCGGGAGGTGCATCGATAAGCGAGTGGGAGGGAGCCGGGTCGACGCGTCCTTCCGGCATCGATCCTTCATTAGTGCGAGCACTCTTCCTTGCCATGGCAGTCGGCTTTTGAAGAGTTGTTGGGAATGTTCCCACAGACGGCGCCAAACTGTTGCGGAACGCTTAGGGCTCTTGGTAGACCGGTTCACTTGAACCGCCTTAGCTCGTGAGCGAACTAAGCGCGCAAACAGTCAATGAGAGATTTGCTGAGTACACAGGGACTTTTTAACGTGGAAAACCCGGAAAGGTTAAAAAACCATGCGGCCGGAGCTATGCCGACCAAACTTCACTATTTTCTGGGGGGGTTACAACTTGGAAACTAGAACTCGAGCGCGACAGGCCGCTGCTCGTTACAATACTTGGAGAGAGAGAGAGCTCCGAGGGTGACAGGCCACCTCTCGGAAAAACTAAGTCCTTTTCCCTTCTGAGAATGCTGGTCGCCTTTCGGAAGTGGGAAGGCCAGTCGCCTTTCCCTTCTGAGATTGCTAGTCGCCTTTCGGATGTGAGAAGGTCAGTCGCCTTTCCCTTCTGAGATTGCTATTCGCCTTTCGGAAGTAAGAAGGCCAGTCGTCTTTCCCTTCTGAGACTGCTGGTCGCCTTTCGGAAGTGGGAAGGACAGTCGCCTTTCCCTTCTGAGATTGCTAGTCGTCTTTCGGAAGTGAGAAGGCCAGTCGTCTTTCCCTTCTGAGATTGCTAGTCGCCTTTCGGAAGTGAGAAGGTCAGTCGCCTTTTCCTTCTGAGAATGCTTGTCGCCTTTCGGAAGTGAGAAGGCTAGTCGCCTTTTCCTTCTGAGAATGCTTGTCGCCTTTCGGAAGTGAGAAGGCTAGTCGTCTTTTCCTTCTGAGAATGCTTGTCGCCTTTCGGAAGTGAGAAGGCTAGTCGCCTTTTCCTTCTGAGAATGCTTGTCGCCTTTCGGAAGTGAGAAGGCTAGTCGCTTTTTGGGATGATGAAGATCTTCAAGTCCACGAAGGAGATCTTCAAGCGCCGAAGGAGAATTCCGCAAAAGTCTGCAAGGAGCTCTCCCGGGTCCGGAAGTTAAGGTCCTTTCAAATGAAGCCTTGGGGCTCCTTTTATAGCTTTGGCCGGGGGCGGCCCGGTAATTTTGTCGTTGGCAGTTTCCATAAATGCTCGGTGGACGAATCATATTCTCCGGTTCGGGGCCCTCGGATCGCCATTTTTCGTAAATGACCACCTTGCCCCTCGGACAGCTTGGGCAGCTCGGGCAATTCGGGCAGTTCCGTTGGAGGTGAAAAAGGCGACTGACCGTTCCTGAAAAGTGAGAAGCCGGAAACCCAAAAAGTGAGAAGCCGAAAAGACAAAAAGTGAGAAGCCGGAAACCCAAAAAGTGAGAAGCCGGAAAGACAAAAAGTGAGAAGCCGGAAACCCAAAAAGTGAGAAGTCGGAAAGACAAAACGTGAGAAGCCGGAAACCCAAAAAGTGAGAAGCCGGAAAGACAAAAAGTGAGAAGCCGGAAACCCGAAAAGTGAGAATGCTCTGAGCGCGCAACGAACTTGGAAGCGCTTCGAACGCGCTCGAAGCGTTCTGAGTGCGCAACGGACTTGGAAGCGCTTTGAACGCGCTTGGAGGCGTTCTGAGCGTGCGTGAACGCGAAGGCGTTTTGAGTGCGCTCGGAAACGTTCTGAGCGCGCGTGAGCGCGGAGGCGTTCTGAGCGAACGGTGGAGTGGGGAGTTGCCCCTCAAGGTGGAATTGGGATCCGGCGCACCCGACGGGGGGGGGGGGGGGGGGGGGGGGGGGCGTGAATACGGCGGGCCCCCTTGCGAGCTCTCCTGTAGAAAAGGGCGAGGGGAGGGGGCCGGGCCGCGCTCCACAAGCAGCGCGACGGAGTCGCACCCCGGGGGGGTGCGGCTTGGCCGCACCCCTTGGGGGGTGCGGTCGGGCCGCACCCCACAATGGGGTGTGCGGCTGGGCCGCACCCCCAAGGGGGGTGCGGCTTGGCCGCACCCCTTGAGGGGTGCGGTTCCGCGCGAGCCGCACCCCGAGGGGGTGCGGCGGGGCCGTTCTCCCGCGACGGGGGGCGCTGCCCGTGTGCTACCATGCGCGTGGTAGCGCACGCGCTTGCGCGCTTTGTTTCTGGCGGTTGGCAGTGGAAATCGCAGGCTCGGTTTCTTCGATTCGAGTGACTGCGTGCGGACCACTGACCCCACCTCTCTTTTGCGGGGCTTTCTTTAGGCGCGTCCTAAGGTCTTTACGGGTGTACAACAATATTATTAATATAATATAAACATTTATATTCTTATAAATAATATAAATGTGTATATCATAAATATTAATATTAAATATTATTAATATTTATATTAGAAAGTGATATATATCTCTAATGATTTAAATTAAATATTATTGATTTTATAATAAATCAAATTAGTTCTACTACTTTAATACCTAGCAATATGTGACATGATAGAGTAGGACATGTAAAGTTCGAATTAATGAAAAATGATAAAATTAGATCTATTACCTAAGAAAAATATATTATCTAATATTAGATACGAAATTTGTGTCTACTCTAATTTGCAAGAAAACATTTTAAGATCATAAATAAAATATTTACACACTTGCAATTAATTTATTCTAATATTTGTTATTCAAATAGTCAACCCGATATACGTGGAAATAAGGTTTTTGTAACATTCATAGATTACTTCCAAAAAAATATTTTTCACATTTACTTATTAAAAAAGGAGTTTATTTATTCAAAATAAATTTAAAGCCGAAGTTGAAAATCAAATGAGTTTCACAAAAAAAATTTATTTAAGTATAGAAAATAAAACTTTTGGTTTTTTAAAGTGTGGGGGTAATTAGCTAAAGTCTTTATTCTCAAACAAAAAATATAAAAAAGATAAGTCTTACAATGATCGATTTTATTATGTCTCCAATAATAGTGCAAATGTGTTTTAATTACTAATTATCAAGTAAATGAAATTTCTAATAACATTATTTTAGAAACCCGTGATGCAGTCTATCTTGCAAAAAAACAAAAAATCACATATTAACCTACAAGTATAGCCATATTTAATATTTACCTGCCAATTCTCTTGCTTATTGATCATTTTAATTGATTCTGATATATCTAATTCAAAGATAAATAAGTTTATAAGATTCAGGTACAATTTCGTGAATCAAAAGAAGGAAGAATGTGATATCACAAAAATATGTATATTCAGAATTAAATCTGGCTGATAATCTCACAAAGGGTTTGTCCCAAAATGAGATAAATAAATAATCATCGAGGGGAATAAGGTTTAAGCCCACATAATTTTGTTACCAATGGTAGATACCCAACCTATGTGATTGAAGATCACATGAATTAAGTTCAATGTGATAGAAATGAAACTATTGATGTAGCTAAGTGAGGAGCACAAATTAGAGAAGATAGATGTATCTTTCTCTCCTCATTCCTATGGTGAAAAGTGTTTCACGTAACGGTATAGGTTGTGACGTTTAGTTCTTAATTGTTGCCAAAAGCATAATTTTGCCAGATATGTGTTGTGAATATCTCTTGAGACACCACCTATGTGAGGGTAATCGCGAGCCCGCGACTTTAAGATTTGGGTTAAGCCCTAATAACCTCCACGAAAATCAAGGGATGCACATAGCCATTAAAGCGTTCGCCGTCATAACCCAAGAATGATCAATCTAGTGTGTATCTATTGGACAAAAGAATATAATTCAAGACTTCTAGCACATTATGTTTTTCAATAGAGACGATAAGTACTAAGTATAGGTTCAAACGCATTATATACAACTGGATGAAGCAAATATTATTTATTTATTTATTATTATTAATTTAATATTGTTGAATTATTTTTCATTTTTGTGGGGGATTGTTGGAATTTAATTTGTAATCGTTTGATGTAAAAAGCTCAAAAATAATTATACGAGAAAGATTACTCGTATACCATAATTTAATGAATAATATTATATAATTATTTTTTAATAATAATTACATGTTATTTAAATCTATAGATTGAATATTAAATATTTATGATATAAATATATGTATACTATACTTAACGTTAATATCAAGAAAATTATGAACATAAATATTTATTATAATAATGTTATATATATGTATTAGTGTGTATGTAACTATGTATAGATATATATATAATAAATATTTATTAGTGTGTATGTATACATAAATATTTATTATAATAATGTTATTAGTGTGTATGTATATATATATGTATGTATGTATATATATAACCCCGCTAAATGAGTATGTGAATATGTTGAACAACACCACTCTTCTACAATTTCCAGGCGAAGAAGTTATATACTACTCATATGATTCAGTAACTGATGATAGGAGAAATTTTATATCAACCTGAATTTCTAAATTCATTGACACCAGGTACCTTACCACCTCATAAGTTAAAGTTAAAATCGGAGCTCCTATCATGTTACTCAGAAATATTGACCCAAAGATAGGTCTATGTAATGGAACGAGACATATTTGTCACTGGTTTGCGAAAAATGTAATCAAAGCAGAGATTTTAACAGGTTACATTTCAAGGAAACTTGACCTTCTTGCCACGGATACCATTAAAGACAGCTGAAGATATTAGACTGTCATTTCAATTAACACGCAAACAATTTCCATTGAGGCTAAGCTTCACACTGATGATTAATAAATCTCAGGGCCAAACAATCAAAAAATGTTGGAATATATCTGCCAAATAATGTGTTCAGTCATGGCCAGTTGTACGCGGCTTTATCGCGAGGTGTGTCCCATGAAAAAACAAAAATTCTGATAAAGAATGACAAAATAGATGGTCATGAAGACATTTATACAATGAACGTTGTATACAAAAAAATATTTGCACAACTTAGACAACAACATACAATGTATCTCCAAGGTAGGTCGTTTAATCAAATTTTTTCACAACACTACAGCTATTTCAATAAACCGCTAAATTAAGTTTTTTTTTTTGACCATTGTTGGTTGTGAAATGATTTTCAATGTTGCTGTAATCTCAGGATATAATAGAATTTATTTTGTTGTCTCAATCATGTTATCATCGTATTAATGTTTTTTATTGGTGAGTCGTAGATTTCTCAATGTACTCTAAAATGCCACACAATATACATACACGTATGCCTGAAAACAAATCAGCTTCACCTAATGACGCCGCCACGAAGAAGCGGGTACCGGGCGCAGACTATTTATTTGCGGGCGAAGCCCGCTTTAATGCCAAGCGGGCGAAGCTCGCAGCCACGCATCGAGAACGGGCGTAGCCCGTTCAAAGATGCTAGTATATATATATATATATATATATATATATATATATATATATATATATATATATATATATATATATATATATATATACTCGATGCGTGGCTGCGGGCTTCGCCCGTAACCAAGCGGGCTTCGCCCGCTTGGCAACCAAACGGGTTTCGCCCGCAACCATTCTCGATGCATCGCCCGCAACTAAGTGGGTTTCGCCCGCAACAAAGTCACACCCGTTCTCGATGCGTCGCTGCGGGCTTCGCTCGTAACCAAGCGGGCTTCGCCCGCTTGGCAACCAAGAGGGCTTCACCCGCAACCGTTCTTGATGCGTCTCTGCGAAGCCCGCAACCAAGTGGGTTTCGCCCGCAACCAAGCGGGCTTCGCCCGCAACCAAGCGGGCTTCGCCCGCAACCAAGCGGGCTTCGCCCGCAACCAAGCGGGCTTCGCCCGCAACCAAGCGGGCTTCGCCCGCCTCGCCCGCCTCGCCCGCCTCGCCCGCCTCGCCCGCCTCGCCCGCTTGGCATTCAAGCGGGCTTCGCCCGCCCCCGGCAGTTATTTATAATTTTAAAATTTAAAAGTATTATAAAATAATTTAATAATTTAAAATTTAAAAGAATTATAAAATAATAATTTAAAATTAAATTATAATTTTTAATAATTTATTAATTTTAAAAGAATAAAATTGATTTAATTACTTTTTATATTATAAAATTAAAAAACGTGAATAGCCTGCCCCCTTAGCTTCCGCCAGAACAGCCTGACCGTATTTGCCTTTGACGTCGGCGGCCTGCCCGGCCCCCACTGGCAGGTTCGCCGGCCACCGGCGAACCCGCCGGGGGTTGTCCGGCGGCGAGCGGGCAGGGCTCCGGCGGTGGCCGGGCAGGCCGGCGGCAAAGGCAAATACGGCATGCTCTTTTGGCGGAATGGGGGAGTCGGGAAATGACGGAGTGCAGGCATGATCGGCTATAGGCAGACCGGATTCAAGGGATCCAACGGCTAATTTTATATGCTGCTTGATCGGACGGTCCATATGAGATTTTTGGTGTGCTTCCAAATATGTATATTGGTTTATATAATAAATATATGTACATACATAAGAGTGACATGTTAATAACAATTAAAGGTGCGTGTCACTACGTAATATATTATCGAAAATTGAGGATAATCAATTTTGCTGAATGTAGTGACAACACAATACACGAGGATCGTTCTTACTTAAAAATATTTATCTCAATTGGAATTTTAAAACGCAGGCGGTGCTTTCTAAATGAGTATGCAAATTGAGAGACACAAATATTGTGAAACTAAAATAGAACGGTAATTTAACTGAAATGCGGAATTAATTTATACCGTTCTTGGATTCCTGCTCGTGTTTCATTATGGCGGAGATTCGCAACAATTGCGACGTGTTGTTCTTTATGAATTCCGCCGCGTTCGAAGATCTCGCCAACATACAAGATTATCTAGAAATTGGGTTTCTGAAACAAAAGTTAGTTGGCACAAACACACATATTAATCCAACACGTAATTCAGACAGATCTACCAATTATTATCACAGAATTTCCATGAACCGGATCTGACTGGTGAAGTAATTATATGCATAGCCTATGCATATATTGATCCCTTGAATGGATGGGTACCTGAATCTCTGTATCTTTTCCTCTTGCCGATGATGAAGATCCGGTCAGCCCGGCGGTAAAGATTTGAGCAGCCCGGCGACGAAAAACCTCTAAACGCTGGTGATGAAGATGGTGCCGCAGCGCCCTTTTCAACTCCCAGAAGAGTTTCTTGGTCTAGCCGCCTCGATCCCGATTCTGAAGAGGCGACCAAAAAGGATTCGTTCAGCAGATCTGGCGCTTTCACCAATGGGGAAGGTAGAGGCTCTTTTGGCAGTTACCCAAGAGGGATGAGAGAGAAAGTGACTCGATATTTCACCCTTGTTCACGCCAAATGAATTGGAATACAATCATGAATCTTAATCTTGGGTATTAATAGGAGAAACCCAAAAATAGGAGTTACAAGATTTCAATGGATGAAATAAATTCCATTTAAAACCCAAATAAAAACTCCATAAAATTACATTCATGATCATGCCAAAACGTGTCAAGAGCGAGACCGAACTCGCGTACTAAATTTACGAGACAATCTGGCCCACCTATCACAGGCTTCGATCGTTCGCGCGACTGAATTAACTCGCGCTCGTGAGAGTCTGAATAGGCTCTAGTTTTCGCGCACGATTTCATCGGGACGTCTCGACGAACCTAGTCCACCTCACGGAAAATTTCTAACATTCTCCCACTTGGACTTGGATCCACCGTACCTCATGACGTTCTATATGAAATCTTCACTAGACTTAAGGGTACCACTAGCGAATGCGACATTAAGAGCCTACTCTCACGTCAATCCGGTCCAACCAAATCCTTCACTCCGAATCATGGCGGCAACCGCATCATTAAGCGACACGGGACCTTCCATGGTCACAGTAGCTTCCAGATTCAATTGACATGGACAAAGCGCGGTTAGGATTTAGGATAACTTTATGAAGAATGTGTGCACACGTAATTGTTATCCTAGTTTGGTGGTCAACCAATTTCTCGAATGAATGCACTAAATCATGCTTTGAGAAATTCTTTATGTGCTCAAAAGAACACGTATGTCTCTTTCTTAAGAATTCACTTAATGTGTCATAATGGACATACAAAGGCTTAATGAAAATAAATGAAGTGCCCATAAGCCTTATGCTCAGACTGACACTCGTCCGAGTCTTTTGAATGAAGTGCGATATATCACAACGCGTTATGAGTATCGCTATTTAATGATACTCAACACGAATATTTTTCTTAATGTTTGATATCAAACTATCAAATGCAAAGTGCTTAATTAAACGACAGATGTATGAATCAGAGCTTCACATAGCCTCCCACTAATCTAGCATATCAATCGACTCCTTAAGCCCCATACTGCAGACATGTTTTTGAAACACGTTGGGGCGAAGTCCCTTAGTAAGTGGATCGGCTATCATGTCATCTGTTCCTATATGCTCCACCGTAATGTCACCTTTTTTAACCATTTCCTTAACGGTCAGAAACTTAATTTTCATATGTTTGGACCCTGTGATACTTTTATTGTTCATTGAGAACAAAACTGCAGAAATGTTATCACAGTACAACCGGATGGGTCCTTCTATAGAATCGACGACCTTTAGCTCAGAAATAAAGTGCTTAAGCCACACAGCATGGGTAGAAGCTCCAAAGAGCGACAAACTCCGCGTGCATGGTGGATGATGTAATGAGTGTCTGTTTGACACTCTTCCATGAAATGGCTCCGCCAGCAAACTTAAATACATAACCCGAAGTAGACTTTCTATCATCCTCACACCCAGCAAAATCAGAGTCTGTATACCCCACCAATTCGAGATTCTGAACCTTATGGTAGACCAACTTAAAATCTTTCATCCCCTTCAGATACCTTAGGACCTTCTTGGCAGCCACCCAATGACAAAGCCCTGGGTTCGACTGATATCTGCCTAGAAGTCCTACTGCGAAGACAATGTCCGGTCTTGTACAGACCTGGGCATACATCAAACTGCCTACCACACTAGCATAAGGAATGTCCTTCATAGACTCTCTCTCAGTGTCGTTCTTGGGGCATTGTGACAAGCTAAGCTTATCACCCTTAATCACAGGCACGTCACCAGGCTTACAATCGAGCATGCTAAACCTCTCAAGTACACGCTCTATATAGGCTCTCTGAGAGAGTGCTAATGTAAGGTGAGATCGATCCCTAATGATCTCAATCCCTAAGACGAAAGATGCTTCACCAAGATCCTTCATATCAAAATGCTTTGACAAAAATTGCTTTGATTCATGCAACAATGTCAAATCACTGCTCGCAAGCAAAATGTCATCTACATATAAAATTAAGAAGATGAATTTACTCCCACTGATCTTGAGATATATACAGCAGTCTACCTTGTTCTCTTCAAAACCAAAAGAAGTGACTACCTCATCGAATTTCAAATACCACTGTCTAGAAGCCTGCTTCAGACCATATAGGGACTTGTTAAGCTTACATACAAGTTGGTCACTATGACCGGACTTGAATCCCTCGGGCTGCACCATATAGACTTCTTCGGCAAGATCGTCATTCAAAAATGCGGTCTTAACATCCATCTGGTGTAGCTCCAAATCATAATGAGCTACAAGCGCCATTATCACTCTAAAAGAGTCTTTAGAGGAAACAGGGGAAAAGGTCTCGTTGTAATCGATACCTTCTCTCTGTGTAAATCCCTTGGCAACCAGTCTGGCCTTAAACCGCTCGATCTTCCCTTTGGAGTCCTTTTTGGTCTTATATACCCATTTAGAACCAATGGGTCTGCAACCTTTAGGTAACTCAACCAACTCTCAAACTTTATTCAGCTTCATAGACTCCATCTCGTCTTTCATCGCTTCCCACCACAGATCAGTTTGAGGTCCAGAGACAGCCTCATTAAATGTCACTGGGTCAACCACATGACCAATATCAAAATCACTCTCACCTAAGTAAACTTCATAGTCAGAGGAAATCGCCGACCTTCTTTGCCTAATGGATCTCCTAGCAGGCGGATGATCCTCCTGAATCTGTGGAGGAATCTCAATTGGAATCGGTGGTAAAATCGGCTCCACTTCCTCTACAGGTTCTATCCTAGGTTCAGGCACCACCAAGTTCTCCAATAAAGGCACAGATAGATTAATGGGCACAATTTCCTCGACTTCACTAACTGGGTGAGAGCAACTCGGTTCGCCAGCAACATCTAATTCCAAGAATTTGGCTGTTTGTGACTCTACTATTCTGGATCCTCCCAGAGGGGAATAAAACCTAAATCCCTTCGAATGATCTGGGTAGCCTATGAAGTAGCAACGACAAGACCTAGGGGCAATTTTACTCTCCGATGGATTATAAAGACGGACTTCTGCAGGACAACCCCAGACACGCAAATGATTAAGGCTGGGTCGCCTACCAGTCCACAACTCGAACGGTGTTTTGGGTACTGACTTTGAAGGTACTCTATTGAGGATATACACTGCAGTCTTAAGCGCCTCACCCCACAAAAACTCAGGAAGATTCGTCCTACTCATCATGCTCCTCATCATTTCCTTAAGGGTGCGATTGTGCCTTTCGGCCACACCATTTTGCTCAGGACTACCCGGCATGGAGTACTGGGCAACAATGCCGCAGCTCTCCAAGTATCTGGCAAACGGATCTTTATGTTGCCCGGAGGCATCATGTCTACCAAAATACTTGCCACCTCTGTCAGACCTAACAATCTTGATGACTTTCCCTATTTGTTTTTCAACTTCAGTCTTGAAAATCTTGAACTTGTCAAGAGATTCAGATTTTTCTTTAATCAAGTACAAATATCCAAAACGGGAGTAGTCATCAATGAAGGTAATGAAGTAAGCGTTCTTACAGAGGGTAGATGAATACGGGCCGCTAATGTCTGTATGAATAACCTCCAATAAGTCTGAACTACGAGTTGAGCCTTTCTTTTTAATCTTGGTCATCTTACCTCTACAACAGTCAATACACGTCTCTAGGTCACTGAAGTCAAGGGTAGGGAGAATATTTTCCTTAATTAATCTCTCTACTCTTTCCCTAGAGATATGACCTAATCTTTTATGCCATAACATGAATGATTGTTCCTTAATTAGAGGTCTTTTACTGGCAATATTTTCTACATTATAGGAAGTAGCACAAAAGTTCATAGGAGATAGACATAAACTATATAATCCACCAGATAATAAACATTGGCCTATAACTCGCGATTCAAAAGAAATATCAATAGAACCAGCATTAATGTTAAAGCCAAAATGAAGTTTATCTAAAGCAGATACAGAAATCAAGTTCCTTCTAAACGAAGGAATATAGAAAATGTCTCTTAACAAAAGTTCAAATCCAGAAGAAAGAACTAAACGAACACCTCCTATGAACTCCACCTCCACCTCAGCGTTATTGCCAACTGTCAGTCTGCACTCACCCCTGCTTGGCCTCCTCCTTTTGATGAACTCCTGTAATGTGTAAGCAACATGATTAGTTGCTCCACTATCGAGCCACCAGGAACTTGATGGGGCTTCAATTAAATTGGATTCACAAAGGACATAGGCTGAGGGATTACCTGAAAGTGCAAAACCGCGCTTTTCCATCCAAGACTTAAACTTTCGGCACTCGTTCTTCACGTGTCCCTTCTTCCTGCAGAAGAAACAACTCAGAGGCTTCTTTTCATCAGCGCCCTTGCTGGAGGAAGCGGGCGTGTCAGGAGCTTTAACGGGAGCTTTGGACTTCTTCTTCTTGGCTTTCTTGAATGCGGGCTTGGAGACAAGAAGAGCAGTATGAGTCTTCTCATTCTTGAGCTTTTCCTCTTCAGCGACACAGTGAGTGATTAAGTCGTTTATCTTCCACGCCTCGTCCTGGGAATTGTAGGTGGTCTTTAGTATGCTGAATTCTGCAGGGAGGGTGTTGAGCGCTTGATGCACTATCAACGCTTCAGGGAGACTGATCTCCATCTCCTGCAACTTGGTCTGAAAGTAGACCATCTTCAGAATATAATCACGGACACCGCCTCCTCCCGAATACCTCATGGAGAAGAGGTCCTGTATCAGCGTCCCGATCTCAGCATTCGAAGACACCTTATATCTCTGCCCAACGGCAGTCAGGAAATCCCTAGCGACGATCGTGTCAGGCAAACCACTCAGTAAATGCTCCGGGATGGAACGCTTCATAGTCAACAAGCATATCTTGTTGGACTTGTTCCAGGCGGCATAAAGGTCTTTATCAGCTTGAGTGCTGGTCGCTGTGAGCTCTGCAGGCTGGTCGGTACTCATGGTCATCTCAATATCAGCCATCTGAAGAGCGAACATTATGTCGGACTTCCATCTCTTGAAGTTCGACCCAGTGAGCTTCTCTATGGTCGTCATGTTATTATGGACTGTAAAGGTGACTGGAAGTAAAGAGAAAGTAAAACGGATCAGACTAATAGAGCAACAGTGGCTAAAACCCTAAATAGCACACTAGACGAAGAATCCAGGCGCGTCAGCGGGCAACACCTTTGGGCAGACTACGCGCCACGCAATTAGTAATTCTTCACACACGAACTAGCAACAGCTACACTTAAGCTTTTCGTAAATCTACCACCTTTGGGCGAATAGAATACTATAGCCCGTGCTACCGTCCAAATGTCCGAGTGTATCCCTCAGAAGGTATTGCGCAAGCACCTCCTTTGGGAGAATGATTGCGCACTAGTCTCAGAGAACTCCCTAACACATGTGAAACCGTAATCTCACAAATCGACTCGAAAAGGTCACTTTGGCGGCTACAGTTCTTATCAATCCACGAGACCCTTTCACACCGGGATATCTGAATATTGCTCTAAACTTAATGTCGTGTTTTCTTATGAATGACGTGTGGGCACTTAATCGCCTCAAGAAGACACGACGACTGTCCTAGACTGTTTCGATAAATGCACTTTAGAACAGTTCCGAAATTTATTTCTCTAAAATAAATAGAGTTTTATATTTGATGCTCTCACTTAATTCAATCAGAAAGATCAAAATTCCAAATAATTAAGGAGACAAATAATTTTGAAATAAGTTCGCTCTGATACCAACTGTTAATAACAACTAAAGGTGCGTGTCACTACGTAATATTGATGAGCAAAACCATGCTTCCAAACGATAACGGCAAGTATACCGTATCGAATGTAGTATAGGTTATAAAAACCAAGGTCGTATAAAAATCCGGGCGTGTTGATTACGCTTACTCAAGACGATCTCTATTGTTCTATCAAATGAAACTTTTGATTCTGTTGTAATAAGAAAAGGAACTCGACTAAAAGATTATAGCTAATAAAAAAGAGAGAAGGACAACTAGAAGAAGGGATGAATAAAAACAACAAATTTTATTAATTCATGAAAAATAGATTACAACTATTGGAAGAGGACTTACAAATGCAAAAAAAAGTAAAGCTAGATTACTCAAACAAAGGAGGAATAACGCAGAAAATGGAGGCTTGGACTCCAAAACAAGGTGTCAAATAATCTGGAGGAGCTGCCCTTTTATAGCTGAAAAATTCTGGTTACACGCCCTCGGTCACGCCCGTGACCAAGGGCGTGTAAGGCGCGCGGTCATCTGGTTGCGGAAAGGACGCAATCTGGCATTATTGCAGGCGATTCGGGCGCGTCACGCCCTAGGTCACGCCCGTGACCTAGGGCGTGTAATATTCAAACGTGCTGCTGGCGGGAATCTTCGGCGGGAAGGAGCGGGAAGTGGCGCGGGACGAGTCACGCCCGTGACATGTTGTCACGCCCTCGGTCACGCCCGTAACCGAGGGCGTGTAATTTTAATTGATGCGGCAGCGTGCTCTGGATGCTTGTGGCGGGTCGTGGCCGTGACATTGGGTCACGCCGTTGGTCACGCCCGTGACCTGGGGCGTGTACTTGGCGAACTTTTCACGGAACGTCCCCGGAGTGGCAGAAACCGGTCTGGAACACCGCGCAGGTTACACGCCCATGGTCACGCCCGTGACCTGGGGCGTGTAAATGAAATTTCTGCTCCAAATGTCCAGAAAACCTGTAAACATGAAATAAACATAAGTTAGCTTTTGAAATTAAAATATGAAAGATTTATATGATATAATTTAGATAAAAGACATAATTTAATATTAAAATAAAAATAAAACTATACTAAAAGATGAGTAAATAAATTACTCATCAAATACCTTCATACTTACTCGTTTGCTAGTCCCGAGCAAACAACTTTTCATAGGAGTGGAAAAATTTAAATACTAGAAAAGAAATTTGAACTCAAGGAATAAAAACACGAAGTCTTACGCCTACGTGTAGAGATCCTAGTTGAAAGATCTATTCAGCATAATGATTAGCTTATAATTTTCAGTAGTGCGAATTAACAAATTGCTTTTACTTTTAAATTGAAAGTTCAGCAAATTCTAGAATGTTATTCAGGGAGCGGGTAGCGTGTTTTCTAAGATCAATATTACCCAAAATTGAGTTTCGGGATTGCCTCCAAAGAAATCCATCAATGACGATGGCCATAGGCTTGCCCGTTCGCACTCTCTCCACTACACAAGTATAATGTTATAGCTTAAAGATCAAAAGGGCTTTCATTAGGAGTGAAACTTGGCTTAGGTATATGATTCGGATTTGGAAATAAAAAAGATAGAATATGACGGCTAAGGATCACACTAAACCAAGGTGAGAGTTACCCAAAATTATCCAAAATTCAAACCTCGTGTAAGAGTTGTTATGAAGCAAAACTCGCAAATTTTTCAAAAAAATTGTGAAAAAGAGGCCATGAATACTTTTTTTTATATATATATATATTATTTCACAATTGGCCAATAATTTTTTCATATATATTTTTTTTTATATCCCCTTTTTTTTTCATAATAGCTCCAAATAAGAAGTTGTAATTTCCTTAATTTCACAATTGAACCCCTTGCAGAATTTTAATAAATCTCAAATATTTAGTGTGATCATGGGTTGGATGTTTTGGCTTTGGTGAAAATAAAAGGTGGAGGTAGCAAATGAAATAAGGTAAGGCCCAAAGTGTTTAAGCAATGAAAAATTTAAAAAGGTGGGCAAACAGGCACAAACGATCAAAAGGTGGCCTAAATCACTTCAAAAAATTATGCCAAACCTATGTAAATGCTTTGAGAATCGCTAGAGGCAAGTTCTAGACATCGAGAAAGGACACCCTTCCGTTCAAAAATGTGTAATATTTCTCTAGTAAGCTTCTACATGCTCACTTGAATTTATTCACAGATTCTACCGGTTTCAAGGTAAAAGTAAAACAAGAATTGTTTTTTCGCAGTTAGAAAAACATAAATCTAATTTTATGCTAATAGTTAATTTGACATAGAATTCTACAAACGTGTGCGTTTGACTAGGAACACTGCATGAGTCAACAATTTTATTCCAAAATTCAAAATCTAATGAAGTATAAAAATTCCCTACTACACTAAACAAAAGCAAATCTACTAAGGATTTTGCAAATGAGTAAGTATAAAAATTCAGCATAAATCTTAAATTTTTTTATTTTTTATTTTTATAAAAAAAAATTTCTTCTTAGAATTCCCAAGATCTACCCGGTGAAGGGCTTGCAAGGTACTAGAGGCTATGATGGGAATTCAAGCCCAAAGCGTCCTTTCCAAGAAATTTTATTTAGATAGAAAATATAAATATATATATTATTTTTTTTTTCAAAGAAATAGAAATTCAGAGAAGGCAATGCTACACCCCCATACTTAGAATTAAACATTGTCCCCAATGTTTAGAACTAGGTAAGAAGATAAAAAAAACAGGAATTACACTTTTTATTTTATTTTATTATTATTATTTTCTTAGAAAATGAAATAAATAAAACAATGAAAAAGGCAGAAAGATAAATAAGTGGCTAAAGGGTGAAGAGGGCTTCCCTGATCGGTAGACGAGGTTGCCGGACAAAAAATAAAACCTGCAAAATTAAGTTAAACAAACAAAAGAAAACGTTGGGTTGCCTCCCAAAAGCGCTTTGTTTACCGTCGCGTAGCTAGAATAAGTGGCTTTCTACAAGTTTGTGAGGTTAAGCGTTTCAATTTTGCTGGGCGCTGGGTCGCCAGAATGATATAATTTCAATCGGTGTCCGTTAACCTTCAAAAGGCCTTGATCCGGGTGTTCTATTAGCACGGTCCCATATGGCCAAACCTCTTTTACAACAAAAGGGCCGGACCATCGGGATTTTAATTTGCCCGGAAAAAGTTTTAATCTAGAATTATATAAAAGGACTAAGTCTCCTGGTGAAAAAGATTTTGGAAATTTTATTTTTTTGCCATGGTAAAACTTAGTGCGCTCCTTGTAAAGTTTATTATTTTCATAGGCGTTTGCACGCCATTCGTCTAATTCATTAAGTTGAAATTTTCGTTGATCGGAGGCTAAGTTCAAATCTAAGTTTAAAAATTTTAGCGCCCAGAATGCGCGATGTTCTAATTCCACCGGTAAATGACACGCTTTTCCATAGACCAATCGGTACGGTGTACATCCGATGGCGGTTTTGTACGCTGTCCGATAGGCCCATAGTGCGTCGTCTAATTTTAACGACCAGTCTTTCCTATTAACGGAGACAATTTTTTCTAAAATTCTTTTTAGTTCGCGATTCACCACCTCCACTTGGCCATTTGCTTGTGGGTGGTAGGCGGTAGATAGCTTGTGGGTAACTCCATACTTTGCTAAAATTTTAGCAAGTTGGTTGTTACAGAAATGTGTGCCCCGATCACTAATTAGTGCTCGGGGTGTGCCAAATCGTGAAAATAATTTTTTTAAAAAATTTACGACGACTCTCGCGTCGTTAGTGGGGAAAGCTTGTGCTTCCGCCCACCTTGACACGTAATCGACCGCAACAAGAATATATTTATTATTTAAGGAAGAGGGTAAAGGACCTACGAAATCTATTCCCCAAAGATCAAAAATTTTGCATTCTATAAAAATATTTTGGGGCATTTCGTCGCGGTTAGAAATGTTACCTGACCGTTGGCACCGATCACAATTACTCACAAAATGATGAGCGTCTTTGAATAAGGTGGGCCAATAGAAGCCCGCCTCTAGCGCTTTTCTTGCGGTCCGGTTTGCTTGGTAGTGTCCGCCGGCTGGTCCTTCGTGGCAGTGTCATAATATTTTGACGCCTTCCTCGCCCGAAATACACCTTCTTACCACTTGGTCCGCGCAGACACGAAATAAAAAGGGGTCCTCCCAAAAATAATTTTTCAAATCTGAAAAGAATTTCTTCTTTTGCTGACTTGAAAAATCTTTTGGTAGGACCCGGACCACTAAATAGTTGGCCAAATCCGCATACCAAGGGGTGGAAGAAGTCGTTACCTTTTCGATGGCGAGGAGGCGCTCTTCAGGGAATTTATCATCTATCTCGGCCTCCACTAGTGCTCCTGCTGCCGGATTCTCCAGTCTTGAGAGGTGGTCGGCCGCCAAATTCTCCGCTCCTTTCTTGTCTCGGATCTCCAAATCGAATTCTTGCAAGAGTAGGATCCATCTCAATAGTCGGGGCTTGACATCCCCTTTATCTAGCAAGTACCGGAGTGCGGAGTGATCTGTAAAAACAATAATTTTTGATAGCGTTATGTACGAACGAAATTTATCAAAAGCAAAAACGATCGCTAGAAGTTCTTTTTCCGTCGTAGTATAATTAGCTTGGGCGGATGTAAGCGTTTTGCTTGCGTAATAAATTGGGTGAAAGTATTTATTCACCCTTTGGCCCAAGACCGCACCTACGGCAAAATCGCTTGCATCGCACATGATTTCGAACGGAAGAGACCAATCTGGTGAAATTAAAATAGGCGATTTGATAAGTTCGTTTTTAATTTTTATGAACGCCTTAGAACATTCTTCATCAAAGATAAACGTGGTTTCTTTTTCTAAAAGATGTGTTAACGGTTTTGTAATTTTTGAAAAATCTTTAATAAACCGTCTATAGAAACATGCATGTCCTAAAAAACTCCTAATAGATTTAATATTAGTAGGCGGAGGGAGTTTTTCTATAACTTCGATCTTGGCCCTATCGACCTCAATCCCTTTACTAGAAACCTTATGTCCGAGGACTAATCCCTCACGGACCATAAAATGGCACTTCTCCCAGTTGAGTGCCAGATTCGTGTCTTCGCAGCGTTGAAGAACACGGTCAAGATTTTTTAGACAATTTTTAAAGGAATCGCCATAAACTGAAAAATCGTCCATGAAAACTTCCATGACGTCCTCAACTAATTCATTAAAAATTGTCAGCATACATCTTTGAAATGTAGCTGGCGCATTGCAAAGCCCAAACGGCATTCTTCGGTATGCGAAGGTGCCGAACAGACAAGTGAAGGTGGTTTTCTCTTGGTCTTCGGGCGCAATTGGGATTTGGAAATATCCCGAAAGACCATCAAGAAAACAATAGTGCGAGTGACCGGATAAACGTTCTAGAATTTGGTCAATAAAGGGCAACGGAAAATGATCCTTGCGGGTAGCATCATTTAATTTCCTATAATCGATGCATACCCGCCAACCCGTAACAGTACGGGTTGGGATTAACTCGTTATTTTCGTTTTCAACTACTGTGATTCCGCCCTTCTTAGGCACGACTTGCACCGGGCTAACCCAAGTGCTATCAGAAATTGGGTAAATAATTCTCGCGTCTAATAATTTTATAATTTCGGCCTTAACGACGTCCTTCATATTAGGATTCAAGCGTCGTTGAGGCTGAATAGTGCCGCGAGAATTATTTTCAAGATTTATTTTATGCGTGCAGAATGAGGGATTTATACCCTTTATATCAGAGATTTGCCACGCAATTGCGTGACGGTGGTTATTTAAAATTTTAATTAATTCGGAAATTTCCGAATCATTAAGCGCAGAAGAAATAATTACGGGTAATTTTGAATTTTCTTCTAAAAATACATATTTTAGATGATCCGGTAGTTGTTTTAATTCTAGACTCGGCGGCTCTTCATAAGATGTTTTGATTTTAAAAATATTTAAATTTGTTTGTTCAAAATTTTTCTGCCGGGTTGTTTCTTCAAGACATAATAAAGTTTGTAACTCCGGATTTTCATAAAAAGGGGAATTTATTTCCGCAAAAGTTGATAAGTCTTCTTCAAAATTTGATTCTAAAATAAAACAAGAATCATCGCTAGTGATTGCATTTCTCATTGATTGATTAACATTGAAAATAACTTCTTCTTCTCCAACTCGCAGGAGAAGTTTTCCGTTACTTACATCTATTATAGCTCGAGCGGTGGCTAGGAAAGGTCGGCCAAGTATTAGGGGTACTTCAGCGTCTTCTTCAATATCGAGGATGACAAAGTCTACCGGGAAGATAAACTTATCAACCTTTACTAGCACATCTTCAATGACCCCTATTGGGTATTTAACTGATCGATCTGCTAGTTGGATGCTTATATTAGTTGGGCTTGGGTTTCCCAAACCAACTTTTTGAAATAACGCAAAAGGCATTAAATTTATACTAGCTCCTAGATCGGCCAAGGCGTGCTTGATTGATAAATTACCAAACATACACGGGATGGAGAACCGTCCCGGGTCGTTCAATTTTTGTGGTAATTTATTTAATAAAGCCGCCGAACACTCTGCGTTTAAAGAAATACGCGAAAAATTTTCTAGTTTCTTTTTATTTGAAAGTAATTCTTTTAAAAATTTTGCGTACTTTGGCATTTGAGTAATTGCTTCGCAGAATGGTACATTTATTTGGATTTGTTTTAAAATTTCAATAAATTTTTTATATTGCTCCTCATTGCGCTCATCTTTTAATTTCGAAGGATAAGGAATAGAGGGATTTTTAAATATGCGCGGAGCTAAAGCAGCAGACGGTAAAGCAGGTGAAGAAATAACTTGCGGGGGAGAGGATGAAACATTTACCTCGGGCTCGACCAATTTCGAAGAAGTTACCTCCTTTCCGTTGCGGAGTGTGATCGCGTTAGCGCTCTCCCGCGGATTGGGCTCAGTGTTGCCCGGAAGTGTTCCTTGCTGGCGTTCGGAGAACATTTTTGCGAGCTGTCCAATCTGATTTTCTAAATTTTTTACCGACCCGGTGAGATTCCGGATATTGGTCTCATTGGAGGCAATGTACTTTGTGAAGACCTCTTCAAGCGGAGAGGGCTTGTGTGGTGGTGGTGGTGGAGCAAATCCGGGGGGATTTACTTGTGGGGGGCGTTGAGCATTATTGGCGTTGCTCCATGAAAAATTTGGGTGGTTCCTTAAACCCGGATTATAACTATTGTTAAACGGAAGATTATTATTCGGGTTATAAGGAGGGCGATAAGAGTTCCCCATATAATCAACTTGCTCAGGAATAAAATTATTATTAAAATTATTAAAGTTATTATTGTTAGCCCAATTTGTGGCAGAGGAAGCAGTCATCTCCGCCACAAAATGTTTTGTGAGCATTTCTACTTGTTGCGCTAAGTTAGGGGTGGCCTCGACTTCAAAAAGTCTGGTCGGCTTATTAGGGCGCGACCGTGGCGCATTCCACTGATAGGCATTCATGGCCATCTCCTCAAAAAGCTCTTGAGCAGCTTCAGGGGTTTTATTATTAAGAGTTCCCCCTGCGGCCGCATCAATCATCTGCCTCGTTTGGAGATTTAAACCATTGTAGAAAGTTTGAATTTGTTGCCACAAAGGAAGGGCATGATGAGGACATCTCCGCAATAATTCCTTGAAGCGCTCCCATGTGTCGTAGAGAGACTCCGAGTCTACTTGCGTAAAAGAGAGAATGTCCGTACGTAATTTGGCGGATTTTGCCGGAGGAAAATATTTTGTTAAAAATTTCTCCGTCATTTCGGCCCATGTAGTGATGGAACCTCTAGGAAGAGATCTCAACCACTGCTTAGCCTTAGTCCGCAAAGAAAAAGGAAATAAGCGTAAACGGATGGCATCATCGGTGACACCATTTATCTTAAATGTATCGCAAATTTCCAAAAAATTAAGTAAATGTAAATTAGGATCTTCATCTGGTAAACCATCGAAAACGACGGTTTGTTGTACCATCTGAATGATGCTCGTTTTAATTTCAAAATTATTATTTGCTACAGCTGGGCGAATAATACTAGATTGTGTACCCTCCCAATTCGGTCTCGCATAATAGGACATGGTCCGTAGCGGAGCCTCATTATGGATGGGATCACCCATTATTTCCTCGTTAGTTTCTCCGACCGACTCTTCGCGAATTATAGGCAGATCACTAAATCGGAGACGCCGCCGTAACGTGCGCTCGATTTCCGGATCAAATCCAAATTCAAAATTAGCTGGAGAGTTGTGTCGGGTCATAAACCAAGAAGAAAATAAAAGAGAGGAAGAGGTGAGAGAGAAGAACAAAGCAAAAATTTAGATAAATATAAAAAAAAAATTATAATTTTTTTTTATTAGGTGATTTAAAATTAGTCCTGGACTTCCCAAGATCTACCCGGTGAAGGGCTTGCAAGGTACTAGAGGCTATGATGGGAATTCAAGTCCAAAGCGTCCTTTCCAGGAATATAGTTACACCTTGAATGATAGAAAGAAAAAAAAATAATAAGAGAAGAAAAGAAGCGATAAAACCAATAGATATTCTCTTTCGAAATATCAACTCAGATCCCCGGCAACGGCGCCAAAAACTTGATGAGCGAAACCATGCTTCCAAACGATAACGGCAAGTATACCGTATCGAATGTAGTATAGGTTATAAAAACCAAGGTCGTATAAAAATCCGGGCGTGTTGATTACTCTTACTCAAGACGATCTCTATTGTTCTATCAAATGAAACTTTTGATTCGGTTGTAATAAGAAAAGGAACTCGACTAAAAGATTATAGCTAATAAAAAAGAGAGAAGGACAACTAGAAGAAGGGATGAATAAAAACAACAAATTTTATTAATTCATGAAAAAGAGATTACAACTATTGGAAGAGGACTTACAAATGCAAAAAAAAGTAAAGCTAGATTACTCAAACAAAGGAGGAATAACGCAGAAAATGGAGGCTTGGACTCCAAAACAAGGTGTCAAATAATCTGGAGGAGCTGCCCTTTTATAGCTGAAAAATTCTGGTTACACGCCCTCGGTCATGCCCGTGACCAAGGGCGTGTAAGGCGCGCGGTCATCTGGTTGCGGAAAGGACGCAATCTGGCATTAATGCAGGCGATTCGGGCGCGTCACGCCCTAGGTCACGCTCGTGACCTAGGGCGTGTAATATTCAAACGTGCTGCTGGCGGGAATCTTCGGCGGGAAGGAGCGGGAAGTGGCGCGGGACGAGTCACGCCCGTGACATATTGTCACGCCCTCGGTCACGCCCGTGACCGAGGGCGTGTAATTTTAATTGACGCGGCAGCGTGCTCTGGATGCTTGTGGCGGGTCGTGGCCGTGACATTGGGTCACGCCGTTGGTCACGCCCGTGACCTGGGGCGTGTACTTGGCGAACTTTTCACGGAACGTCCCCGGAGTGGCAGAAACCGGTCTGGAACACCGCGCAGGTTACACGCCCATGGTCACGCCCGTGACCTGGGGCGTGTAAATGAAATTTCTGCTCCAAATGTCCAGAAAACCTGTAAACATGAAATAAACATAAGTTAGCTTTTGAAATTAAAATATGAAAGATTTATATGATATAATTTAGATAAAAGACATAATTTAATATTAAAATAAAAATAAAACTATACTAAAAGATGAGTAAATAAATTACTCATCAAATATATTATCGAAAATTGAGGATAATCAATTTTGCTGAATGTAGTGACAACACAATACACGAGGATCGTTCTTACTCAAAAATATTTATCTCAATTGGAATTTTAAAACGCAGGCGGTGCTTTCTAAATGAGTATGCAAATTGAGAGACACAAATATTGTGAAACTAAAATAGAATGGTAATTTAACTGAAATGCGGAATTAATTTATACCGTTCTTGGATTCCTGCTCGTGTTTCATTATGGCGGAGATTCGCAACAATTGCGACGTGTTGTTCTTTATGAATTCCGCCGCGTCCGAAGATCTCGCCAACATACAAGATTATCTAGAAATTGGGTTTCTGAAACAAAAGTTAGTTGGCACAAACACACATATTAATCCAACACGTAATTCGGACAGATCTACCAATTATTATCACAGAATTTCCATGAACCGGATCTGACTGGTGAAGTAATTATATGCATAGCCTATGCATATATTGATCCCTTGAATGGATGGGTACCTGAATCTCTGTATCTTTTCCTCTTGCCGACGATGAAGATCAGCCCGGCGGTAAAGATTTGAGCAGCCCGGCGACGAAAAACCTCTAAACGCCGGTGATGAAGATGGTGCCGCAGCGCCCTTTTCAACTCCCAGAAGAGTTTCTTGGTCTAGCCGCCTCGATCCCGATTCTGAAGAGGCGACCAAAAAGGATTCGTTCAGCAGATATGGCGCTTTCACCAATGGGGAAGGTTGAGGCTCTTTTGGCAGTTACCCAAGAGGGATGAGAGAGAAAGTGACTCGGGATTTCACCCTTGTTCACGCCAAATGAATTGGAATACAATCATGAATCTTAATCTTGAGTATTAATAGGAGAAACCCAAAAATAGGAGTTACAAGATTTCAATGGATGAAATAAATTCCATTTAAAACCCAAATAAAAACTCCATAAAATTACATTCATGATCATGCCAAAACGTGCCAAGAGCGAGACCGAACTCGCGTACTGAATTTACGAGACAATCTGGCCCACTTATCACAGGCTTCGATCGTTCGCGTGACTGAATTAACGCGCGCTCGTGAGAGTCTGAATAGGCTCTAGTTTTCGCGCACGATTTCATCGGGACGTCTCGACGAACCTAGTCCACCTCACGGAAAATTTCTAACATGACAGGGCACGGGGCCCCCCGTGCGGGCGGCGACATTCTTCGGGGGACCCTATAAACATTCAACAAAGAATTATCATAAAATCAACAAACTAAACATATGAAAAAGCATGGCAAGTAAGTATATAAATAAAGATAAAACATGAAAGCATTGCAAATATATAAATAAAGATCTATTTGCTCCGCTTGACCCTCTACCGGCCAATACTACGGAGCAACCCTATAAACATTCATCACAGAGTCTATTATGTTTTGCTTAGCCACTACTTGACTAATACCTCAAAGCACCCCTAGATTACGTGCATTTAAAAGGAAATGTACCTCGGTCGAAGAAGATTGAATGTATGAGTGTAGACTTTTCAGTTCCTCAGAAGAAACTCCTGTTAAGATTATTAAGAGACATATAATCAAACAAAAACATGAAGGAATGAGACCTTAATTCAAATAAAAGTTAAATCTATTTCATTATTTCTTGCTTTACATCTTTGCCACCCAAGCATGCTCCAACTTCTACAATCATTCATCTAGTACCAACAGTATTAAATTAAGTTCCATTATGAAATATGCTTAAAGCCTCAAGTGGACAAAATTAAGAAAACAAAATTAAATTGAAATGTGCTAATGAAGATGCTAATGAAGATGGACAGAACTGATCATGTGGACCTGTAAAATTTGAGATCATCACTACCCTATTTATAGTGTATTGCAGCATGTATCACATTTCAGGAATTTGCTTCTATTATTTGCATTATAAAGATTGAAATTCAAGTATAGATTAACAACGAAATTGTGATCTGGTAAAGCATAAAGTGGTAACGCGTAAACTGAAATGTGCTAATGAAGATGCAATAATAAAATATACATAAAGTGGCCAACCCTGCCAGTTGGAATAATACATTTACAAAAATGCTAAACATACAGCATGCGATCATATTTGAATCAAATTCAAAAAAATGTCATCAGGAGCATGTAAAAGAGCAAACAATCAAATAGAATCAACAGAACTCTGTAAACAGATTTTATTTGAATATTACAGATGATATTATGAGAAATTCTCACATTTGTATTCACGCAGACACCCAAACAGGATTGAAACTATCTACAGGCGTTTTCAAGTGCTCCCAGCATAATAATGAGCACCTTTTGTAGAAGACTAATGTGAGGAAAACTTTTTAAAGCCCATTTGATGGTTGAGATTTGATAATCCATCGTTCTGTTCGATAATCAGACCCAAATGTTGATTCAAACTTACACAAATCTTCTCAAAGTTCTCAAAATCATGATGATTTCAGTTGCACAGATAAAATTAAGTAAATCTTGATGTAGATTAAATTAAACAATCGATTATTAAGCAAGGAAAATGAACCCAATAATTGAGGCTCATCATGGTTGTCGAAAGGAGAGGACGGTGACTCAAAGCAGACGACGGTGACTCGCCGGAGGAGAGTAGATCGGTGTCGATTAGGTCATATGTGCCGCGGGAGAATGGAAAGGAAGTAAAGTTAAACGAATAATATGGAGGAGAAGGAATACCTCTGTTTTGCGAGGTACGGTGGCCGGAGGGAGGTCGTCGGAGATGACCTCTGTTTTGCGAGGAACGGTGTGCGGAGGGAGGTCGTCGGCGATGTCGGAAGCCTGAGTGGTGTAGGGAGGAGGCGCGGTTTAGATGCTTGCTTAAAGAGGAGGGGTTTCGTTGGAGCGAGAGGTCGCCTGGGATGATCGGCGTGGAACTGCCGCGTGAGGAAGAGCCGATTCTTTGGAGAGGTCGGGGAGGAGAAGGCTGTGAAGGAAGTTAGGGCTTCGTGGAATTAGAATTCCGTGAGTTTGGCTATTTAATATTGAGCGTAAATCGTAGGAGGAGTGATGAATGAATGGCTAGGATTTCTCCATTGGTATTTTAATTCATGGCTGTTAAAAGCCATTGATACTTCTTTTTATATAGTATAGATATATATATATATATATAAAGTTAAAAAGTTTTATACGTTAACTTTTAATAAGTTATCATTAATATAATTAATATTTTATATTAATTATTATAATTAAATGTTTTAAATACTATAATAAACTATGAGATTGATTTTGAGTCTATAAATAGCTTTCAAAATATGTTCATAATTTAATACAATCTCTCTCATCTTCTTTCTTAAGCTCTCATACTTTCTTGCGTTACTACATTTGCTTCATCGAGTGGAAGTTCAGGTGCTCTGTGCTTCTTCGGTGTCTGCGCACATCGGAGTTTCGAGATCTAGCTGAGTGTTGTATCTTGGAGAATTGAGCATCAGTTGAAAGCCCTGCTGAAGGGTGGTGCAACTTCTTTAGGACAGTGATTGCACGTCTTACCCATACTTGATTTCTAACTATATTTTTTATTATATTTTATTTCACGTCTTTCTAAACATTTGTTTTTGTTCCGAAAAATGATATAAAAATATTTTATAATTTATCAGAATTTTTTAAAAATAATATCATTATATAAGTAAAATTTCTAACAATGAGTCTTCAAATTGAGATGGCTTCTCCAAGTTACTTTCATTTAATGTTTGATGGAAGTGCCACAAAGAAGTAAATGTGTCCCTGGGCTCTCTACAAACATAAATTATTTGACAACTTGAGATATCATCAGTTATTGATGTCGTTAACATTGAGGGCGTCAAATGAAATGGCAGAAGTCTCGGTGATGACATGGACTCTACATAGGAGAGATCCATTCCCTGAAAGGTCACCTCCAAAAAAAGAACGCATTCGTGTGGACTGAGGGTGAGCAGAGGATGTGGGATCGAGGTTAAAGGACTATAGTTTGTACGGTTGAGAGCAGCAAAGGGGAGGGTCTTGAGCCAAGCCTTCCCGCACTTTGGATGAGATACAATGAATACATCGGTGGGCCGAAGAACGAAGCCTTCTCCCAGCAGCTCGAGGTTGGTCACTATCTTCTCCGTTTGCCAAAAACCTTTGTAATTGCACATTTTATATTTGTGTAGAAAAAGGTTTGGAGTGTCAATGAAGGCTTGTTTCTCATTCCTCTGATCTGCTTAATTCCAGAGACTCTTTAGACGGCTTCATTTCTTTTTCTCTATGACTTTTCTTCACTTGAGCTGTAGCTTTTAGATTTCACGTGGAAAAACGACAACTTATTTATCCAGAAAAGTATACATATTATTATTTATTATTATAAAAAATGATATTCTGACTACAATTTTATTTTTCTTGTTGTGCTACATGTATTATCCGGACCATTTCGTTCTAACCGATACATCAACATATTATAAATAAATAATGTATTTTATATATAAGTGGAAATTACATTCAAATGATGAATTATTTTATTTATATATATGCATCAAATCATCAATAGGACTAATTTTTGAAAACAAAGACCCAAGAAATGTTTAAATATATATACCAACTTTTGAGCCAACCGTACAAGTTTTATACGCCCATATGCTCTCAACTATACACCCTTATGTGCTCACTAATGCTTGTTGCTGGTCGCTCAGCGCTCTCACGGATCGAAATAAATAGACCGTCTTAGTTCGAGAGTGAGACAACCGCGCAAACAGTCAAAAAGAGAATAAACAATAGAACAACGAGACGTTTTACGTGGAAAATCCGAATAGGGAAAAAACCACAGGGACAGACCCAGTTTAGACAAAATCTAGTAGTTGTAGTCGGTTGCAGGAATTAGAGTTCTTAAGAGGGTGGTGGTCCACCGCTCCCTTTTACAAGTAACTTGAGAAAAAAACTTTCGTGGAAGCAGTCTTTGGAGTTGAACTTGTCGCAAGTTTAGCGAATGTTGAGCAGGAGGATGAACAGTAAGTCAAGTCTTCTTCGGAAAACCTCAGAGCTCTGTCTTCTCCTTTTTCTCTGTCCTTGAAAATGAAGAGTTGGATGCCTTTTTACAGTTTTTTTGGGGGCGCACTGGTAATTGCTACCTTTTGGATACTAAGCAGGCGAATAAGAATGCACGATTTCGGTCACCTAGATCACAAAATTTTGGAATATGACGACCATCCCCCCCCCCGGTGGCCCGGGCAAGCCCGCAGGCGACGAGGCGGTGGCGGCAACGACGATGGGGCTGGAGCACGTGAGCGCCCCGCGCTGCGTTATTGTGTGCGGGTGCTGGGCTCGCACTGGTACACTGGGCGCTCGCGCTCTAGCGTGTTGCGGGTTGGGCACGCGCTAGCACATTGAGCGTGCGTGATTTAGCATGTCGCACATGTGCGCTAGGAGGGCGCACACCCTTACCTTGGGCGCAGCCCGACCGTTGCGCAGGAGCGCGGGGCTCGTGCGCACGCGTAGTGCGTGTGCCTATTTTGCAAGCATGTGTCCAGCGCGTATGTAGCCTTTGCTGCCACGCCCCTCGGGCATTCCGGATTCCGTTTGAGGGAATAAACCAACTCGAAATCATGCAAGAATAGGCTTGCTGAATTTGTCTTGGCTAGACTGTTGAGGTTGCGGGCCAGAAATGTCGATTTGAATTGTTATATTTTAGGGGATTCCTATCAAATGCCCCCAATTTTTGAGGTTGTTTACGCAGAGAATCGTGAAAATTCCTGACTCATGAATCGATATAATTCGTCGTTGCTGAAATATTAGAGAAAACTTGATGAATCAAAGAGGTATTTTTGGGTAGCACATAAGATCGTTGCGCTCGGGCATGCGTTTACACACCCGCGAGTCTGAGAGCGCAAGTGTCGGGGGCGTGCTTGAGAGTGTGCCTATAGATGTACATGTGCATGAATGTGCGTGCATGGGTGGACGCATGAATGCAGATGCGAAAACACTCATGATTGCATATGGGCCCGAAGAGCTGAGTGAATATAAGCAATTGCGAGAGCATGTGCAATGCTTCATTTCCCGCTGAGTCAAAAGCCTGGACGTCGGTGCTTGGGACGTCGATATCTACTGGTCTGACGGCCTTGAACCCGTAACATGGATTTATTGGAGTTTCCCCCGTCATGGTCCTTTCTTTTGTGTGGTACGCCCACAGTACGTTGGGGAGCGCATCTACCCACTACCACCCAGCCTCCTATAAAAGTGTCTTTAGCCTTTGAGAATGGTGCGGTTGGTGACATTTGTCTGGCCATTGGTCTGCTGATGCGCCACAGCAGTGTGCCGGGAATTTATCTTTAGGTCTTGCATAATTTTGTGAATGTGTTTCCTGTAAATAGTGTGCCATTGTCTGCGAGTGCTAGTCAGTGGCGACAAGTTCTGAAAAGAGATCAACGAGTTTTTTTACAGCGCGGGAGAGGGCAGCTTGAGTTGCGCAGGAGAGGGAAGCTATCTTTCGGCCTGGCTTGTTTGAAGTTGCTGAAGATGGCGTCATAAGCCGAGCTGGACACAACGACCACAAACTGAATGTCATGAGTTGCGTGTCTTGGAAACTCCCCCATCGTCACTAGGAGAGTGATCATGCCTTGCGCTGGGACAAAGTGATTATCGAATCTATACATCAGTCCGGTCGCCGAGCCGTGTCATTCAATAGTGATCCTCCTGCTCTGGAGTGTGGACACGAATAGAACGTAAACCAAGCGCTCATTGTACGCAATGGTCCTTTTGACGCGGGGGCAAGGGTTCCTGGTCCCTGCGCTTATGACAAGAGGTTCCTGGTGTGGCAATTGTATCCCCTCAAGTATTTTTCTCCGAAGCGGATAGTGGTATCCTGATGTACCTTTATGTCCACCTGGCCTCTCTCGTGTTGGTCAATAGAGAGGATTTGAGCAGAGAGGACAAAATCCCTTGTGATGGTCTCCACCTCTCCCACCATGACTCTTCCCCCATCGCTCCCTATTTCGCAGAAGGTTGGCCTCCCTACTGGCTACGGTGTTACCAACGTGGTTACATCTTCCTTAGGCTCGGTGCATTCCTCTGAAACTGCCTTGCTGGCGGCGCGTGTATTCCTTGTTGTCATCGTTGTCATTCATAAGTACTACTCTGCGGAGCAAGTACGATCTTCAAAAATTCTTTAGAGTTATGTGAACAATTTTCCCACACACAATACCAAACTGTTGCGGGTCGCTTAGCGCTCCCACGGACCAGAGAAAACATGTCGTCTTTGTACAACCCCGATATTCGCCAGGCGAGGAGGCACGATTTAAGAAGGCAACAGGATGAAGGAAGTAATAAGAGAGGAAGGCCATAGGGCCAAAGACCTCGCGAGAGGGGCCTTGGAGAAGTCTCTCCCGGAAGGCTCGCTGAAAGGCGAGCGAGAAAGGTCGGCGAGATAAACGCTCGCGGGCAGTTTGAGGAAGCTTTCTGAGCTCGACGAAAGGAGTCCCGCGTTCGACGACCTCTCCCGTGTTTGTCGAGCTCACCTGCGGTCGTCAAGCTCACCCCTGTTCGGAGAAACCATCAGAAGTCGAAGAAGTGTTCTATGCTCATTAAAGCTAAAGGGATGGTCTCGCAAGAGGAGTCGCGAGATCCTGATCTCGACAGATATCTTCAAAAGACTGGGCCAAGCGAGGGCTGACAAACCAATACCTCACAAGCCGCTGGCAGAAGAAGACCTATGTTCGGTAAAGAGGTGTTCAGCGAAATGTGCTCAGTGCGCGACAAAGTCAAGAGGCGGTCTCGTAGGAAGGCTCGCGAGACCGGGCCTCAGCGTCCGGCGAGCTCAATTCTATGTTCGACGAATTGTTTCCCGCGTTCGACGAAATGTGTGGAGCTCGACGAAGTCAAGAGGCGGTCTCACAGGAAGGCTCGCGAGACCGGACCTCGGCAGATACCGCCAGATTGGGCCAGCGAGGTCCCCGCAGGGCGATCGCCTAGGAGAGGCATCGCAAGCAGGACTCGCGAGGAGGCCCACGAGAGTTTCGGCAACAATGTTCTCGCAGTTCTTTGCCCATAAGTTGATAGGGCCAAATTACCCTTTCACCCTTGGTGGTCTGCCTTTAGCCTCTCCAAACAACGGAGTTTGGCTGTTAGCAGACCCGTTTGGGGTGCGGATAGTAAAATCAAAAGGCGGGATCCTGCTATTTGCAGGCCAGATCAGAAAATCTATAAATAAGACCTAAAAGGTACCTTTGGAGAGGACTTCACTTCAACTTCCCTCTCCTCAGGCTCTCCTTGGCTAGCATTTCCAGAGCTCTCCAAGGCGCCCGAGTCTCAGCTTTGGCTTGGGAGGGGAAGCGCTCAACGATCTTCTGGGTTAGTGGAGGGACCTCCTCGCTGTGACTAAGGTCTTAGTCATTTTCCTAGTCTTCAGTCGACCTTCTCCGAGGGATCAGTAAGGGCTAGCTGCCCCTCATTTTGGTGAGGTCCCCGAGCTTCACAAGAGGCCGAGAAATTGGTTTCAACATTTTGGTGCGGTGAGCATGGAGCGCGGCTGGTCCAAGAAAGTTCTAAGGAGCAGGTATGGTAGGAGGCAAGGATCAAGGAGAGGAGTTCAGCGAGTCACCACCGGTGGTAACGCCGAGGATGTTCACAGATTTCAGGAGGGAGGTGCTCGACACTTTCGGACTCACGGCCGCAGCACTGCGAAGTGAGTTCGCGACCCCAGCACCTCAGGCAACCCCTCCCACAGCAGCGGTCGGCGAGAATGCCCAAGGGGAAGGGCTGGAAAGGAGATTGCCAGAGGTTTAGTGCAAGACCTGGAGGGGAGAGTGTTGTTCGCCAGCCCAGCGAGCCCTGTGTCGGCGAGCGCGGCGCAGGAGAGCGCGCGCCTGGAGGATGCAGCGACTGTGGGAGTGGTTCAGGCAAACAACGTTCTCGCGAGCGCAGTCCCTGCGAGCCCGAGTCTGGCGAGAGAGCTCGGGGGGCGTGTGGAGCGAGAAAGGATGGCAGGAGGGGGAAGTCCCTTATGCGAGTTAGTACTTTCTGCACCTGTCCCAGCAGGGTTCGGGGAGTGGGACAGGGTGTACTACAACGGCAGGGATGACCCTGTCCAACACCTCCAGTCTTTTGAGGACTCGGTCTCTATCAGGCCGATGTCATATGCTTTCAAGTGTCGGCTCTTCGCCGTTACCCTTAAAGAAAAGGTCAGGGACTGGTTCCATCAACTCCCTATAGGATCAATCTACGCCTTTGAAGATTTGCGCCGAAGTTTCCTGTTGCGATTCTCGACTTCAAAGAAGTGGAAGAAGGACGCCGAGTCTCTCTTCAAAGTGAAGCAGGAGCCGAAGGAGTCGTTGGCTCGCTACGCGGACCGGTTCCAGGAGGAGGTACTGCTCACCCAGGAGATGCCTGGGTTTGCACTCCAGCTCGCCTTCACGGTCGGGCTGAGGGAAAGTTTCTTCAGGATGTCTTTGAAGAGGAAAGCCCCCGTCTCCTACGAGGAGTTGATGGAGAGGGTGGCGGAAGAAATCGAGAGTGAGGAGGCCAACCCGGAACTCACCAAGAGGCTAGCAAAGCTCAGTGAGCCGGAGGTCAGCCAGCAAGAGGTGAGGAGAAGGGAAGAGCCCAGGGCCCCGGAGGGGGAGTGGAGGCATCATGGCGGAGGAATGCAAGGCCAGGGAAGGGGTTACGCCCTGGGGAGGGGTAACTTCAATGGGGGTCAAGGAAGACCCCATCAGTTGGGATGGAGGCAGGGTCCGAGGCCGATGCCTCCTCCACCCCAACAAGCCATGAAAATCAGGCGGGGAAGGGGAGGAAGAGGAAGGAGAGAAGAGGCGAGAGAAGAAGCAGGAGCAGGAAGGAGAAGGCGGAATAGGATGGCGGATGCCGAGACGTGAGAGGTGACGCTGCCATATTGTAACTTTCATGATGAGGAAGGTCACACGACGGCCACCTGCCCGGAGTTCCTGGAGACAAAAAGGGCCCGAGTGCCCGCGCCGCGACAGTAGCAGCTGGTGAGGATTGAGGAGGTCGAGCTTCGGGAGGAAGAGGAGGAGAGGTGCGAGGACCGGGCCGATTTGGGGTCCAGAGGGGGGATTAGGGTGATACATGGGGGGGTGGGGGGTGGGGATTGAGGCAACCCGGAAGGTGAGCCTCCATACCATCTATCGTCGTAGCGTAGCTTCGACGTCCCTAACCCCGCCCCCGGCAGAAAAGATTTCTTTCACCCAGAAGGACATGCCGGGTTATGAGGACCCATTCTGCGATGCGTTGGTCATTCAGACGGCGATCGAGAACTTCACCGTTTCTCGAATCCTTGTGGATAATGGAAGTTCAGTCAATGTTATTTTCCGCTGAGTCAAAAGCCTGGACGTCGGTGCTTGGGACGTCGATATCTACTGGTCTGACGGCCTTGAACCCGTAATATGGATTTATTGGAGTTTCCCCCGTCATGGTCCTTTCTTTTGTGTGGTACGCCCACATTACGTTGGGGAGCGCATCTACCCACTGCCACCCAGCCTCCTATAAACGTGTCTTTAGCCCTTTGAGAATGGTGCGGTTGGTGACATTTGTCTGGCCATTGGTTTGCTGATGCGCCACAGCAGTGTGCCGGGAATTTATCTTTAGGTCTTGCATAATTTTGTGAATGTGTTTCCTGTAAATAGTGTGCCATTGTCTGCGAGTGCTAGTCAGTGGCGACAAGTTCTGAAAAGAGATCAACGAGTTTTTTTACAGCGCAGGAGAGGGCAGCTTGAGTTGCGCAGGAGAGGGAAGCTGTCTTTCGGCCTGGCTTGTTTGAAGTTGCTGAAGATGGCGTCGTAAGCCGAGCTGGACTCCACGACCACAAACTGAATGTCATGAGTTGCGTGTCTTGGAAACTCCCCCATCGTCACTAGGAGAGTGATCATGCCTTGCGCTGGGACAGAGTGATTATCGAATCTATACATCAGTCCGGTCGCCGAGCCGTGTCATTCAATAGTGATCCTCCTGCTCTGGAGTGTGGACACGAACAGAACGTAAACCAAGCGCTCATTGTACGCAATGGTCCTTTTGACGCGGGGTCAGGGGTTCCTGGTCCCTGCGCTTATAACAAGAGGTTCCTGGTGTGGCAATTGTATCCCCTCAAGTATTTTTCTCCGAAGCGGATAGTGGTATCCTGATGTACCTTTATGTCCACATGGCCTCTCTCGTGTTGGTCAATAGAGATGATTTGAGCAGAGAGGACAAAATCCCTTGTGATGGTCTCCACCTCTCCCACCATGACTCTTCCCCCATCGCTCCCTATTTCGCAGAAGGCTGGCCTCCCTACTGGCTACGGTGTAACCAACGTGGTTACATCTTCCTTAGGCTCGGTGAAGTCCTCTGAAACTGCCTTGCTGGCGGCGCGTGTATTCCTTGTTGTCATCGTTGTCATTCATGAGTACTACTCTGCGGAGCAAGTACGATCTTCAAAAATTCTTTAGAGTTATGGGAACAATTTTCCCACACACAATACCAAACTGTTGCGGGTCGCTTAGCGCTCCCACGGACCAGAGGAAACATGTCGTCTTTGTACAACCCCGATATTCGCCAGGCGAGGAGGCACGATTTAAGAAGGCAACAGGATGAAGGAAGTAATAAGAGAGGAAGGCCATAGGGCCAAAGACCTCGCGAGAGGGGCCTTGGAGAAGTCTCTCCCGGAAGGCTCGCTGAAAGGCGAGCGAGAAAGATCAGCGAGATAAACGCTCGCGGGCAGTTTGAGGAAGCTTTCTGAGCTCGACGAAAGGAGTCCCGCGTTCGACGACCTCTCCAGTGTTTGTCGAGCTCACCTGCGGTCGTCAAGCTCACCCCTGTTCGGGGAAATCATCAGAAGCCGACGAAGTGTGCTATTCTCATTAAAGCTAAAGGGATGGTTTCGAAAGAGGAGTCGCGAGATCCTGATCTCGGCAGATATCTTCAAAAGACTGGGCCAAGCGAGGGCTGGCAAACCAATACCTCACAAGCACTGGCAGAAGAAGACCTATGTTCGGTAAAGAGGTGTTCAGCAAAATGTGCTCAGTGCGCGACAAAGTCAAGAGGCGGTCTCGTAGGAAGGCTCGCGAGACCGGGCCTCAGCGTCCGACGAGCTCAATTCTATGTTCGACGAATTGTTTCCCGCGTTCGACGAAATGTGTGGAGCTCGACGAAGTCAAGAGGCAGTCTCGCAGGAAGGCTCGCGAGACCGAACCTCGGCAGATACCGCCAGAATGGGCCAGCGAGGTCCCCGCGGGGCGATCGCCTAGGAGAGGCATCGCAAGCAGGACTCGCGAGGAGGCCCACGAGAGTTTCGGCAACAATGTTCTCGCAGTTCTTTGCCCATAAGTTGATAGGGCCAAATTACCCTTTCACCCTTGGTGGTCTGCCTTTAGCCTCTCCAAACAACGGAGTTTGGCTGTTAGCAGACCCGTTTGGGGTGCGGATAGTAAAATCAAAAGGCGGGATCCTGCTATTTGCAGGCCAGATCAGAAAATCTATAAATAAGACCTAAAGGGCACCTTTGGAGAGGACTTCACTTCAGCTTCTCTCTCCTCAGGCTCTCCTTGGCTAGCATTTCCAGAGCTCTACAAGGCGCCCGAGTCTCAGCTTTGGCTTGGGAGGGGAAGCGCTCAACGATCTTCTGGGTTAGTGGAGGGACCTCCTCGCTGTGACTAAGGTCTTAGTCATTTTCCTAGTCTTCAGTCTACCTTCTCTGAGGGATCAGTAAGGGCTAGCTGCCCCTCATTTCGATGAGGGCCCCGAGCTTCACAAGAGGCCGAGAAATCGGTTTCAACATTTTGGTGCGGTGAGCATGGAGCGCGGCTGGTCCAAGAAAGTTCTAAGGAGCAGGTATTGTTGGAGCATGCATTCCGCACTCGTCCGGTTTGAGAATAACAAATCTCGAATGTATTTGATCCTATTTTTGATTAATGGTGTGCAGATAACAGGTGCAAAAATAACATGATTTCAATTGAAGCAAAATGACATTTTCCAGAAATTTGAGCTATCGGATTTCCGACAGTGCTATCGGATTTCCGACAGCGCGTATATTTGATCTCTGCGCAGCGGTTAGGATCTATCAGATTTCCGATATCGCTATCGGATGGCGATAGCCCACGATCTTCCGATAACGCCAGGACGTGCAGCAGTTACCACACAGCGGTTAGGATCTATCAGATTTCCGATATCGCTATCGGATGGCGACAACCCACGATCTTCCTATAACGCCAGAACGTGCAGCGGTTACCTTGGCTATCGGATATCCGACAGTACTATCGGATATCCGACAGCCCACGTCTCAACCACGACCTCAACACGACGCAGAAACTTCGTTTTAGTGGGACACGTGGCAGCCTCTGGAGATATCGGATTTCGGCGACAGCGGCTATCGGACGGCGACAGCTCCTTTTTATTAAAAGGGCTCGAAACTTCGTGGAATTCAGTTCTTCAGATTCCTAAGCCTCCTTCCTGAGTGTTATCGTCCAGAGAGCTCCAGAGAACGAAAATCCCCATCCTTGAAGGAGAAAAGAGAGAGCGAAGCCGAAGATTGTACACGCATTCCAAGGAGACTGTCTCAAGGGATCTTCGCTGTTTTGGTCCAGAAATTCTAAAGGGGGTTTTTCATATTGTATTTTCATTCATTCACTTTTCATTTTGTAATCGTTGGAGAAATCGTCGTCTTGCGTGCGGCGTCTAAGTCCTTGCGCAGCTTAAGGGAAAATCGCTTCCTTGTGCGGAGCGTCCAAGTCCTTGCGTGGCTTTGTGGGAAATCGTGGCCTTGTGTGCTACGTCTAGATCTTGGGAAGATCTAGAGGATAGGCTTGGGCTTGGTCTTGGGAGAGACAAGTGATAGCCTTCCGATCCTTGGGAGAAGGATTGGTAAACCAAAATTGTAGATTTTTTTTATTAACATAATTGTGCCTTGATCTTAAGCATTGTTAAGATCATTTTTTATTGTATGCAAATTTCATGATTAATATAATTATGTCTTTTTCTTTAATTACCTATTTGGTGGCATAATCTTTATCTTAGAAATTTGTTTTTGAATTATTAAAAAAAAACACATTCTTTGGAAATTGTTTAGAAGTAATTTTTAGAAAAGTAAAACTTGTTTAAAAATTCTTAAGGAAAAATTATATTTCAAACACACCCTTATTCACCCCCCCCCCCCTCTAAGGGCGTCATACGATCCAACAAGTGGTATCAGAGGCAGGTTACTCCAAAACGGTTTCACCACCGGGAGTAATGGCGCACAACGATCACGCATTCGTTGAGGGGCAAGGAATTAGTAGGCCACCACTTTTTACGGGCACAGACTATAATTATTGGAAGACACGTATGCGATGTTTTCTAATTGCGCTAGATATAGAAGTCTGGAATATGGTAGAATCTAGTTACACTTCTCCAATATATGTTGTAGGAGAAGTAACTATGGATAAGCCCAAAGACAAGTGGGATGATAATGATAAATTAAACTGTAAGAACAATGCAAAAGCCATGAATGCTTTATTTTGCGCACTAGATCGCACTGAATTTAATAGAGTTTGTGCTTGTAATACTGCATTTGAAATTTGGAATTTATTAGAAATCACTCATGAAGGTACTTCACAGGTAAAGGATTCAAAGCTATTTCAACTGGAATCTGAATTTGAAAGGTTCAAAATGGAGGTAGATGAAGAGATTGATACGATGTACACACGATTTACAAAAAACGTGAATGACTCAAAGGTGCTAGGAAAGGTGTTCTCAAATGGAGATTTGGTAAGGAAAATCTTAAGATCACTTCCCCCGAAGTTCAATCCTAAAGTGACTGCAATTTCCGAGTCACATGATCTTAAGACCTTACAATTGGAGAGCCTCATTGGGAACTTGAAAACTCATGAAGTTGAATTGAAAATTCAACAACAAGAGTATATGGAGCCAAGGACGAAGGGATTGGCTCTAAGATCAAAGAAGGAAGAAACTAGTGATTCTGAGGAGGATGAAGAAGATGAGGAAAGTCTATTTGTTAAAAAATTTAGAAAATTTATGAAAAATCCGGAGAGAAGGAATTCGTTTAAGAAGTATTTTAAGAAGGAGACCTTTAGGAAGAAAAAAGGAAAGGAAGGCGATGAGGAGGAAGAGAGACCGCCACCAGAGTGCTATCACTGCAAGAAGTTAGGACACATTCGAAGCAAGTGTCCAAAGTACTTGAAAGAACTTAAAGAAAAGAAGCATAAAGGGTCGAAGAAGGTGTTGAAGGCGGAAACCTGGGATGATACTACTTCTGAGGATGCAAACAGTTCCGACTCAAGTAAAGAAGAGGAGGCCAACATATGCTTAATGGGAAAGAGCGTCATATCTGATGACGAATGCAGTGTCCAAAGCGACACTGAGGTAACTCCTCCAACCTATGATGAATTGTTTTCTGAATTTTTAAAGACTTGCAAATTTTTTGAAAAAAGCTAAAAAGACAATGATCTTCTTAAATCTGAAAATGACATTTTACTTAAAGAAAACAAAAAATTGTTAAGGGAAATTAAGACTATTGGAAAACGAGATATTTCTTGCCAAGAGTGTGATCACTTTTTGGGAAGAATTAATGAACTTGAAGAATCTCTTTCCAAATCTCTTTCTACAATAAAAATTCTTACTAACAAGAATGAGATTTTAGAGAGAGATCTAAAATCTTCAATCTCCAAAGTCCATGACGGAAAGAAATCTTTTGAACGTAGATGCGTAAATCTAGTATCCGAGAATACACAAATGAAAAACCAGATTCATGACTTAATACTAGCCATGAAAAAATTTGGAATGGGCCGAAGATCACTGGATATGATCTTAGGATACCAACGCCATGGATCTGGAAGGTTTGGACTCAGATACACGTCTGAAAGCTGTCGCCCGGCGATAACCACTGTCGCCAGCGACAGTGAAAAGTCCAGAAAATTTGTTTTAAAAAATTCTAAAATTAATGAATTATCAAATACTGCATCCTCATCCAGTAAAAGTCCAGAAAAGTTATACTCTTCTAAATACATTACATGTGCCAAATGCAATAGATTTGGTCACACTACGGACTCTTGCTGGAAGGAAGGAAAAAGCAAAATTAAACAAATCTGGGTGCCTAAGGCTTCTACCTATACTATGGGTGGAACCACTTGGGTAACCAGATCTTTACTCACCTCTTCTTTCTAGGTGTGTTGGCAGGCTAAGGACAAAGAGGACGTGTGGCACTTGGACTCGGGTTGTTCAAAGCACATGACGGGCAATAAAGAGAAGTTCCTTATCCTGGAGATGAAGAAAGGAGGAGTTGTGGCATTCGGAGACAATGGAAAAGGAAAAATCATCGGCATCGGAGTTGTGGGTAACGAAAATTTTTCAATTTCAAATGTTTTATTTGTAGAAGGATTGAAGCATAATTTAATTTCTATTAGTCAATTATGTGATAAGGGTTTAAATGTTTTATTTGAATCTTCTACAAACTTGTGCAAAATTATTAATTCTAAAACAAATGAAATTGTTTTTATCGCACCTAGATGTCACAATGTATATATGATCAAATTTCTAGATTTTACAAATTCTACTTTGAAATGTTTTTTATCAAAAAATGATGAATTAGATTTATGGCATAGGCGACTTGGACATACTAGTGCCAAGTTAATTACAAAACTTTCAAAAGATAAATTAATTAAAGGTTTACCTTTGTTAAATGGAAATTTATCTTCTTCACTATGTGTGCCTTGCCAAAAAGGAAAATTTTCAAAATCATCTTTCAAAAGTAAAAACATTATTTCTACCACTAGGCCACTTCAATTAATACATATGGATTTATTTGGGCCAATTGGATTTTCTAGCTTAGGTGGTAAAAAATATACATTTGTATTGATTGATGATTATTCTCGTTTTTGTTGGACTTTATTTCTAACCTCCAAATCCGATGCATTTTCAGAATTTTCAAAATTATGTTTGCGTATCCAAAATGAATTTGAGTTAAAAATTAAACGCATACGATCGGATCATGGAGGAGAATTTGAAAATGAAAAGTTTATTTCTTTTTGTACGGAGTTAGGAATTAAACATGAATTTTCCGCTCCACGCACACCACAGCAAAATGGTGTAGTAGAGAGGAAAAATAGAACTCTTCAAGAGTTAGCTCGTACAATGTTATCTGAATTCAAATTACCAAAATCTTTTTGGGCTGAAGCGGTTAGCACGGCATGTTATGTAATTAATAGAGTAATGCTTCGCCCTATTTTATAATTAACTCCTTTTGAATTAATTTTTAATAAACAACCAAATGTTTCTTATTTCAAAGTTTTTGGTTGTAAATGTTTTATTTTGAATTCTAAAGATTCCTTAGGAAAATTTGATGAAAAATGTGATGAAGGTATCTTTATTGGGTATTCTTCAACTAGTAAAGCTTATAGAATTTTTAATAAAAGAACAAAAATAGTTGAAGAATCTATTCATGTTAGGTTTGATGAGTTTGCTTCATGTGTAGAAAAGAAAATTACAGGAAAAGAAGATGAACTCCTTCCCACCGTGGAGAATGATGATGAAGAACTTGGAGAAAATGGAGAAGAAAAAGAAGAAGAAAGAGAAGGAGAAAGAGGAGAAGAAGATAGAGAAGAAGAAGAAAGAGAAGGATATGTGCCTCCAAGTGAATTGAGATTCTCAAAGGATCATCCAAAAGAGCTTATCATTGGAGATCCGCAAAAAGGGGTTAGTACTCGTTCATCGCTACATGTTTTATTTTCAAACCTTTGTTTTTTTTCTGAAATAGAACCAAAAGATGTTTCCACCGCTTTAAATGATTAATTTTGGTTTTTAGCTATGAATGAAGAACTTAATCAATTTGAACGTAATAAGGTTTGGAATCTTGTAGAACGACCCAAAAATCGTCCTGTAGTTGGTGTTAAGTGGATTTTTAAAAATAAAATGGATAATGAATCTAGAATTGTTAGAAATAAAGCCAGATTAGTTGCAAAAGGTTATGCACAAATTGAAGGGGTAGATTTTGATGAAACTTTTGCACCCGTAGCAAGATTAGAAGCGGTTAGAATATTTCTTGCATTTGCTTGTTTTAAAAGATTTAAATTATATCAAATGGATGTCAAAACCGCATTTTTAAACGGGTATATAAAAGAAGAGGTTTATGTAGAATAACCCCCTGGCTTTATAAATGAGAAATATCCAAATCATGTTTATAAATTAGATAAAGCGCTTTATGGATTAAAACAAGCGCCTCGTGCTTGGTATGATCGATTAACTCAATATTTGTTAAAGCACGATTATAAAATAGGAAGTGCTGATTCGACACTCTTCATTAAGCAAATTGATCATGATTTAGTTATTTTACAAATTTATGTTGATGATATTATTTTTGGAGCCACTAATGAAGAGTTGTGTAATGAAGTAGTTGAAATTATGAAAAATGAATTTGAAATGAGTATGGTTGGAGAACTTTCATATTTTTTAGGTTTTCAAATTACACAAAAACATGATGGTATTTTTATATGTCAAACCAAATATATTCATGATATGTTAAAAAGATTTGGATTTGAAAATCTTAAGCATGCAAACACTCCTATGAGTACTTCACTAAAATTAGGAAAAGATGAAAGTGGTGTTTCAATTGAACAAACTCTTTATAGAAGTATGATAGGGTCTTTATTGTATTTAACCGCATCTAGACCTGATATTATGTTTGCCGTTTGTTTATGTGCTAGATTTCAAGCTAATCCTAAAGAGTCACATTTAAAAGCGGTGAAACGTATCTTTAGATATCTCATTGGAACATCAAAATTAGGTTTATGGTATCCTCATAATGATTCTTTTATTTTGCATGGTTTTTCGGATTCTGATTATGCGGGATGTTCTTTAGATAGGAAAAGCACTAGTGGCACTTGTCACTTTATCGGCCCTTCACTTATTTCATGGTCGAGTAGGAAACAGAATTCTGTTGCCCTCTCTACTACCGAGGCCGAATATATTGCACTAGGTAGTTGTTGTGCCCAAGCTCTTTGGATGTCACAAACATTAGAAGATTTTGGCATGCAACAAAGTAGTGTAGAATTAAAGTGTGACAATAAAAGTGCTATAGACTTAACTAACAATCCCGTATTACATTCTAGATCTAAGCATATAGATGTCCGACATCATTTTATAAGGGATCATATTAAGAAGGGTAATATAAAAATCAACTTTATAGGCACGGAAAATCAACTAGCGATATATTCACTAAATCGTTACCGGATTCCCGTTTTTCTATGCTTAGGCTAGAATTGGGAATCCTAGACATTTCACAATGAATATATCACTACTTAGAACCTATAAAATTTAAAAAAAAAACATCACAAAAACTTATACATATTAAAAAGAAAAACAATCTCTTAAAATAGACATTCACCAACTCAAACATGTTCACATAGTCAAAATTACTACAAAAATGAGAATCACAAAACTATTGGAGAAATTTTAACCAAAACTTGAAAAACCAACAAATCTCACCTTAGATCTGAAGTTTTCTGGCACCTAAAGCTCTAGATCTCGTAATTTCTCCTAAACTTGAAGAGAAGTGTCGGTCAAAAGACGAAACACGTCTTTTTATACTTTCTGAGCTGTCGGATGGCGATAGCTTGATATCGGAAATCCGACATCTCCCAAAAATTGACTATTTTTTTTCACTAGTTTGTTCATTCCCTGTTTCTATACATGCTAATATGAGAATTTTGGTATCTTGCATAGAGTATTCTTCATGTGTTATTATTCATAACAA
This sequence comes from Dactylorhiza incarnata, assembly GCA_033032865.1. Classification (NCBI taxonomy): domain Eukaryota; kingdom Viridiplantae; phylum Streptophyta; class Magnoliopsida; order Asparagales; family Orchidaceae; genus Dactylorhiza; species Dactylorhiza incarnata. Next base: position 6,107,289 of record JAWHQI010000134.1, read on the forward strand.
TAGCTTAACATATGCTTATGATGTTCAATCTTACCATATCATTGTGATGACACTTTCATATCGTTATTAAGAATTGTTTTCGCATGCCTCTAAGTATAAGAAATCTTTTATCTATGATAATGAGCAATCACAAACACTTACTTTGGTAATACATATTAATACAATTTATTCTATACATACATCATGATTGATCGAACATAACAAAATACATTTCATAAATGTCACCTTCACCTTTGATACTTTGCACTTATTCAACTTTTACTATTTCTGGCATGCAAGTGAATTCGTAGATCCTTAAAATCTATGAATCCTCAAAAAAATGGGAGGAAAATTCAAATGCAAAACATTCTTTTTGCCCAAAATGTTGAAAGAAATAAATAAAAATTGACAAGGATCATCCACCAAGCACTACTTAGCCTCCTGATAAGTCTTAATGAGCATTGTGAGGTTAAGCACCTTGGAAAGAATTGTAAAGTGTCTTGCAAAAACAAAATGGTCCTTTTCTGTATATTTGCAAAGTTTCTGGTTCAGAAGTATGGGCTTTATGTATATTTATGTTATGTTTAACAATTCCATGATCATGTATATTTTAAATATATTCATATGTATTCTTTCTCAAAGTATCACTACTGCACTTCATTGTTTTTTATAAAATTTCTTCTTATGAGAATTGGACCGAAACGATTCAATTTTCTATATTGCACTGTGTCTCTCTATGATCATTAAAATTGAATCTCATCATGGTTAAGTTTATTTGATTCTATACATTATAACACATTACTAGAATGCTTAGATTCCTCTCCAAGATTACCTATCTCATTATCATATCACTTACAAAGCTTCCGCTAGTGTACTCCAACTTGTCATATATTCTTTCTCCATGACTACCATATCTCTGTAATACTCTTTCCTAGTCTCACTACAAGAAAATTGACTTTTAGCCAAGGCAAATTGCCGTGGCTAAAACTCCAAAATTGTGGCAAAAGACTTTTAGCCACGGACTGCCGTGGCAAATGGACGTGGGTAATACGAGCGTGGCAAAAAAGTATTTGCCATGCTCTTTCTATGGCAAATACCCATTTTCTATGACTTTTAGCCACGATTTTAGACTTTTAGCCACGATAATTTGACTGTTTGCCACGACAAATGGCCTTGGGCAATACGAGCATGGCTAAAAGTGAATTTTTTAGTAGTGTCTCTCATCTCTCTATTCATCTTTTGCTAATATCAAAGGGGGAGAAGATAAAAAGAGATCAATTAAATCAACTAAATCACTTAAAATACTAAATTAATTAAGTAAGCATATATGTAGGGGGAGTTTATATGCAGGGGGAGAATATTTTTGAAGGAACTATATTAAGGGGGAGATCATATTAAGGGAAATCGTCATTGCATATTTCACATAAGTACTTGTACACACATAAGTACTTTTCACCATCTCAATAGGATTTATTCGATTTCTTTTTATAAGGATTTGTTATTATCAAAAGGGGGAGATTGTTGGAGCATGCGTTCCGCACTCGTCCGGTTTGAGAATAACAAATCTCGAATGTATTTGATCCTATTTTTGATTAATGGTGTGCAGATAACAGGTGCAAAAATAACATGATTTCAATTGAAGCAAAATGACATTTTCCAGAAATTTGAGCTATCGGATTTCCGACAGTGCTATCGGATTTCCGACAGCGCGTATATTTGATCTCTGCGCAGCGGTTAGGATCTATCAGATTTCCGATATCGCTATCGGATGGCGATAGACCACGATCTTCCGATAACGCCAGGACGTGCAGCAGTTACCACACAGCGGTTAGGATCAATCGGATTTCCGATATCGCTATCGGATGGCGACAGCCCACGATCTTCCTATAACGCCAGAACGTGCAGCGGTTACCTTGGCTATCGGATATCCGACAGTACTATCGGATATCCGACAGTACTATCGGATATCCGACAGCCCACGTCTCAACCACGACCTCAACACGACGCAGAAACTTCGTTTTAGTGGGACACGTGGCAGCCTCTGGAGATATCGGATTTCGGCGACAGCGGCTATCGGACGGCGACAACTCCTTTTTATTAAAAGGGCTCGAAACTTCGTGGAATTCAGTTCTTCAGATTCCTAAGCCTCCTTCCTGAGTGTTATCGTCCAGAGAGTTCCAGAGAACGAAAATCCCCATCCTTGAAGGAGAAAAGAGAGAGCGAAGCCGAAGATTGTACACGCATTCCAAGGAGACTGTCTCAAGGGATCTTCGCTGTTTTGGTCCAGAAATTCTAAAGGGGGTTTTTCATATTGTATTTTCATTCATTCACTTTTCATTTTGTAATCGTTGGAGAAATCGTCGTCTTGCGTGCGACGTCTAAGTCCTTGCGCGGCTTAAGGGAAAATCGCTTCCTTGTGCGGAGCGTCCAAGTCCTTGCGTGGCTTGGTGGGAAATCGTGGCCTTGTGTGCTACGTCTAGATCTTGGGAAGATCTAGAGGATAGGCTTGGGCTTGGTCTTGGGAGAGACAAGTGATAGCCTTCCGATCCTTGGGAGAAGGATTGGTAAACCAAAATTGTAGATTTTTTTTATTAACATAATTGTGCCTTGATCTTAAGCATTGTTAAGATCATTTTTTATTGTATGCAAATTTCATGATTAATATAATTATGTCTTTTTCTTTAATTACATATTTGGTGGCATAATCTTTATCTTAGAAATTTGTTTTTGAATTATTAAAAAAAAACACATTCTTTGGAAATTGTTTAGAAGTAATTTTTAGAAAAGTAAAACTTGTTTAAAAATTCTTAAGGAAAAATTATATTTCAAACACACCCTTATTCACCCCCCTCTAAGGGCGTCGTACGATCCAACAGGTATGGTAGGAGGCAAGGATCAAGGCGAGGAGTTCAGCGAGTCACCACCGATGGTAACGCCGAGGATGTTCGCAGATTTCAGGAGGGAGGTGCTCGACACTTTCGGACTCACGGTCGCGGCGCTGCGAAGTGAGTTCGCGACCCCAGCACCTCAGGCAACACCTCCCCCAGCAGCGGTCGGCGAGAATGCCCAAGGGGAAGGGCTGGAAAGGAGATTGCTGGAGGTTTAGTGCAAGACCTGGAGGGGAGAGTGTTGTTCGCCAGCCCAGCGAGCCCTGTGCCGGCGAGCGCAGCGCAGGCGATCGCGCGCCTAGAGGATGCAACGACTGTGGGAGTGGTTCAGGCAAACAATGTTCTCGTGAGCGCAGTCCCCGCGAGCCCGAGTCTGGCGAGAGAGCTCGGGGGGCGTGTGGAGCGAGAAAGGATGGCAGGAGGGGGAAGTCCCTTATGCGAGTTAGTACTTTCTGTACCTGTCCCAGCAGGGTTCGTGGAGTGGGACAGGGTGTACTACAACGCTAGGGATGACCCTGTCCAACACCTCTAGTCTTTTGAGGACTCGGTCTCTATCAGGCCGATGTCAGATGCTTTCAAGTGTCGGCTCTTCGCCGTCACCCTTAAAGAAAAGGTCAGGGACTGGTTCCATCAACTCCCTATATGATCAATCTACGCCTTTGAAGATTTGCACCGAAGTTTCCTGTTGCGATTCTCGACTTCAAAGAAGAGGAAGAAGGATGCCGAGTCTCTCTTCAAAGTGAAGCAGGAGCCGAATGAGTCGTTGGCTCGCTACGCGGGCCGGTTCCAGGAGGAGGTGCTGCTCACCCAGGAGATGCCTGGGTTTGCACTCCAGCTCGCCTTCACGGTTGGGATGAGGGAAAGTTTCTTCAAGAAGTCTTTGAAGAGGAAAGCCCCCGTCTCCTACGAGGAGCTGATGGAGAGGGTGGCGGAAGAAATCGAGAGTGAGGAGGCCAACCCGGAACTCACCAAGAGGCTAGCAAAGCTCAGTGAGCCGGAGGTCAGCCAGCAAGAGGTGAGGAGAAGGGAAGAGCCCAGGGCCCTGGAGGGGGAGTGAAGGCATCATGGCGGAGGAATGTAAGGCCAGGGAAGGGGTTACGCCCCGGGGAGGGGTAACTTCAATGGGGGTCAAGGATGACCCCATCAGTTGGGATGGAGGCAGGGTCCGAGGCCGATGCCTCCTCCACCCCAACAAGCCATGACAATCAGGCGGGGAAGGGGAGGAAGAGGAAGGAGAGAAGAGGCGAGAGAAGAAGCAGGAGCAGGAAGGAGAAGGAGGAATAGGATGGCGGATGCCGAGATGGGAGAAGTGACGCTGCCATATTGTGACTTTCATGATGAGGAAGGTCACGCGACGGCCACCTGCCCGGAGTTCCTGGAGACAAAAAGGGCCCGAGTTCCCGCGCCGCGACAGCATCAGCCGGTGAGGATTGAGGAGGTCGAGCTTCGGGAGGAAGAGGAGGATAGGTGCGAGGACCGGGCCGATTTGGGGTCCAGAGGGGGGGATCAGGGTGATCCATGGGGGGTGGGGGGGGGGGGGGGTGGGGATTGAGGCAACCCGGAAGGCGAGCCTCTATACCATCTATCGTCGTAGCGTAGCTTCGACGTCCCTAACCCCGCCCCCGACAGAAAAGATTTCGTTCACCCAGAAGGACATGCCGGGTTATGAGGACCCATTCAGCATTGCGTTGGTCATTCAGACGGCGATCGAGAACTTCACCGTTTCTCGAATCCTTGTGGATAATGGAAGTTCAGTCAATGTTATTTTCAAGAAGGCTTTCGATGGGATGGAGGTGGAGGCGCGAAGGGTGTTGGCCTCGGATGGTCCGTTGTTCGGATTCTCCGGGGAGAGAAAGGAAGTGGAGGGAGGAGTAGGACTCCACGTGGTCTTGGGGGGGGGGGGGGGCTGTAACGGTCTCCCCAGCATACAGCTCGCAAGGACGACCGCCGGCACCCCCAGCATCCAGCTCGAAAGGGTTCAACCTAACCAAATGGGCTGCAGCCCATGCACCCCAACCCCTCTCTGTCCCACCACTGGGCACAGTGGGTTGTTGGAGACCGCAGTCCCCCTTTTCATGAGAAATGATTCAGTTAAGCGGCAGCGCAGGGACTTCCCAGTAGGTCACCCATCCCGTGACTACTCCAGCCCAAGCATGCTTAACTGAATCATTTCTCATGAAAAGGGGGACTGCGGTCTCCAACAACCCACTGTGCCCAGTGGTGGGACAGAGAGGGGTTGGGGTGCATGGGCTGCAGCCCATTTGGTTAGGCTGAACCCTTTCGAGCTGGATGCTGGGGGTGCCGGCCGTCGTCCTTGCGAGCTGTATGCTGGGGAGACCGTTACAAAAAGTCCTATCCTTATAACAGTCCTGGCCCAAGCCCATCCGGGTCACTGGCAACCCCAGGAACTGCCGGCACCGATGGCCCAGGCCCATTCTGGGACGGCCTGACAAGCCCATCCGGGTCACTGGCCCCGCCCTAGGACACTGTACCGCCGGTTCAGCCTGACCACAACTGGTCAACAACAAGCCTGCAGGCCGTACATCCCAACCCCTCTCTGGCCTGCCACAAGGCACAACGGGTTGTTGGAGGGGGGGGGGGGCACGAACCCACGCCCTCCCTTTGATGAGAATTGAGCCAGTTAAGCGGCAGCGCGTGGACTTCCCAGGAGGTCACCCATCCCGTGAAAGTACTCCGTAGTTAAGCGTGCTCAGTTGGTGATGAGAAGTGAAAGTACTCCGTAGTTAAGCGTGCTCGGGCTGGAGTAGTCACGGGATGGGTGACCTCCTGAGAAGTCCACGCGCTGCCGCTTAACTGGCTCAATTCTCATCAAAGGGAGGGCGTGGGTTCGTGCCCCCCCCCCCCTCCAACAACCCGCTGTGCCCTGTGGCAGGCCAGAAAGGGGTTGGGGTGTATGGCCTGCAGGCTTGTTGTTGACCAGTTGTGGTCAGGCTGAACCGGCAGTACAGTGTCCCAGGGCGCGACCAGTGACCCGGATGGGCTTAGTCAGGCCATCCCAGAATGGGCCTGGGCCATCGGTGCCGGCAGTTCCTGGGGTTGCCAGTGAGCCGGATGGGCTTGGGCTAGGACTAGTACAGGGGTAGTCCAGGAACTGCCGCTTTGTCATAGTGGATGCTCCCAGCAGCTATAGCGCCATCTTCAGATGGCCGCTCATCAGCGCATTCCGCTGTGTCCCCTCCACATTCCACCAGTGCCTTAAGTTCAACGACGGAGGAGTCCAAGTCCGAATCAGAGGAGATCCGAAGGTAGCAAGGCAATGCTACGTGACGGCAGTCAACACCGTCTCCTGGATGGCCGAGGCAGAGAAATGGGACCAGCAGATGGGTGAGTCGGTAGGACTTGGAGGAGAAGACCAGAAGGAGGAGTTGGAGGAAAGGTCGGAGGAGCCGATGGAGGAAGAGAAGGAAGAGGTAGAGGGTCGGGCCCAGATAGAAGGGCCGGAAGAGGTGATGGAGGTCCGGGAAGAAGGACAGGAGCAAGAAGAAAACTGGGGAGAACAGTCCCGGTTGGAGGCCGTGGAGGAGGTCGTGGAGCTCGAAGTCACCACCCGAGCCGGCGTGGTGGAAAAAGTCAGGATCAGCGGGGAGCTCGGCCTGGAGGAGCAGAAGCAGATCCTAGCATGCGTTCAGGAGAACATGGATGTCTTCGCTTGGAGCGCCGCGGAGATTCCCGGGATCGATGCGGATGTGGCTTTCCACCGCCTCAATCTCGACCTCGGCACCCGTCCCATCCGTCAAAAGAGGAGTGCCATAATAGACAAGCTGGAAGGACCCATCCGAGATGAGGTAGGTAAGCTTATTCAGGCATGGTTTGTATCAGAGATCCAGTATCCAAGCTGGGTCTCTAACATGGTCATGGTGAAGAAGGGGGGAGGTAAGTGGAGAATGTGTATCGACTTTTCCTTGCTTAATAAATCGTGCCCCAAGGATTGCTACCCCTTGCCTAGAATCGACGCGCTGGTTGACTCAGCCGTCGGTTTCCCTATAATATCTTTTCTAGATGCTTTTTCAGGTTATCATCAGATTCGCATGCACCCCCCTGACATCAAGGATGTCTCCTTCATCACGGGGGATGGGTGTTACTGTTAATAGATGATGCCCTTCGGGCTCAAGAACGCAAGTGCCACGTACCAAAGAATGATGGACAGGATCTTTCGAGATCAAAAGGGGAGAAACCTGGAGGTCCACATCGATGATCTCATGGTAAAGAGTCGGGACCTTGAAGCCCACCTCTGAGACCTTGAAGAGACCTTCAAGACTTTGCGGAAGTATAAGATGAAGCTCAACCCCTTGAAGTGTGTCTTCGGGGCTAGCCGAGTGAAATTCCTAGGTCACCTGCTCACCCCGACGAGGGTGGAGCCAAACCCGGACAAGGTCAAGGCAATAATGGAGTTGGGATCGCCCAGAAATTTGAAGGAGGTTCAGAGCCTCGCTGGAAAGCTGTCCGGACTCAGTAGGTTTCTCTCCACGGCGGGAGATAAGTGTGCACCCTTTTTCAAGGTGTTAAGGGGAAACAAAAAATTTGAATGGACCCCGGAGTGCGAGGGATCCTTTCAGGCTCTGAAAGAACAACTCACCCAAACTCCCCTACTCCAAGGGCCGAGACCGGGAGAGGACCTATCCCTATACCTGGGGGTAGGCTCGGAGGCAGTAAGTTCAGTATTGGTCCAGGAGGAGGGGAGAAGGCAATTCCCCATCTACTATGTCAGCCGAGTGCTGAGGAAGGCGGAGCTCCGGTACCCGATTCTGGAAAAGTTGGCCTTCACATTGATAGTGGCGGCCTGGAGGCTACGACCTTACTTTCAGGAACATTCTATCAAGGTAGTGACTGATCACCCACTTCGCAAAGTCATGGAAGGGGTGGAGCACTCAGGAAGGTTAGCAAAGTGGTCCGTGGAGCTGAGTGAGTTCAATGTTACGTTCGTACCCAGGACGTCGATCAAGGCCCAAGCAGTGGCAGACTTCATGGCTGACTACACAACCGAAGTGGGGGAGCATGAATCCCCCCAGTGGCATGGAAGATGTTGGTGGATGGTGCGTCAGGAAAGCACTCCTATGGAGGGGGAATCATCCTGGTGAGCCCCCAAGGGACAAGGATTGAACAAGCTTTGAAAATCCACTTCCCGATTACCAACAACCAAGCAGAGTACGAGGCGGTGATAGCGGGCCAGCGGTTAGATCGAGAGCTGGGAGTGCAAGATGTGGAGGTCTCGACGGACTCCATGGTGGTAGAATGCCAAGTCAAGGGAGAGTTTGAGGCAAAGGACCCGACCCTCCTGCGGTACTTGGAGAAGGTCAAGGGGGTCATCAGGCATTTCCGCACTTTCTCCGTCAAACCCGTGCCAAGAGAAGAGAGCACCCCCGCAGACCTCTTAGCCAAGTTCGGTCCCCGAATAGGGGGAACGGTTTCAGAACTCTTCCGCCCACCATCGAGGAAGGAGAGCTGATGGAGATAGATCAGCAGACCTCGTGGATGGATCCTTTCCTCACCTTCCTATCATCAGGAAAATTCCCTGAAGGAGAAATAGACAGACGACGCTTCAGGTATAAGTCGGCTTATTATTCCTTGCATGCGGGAGGGATATATAGGAAAACTCTCTCTGGACTCCTGGCCCGTTGTGTCTCCGAGGAGGAGTTTCTGAGAGTCCTAGAAGAAATTCACTCTGGGGAGTGTGACAGTCACTCCGGGAGCCGAACTTTGGAGAGGAGGGTGTTGAGACAAGGCCACTTCTGGCCTACCCTCAGCAAAGATGCAGCGGAGTTCGCAAGGAATTGTACAAAGTGCCAGCTCTATGCTCCACTCCAACTCCTCCCGGCTCAGAGGCTCCGGACCATCACAGCTCCCCGGCCTTTTGCCATATGGGGGTTGGACCTAGTCGACCCTTTCCCTCAAGCCAGCGGCCAGAGGAGGTTCTTACTAGTCATGATCGATTACTTCTCCAAATGGGTAGAAGTGAAGGCGCTGGCCAAGGTAACATCTCAAGTTGTACAGAATTTTGTGTGGGGAGAAATAATTTGCAGGCATGACCTCCCTCTGGCTATAGTGACAGACAATGGGCCACAATTTGCTAGCGAAGAATTTGTTAACTTCTGCACCCAGCTTGGCATCGACCTCAGGTTCGCATCGGTTCACCATTCGAGAAGTAATGTCCAGGTGGAGGCGGCGAACAAGGTAATCGTCAACCTACTGAAGAAAAAGGTGGAGAACCTCCGGGGGAACTGGGTGGAGCAGCTACCCTCTGTCCTTACCCCCAAGGTGATCGCTGCAGGCGAGGGGGATGAAGAGTGGCTAGTGGCTAATAATGCAGGGCAAAGGCTATCCTTGGACCTGGTGGAGGAACTCCGGGACCTGGCCACCGTCAGGAAGGAGGAAGTCAAGCGATGAATGGCCGGTATTTCGACAAGCATATCCGAATAAAGCACTTCCAAAAAGGAGATCTGGTCCTGAAGAAGGTCGACGCAGCCGGAAGAGGAGCCACGGTGGGTAAGCTTAACCCCAATTGGGAGGGTCCATACATTATAAGCGAAGTACTCAAGTGGGGGGGGGGGGGGGGGGTATCACCTCCGAGATGTGGAAGGGGTACCTCTCGGCCGAGCCAGAAGTGGAGATGATCTGAAGCGATTATACCCTTGAAAGTTTTTTTTTACTATATTGTTTGTTGAATATCTTACTTTCTTTGTATGATGGTTATAACTGCTGTGCGAGAATAACAAAGGTGACAAGTATTGGTGCTGGAATGCCCCAGATCGATTCTGCTCCCGGGCTCTCACTAGACGAGGGTTACAGGTTGATCTCTAGAGAGGCTGGCAAGGTGACAAGTATTGGTGCTGGAATGCCCCAGATCGATTCCGCTCCCAGGCTCTCACTAGACGGGGGGGGGGGGGGGGGGGGCACAGGTTGATCTCTGGAGAGGCTGGCAAGGTCACAAGTATTGGAGCTGGAATTCCCCAGATCGATTCCGCTCCCGTGCTCTCAATAGACGGGGGGTACAAGTTGATCTCTAGAGAGGCTGGCAAGGTGACAAGTATTGGTGTTGGAATACCTCAGATCGATTCTGCTTCCGGACTCTCACTAGACGGGGGGGGGGGGGGGGGGGGGGGGGTACATGTTGATCTCTGGAGAGTCTGGCAAGGTGACAAGTATTGGTGCTGGAATGCCCCATATCAATTCCGCTCCCGGGCTCTCACTAGACGGGGGGTATAGGTTGATCTATGGAGAGGCTGGCAAGGTGACAAGTATTGGTGTTGGAATGCCCCAGATCGATTGCGCTCCCGGGCTCTCACTAGACGGGGGGTACATGTTGATCTATGGAGAGGCTGACATGGTGACAAGTATTGGTGCTGGAATGCCCCAGATCGATTTCGCTCCCGGGCTCTCACTAGACGGGGGTACAGGTTGATCTCTGGAGAGGCTGGCAAGGTGACAAGTATTGGTGCTGGAATGCCCCAGATCGATTCCGCTCCCGGGCTCTCACTAGACGGGGGGGGGGGGGGGGGGGGGTACAGGTTGATCTCTGGAGATGCTGGCAAGGTGACAAGTATTGGTGCTGGAATGCCCCAGATCGATTCCGCTCTCGGGCTCTCACTAGACGGGGGGGGGGGGGGGGGGGTACAGGTTGATCTCTGGAGAGGCTGGCAAGGTGACAAGTATTGGTGCTGGAATGCCCGGATCGATTCCGCTCCCGGGCTCTCACTAGACGGTGGGTACAAGTTGATCTCTGGAGAGGCTATCAAGGTGACAAGTATTGGTGCTGGGATGCCCCAGATCGATTCCGCTCCCAGGCTCTCACTAGACGGGGGGTACAGGTTGATCTTTGGAGAGGATGGCGAGGTGACAAGTATTGGTGCTAGAATGCCCCAGATCGATTCCGCTCCCAGGCTCTCACTAGACGGGGGGTACAGGTTGATCTCTGGAGAGGCTGACACAAAGATGAGTTTTTCATAAGGGCAGGTTAGTGAGCCTCAGGTTGGCAAGTCTTCGGCACTAACCAGGGCCCTCTCGCTCAGCGAAAAGGAAGATTTCGCATGATAGTATAGGGGCGGCGAGAACTATCCCCAAACACTCCGGGGTACCCGGTACTCGGCAGAGAGGTCGCCAGCCAAGGGTGGGAGGCGAGCTCTCACCGGGAAGGAAAGTACCTTGCGAGACCTAGAGGAAAATGCATACCTAAAGGGTGATAATCCTAAGGCAAATGGCGAAAGGCCAGGGCAGCCAAAAACGTCCTAAGCCTATCTATTCGATAACATAATATGCGAGAACGAACATCGCGAGTGTACAACCCCGATATTCGCCTGGAGGACGGGCAACCAAAGGCGAGCGAGCCAGAGGGGCCGGCGAGTCAAGAACTCGCCAAGTGCTCGCTAGGAAGCGAGCGAGTTAAGAATTGGCCAAGTGCTCGCTAGGAAGCGAGCGAGTCAAGAACTCGCCAAGTGCTCGCTAGGTAGCGAGCGAGTCAAGAATTGGCTAAGTGCTCGCTAGGAAGCGAGCGAGTCAAGAACCGGCCAAGTGCTCGCTAGGAAGCGAGCGAGTCAAGAACCCACCGAGTGCTCGCAAGGAGGTGAGCGGGTCAAGAACTCACCGATGAGTCGCGAGAAGACGAGCGAGTCAGATCCCTTCCAGAGTCATTGGAATCAGCCAAATTACCCTGTCACCCTTGGTGGTCTGCCTTTAGCCTCTCCAAACAGCGGAGTTTGGCTGTTAGCAGACCCATTTGGGGTGCAGATAGTAAAATCAAGAGGCGGGATCCTGCTATTTGCAGGCCAGATCAGAAAATCTATAAATAGGACCTCAAGGGCACCTTTGGAGAGGATCTCACTTCACATTCCCTCTCCTTAGGCTTCCTTTGGTTAGCATTTCCAGAGCTCTCCAAGGTGCCCGAGTCTCAGCTTTGGCTTGGGAGGGGAAGCGCTCAACGATCTTCCGGGTTAGTGGAGGGACCTCCTCGCTGTGACTAAGGTCTTAGTCAGTTTCCTAATCTTCCGCCTACCCTCCTCGAGGGATTAGTAAGGACTAGCCGCCCCTCATCTCGGTGAGGGCCCCGAGCTGTACGAGAGACCGAGAAATCGGTTTCAACATTTTGGTGCGGTGAGCGTGGAGCGTGGCTGGTTCAAGAAAATTCCAGCGAAGGGTTATGGCGGGAGATGAGGAGCAGGGCGAAGAGTTCGGCAAGACTCCTCAGGAGGCGATGGCTAGGATGCTCGCGGATTTCAGAAAGGAGGTGCTCAACACCTTGGGGTTCACGGTGTCGGCTCTGCGAAACGAGTTTGCGACCCCAGCCCCTCGGGCGCCCCCTCCCCCCACAACAGTCGGCGAGGAGGCACCAGGAAGAAGGGCTGGAAAGGAAGTTGCCGTTGGTCTAGGTCAGAGCAGGGAAGGGCGAGTGTTGTTCGCTAGTCCGACGAGCTCAGTGTTGGCGAGCTCCGTCCCAGCGGGCGCGACGTAGGCGAGTGCGCGCCAAGAGGAAGCGGCGACGGTCGGGGTGGTTCCGGCGAGCACCGCCCTCGCGAGCACAATCCCGGCGAGTTCAAGCTTGGTGAGCGAGCTCGGGGGGCGAGTGGAGCCAGGAAGAGTGATAGGAGGGGGAAGCCCCTTTTGCGAGCTGGTGCTTTCCGCACCCATCCCTGGGGGATTTGGAGAATGGGACCGGGTGTACTACAACGGTAGAGATGACCCTGTCCAGCACCTGTAGAGTTTCGAATACTCGGTCTCAATCAGGCCGATGTCAGATGCCTTCAAGTGTCGGCTCTTTGCCGTCACCCTCAAGGAGAAGGCCAGGGACTGGTTCCATCATCTCCCCGCAGGGTCAGTCTACTCGTTCGAGGATTTGCGCCGAAGTTTTTTGCTGAGGTTCTCGACCTCAAAAAAGAGGAAGAAGGACGCTGATTCCCTCTTCGCAGTGAAGCAGGGACCCAGGGAGTCGCTGGCTCAGTATGCCGATCGGTTCCAGGAGGAAGTACAGCTCACTCAGGAGATGCCTGGGTTTGCACTCCAACTCGCCTTCACGGTCGGGTTGAAAGAGAGTTTCTTCAAGATGGCGTTGAAGAGAAAAGCCCCTGTCTCCTTTGAAGAACTGAGGGAGAGGGTGTCGGAGGAAGTCGCAAGTGAGGAAGCCAATCCGGAGCTCACCAGGAGGCTAGCAAAGCTCAGTGAACCAGAGGCGAGGCAGCAGGAGGTCAGGAGAAGGGAAGAGCCCCGGGCCCCGGAGGGAGAATGGAGGCCGCAAGGTGGAGGAATACAAGGGCAGGGAAGGGGTTACGGCCCAGGAAGGGGTAACCATGTCGGAGGTCAATGGAGGCCCCCCCAGTTAGGGTGAAGGCAAGGTCCGATGCAAATGCATCCCCCTCCCCAACAGGCCATGGCGATTGGAAGGGGAAGAGGAAGAGGAAGAGGAAGGGGAGGAGAGGCAGAAATGGCAGCCGCTAGGAGGAGAAGGAACAGGGTGGCAGAGGCCGAGGCAAGGGAAGTGGCATTGCCATATTGCATCTTCCATGATGTGGAAGGTCACTCGACGGACACCTGTCCGGAGTTCCTGGAAGTAAAGAGGGGCAAAGCGCCCGCGCCACCACAGCAGCAGCCAGTAAGGATCGTGGAGGTTGAACCTCGAGAGGATGATGAGGAAAGATGTGAGGATAGAACCGATATGGGAAGTAGAGGAGGGATCGGGGTGATCCATGGGGGGGGGGGGGGGGGGGGGGGGTAGGGGTGGAGGCGACCCGCAAGGCTAGCCTCCATACCATCTACCGCCGGAGCGTGGCTTCGACATCCACCGCTCCGCCCCCGGCCGAAAAAATCATTTTCACCCAGAAGGACATGCCGGGCTATGAGTACCCGTTCTGCGACGCGCTGGTTATTCAGACGACGATCGAGAACTTCACCGTCTCCCAGATCCTAGTGGACAACGGAAGTTCGGTCAACGACATCTTCAAGAAGGCGTTCGACAAGATGGAGGTGGAGCCCAGGAGGGTGTTGGCCTCAGATGGCCCTCTGTTCGGATTCTCGGGGGAGAGGAAGGAAGTAGAAGGGGGAGTAGGGCTTCATGTGACCCTGGGTGGGCAGTCCCGAAACTGTCATTTTGTCATTGTGGACTCCCCAAGCAGTTACAACGCTATCTTCAGACAGCCACTCATTAGCGCGTTCCGCTGTGTCCCTTCCACCTTTCATCAATGCCTCAAGTTCAACGACGGAGGGGTTCAGGTGCGGATCAGGGGGGATCCCAAGGTGGCAAGACAGTGCTACGTAACGGCTGTCGACACCATCTCCTGGATGGGAGAAGCTGAGGAGTGGGATAGGATGATGGAGGAGGCGGCCGAAGCCGGAAGTATGGGGGTAGCCGAGGAGAAGATGGATGGAGATGAAGTCCATGCCCAGGAAGGGGTATCTGAGGTACCCCGGGCGGAAGGAAAGGAAGAAGAAGATAAGGCCCAGGAGGGAAGGGCGGAAGAGCCGATGGTGGTAGAGAAGGAAGTAGAGGAGGAAACCCATGCTCCCACGTGTGCCGAGGAGGAGAGGGCTTGGGGAGAGCAGTCCCGGTTGGAGGCTGTGGACGAGGTCGTAGAGCTCGAGGTCACCACCCGGCTGGGGGTAGTGGAAAAAGTCCGGGTCAGCGGAGAACTCAGCCCGGAAGATCAAGCGGAGATTCTGGCTTGCGTACAGAAGAACGTGGACGTCTTCGCTTGGAGCGCCGCGGAAATGCCCGGGATCGACGCGGATGTGGCTTGCCATCGCCTCAACCTCGATACCGGCACCCGCCCCATCCGCTAGAAGAGGAGGGCTATCGCCGACAAGCTGGAAGGACCCATCCGAGAGGAGGTGGGTAAACTTCTGCAGGCAGGTTTTGTATCAGAGATCCAGTACCCAGGCTGGGTCTCCAACGTAGTTATGGTAAAGAAGGGAGGAGGTAAGTGGCGTATGTGTATCGACTTTTCGCTTCTTAATAAATCATGCCCGAAAGATTGCTACCCCCTGCCCAGAATCGACACGCTGGTTGACTCAGCCGTTGGTTTTTCTGTATTGTCTTTCTTAGATGCTTTTTCAGGTTACCATCAAATCCGCATGCACCCCCCAGACATCAAGAATGTTTCCTTCATCACGGGGGATGGATGTTATTGCTATAAGATGATGCCCTTCGGGCTCAAGAACGCAGGGGCTATGTACCAAAGGATGATGGATAGGGTTTTCCGCGAGCAGAAAGGAAGAAATTTAGAAGTCTATGTTGACGACCTCATGGTGAAGAGCCGAGACCTTGGGTCTCACCTCCAAGACCTTGAGGAGACGTTCGGGACCCTGCGGCGGTACAAGATGAAACTCAATCCCTTGAAGTGTGTCTTCGGGGCAAGCCGAGGAAAGTTCCTAGGCCACTTACTCACCCCCGCGGGGGTGGAGCCCAACCCGGATAAGGTTAAGGCGGTAATGGAGTTGGGGTCACTGATGAGTCCCATTTATATACACATTTATGGACTCATCTGGGCCGGTATTTGAGTAAATGCACTACATTTTAGTTCCATAATCACTCATATTTGTTCTCTATCTGTTATTCCATGCTAAGTGCACTTTCAGGCCCGTTTCGATGTATTTTCTTGTTTATCTTACTCATGCATTATATTGCAATTCAATTTCTATATTTAAGAATGTGTGGAATCCCCATTTACGTGGCCTGACGATCTTTCAGGTTGATACGGGGTTTGTGCGAGTATTCCGGGGCGCAAAAACTGCACAGGAACACTACGCACGACCACTGGACATAGTGCGCACGACCACTGGTCGTGCGCTAGTGATCGTGCCTTAATTCCCACCTAAAAAGTGGTCTGACTGGCATAACGCACGACCACTGGACATAGTGCGCACGACCACTGGTCGTGCGCCACTGATCGTGCGCATTGAAAACCTGCACCTGTCTATAAATAGCTGCTCCGCAAAAACAGCCGGAACTCCTTCGTTTTTAGGTCTTTTTGAGCGCCGTTTTTTGCGTTTTTTCGTTCTAAGCCTCCTCTATTCATCTAGGGACTTCAAGGAAGAGATTGGATCTTACTTTCATCATCAAGGAAGGTTTAAAGAGCATTTGGACATCGCCGGGTCGTGACACGAAGAAGACGGGCCATTGGGAGGAAGTGACAGCCCTCCTTTACCCCGGACGCAGTTGAGGACCGAGCTTGGACGCGGATTGACAACCCAGCGATTCCAACCGTGAATCCCTACAAGGCTTCGGAGTCGGTCGATTCTCTTACTCTTTATTCCTTTGAAATGATGTTTGTATGTTAAACTCTCTATTTTGTGGATGAAGAACTTGATAAATCCATATATGTAACTTTTATTTCATGTTTATGAAATTACTTTTGATTTATTCAAGTATATGAGGTGCGCTATTGTCATTCATCTTCCAACCTCCATTACCCTCCATTCCATTCCGCTTAACTTCTCTTCCACTACATGAGCCTACTCTTCCATTCGCCAAGCTAAGCGGTGCTAACGGCCCGTGTAATCCATTTCATTTCCGCTAGTGCGAACCACCTCATCCGCTTGACTACTCGCCCATTCGCCCATCCGCCTATCAAAGCAGTGCATCGTGGCCTGCATAGTTTCCATCCGCCCGGCGAAGCAGCGCATAGCGGCCTGCATAGGAGTAGTGATTTAGTTGTTTTATTTTGTTTTCCGCAAATCAAACCAACCCTAGCCTTTCGCATCCATCGACTTAAGGACTTCAATCTCAAGTCCTCCTCAATAGTCAACTCCACCTTACCGTGTTCCTTCCGAGATCGATACTCGGGGATTACTCCTCGTTTTATATTACTTGAACGATCGGTACACTGCCGTTTCGTGCCGCAGTCGAGCTACCGCCTATAGCGGTGTGTGAGATTTGCGCCATCAGTCACCAAAGAATCCAAAGGAGGTTCAGAGCCTTACAGGGAAGTTGGCTGGGCTCAGCAGGTTCCTCTCCAAGGCGGGAGAAAAGTGTGCACCTTTTTTCATGGTGCTGCGGGGCAACAAGAAGTTTGAATGGACCCGGGAGTGCGAGGAAGCCTTCCAGGCTCTGAAAGAACATCTCACCCAAACCCCTCTGCTCCAGGGACCGAGGCCAGGAGAAGACCTATCCCTGTACCTAGGGGTAGGGTCCGAAGCAGTAAGTTCCGTATTAATCCGGGAGGAGGGGAAGAAACAGTTTCCTATCTACTACGTCAGCCGAGTGCTGAAGAAGGCAGAGCTCCGGTACCCGATCTTGGAAAAGTTGGCCTTCACGTTGGTGGTGTCAGCCCGGAGGCTCTGGCCTTACTTTCAAGCCCATTCAATCAAGGTGGTGACGGACCACCCGCTCCGTAAAATCATGGAAGGAGTGGAGCACTCAGGGAGGTTGGCAAAGTGGTCCGTGGAGCTCAGTGAATTCAATATCACGTTCGTGCCCAGGACGTCCATCAGGGCTCAGGCGGTGGCAGACTTCATGGCCGACTATGCAGCCGAAGTGGGGGAGCACGAGCCACCTCCCCTAGAGGCATGGACGATGTTGGTGGATGGAGCGTCGGGAAAATACTCCTATGGAGGGGGAATAGTCCTGGTAAGTCCTCAGGGGACTCGGATTGAGCAAGCCTTAAACATCCATTTCCCAATCACCAACAACCAGGCTGAGTATGAAGCAGTGATAGCGGGCATTCGGCTGGCCCGGGAACTGGGTGTGCAGGACGTGGAGGTCTCCACGGACTCCATGGTGGTAGCATGCCAGATCAAGGGAGAATTTGAAGCAAAGGACCCGACCCTCCTACTATACCTGGAAAAGGTTAAGGGGGTCATCGGGCAGTTCCGCACCTTCTCCATCAAGCACGTGCCGAGGGAGGAGAGCACCCAGGCGGACCTCCTAGCCAAGTTCGGTCCCCGAGCGGGAGGGACGACTTCGGAACTCTTCCGGCCCTCCATCGAGGAAGGAGAATTGATGGAGGTGGATCAACAAGCCTCGTGGATGGATCCGTTCATCACCTTCCTATCCTCCGGGCAGTTCCCTGGAGAGGACGTGGACAAGAGACGCTTCAGGTATAAGTCCGCCTATTACTCCCTGCATGCCGGAGGGCTATATAGAAAGACTCTCTCGGGACTCCTGGCCCGTTGTGTTTCCGAGGAGGAGGTTCCGAGAGTCCTGGAAGAAATCCACTCCGGGGAGTGCGGCAGCCACTCCGGGAGTCGGACCCTAGAAGGGAGGGTGTTGAGGCAAGGCTACTTCTGGCCCACTCTCAGCAAGGATGCGGCAGAGTTCGCGAGAAAGTGTCCGAAGTGCCAGCTCTATGCTCCGCTCCAACTCCTCCCAGCTCAAAGGCTCCAGACCATCACGGCCCCCTGGCCCTTCGCCATATGGGGGCTGGACCTGGTCGGCCCTTTTCCCCAAGCCAGTGGCCAAAGGAAGTTCCTGCTGGTCATGATCGACTACTTCTCCAAGTGGGTAGAAGTGAAAGCACTCGCTAAGGTAACCTCTCAGGTTATAAGGAATTTTGTGTGGGGGGAGATAATTTGCAGGCACGGACTCCCTCTAGCTATAGTGACAGACAACGGGCCGCAATTTGCTAGTGGAGAGTTTGTTGGCTTCTGCGCTCAGCTCGGTATTGACCTCAGGTTCGCATCGGTCCACCACCCGAGGAGCAATGGGCAGGTGGAGGCGGCGAACAAGATAATCGTTAACCTATTAAAAAAGAAAGTGGAGAACCTTCGGGGAAACTGGGTGGAACAGCTACCCTCCGTCCTCTGGGCCATGAGGACTACTCCGAATACCGCCACCGGGGAGACTCCATTCAAGCTCTCTCACGGGTCCGAGGCCGTTCTCCCCATAGAGTTTGAGGTAAAGACCCCCCGGGTGATCGCCGCGAGCGAGGGGGATGAAGAGTGGCTAGAAGGTAACAATGCAGAGCAGAGGCTGTCCTTGGACCTGGTGGAAGAACTCCGGGACTTGGCCACCATCAGGCAGGAAGAGGTCAAGCAGGCACGGCTCGATATTTTGACAAACATATCCGGATAAAACACTTTCAGAAAGGAGATCTAGTCCTGAAGAAGGTCGATGCGGCCGGCAGAGGGGCCACGGTGGGTAAGCTTAACCCCAACTGGGAGGGTCCATATATTGTAAGCAGGGTGCTCAAGTCGGGAGGGTATCATCTCCAGGATGTGGAAGGGGTACCCCTAGACCGAGCCCGAAGTGGGGATGATTTGAAAAGGTTTTACCCTTGAGTGCTTTATTATGTTGTTTAATTAACGTCTTACTCCTTTCTTATGACGCTTATAACTACTGCCGTGCCGACGTGACAAAGGTTGGGTATGATGGTGCTGGAATGCCCCAGATCGATTCCGCTCCCGGGCTCTCACTAGACGGGGGGTTCAGGTTGATCTCTAGAGAGGCTGGCATGGTGACAAGTATTTGTGCTGAAATGCCCCAGATCGATTCCGCTCCCGGGATCTCACTAGACGGGGGGTTCAGGTTGATCTCTGGAGAGGCTGGCAAGGTAACAAGTGTTGGTGCTGGAATGCCCCAGATCGATTCCGCTCCCGGGCTCTCACTAGATGGGGGGTGCAGGTTGATCTCTGGAGAGGCTGGCATGGTGACAAGTATTGGTGCTGGAATGCCCCAGATCGATTTCGCTCCCGGGCTCTCACTAGACGGGGGGTTCAGGTTGATCTTTGGAGAGGCTGGCAAGGTAACAAGTGTTGGTGCTGGAATGCCCCAGATCGATTACGCTCCCGGGCTCTCACTAGACGGGGGGTTCAGGTTGATCTCTGGAGAGGCTGGCAAGGTAACAAGTGTTGGTGCTGGAATGCCCCAGATCGATTCCGCTCCCGGGCTCTCACTAGACGGGGGGTTCAGGTTGATCTCTGGAGAGGCTGGCATGGTGACAAGTATTGGTGCTAGAATGCCCCAGATCGATTCCGTTCCCGGGCTCTCACTAGACGGGGGTTTCAGGTTGATCTCTGGAGAGACCGGCAAATTCGTACGTGGGTTGGGCAGGTAAGACAAAATACTCATGCCAGGGGATTCTGGCTCGCGAGCGACCCCAAGACCCGGTGTAACACCCCAAAAATCGTAGTTCAGCGAGGTAGGCGGAGTGGTAATGCTGCACTCGGGATAGGCTAAAATTCCACAACAGTTCTATGCGCACGACCAGTGATCGTGCGCTAGTGATTGTGCGTATCTCGCAAGGAATCAGAGTTCTGTCTCGGCTTATCGCACGACCATTCTCCTCTTCGCGCACGACCAGTGATCGTGCGCCCTGTTTATTTCTGTTCCGCGAAATCGTGCGGGGATGACGATCCGACCGATCAAATATTTCGGGATTTGATCCAGCGGCTGAGATGTTTCGCTGGGGGGGCTTTAGGGCTTGGATGAGGGGTTAATCCCTCATATTTTCAAGCCTTTTCTCTCTCTTAGGTTGGAGAAAGGAGAAGGGGGCAAGGAGGAAGAAGAGGGGAGATCCGCCATTGTTGGAGCTTCGGAGCTCCGATCGCCAATCCGAGACCGGCAACGCGTAGAGGGCGTCAAGGCGCTTCTTCTCCACCGTTGGTTTGCAAGCTTCTCATGGCTAGGAGGAGATCTCAAAAGGTAACGACATTTCTCCTCCCGGTCTTTAGGATGCGTGCTTGGCATTCCTTTATTTTCTGCATTTTGGCACCGGATCCGTCGAGTGAGAGGGATCCGGGTCGCCTTGGTTCAAAAGGAACCATCGGGTTGATTGAGTCCGTCCCCGACATGATTTGCACTAGTGATCCGCTCCGTTAGCGGATTAGGCATTGTGGGTGAAGCCGGATTTGTGGCCGTTGGTCCGGTTCGGTGATGTTGATTTACGCGCATTTTAGGGGTTTTGTTAGAAATCCGATTACGGCGAACTCGTCGTTGTGATGCCCTTGTAGCTTCGTGTGGTAACGAACGTTGGGTTTAGGGCGGAGAAATAATGTGCGGAGTATGGGGCTTGTGATGCCTAGTGTTGTGCGAAGGCGCGATTGGTCTTTGTGGTCAGCTGGCTATCCCGTGAAGACTGAGATTCACGTGTGAAGAGTGTCCCAGCAAGATTAGTCCCTTCGATTGTTGACTGATGAGAATGTCTGTGCTACGGATGAGTCCGTTGACGGTCTCCAGGCGAGGCAATCGGTGGACGTTGTCCCGAGAGTAAGTCCAGGGCCTTGGGATGTTTTGGTTAGCCAGAATTCTTAGTATCGGTCTTAGTGTGTTGTTGACGGACCGAGTGTGTGAGCTGTTAGACAAGCCCGATGGGGTGGTGAGCCAGGCGAGGTGGGTCTCAGCGAGAGCTCTTGGCCTTGGGTTATGATGCCCTTGCGGGGAAACGATAAGTACCCTTGTGTTTGTGATGTGATGTATGATGTATGATGATGTGATAGATTCATACGCTTTAGGGTGCCTTGGGTGAAACCCGGGTTTGCATTCATTCTGCACTGATAGGCCCCTTTTTATTATCTGCTCAACATAGAAACGTGGATGTTGTATGTGACACTCATACCTATTTTTATGCTGTTTTCCGTTTATGTACATTTGCATTCGAAGTGCTGACTTGCAGGGTGAAGTAGTTCCCCGGGGTCCGCTAGGACGGCCGGGAGGAGGGATGTTGTTACACCGTTTGTGGTCAGCCATAGCTGACCCTCGTTTACCGCTCTTTGTGATTTGGTTGCAGGGCAAGAATCGCAGGCTGGACCCAGCGCGCCGGCCAAAAAGGCCTAAAGCCTCATGAAGTGTTTACCTTGTCTTCATGCACTTCTTTTATTACCTCTGTTGTAACCGGCTTGCATGCCGAGGTAGTTTAGGTAAAACTACTATCTGTCCCCTTTTGTTGGGACGTCCTTTTGTGTTGAATGTTTGGTGATTTGGACTGTGGTTTTGTATGGCCTTAAGGCCAGTTGGACTCCTATGTAGTATGGACAATCTCTGTGTTTTCTGTTTGTTTCTGCTGTGTTGTCTGAGTTTTGAGAATGGGTAGTCAATATCATCTTTTAATACTGAAGCTGTGGCGGTTATATGTAGTGGGGTCCCGGCCGGACCCATGTTATATGATCATTGCAGGGGAGGTGTTACAATTTGGTATCAGAGCTAGGTTTAGTATTCTTGCGAGGTCTAGTGTTTTTGGATCGCGTAAGAGATTGTCCACATAGGAGTATTGTGCGGGATCATGAGTATCCCTGCGTTTGAGTCTTGCGTTTAGATCCTGATGAGCTTTTATTTTTCCTTGCTGATGCTAGGACATTGGCGACGATGCGGGGACGTCGAGGAGGCAAGAGGAGCCTTCGGGGAGCAGTGCTACTGCTCCAGGCCTCATGAATGTGGGCATGTCCCCGGCTGATTTCTGTCGCATGCTAGCGGAGGCAATGGTAGCGGCTCAAGCTGGAGCGATGCCACGGGTTCCTACGCCGGTAGTGCAAGTTGCGACTCCTGTTACTCCGGCGGCTACGCCGGATACACCGGAGGTCGAAGTAAGGCAAGCAGAGCCTTTAGCGGAGAGAGCTATTCCGATGGGTGATCGATTCATGAAGTATTTCTTGAGTTTCCACCCTCCGACATTCAAGGGAGTGGGCACTCCAACGGATGCCGAGGATTGACTTTCGAGGATCCAGGAGCTCTTGAAGGCAGCTGAGACCCCAGCTGAGAGGCAGTCTCACTTTGCGAGCTTTATGTTAGAGGGCGATGCGAAGTTGTGGTGGGTAAACCATAACGGTCGACATTTTGTTGGGCGTGTTCCGTCCATGGAGGAGTTCGGAAACGCTTTCCTAAAGCGTTACATTCCGGCTTCAACAAGGTTAGCACTGCAACGGCAGTTTCTGCATTTGGCGCAGCGGGAGAAGACAGTGGATGAATATCTGCAAGAGTTCACTCGGTTGGGTCGTTATGCGGGTACGACTATGGCAGATGATGAAGAGAGAGATAACCTCTTTTATCAAGGGTTGAGGGAAAATTTAAGGCAACCACTCATAGCCTTGAAGAATGCGGGATTCAATGAGTTGGTCGAAGCCGCTCGCACGCTGGAGAGCGACTTGGAGCGAACTCAGCGGCGAAAGGGTGTTGCGGCAAGGCAGGGAGAAGGAAAGCCTTCTCAGTCTCAGCCCCAGTGGAAGTCCGAGGGCAGCCGATGGAAGAAGAAGCCCCGTCCTAATTGGCCTGGGGAGAGAAGTGGCGCAACTTCGGGAGATTTCCGTTCCAAAGGTCCGGTTACTTGTTACCAGTGTGGCAAGGTGGGTCACATTAGTCGTTTTTGTACCGAGGGCGGAGCTGGGCCAGAGCCGAGACAAGAACAATCGGTGCGTTCGGGTCCCAGTGTTGCAGAGAAGGGGAAAGCGGCGGAGTCGAGTGCTTCGCGGTTCCCTCCAGTGCAGCCTAGAGCCTATAATCTTGGGCAACAGGAAGCGATACGTCAACCCGATGTGGTGACAGGTACGAAAGGTTTAAGTTTCGTTATTACTATAATGTAGGTTGCGGCCTTTCATGTTGTTTTGCACGTGCTTAGGTTTCGTGCTAGTTTCGGGCTACCCCTCTCGAGTGTTGTTCGACATGGGGGCGTCACACTCTTTTCTTGCGGAAAGTTTTATCCGGAAGATTGGTGCTGTGTCCGTAGTGGCAGAAGTGGAGTTGAGTGTGCGTATGCCGAATGGGTCTTTCATGACTACCATGAGGAAGGGACGCATTGTGATGCAAATTGGCGATTGTGATTTCGTGTTAGTAGCAGCGATTCTGCCACTAGCCGAATTCGATGTTATCTTTGGAATGGACTGGCTTGCGGAGCAGCGAGCTAGTATCGACTGCCAGTTGAAGGTGGTAACCCTGAGAGGTGAAGGTAGACCAGAGGTCAAGTTTGAAGGCCTAAGCGGAGTGGCTTGCTCCCTGATTTCCGCTATGCAAATGAGGCGTGCGGTAAACCAAGGAGGCGAGGCGTTCTTAGCTTTGTTGGAGACTCACTCCACAAAGTTGGCTATTAGAGAAGTTCCGGTGGTGAAAGAATTTGAGGATGTATTCCCCGAGGAGCTTCCGGGAGCACCTCCTCAGCGTGAAATTGATTTCTCGATAGAGTTGGTACCGGGTGCGAGGCCGGTGTCGCGTCCTCCGTTTAGGATGGCACCGAAGGAACTGGCCGAGCTAAAGGTTCAGTTGCAGGAGTTGTTAGAGCAAGGGTACATTAGGCCCAGCTCTTCGCCGTGGAGCGCGCCGGTTTTGTTTGTGAAGAAGAAAGACGGAAGTATGCGGTTGTGTATCGATTATCGTGAATTGAATAAATTGACCATTAAGAATAAATACCCGATTCCCCGAATCGATGATTTGTTCGACCAGTTAGTGGGGTCGGTGGTGTACTCCAAGTTGGATTTGAAATCGGGGTACTACCAGTTGAAGATTCGAGAAGAGGACGTTGCCAAGACAACGTTTGGGACTCGGTATGGACACTACGAGTTTTCGGTGATGCCGTTCGGACTGACGAACGCGCCATCTGTGTTCATGGATTTGATGAACAGGGTTTTTCGCCCGTTCTTAGATTCGTTCGTGGTGGTGTTTATTGATGACATTTTGGTGTATTCAAAATCGGAGGCAGAGCATGAGTCTCACTTGAGGCAAGTATTGCAGACTCTAAGGGAGAATCAGCTTTATGCTAAGTTCTCAAAATGCGAGTTTTGGATCGAGAAGGTGGCATTCTTGGGTCACGTAATTAGTGGAGACGGGGGTGGCGGTAGATCCATCGAAGATTAAAGCCATTAGAGATTAGCCTGTTTTGAGAACCGTGGCGGAAGTCCGGAGTTTCCTTGGACTAGCCGGTTATTACAGAAGGTTCGTGGAGAACTTTTCGCGGATGGCGTTGCCCCTCACCACTCTCACTCGCAAGGACCAGAGGTTCGTATGGACACCGGAGTGTGCCTGTGCATTTGAGAATCTGAAGGAAAGGTTGATGTCTGCTCCAATCCTTAGTCTTCCTAGTGGGACGGAAGGATTTCAGATTTTCAGCAACGCATCAGGTTGCGGGTTGGGTTGCGTGCTGGTGCAGCACGGCAAGGTGATCGCTTATGGGTCAAGGCAGTTAAAGACTCATGAGAAGAATTATCCCGTCCACGATCTGGAGTTGGCGGCGATAATCTTTGCGCTAAAGTTGTGGCGGCACTACGTTTATGGTGCGAAGGTGGAGATCTTCACAGATCATAAAAGCTTGAGGTATCTTCTAGACCAAAAGGACCTGAATATGCGGCAGCATAGGTGGGTCGAGTTCCTTGGGGACTACGACGTGGAGATTCAATATACGCCGGGTAAAGCCAACGTGGTGGCGGATGCTTTGAGTAGGAAGTACTCTGGGCAAGGTAATTGGATGGAGGCGCATAACGAGCGTTTGATTCGAGACTTGCAGTCTCTTGACATTTCTTGTGTGGCTAGAGGTGAGTCTAGCGTAGCTCGTTTGAACTGGATTGAAATGCAGTGTGATATAACGGATCGAATCCGAGAGGCGACCAGTGTGGACGAGGAGTGCCAACAGTTGGTGTTGGAGGCTCAGCAAAGCGAAGGCACTGCTTTGGAGATGGTTGGTGGAATTCTGAGGAGAGACGGAAGGATCTGTGTTCCGCGCTTCGGCAAGCTTCGCGAGGAGTTGATGTTTGAAGCTCACTTTACGAAGTACTCCGTTCATCCAGGAAGTACAAAGATGTACGCGGATTTGAAGAAATCTTTTTGGTGGCCTGGGATGAAGCGGGATGTAGCCGAGTACGTGAGCCGATGTCAGACTTGTGCCTTGGTGAAGGCTGAGTGCCAAAGGCCCGGTGGGTTCTTGAAGCCTCTTCCCATCCCCGAATGGAAATTTGATGACATCTCTATGGATTTTGTGCATGGTTTGCCTCGATCGCAGCAGGGTAACGATGCGATTTGGGTGATAGTGGATCGCCTGACGAAGGTGGCCCACTTCATTCCGAATCAGAAGGGCGATGGCGTGGAGAAGCTCATGGAGCTTTACGTTCGAAACATTGTGCGGTTGCACGGGATTCCGAAGAGCATCGTTAGTGATCGCGATGGGCGATTCACCTCGAAGGACTGGAGATTAGTGCAGAAAAGTCTAGGCACGAAGCTCAAGTTTAGTACCGCGTTCCATCCGCAGATCGATGGTCAGACGGAGCGAACGAACCGTACATTGGAAGACATGTTGAGGATGTGTGCTCTCGACTTTGGCAAGGGTTGGGAAGACCACGTTTTCATGG
Organism: Dactylorhiza incarnata; assembly: GCA_033032865.1. Taxonomy (NCBI): domain Eukaryota; kingdom Viridiplantae; phylum Streptophyta; class Magnoliopsida; order Asparagales; family Orchidaceae; genus Dactylorhiza; species Dactylorhiza incarnata. Next base: position 6,133,352 of record JAWHQI010000134.1, read on the forward strand.
TGGAGTTCGCCTATAATAATAGCTTCCAGGCGAGTATCAAGATGGCGCCATACGAAGCTTTGTATGGAAGGAAGTGTCGAACGCCGATGTCTTGGGCAGAGGTGGGAGACACTAAGATTTTGGGAAAGCAAGTGGTGGAAGATGCTTGCGAGATTGTGCGGACGATTCAGGAGCGCATGAAGGTTGCTCAGGATCGACAAGCGAAGTATTTTAATGCGCACCACAGAAATGTGGAGTTTGCAGTGGGCGACATGGTCTACTTGAAGATCAAGCCGTTCAAGGGTGTTTCGCGGGTGCGGCGACTCAAGAAGTAGAGTCCGAGATATTTGGGTCCGTTCAAGGTTACGGAGCGTATAGGCGAAGCAGCCTATCGTTTGGCGTTGTCCGCAGAGCTGAGTGGATTACATGACGTTTTCCATGTCTCCGTGCTGACGAAAGCTTTGGTAGAGCCGAGCGTCGTAGTCGAAGCGGCGGCGGTGCCGGTGATTGAGGACTTGGGGGCGAGGGTTCGCCCGGTGTGCGTGGAGGATTCCGAAGTCTGGCAGTTGCGTAACAAGCAAGTCAAACTTGTAAAGGTGCGATGGGATAACTGCGGGCGAGATGAATTCTCTTGGGAGCGTGAGCAAGCCATGCGGGAGGATTTCCCGGAACTTTTCGCTCCAGGTATGCGTTGTGAATTTCCTGTTTAAATTCTGAAATTTCGAGGATGAAATTCTTTTAAGGGGGGTGGAGTTGTAACACCCCAAAAATCGTAGTTCAGCGAGGTAGGCGGAGTGGTAATGCTACGCTCGGGATAGGCTACAATTCCACAACAGTTCTATGCGCACGACCATTGTCCTCTTCGCGCACGACCAGTGATCGTGCGCTAGTGATCGTGCGTATCTCGCAAGGAATCGGAGTTCTATCTCGGCTTATCGCACGACCATTCTCCTCTTCGCGCACGACCAGTGATCGTGCGCCTGTGATCGTGCGCCCTGTTTATTTCTGTTCCGCGAAATCATGCGGGGATGACGATCCGACCGATCAAATATTTCGGGATTTGATCCAGCGACTGAGATGTTTCGCTGGGGGGGGGGGGGGGCTTTAGGGCTTGGATGAGGGGTTAATCCCTCATATTTTCAAGCCTTTTCTCTCTCTTAGGTTGGAGAAAGGAGAAGGGGGCAAGGAGGAAGAAGAGGGGAGATCCGCCATTGTTGGAGCTTCGGAGCTCCGATCGCCGATCCGAGACCGGCAACGCGTAGAGGGCGTCAAGGCGCTTCTTCTCCACAGTTGGTTTGCAAGCTTCTCATGGCTAGGAGGAGATCTCAAAAGGTAATGACATTTCTTCTCCCGGTCTTTAGGATGCGTGCTTGGCATTCCTTTATTTTCTGCATTTTGGCACCGGATCCGTCGAGTGAGAGGGATCCGGGTCGCCTTGGTTCAAAAGGAACCATCGGGTTGATTGAGTCCGTCCCCGACATGATTTGCACTAGAGATTCGCTCCGTTAGCGGATTAGGCATTGTGGGTGAAGCCGGATTTGTGGTCGTTGGTCCGATTCGGTGATGTTGATTTACGCGCATTTTAGGGGTTTTGTTAGAAATCCGATTACGGCGAACTCGTCGTTGTGATTCCCTTGTAGCTTCGTGTGGTAACAAACGTTGTCTTTAGGGCGGAGAAATAATGTGCGGAGTATGGGGCTTGTGATGCCTAGTGTTGTGCGAAGGCGCGATTGGTCTTTGTGGTCGGCTGGCTATCCCGTGAAGACTGAGATTCACGTGTGGAGAGTGTCCCGGCAAGATTAGTCCCTTCGATTGTTGACTGACTAGAATGTCTGTGCTACGGATGAGTCCGTTGACGGTCGCCAGGCGAGGCAATCGGTGGACCTTGTCCCGAGAGTAAGTCCAGGGCCTTGGGACGTTTTGGTTAGCTAGAATTCTTAGTATCGGTCTTAGTGTGTTGTTGACGGCCCGAGCGTGTGAGCTGTTAGACAAGCCCGATGGCGTGGTGAGCCAGGCGAGGTGGGTCTCAGCGAGAGCTCTTGGCCTTGGGTTATGATGCCCTTGCGGGGAAACGATAAGTACCCTTGTGTTTGTGATGTGATGATGATGTATGATGATGTGATAGATTCATACGCTTTAGGGTGCCTTGGGTGAAACCCGGGTTTGCATTCATTCTGCACTGATAGGCCCCTTTTTATTATCTGCTCAACATAGAAACGTGGATGTTGTATGTGACACTCATACCTGTTTTTATGCTGTTTTCCGTTTATGTACATTTGCATTCGAAGTGCTGACTTGCAGGGTGAAGTAGTTCCCCGGGGTCCGCTAGGACGGCCGGGAGGAGGAATGTTGTTACACCGTTTGTGGTCAGCCATAGCTGACCCTCGTTTACCGCTCTTTGTGATTTGGTTGCAGGGCAAGAATCGCAGGCTGGACCCAGCGCGCCGGCCAAAAAGGCCTAAAGCCACATGAAGTGTTTACCTTGTCTTCATGCACTTCTTTTATTACCTCTGTTGTAATCGGCTTGCATGCCGAGGTAGTTTAGGTAAAACTACTATCTATCCCCTTTTGTTGGGACGTCCTTTTGTGTTGAATGTTTGGTGATTTGGACTGTGGTTTTGTATGGCCTTAAGGCCAGTTGGACTCCTATGTAGTATGGACAATCTCTGTGTTTTCTGTTTGTTTCTGCTGTGTTGTCTGAGTTTTGAGAATGGGTAGTCAATATCATCTTTTAATACTGAAGCTTTGGCGGTTATATGTAGTGGGGTCCCGGCCGGACCCATGTTATATGATCATTGCAGGGGAGGTTTTACACCCGGGCAAGGCGAGACCAGAGGTCCGCTCGCGCACGAGGATCATTCGCGGCAGGGTAATAGAGTCGATGGCTCGCAAGGTCACTCGCAAAAGGTATCGAAGCGAATAAGGAAAATGACCCGGGAGGAGTCTGTTCTCGCGACGAACCGCGGATATCGACGGGGACCCGCCAGTGGCAAGTGCGAATGAGGTAGGCGAGAGCGACCCAGATATAACAAAACGAGGAAAGGCCGCCAACAAAATAGGGGCGAGCGCGAGCGCTAAATGAAGATCCACATACACGAACATAAAAAGATAGGGGCTTCACAGGCACAACGAAAAAGATTGCGTGCGAACCATGAATAAAACATAACATAGAAAAAGATTGATGAAACGTTCCCTTTCATTCCTCACAAAAGATTACAATTCGGCGACGGTCTCGCCGGAAACAAAAAGAAAGGAAAACTTTTACATCATTAACAAGAAGAAAAAATCAAGGCGGCTCGCCAGGCAGCTCTTCAATCGCTCTCTCGACCCTCCGCCTCGGAGATGGGCGCGAACAAGTGATGAGTCCTGATCATATACACTTTTATGGACGCATCTGGGCCATCTATTTAGTCTTTTCACTGCACTTTAGCCCTGTTTTAGCTCATATTGGTCATTCTATGCTAGGTGCACTTTTAGGCCCATTTTGGTGTTATTTCGTATCTTTCTTTGTTATTAGTTTTCTTGCGATGTTAAGTCCCACTTTCAGTGGCTAGACTGGTGTCGTACGCTGGAACAGGTGTCGTGCAGGTGTTTCCGGTGCAATTCTGCACAGGAACACTGCGCACGATCACCGGTTCTATTGCGCACGACCACTGGTCGTGCGCCACTGATCGTGTGCACTTAACACCTTTTTATGAGTTCTGTTTGGTGCAGTGCGCACGACCATCAATGCCAGTGCGCACGACCACCGGTCGTGCGCCACCGCTCGTGCGCACTTACCATTTAATTTCCGAGTTCTGTTTGCTGTAGTGCGCACGACCGTCAACTCCAGTGCGCACGACCACCGGTCGTGTGCCACTATTCGTGCGCACTTAACAGTAATTTTATGAGTTCTGTTTCATCTATTGCGCACGACCACCTATGATAGTGCGCACGACCACCGGTCGTGCGCCACTGGTCATGCGAACATGTTATTTCATAATTTCTATCTTTGCAGGTTCCGTCCAGGCAGAGCGCACGATCACCGAATTCTAGTGCGCACGACCACTGGTCGTGCGCCACTGACCGTGCGCACTGTTTAATTCCAGCGCCTATAAATTCCCTGCTCGCAATTTAGGTCAGGAGAGCCCGCCGTATTCCGCCGTTTTCGGCTCCAGTTCGTCCGACTTCGCCCCTCCACCGCCGCCCACCATCTGGAGGTGCTCCGGGCTTGCTCTTCACGCCAATCTTGAGCCGGAGTTTCCTCTCGGCCTCCTCCTTCATCCAAGAGCTCCAAAGGAAGACCTAGCCGCCATTACCATCAAGCAAGAGGAAGTTTGCAACCTCTACCGGATCGTGACACGAAGAAGACGGGTCCATTGGAGAGTCGTGACAGCTCTCTCTACCCCGGACGTAGTTGCGGACCGAGCTTGGACGCGGATTGACAACCCGGCGATTCCAACCGTGAATCTACAACGAGCCTTCGGATTCGGTCGATTTCTTGCCTTATTCTTCTCTTATTGATTGCTGTAATAGCTAGATCTATATATTTTGATGAAGTTGCACTTAGACTTGCTTCTATTTATATAGATTTCATGTTTGTGTGAAATGCTTTTGTGGTCTATGTGTTTATGAGGAGCGCCACCATCCATTTTCCACTTCACCACCGCGTTCGTGTGTCGCACTAGCAATTGCTAGTGGCGTGCTTGTCGAAGAGGTGCTTGCGACCCTCATTCCGTTAGCCTACTCGCCCATCCGCCTACCGAAGCGTGGCATAGCGGCCCGTGTATTCCATCCCGCCTAACGAAGCAACGCGCTCAAGGCCTGCATAGTTCGATCTGCTTGCCTACTCGTCCATCCTCCCTTACGAAGTAGCGCGTTCAAGGCCTACGTAGTCTTCCATCCCGCCGAGCGAAGCATTGCATAGCGGCATTGCATAGGAGTAGTTGATAGCTTTTATTTTATTTTCCAAAAGCCAACCCAACTCCCCCGCATTCCATCCGATTTAAGGACTTCAATCTCAAGTCCTTCCTCGAAACCTAACTCCACCTTACTGTGTTCCTCAAGATACCGACACTCGGGGATTTTCCCCATTATTATTACTTGCGCGACCGGTGCACTTGCCGAACCATCGCATCAAGTTTTTGGCGCCGTTGCCGGGGAATGCAGACGTGATGAATTCGTCTGCGTGAGGATTTGTTGCACGAGAATTTTCTTTTCTTTCACCTCTCTTGTTCACCCCTGGTCTCTCCGTTTCTTTTCGATTCGCGCTTCTGATTACTTTTGCCTTTTCCATCGTTCGCTAATCGTTTTGTTTGCAAGTAGTCGCAGCATGACCTCCATTCAGGAATGCATCTATCAGGGAAGCTTAAATGATTTAAGGGATCAAGCAGAAAGAAACAATCATGACTTCGGGATCTCCCCCGACGTCATTGAGTACATGTCTGGGAACTGCAAGTTCAGCGGGGATGAGCATGAAGACGCGGTGCAACACATGCAGGACTTTTTAGCAATCTATTATACATGTGTATTCAGTGGAGTTGAAAACGATCTGCAAAAGATTCTGGCATTTTCATTCTCCTTGCATAAAAAAGCCAAAAGCTGGTATTGGGATATCCGGAAAAGAGAGGTGATCACATGGAAACAATTCGAAGGGAGATTTTTGCAAGAGTTTCAACATCGTACCCAAGCCTTGGACAAGTACAGGGAACTTGTAACCTTTGGACAGGGGAAGGAGGAGACTTTAGTTGATGCTTGGGAGCGTTTCCAATCCTTGCATAGGGGATGCTACCGTGAAGATCTTTCAGAAGCTTTCTTAATTCAGATTTTTTATTTCGGAGTGCGGGATAATTTCCGTCTTCTATTTGATATGGCAGCTGGAGGGGCCCTGTTTAATAAATCGGGGAAAGATGCGTGGGAAGTGGTCGTGAATGTTGCTCACACCAGTCAGCACTGGAGTCATATCATTCGCTCCCCAAGTACTGCTGCAGTTAATGCCGTGACATTCAAAGGAGCAGCGGATTTTTCGCCGCCAGAGCAACCAGAACAGTTAGCAACTTTGGTGGTCGGGGTATTGAACAAAATGAATGACCAATCGGCCGCAATCCAACAGCTTCGCTCTACTATAGGGACTCTGTCCGATGTCGTTTCTGGGCTTGCAAGTCAGCATCCTGAGTCAGTGAACACCATGCGATTGAGAAGTGGGAGAAGTGTAGACAATCCTCCTCGACAGGAACCTCTTGCGTGTTCCACTGACAAGCATAATGAAGACACTCCCGAGAAGCTGACTCAGATTCATATTGAGCCGCATCCCGTGAGCGAGGCACAAACCTCGAAAAGTGCTGTTCACCCCCCATTCCCCCACAGGCTGCGAAACGAGAAATCCGAGAAGCAATTCCGCAGATTTTTGGAAATAATGAAAGGAGTGCAAGTGAGCATACCACTGATTGAAGCTATCTCTCAAATGCCGGGCTACTCCAAATTTTTGAAAGATTTGATCTCAAAGCGGAAGCAGTTGGAGGGTCTCAAAACTATCGACCTCACCGAGGAGTGCTCCGCCATCATTTCCAATATGCCCACTAAGTGCAAGGATCCGGGCAGTTTTACGATTCCCTACAGGATCGGCCATCACCGTTTCAGCCAGGCACTCTGTGATTTGGGGGCATCAATCAACTTGATGCCGCTCTCTATCTTTCGTGAACTTGGTGCTGGGATCTTGAAGCCAACGCAGGTAATGCTGCAGCTTGCTGATCGGTCGATCAAGAAGCCGTCGGGAATCGTCGAGGACCTCACAATAGTTGTAAACGGTCTCACCTTTCCAGCTGATTTTATCATTCTCGACATGAAGGTCGATACAAATGTTCCCATTATCTTGGGGCGGCCCTTTCTCGCTACTGCTCGTGCTATTATTAATGTGGAGCAGGGGGAGCTCACACTAAGACTGGGGGAGGATGCTATATCTTTCAACGTCCACAGCCCGTCGCAACTCTTTGAAATTACAGAGTGTGAACCAGCAGAGGCGCTTGAAGAATTCGATGGTCAGAATGATGTGGAGTTGGATGACCGCGAGGTGTGCTGGCAGCACGAAGACGAGGAAGAAGGGGGTGCACACTCAAATCACCCTGATTTGTCACATTCAAGCGGAGAGCCCTCCAACGATTCGGCTAATCCAAACCCATGTCCGGCTCTCAAACAACTTTCGGATTCTCTAAAGTACGTGTTTCTTGGAAAAAAAAACACACATCCGGTGATTATTTCCGCAGCCCTGTCCGCCGCCAACGAAACTGCCTTAGTGGGCGTGCTGAGAAGGTACCACAAGGTCTTCAGACGTTCTCTTGCTGACATTAAGGGAATCAGCCCCACGGTCTGCATGCATAAGATCCTCCTTGAAGATCAGTACAAACCGACAGCACAGCCCCAAAGGCGGCTGAACCCAAAAATGCAAGAGGTAGTAAAGGCTGAAGTGATAAAGCTTTTAGACGCTGGCATCATTTACCCAATCAGCGATAGCAAATGGGTCAGTCCAGTCCAGGTGGTACCGAAGAAGGGAGGGATTACTGTTGTTGCCAATGAAAAGAACGAGCTGCTACCGACCCGAATGATAACCGGGTGGAGAGTCTGCATCGACTATCGCAAGCTGAACGATGCGACGCGCAAGGACCATTTTCCGCTCCCCTTTATTGATCAGATGCTAGAAAAGTTAGCGGGGCAGGATTACTACTGTTTTTTGGATGGGTACTCTGGGTACAATCAGATTTTAATTGACCCATCTGATCAAGACAAGACGACATTCACATGTCCCTCCGGTACCTTTGCGTTCAAAAGAATGCCATTCAGACTGTGTAATGCCCCCGCAACCTTCCAACGTTGTATGCTCGCTATTTTTGCTGACATGGTGGGGGACTTCCTCGAAGTCTTCATGGATGATTTTACTCTATTTGGCAGTAGCTTCGACATTTGCCTGGCGAATTTGGCCAAGACCTTGAAGCGGTGTGAAGACACCAATCTTGTCTTGAACTGGGAGAAATGTCACTTTATGGTGCGCGAAGGAATTGTGTTGGGGCATAAAGTTTCCCGCAAAGGACTCGAAGTAGATCAAGCGAAGGTAAGTGTCATCAGAAACCTCCCTCCACCCATGTCAGTGAAAGGCATTCGAAGTTTTCTTGGTCATGTGGGCTTCTATCGAAGGTTCATCAAGGACTTTTCCTCCATTTCAAAGCCCTTATCTCGCCTGCTGGTTAAGGACGTCCCCTTCCACTTCGACGAAGCATGCATGCAAGCCTTCGAAACTTTACGGGGACAACTCATCTCAGCCCCAATTTTGGTGGCACCCGACTGGACTTTACCTTTTATTATCATGTGCGACGCAAGTGATGTGGCCGTAGGTGCTGTGCTCGGTCAAAAGAAAGATAAGACCTTTCACACTATTGCGTATGCCAGTCGAACTCTCAACAGCGCACAAGCAAATTATACCACCACGGAGAAAGAAATGCTAGCCGTGGTCTTCGCCGTTGAAAAGTTTCACTCATATTTGGTACTTTCCGAAGTGATCGTGTACACGGACCACGCCGCTCTCAGGTATCTTTTCAGTAAGAAATAATCCAAATCGCGTCTGATTCGTTGGATTTTACTTTTGCAGGAATACAATCTGGAAATCAAAGACAAGAAGGGGGTGGAGAATGTGATTGCTGATCATCTCTCGCGTTTGGAGTACGACACTCCCAACAGCGTTGTGGAGGAAACGGACGACTATTTCCCGGATGAAAAGTTATTCGCAATTACTACGTCCCCCCAACCGCACCTTGGTACGCAGATATTGCTAATTACTTGGCTTGCAAAACGTTCTCCCCGAGTCTGTCTCCTCAGCAAAGATGGAAGCTTGCCTCTGACTCAAAATACTATTTTTGGGAAGATCCGCTCTTATTCCACACGTGCAGCGATGGGATTATTAGGCGTTGCATTCCGGAAGCTGAGTTTCATTCTATATTACAGCACTGCCAAGATAGAGAAGCTGGCGGGCACTTCGGGGCCGTTCGAACAGCACGAAAAATCCTGCAATGTGGATTGTTTTGGCCGACCCTCTTCCGGGACGCCCATGCCTATGTACCAAGTGCGACGAATGCCAGAGGACCGGAAATATTTCCCGGCGTGACGAGATGCCCCTTAATAACATGCTGGTCTGCGAACCCTTTGATGTCTGGGGAATAGACTTCATGGGTCCCTTCCCGATGTCTCATGGTAAGCATTACATTATTGTGGCAGTTGATTATGTCTCAAAATGGGTGGAAGCTGAGGCTGTTGCCACGAATGATGCCAACACAGTGCTACATTTTATCCCCAAGAATATCTTCTCCAGGTTTGGGACGCCGAGAACTATCATCAGTGACGGCGGTAGTCATTTTTGCAATAAGCAGTTTGTGCAGCTAATGAAAAAGTTTGGGGTCCATCATAAGATTTCTTTGGCATACCACCCCCAAACATGCGGGCAAGTCGAAGTTTCCAACCGCGAGCTCAAGCGAATAATTGAGAAATCAATACACTCAAATAGGAAGGAGTGGGCTAAAAAGGTCGACGATGCATTATGGGCTTACCGGACTGCATTCAAAACACCCATCGGCATGACTCCGTTTCAATTGGTCTATGGCAAGGCATGCCACCTCCCTGTGGAGCTGGAGCATAAAGCATTATGGGCAACCAAACTGTTGAACATGGACATTGGAGCCGCGGCCGAGGTGCGTCGTTCCCAACTCAACGAGTTAGAGGAGCTCCGTCATTTCGCTTATGAAAACGCTCGTATCTACAAGGAGAAAACGAAGAAATGGCACGATCGGCATATCATTCCTAAGGAGTTCAAAATTGGGGACCAAGTGCTGCTCTACAACTCTCATCTCCGCCTCTTCCCAGGGAAGTTAAAATCGAGGTGGAGTGGTCCTTTCTCCGTGACCGATGTCTCCCCCTTCGGTGCCATAGAAATATCTGAAGATAAGGGGGACAAGTTTAAGGTCAATGGACATCGGCTGAAGTTATACGATGGCGCCACTATAAACAAGGAGTGTCAGTTGCGGACATTGGGAGATGGACATCATACAAGCACCGACAGCTGATTTTCCCTTCTTGTTTCTTATTTTTGCGAAACTCTATTTTTGAGAACTCCTCTTTTTAAGTTTTGCACTCTTTAAACACTGCTAATACAGGTATTTGGTCCAGCTTAAGGACGTTAAATGAAAGCGCTACTGGGAGATAGCCCAGATTCCCTGATTTTGTAGTTTTTTTTATCTAACTTCTTTTAGTTTAGCTTTTGCTTATGCTTGTGTTGTTTTGAGTTTGTGCTTGCAGGTTTTGTGTTTGATGGTGCGGATGCTGCGGACTATTCTTGATCATAAACGCCGATCATCTGGTATGCTCAATTCTGAGCATTGGGTAACACTTCCTCCCCTCTTTTTGGCTTCCAATTGCTAGATATATTGTTTAGACTAAGTCTGGGGGAGCGGTTGTTGTTATCCACTGTGCACGAGTTGCACTGCATACCAGAAGGTTGATTCTTATTTATCTTATCATTATCGTTGTTTTCCATGTTTCACACACCATTTCACCCACTTGAGTGCGCGCTTATCTTTTTGTTGTTGTTCCGTTGTAAACTATCTTGGTTGGAGTATGAAATAGGTTGTTAACGTAGAAATTATTATTTGGAGTGCGATGTTGACTCATGTAGTGTTCTAGCACTTTGCATGCTATGGTAGAATTTGAGTAGAACTAGATTTTCTTTATGCATCTAATTTATGTTTAGTATTTCTGCGTAAATTTAGATTTAATATACTCAAGTGGTGAATTTGTATGGAATTGACGATAACCCGGTGTTGTGTGTGTGTGATTACTAGTCGTGTGTTGCTCGAGTCGGGAGGAAGGTTTACCTTTCTCGTGGGCTAAGAACTTGCCCCAAGGGACTCTCGAAGCATGGGTGAGAGCGACTCGTCGAGTTAAACATGATGTAGGCCACCCTTTGGCTAGTTTGAGCTTTGTTATTCCATTTCCATTTCGTTCACCGTTGCAAGCCAAATTTGTGCCTACCAATCCTTTGTTCAACTCCTCTTCATCAACCAAAGCCTGAAGCCTATCCTACCCCCGCAACCAAATTGTTTTAAACTACGCTCATAATTCTCAACTTGTGTGGTGTGTGGAATCTTTGTGTTATGAAGAGAAAATAAAGTCTATCTGCTGATTTTGAACCAACCGGAGGTTACATAAAAGAAGTAAAATATGTTAAAAGAAAAAAGTGAGTATTTTGAAAAAAATCCTTCCGAGCTAAAAAAAAAGACAATCTGTTGGTATTTGTGAAGTAGGCCGTGTGCACACTTGATTTTCATGATAAGTCTGGGGGTGTGTCACACGAGCATAGTTGTTGGTCTTGCGTGGTGCAGCGTTCCGTTAGCTCACTTGGGTTGCGTAGCCGCCGTGTTTAACTTTGAATATCATACCGTAACCTAAGCCCCGTTTTAATCCTATAAGTCCTACTGATTTGATTTGCGAGTTTGCTAGCGCCGTGGAGAGAGTGTGACCGGGCAAGCGTATGGTTCACGACGTTGATGGATTTCAGCGGAGTTATTCCTAAGCCCTGATCTTTTGCAACACCCGCCTCAGTATCTTGTCACTTTCACACCGGGCATGATCGTCAAATTCTTCATAATTCTCCAACTGAGTATAACTAAATCTTTACTTACACTTTAATACTCATGTAAATTAGTTAGCACAGTTAGAATCTCCTTCTGCTAGAATCTCTACTCGCATGCGTATGTTACTTCGCACCGTACTCCCTTGTGTAATTCTCTATGTTAACTATCGTTTTCACACTCCGCCGGATTCGTTTGCTCGGGACGCGCAAACAGTTAAGTCTGGGGGTGTGATGAGTCCTGATCATATACACATTTATGGACTCATCCGGGCCGTTATTTAGTCATTTCTCCGCACTTTAGCCTTGTTATAGCTTATATTTGATAATCCATGCTAGGTGCACATCTAGGCCCACTTTGGTGTGATTTTCGTGCTTGTTGTCATTAGTAGTATTCATGTGCTGTCAAGTGCCACTTTCAGTGGCTAGATCTGTGGTTGTGCTGGAATAGGAGTCGTGCAAGTGTTCCCGGTGCAATTCTGCACAGGAACACTGCGCACGATCGCCGGTTCTATTGCGCACGACCACTGGTCGTGCGCCACTGATCGTGTGCACTTAACCTTCTTTTCACGAGTTCTGTTTGGTGCAGTGCGCACACCCACCAATGCCAGCGCGCACGACCACCGGTCGTGCGCCACTGCTCGTGCGCATTTTCCATTAAATTTCTGAGTTCTGTTTGCTGAAGTGCGCACGACCATCAACTCCAGTGCGCACGACCACCGGTCGTGCGCCACTGTCCGTGCGCACGACCACCGGTCGTGCGCCACTGTCCGTGCGCACTTAACATTTATTTTATGAGTTCTGTTTCATCTAATGCGCACGACCACCGACGATAGTGCGCACGACCACCGGTCGTGCGCCACTGGTCATGCGAACATTTTATTTTATAAATTCGTATCTTGCAGGTTCCTCCCAGGCAGTGCGCACGATCGCAGAATTCCAGTGCGCACGACCACTGGTCGTGCGCCAATGACCGTGCGCAGTATTTATTCCAGCGCCTATTTAAACGCCTGTTGCGATTTTTAGGGTATTATCAGCCGCCGGGAGCGGAGTTCCTGTTCCGTACGCCGCCGACCTCCACCGTGGGACGCCTCCACTTCATCTTCTACGCAAGGGGAAGCCTCCTCCACCCATTCCAAGACTTCCTCCATTGTCCGTGAGTGTTCTCCATCGTCCGCAAGCCTCCAAGCAACCATTCTCTCATTTCGCCCGGTGAGAAGAAGAAGGAACCTGAAGTCGAAGACGACGGAGCTACGTAGGGAGATCGTGACAGCTCTCTACGCCGGAAGCATAGTCCGCCCGAGTCCGGAGGTAGCCCGACAACCTACCATTCCGGCCGTGAACGGCCGCTAGTCTTCACCATCGGTTATTTCTTTCCTCTTTCCTCCATTGTACTCGTTGAACCATGTAAACTCGAATATTATGATGATGTTTGTTGAAATGAATGTTTCCTTGTTGTTCTTCATGGTTTGCTTGTGATTCACTCCGTTCTCACTCACTCACTCGCACACGCACGCAAGGTGTTTGTTCCATGTTAGCAAGAGCTAACGACGGTTGTGAAGAGGTGTTTACGACCCTCACCCTTTCGCGCTAGAACACCCTCCATCCGCCTCACGAAGCACGGCATCGCGGCCGTTGCATCCATCTCACCTTGCGAAGCGGTGCTTTCGACCCGCATCTCTTTTACTGTTGCTAAGATTAGGACAAACCAACAAAAAACCCCCTTTTTCATGTGTGTTTCGTTAGTGTAACAAGAGTCACGCTACGCATCTCGTTCACCCAACCTGCATTCCTCAAGAGACCGACATTCGGGGAGGCCACTCTCCACATTTATTACTTGACAGCGACCGGTGCACTTGCCGACACGCATCAAGTTTTTGGCGCCGTTGCCGGCAACGGCGCCAAAAACTTGATGCGATGGTTCGGCAAGTGCACCGGTCGCGCAAGTAATAATAATGGGGAAAATCCACGAGTGTCGGTCTCTTGAGGAACACAGTAAGGTGGAGTTAGGTTTCGAGGAAGGACTTGAGATTGAAGTCCTTAAATCGGATGGAATGCGGGGGAGTTGGGTTGGCTTTTGGAAAATAAAATAAAAGCTATCAACTACTCCAATGCAATGCCGCTATGCAATGCTTCGCTCGGCGGGATGGAAGACTACGTAGGCCTTGAACGCGCTACTTCGTAAGGGCGGATGGACGAGTAGGCAAGCGGATCGAACTATGCAGGCCTTGAGCGCGCTGCTTCGTTAGGCGGGATGGAATACACGGGCCGCTATGCCACGCTTCGGTAGGCGGATGGGCGAGTAGGCTAACGGAATGAGGGTCGCAAGCACCTCTTCGACAAGCACGCCACTAGCAATTGCTAGTGCGGCACACGAACGCGGTGGTGAAGTGGAAAATGGATGGTGGCGCTCCTCATAAACACATAGACCACAAAAGCATTTCACACAAACATGAAATCTATATAAATAGAAGCAAGTCTAAGTGCAACTTCATCAAAATATATAGATCTAGCTATTACAGCAATCAATAAGAGAAGAATAAGGCAAGAAATCGACCGAATTCGAAGGCTCGTTGTAGATTCACGGTTGGAATCGCCGGGTTGTCAATCCGCGTCCAAGCTCGGTCTGCAACTACGTCCGGGGTAGAGAGAGCTGTCACGACTCTCCAATGGACCCGTCTTCTTCGTGTCACGATCCGGTAGAGGTTGCAAACTTCCTCTTGCTTGATGGTAATGGCGGCTAGGTCTTCCTTTGGAGCTCTTGGATGAAGGAGGAGGCCGAGAGGAAACTCAGGCTCAAGATTGGCGTGAAGAGCAAGCCCGGAGCACCTCCAGATGGTGGGCGGCGGTGGAGGGGCAAAGTCGGACGAACTGGAGCCGAAAACGGCGGAATACGGCGGCCTCTCCTGACCTAAATCGCGAGCAGGGAATTTATAGGCGCTGGAATTAAACAGTGCGCACGGTCAGTGGCGCACGACCAGTGGTCGTGCGCACTAGAATTCGGTGATCGTGCGCTCTGCCTGGACGGAACCTGCAAAGACAGAAATTATGAAATAACATGTTCGCACGACCAGTGGTGCACGACCGGTGGTCGTGCGCACTATCGTAGGTGGTCATGCGCAATAGATGAAACAGAACTCATAAAATTACTGTTAAGTGCGCACGAATAGTGGCGCACGACCGGTGGTCGTGCGCACTGGAGTTGACGGTCGTGTGCACTACTGCAAACAGAACTCGGAAATTAAATGGTAAGTGCGCACGAGCGGTGGCGCACGACCGGTGGTCATGCGCACTGGCATTGATGGTCGTGCGCACTGCACCAAACAGAACTCATAAAAAGGTGTTAAGTGCACACGATCAGTGGCAAACGACCAGTGGTCATGCGCAATAGAACCGGTGATCGTGCGCAGTGTTCCTGTGCAGAATTGCACCGGAAACACCTGCACGACACCGGTTCCAACGTACGACACCAGTCTAGCCACTGAAAGTGGGACTTAACATCGCAAGAAAACAAATAACAAAGAAAGATACGAAATAACACCAAAATGGGCCTAAAAGTGCACCTAGCATAGAATGACCAATATGAGCTAAAACAGGGCTAAAGTGCAGTGAAAAGACTAAATAGATGGCCCAGATGAGTCCATAAAAGTGTATATGATCAGGACTCATCACACCACCAGACTTAACTGTTTGCGCGTCCCGAGCAAACGAATCCGGTGGAGTGTGAAAAAGGTAGTTAGCAAAGAAAATCACGCAAGGGAGTACAATGCGAAGTAACAAAAGCATGCAAATAGAGATTTCGTAAAAAGAGATTCTAACTATGCTAACTAATTTACGAAAGTACTAGAGCGTAAATAAAGATTTATCAATACTCAGTTGGTGAATTGTGAAGAATTTGATGATCATGTCCGGTGTGAAAGTAATAAGCCACTAAGGAGGGTGTTGCAAAAGATCGGGGTTCGGGAATAACTCCGCTGAAATCCATCAACGTCGGGAACCATACGCTTGCCCGGTCACACTCTCTCCACAGCGCTAGCAAACTCGCGAGATAAATCAATAGGACTTTTAGGATTATATTGGGGCTTAGGTTGCGGTATGATAATCAAAGGTAAAAACGAAGGCTACGCAACCAACATGAGTCAACGGAACGCTGCACCAAGCAAAACCAAAAACAAAGCTCGTGTGACACACCCCCAGACTTATTGTGAAAACTAGGTGTGCACACGGCCTACTCCACAAATACCAACAGATTTTCTAAAACGCTCGGGAGGATAACTTTTCAATACACTTTTTTTTTTCAGATTTTTATTTCAATACCATTTTTTTCTTTTTCTTTTTCTTATCCTCCGGTTGATTCAAAATCAGCAAATAGAGTTTATTTCTCCTTCACAACACGACAATTCCAAACATCACACCAAATCTAAAACATGAGTGCAGATAACATATACTTGGTTGCGACAGTGGGATAAGCTTTAGGCCTTGGTGTATGGAGGAGGAGCTGAACAAAGGGAGTGGTAGGCACAAGTGTTGGGAAGCAAAGGTGAGCGAATAGGATATGGAAAGCGAAGGCTCAATCTAGCCAAAAGGTGGCCTATATCACATTTATCTCAACGAATCGCCCGCACCCATGCTTCAAGAGTCGCTTGGGGCAAGTTCTTAGCCCACGAGAAAGGTAAACCTTCCTCCCGACTCGAGCAACACACAACTAGCGCTCGTATACACACAACACCGGGCTATCACCAATTTCATTCACATTCACCACTTGAGTAGAATAAATCTAAAACTACGCATAAATACTAATCATAAATTAAAAGCATAGAAATAATCTAATTTTACTCAAATTCTATTGTAGCACGCGGATGCGACTAGAACACTGCTCGAGTCAACATTGCGCTACCAATAGTAATTCCTAAGCTATCATCCCAATTCACATTCCTAACCAAGATAGTTTGTTCAGAACAAAACAAATAGATAAGCACGCGCTCATGTGGGTGCTGTGGTGTGCAATGAAATTAAACAAAACATTTTAAATGAAATCTTCTAGTATGCAGTGCAGTAGTGCACGTGAGCGGGTAAACAAACTACTCTCCCCCAGACTTAAACTAAACAATCCGCATAATATATGACAGGAGAATCAAAATAGAGCTAGGGAAAGAGAGTACCCAATGCTCAGCAAGTGAGCATACCAGAAGACTGGCGTTTAAACCAAGACTAAGCTGCAGCATCCGCCATCCAGAGAAGATACCTGCAGGGGTCAGCTCCGCAAAAAGAAAATAAAAAACTGAAAAAGAAATACTACTAACTAAACATGATTAGAAGAAATAAAAATGCAGAAAAGAAAGATAACTACTGGGGTTATTGTCATCCCAGCACGACTTATTCTAAATTAAAACGGTTCTAGCTAATGGGCCTATGAAAAAGAAAATGCACAGGTAACTGCTCCATTATCCGTTTCGGTAGCTGGTACCGATACGGAGATAAGGCAGTCACCCCTCTACCTAAATAATAATACCTGCTCCTCACAGGTAGAGGGAAAAGAAAGTAAGAAGAGGAGGAGACTTGGTCCTCACTCATCTCGCCAAAACTATCCTTGCCCAGCAAGGTATCGTCCACAGCAGGTCCGCAGGAGGAGAAGGCAACGAATGAGGCTTCCTTAATGGAGGAGGGATCAACCTCCTCGCATAAAGGGACACACTCATCATTGACTTGAGCACAAAGCTCCAAGTCCTCCTGAAGTACCTGTGAAGATTCAACCTGCACAGGCTCGGGTGAAGAGGGGGGATCGAGAAATAAACAAGATGAAGAACATAGATAATCAAAAATCGGGGGAGTGGTCCCGGTCTCACTCCCATTAGGTTGGGGAAGTAAAATAATGTTTGCATTGTCATCAATGCTACAAGATTCGGCGGGATCAACGGTGGCCAGGCTTAGGATTTGGACTTCCTCCACCGGTGCTGAGGAAAATTCCTCTTCACCTAGAAGGTTGTCCTCCTCCATAGGAATAGGCACAACACTCAGATCAACCGCCTCCTCCTGCGACACATCATCAACAATGTCGTCAGAGACGAGTGTAGTATGCACAACAGGGAGAGGAGTAGTGCTCGGATAAAAGTCGAGCACCGATTCCTCACAAAGAATCGAATCCACTAGAGGTGGTGGATGCACCGGGAGAATAGGCTCAGCAATGTCGGTGCCCAGATCAGCCACACATCCAGTGACCGTGTCCATGCCATACCCTTCAAGATGTGAAGGTGACAAAGACACATAACCGGATGTTGAAGGTGTGCCTCCAGAGTTAGGATTCGGGACGATCCGGATATCCGGCTCGTCATCCTCATCCAATTGGCGAAGATAAGCAACACAATCCTTCAGGGCATGATCTGTGCTCCGACAAAACTGGCACTGCCTAGCAGGCTTCTTTGGCACAGCGGGTGCTGAAGCCGAAAAGAAGTATGACGGTAAAGGCTCAGCAGAGTAGCCATAAGACTTACGCGCACCATATGAAGTACCAGACAAAGTCGGTGCTCCATATGCTGGGCTATAAGAATTATGCCTACTATTCTCCGTAGGGCATTCATCACTAGAGTGGGAGGTAGCTCCTCACCAACGGCAACGGAAATTAAGATGTGCCCACATAGTGCGAAGATAAAATGATTCAAAAAGACGAACACTATTGTGCGAAATACTACACCTAACAAAAATTTACTAAAGCAACCTACTATAAAACAAGAAAAAGGAATAAAACGAACAGAAATAAAATAAGGGATGCAATTTACAAATGGAAGGGCTTCTCTCTCAGACTCTCCCTCTCCAGAAAACTCACACGTCTGTGTTCCCCGGCAACGGCGCCAAAAACTTGATGCGTGTCGGCAAGTGCACCGGTCGCTGTCAAGTAATAAATGTGGAGAGTGGCCTCCCCGAATGTCGGTCTCTTGAGGAATGCAGGTTGGGTGAACGAGATGCGTAGCGTGACTCTTGTTACACTAACGAAACACACATGAAAAAGGGGGTTTTTTGTTGGTTTGTCCTAATCTTAGCAACAGTAAAAGAGATGCGGGTCGAAAGCACCGCTTCGCAAGGTGAGATGGATGCAACGGCCGCGATGCCGTGCTTCGTGAGGCGGATGGAGGGTGTTCTAGCGCGAAAGGGTGAGGGTCGTAAACACCTCTTCACAACCGTCGTTAGCTCTTGCTAACATAGAACAAACACCTTGCGTGCGTGTGCGAGTGAGTGAGTGAGAACGGAGTGAATCACAAGCAAACCATGAAGAACAACAAGGAAACATTCATTTCAACAAACATCATCATAATATTCGAGTTTACACGGTTCAACGAGTACAATGGAGGAAAGAGGAAAGAAATAACCGATGGTGAAGACTAGCGGCCGTTCACGGCCGGAATGGTAGGTTGTCGGGCTACCTCCGGACTCGGGCGGACTATGCTTCCGGCGTAGAGAGCTGTCACGATCTCCCTACGTAGCTCCGTCGTCTTCGACTTCAGGTTCCTTCTTCTTCTCACCGGGCGAAATGAGAGAATGGTTGCTTGGAGGCTTGCGGACGATGGAGAACACTCACGGACAATGGAGGAAGTCTTGGAATGGGTGGAGGAGGCTTCCCCTTGCGTAGAAGATGAAGTGGAGGCGTCCCACGGTGGAGGTCGGCGGCGTACGGAACAGGAACTCCGCTCCCGACGGCTGATAATACCCTAAAAATCGCAACAGGCGTTTAAATAGGCGCTGGAATAAATACTGCGCACGGTCATTGGCGCACGACCAGTGGTCGTGCGCACTGCAATTCTGCGATCGTGCGCACTGCCTGGGAGGAACCTGGAAGATACGAATTTATAAAATAAAATGTTCGCACGACTAGTGGCGCACGACCGGTGGTCGTGCGCACTATCGTCGGTGGTCGTGCGCATTAGATGAAACAGAACTCATAAAATAAATGTTAAGTGCGCACGGACTGTGGCGCACGACCGGTGGTCGTGCGCACTGGAGTTGATGGTCGTGCGCACTTCAGCAAACAGAACTCAGAAATTTAATGGAAAATGCGCACGAGCAGTGGCGCACGACCGGTGGTCGTGCGCGCTGGCATTGGTGGGCGTGCGCACTGCACCAAACAGAACTCGTGAAAAGAAGGTTAAGTGCACACGATCAGTGGCGCACGACCAGTGGTCGTGCGCAATAGAACCGGCGATCGTGCGCAGTGTTCCTGTGCAGAATTGCACCGGGAACACTTGCACGACTCCTATTCCAGCACAACCACAGATCTAGCCACTGAAAGTGGCACTTGACAGCACATGAATACTACTAATGACAACAAGCACGAAAATCACACCAAAGTGGGCCTAGATGTGCACCTAGCATGGATTATCAAATATAAGCTATAACAAGGCTAAAGTGCGGAGAAATGACTAAATAACGGCCCGGATGAGTCCATAAATGTGTATATGATCAGGACTCATCAACAAGTCGGGAACGACTTGCTCCGCGGTGAACTCCATGGCATCAGGGATGATCATGCCCGCTCCCTTGAGAATGTCGAGGACAAGCTCCGCGATCTCCATCGACCTCTTGCGGTCGGCTTCCTTCTCTTCCCGCGACTGACCGCGAGTCCCAGCTCGCGGAGGAGGGGGAGGTAGCACCGCCGAGGCCAGGTCGTGGACCTGGGCCTTGAGACAAGTGTTCTCCAACTCCAAGTCAGCAATCTGCGCGTGGAGTTGACTGACGGACTCGGCATCCTGCAAGAGGCGGGTTAGCGAGAGGAGAACGAAGCCAAACTGGAAGAGACTTCCACCGAGCAATACTTACCAGCCCGCCTTGAAGGCTGGCGAGGAGGCCCTCTGACAAGGCCTCTTTCCCCTTAAGCTCCGTGACTTCATCCTCGGACTTCTGAAGCTCGACTTTGAGCTCCTTGATCTCCCTATCCGCCGTGAGGTACCGAAGACCCACCATGTGAGTTAGCTCCATCGCCTGGAACTGGGCTCGCATCGCCTCGTACACGACCCCCCTCGGCATGAAGGATCGAAAAAGGGAGGCGTCCTCGCGACCATAGAGACCAAAGGCGAGCGCGAACGCCTCGCCCCCGGCCTTACCATCCTCTACCCAAGAGGGGAGCAGAGAGGAGCAGGTGATCTTATTTTGGTCAGGGTCCCACGCGAGCACCGGCTCACCGACCGCGTCCACCAGCTTCATGCCGAGCCCGAAATTAGTATGGCTCGACGGCTTGGGCCGGGCAACAGTCTTCCCTGGCTTGCCCCCCTCTTTGCCGAGCTCCTAATCCGCAGAAGGAGAGGGAGGTCAGGGTTAGACAGGTCCACGACCTCCTCCGCCTTGGACGCAGAGGGAGTCTTCCTGGCCTTCTTCCCCTCCCCCTGCGAAGTAGGCCGGCGTTGGGGGGGGGGGGGGGGGGGAGGACGCTTCTTTCTCGATGAAGAGCTCGGGACGTCGCGGCAGGCCTCGGCGGCCACGCGCGCGAGCGAGCCGGGAGAAAGAGAATAGGGAGGCGCATGAGGCGGATTGAGGGGAAGATCGTGTTCTCCTACAAAGATAACGAGGAGCGTGAGACGGTCAAAAGAAAGAGGATTAAGAAAGTTGACGAGTTCGAGTCAAACCTTCTCCCGGAGGGACGGGTGGCAGGAGGTCCACTCGCTCTCGGAGGAAGGCGACTTCGAAGTTTTTTCCTTTGAGGAACTGGTACAGTGCCGCGTCGCAACCACCTAGCGAGATCGGAGGGCGGTAGGCAGCCTCGTCTCGCTGGATAGGGGTGTAAGAGATGTTGCCGAAGGGACCCTTCACCAGGATGAACTTCTGCGTCCAGTAATGAGTTTTGTTCACCGTCTCGCAGACGGTAACATGCTGGCTCGCAAAGTGAGCCGTTCCGTCCCTGTTCGCGCGAAATGAGAAGATCTTGCGGAAGGCGAGCAGACTGAACTCGATCCTCTCCGCCCTGAGGTAACTGGCGAACGCGACCACCACAGCGATCGCGTTCGGCGTTAGCTGGCTCGGCAAGACGCCGAAGTACTATAGCACCTGGAAAAGTCGACAAACTTTAAGCGCCGTTCGCAAAGCAATTCAGGAAAGCCAGGGATGAGAAATAAATAATACCTGGCGCACTTCCGACCAAAGAGGGAGTCGAAACCCATTTTCGAAATGGGCGACAGGAATTGCGAGCTCGTCCGGGTGCGGGTCGCTGAGGGAATCCCTATCGGTAGGGCAGCGAGCCACGAAACCGGAGTGGATGAACTGGTCAGTGGCGGCCCGATATTCCTCCTTCGTGAGGTTGGCGCAGTAGAAAATGCCGTCGAGGAAGGCCTTGGCGCACTTGGCTCGCCCCTCTGTTTCCGCCTCGCCAACCATAGTGTGTGATCTGCCGAGTCACAAAGGTCGCGAAGACGAGCTAAAATCTGCGAGAGAAACAGAAGGAGAAAGAGCGCGAGGAGGAAATAGTAAATGCGGTGGTTGAAAAGAAAAACGGTCGGCTATTTATAGGAATAAGGAAGGCGGGAAGAAGCCGAAGCGTCGTTATCTGCGGATAGCGGATCCGCGCGGTACTCTCCCGCCTCCAGGGATCCAATTCGCTCCCTGCGAGTCGACAACCTGTTAAAAGCTTTTCCCCATTGGCGAGCTAACACTAAAAACAATGAATCATAAAGGGAAAAAGCAAGGGAGGTGCGCGAGTGCGAGTAATAGAGATGTAATTCACACAAGAGCAAACCAAGCGGAGAAAAAGAACGAGATAAAAAGCAAAAAAATATAAGAGGCTCGCAAGCGAGTCAAAGTACTGTTATTACAGACTCATACAGATTGTTCGCGACCCCTCCTAATGAAGAGGAGGGGGGAAGAAAAACAATAAAAAAGCAATACGAAAATCCTCAATATCGCAACCACTTCCAGCGACCGCGACCCCGGACACCGGAGCGAGGGGGGACTCGCGGGTAGTGATACTCGCGGAGTGACCGGTTCGCCTAGCTCATCAGCCGCATGTAGTCATCGATGCGAGCAATATACACCCCGGGGGAGGTCGCGTCGCCCTGATCGGTCGGTCATATCTCAGCGAGAGCGCGCGCGTTCGCGTCCTCCATCGCGGCGAACCTTTCTTCATTGGCGAGCCGGTCTAGCCGATTCTGCTCGTGTAGATCCCTTAGCAGGGTGGTATGCTTCTGAAATATCTCCGTGACCCACCTCTTCATTCGCTCCGGATCGCTGGGATCCCCCAAAAAGTCAGCAACCTGGCTCGGCGAAGGGGGTGGAGACATCTCCAGCGCTCCAGACTCTGACTCGGAGAGAGGGGTCGTCGGGTTACCTGCGAAGTAGGAATCAGCGACAAAGTGAAGAGCAACACTCAGTGACAACAGTCTAACCTAGTGGAGGAATTGGAGTACTGGGCCGCTGGCGGGAGGTGCCCGACTGATCCCGGAATGCCTCAATAAAGGCAGGGGTGAGGGCCTTACCCAGACCAGGGGCGAGCGTGGGTCTGAAGCCAAGTCCAGGCTCGGCAATCAACGTCCCTCCGGGGGTCCTCTGACCCAGGACGCCGAATCCAGGAGTGGGGATATTTTGATTCGGCACGAGGGGCGAGTTCGCTGGAGGAGGAACTTGATCCTCTGGTGCCGCGAGGGAAGACACTGCATGAAAAGTAAGTACGACTTAGCGAGTCAAGGAACGTAAGGGAAAACGAGGTAGTTCGCTCACCTCGTTGCGAAGGCGAGTCCTGTCTATCAACGACCCTCGTATCCGCAAGAAGAACGTCACCCCCACCCGTAGAGGAGAGATGGATCTCCGTGTTTTGCCTTCCCGATTCGCTCTCGCCCGGAGGATCATTCTGCGAATATGATAAATAAGGACGAAAAGGAAGAGCACTAAATAAGCAACTGGGCGATAATACCTGAGAGGCGCGCTCGTCATCCGGAGAGTGCGGCGAAGAGGAAGACCCACCCCCACCAGCCGGGCGCCGGAAGGCCTTTGCCGTCCTTAGGGAAGGGGGAGGCGGAGAGCATCGCGGAGAATTCCAGGAGGTGATGACAACGGTCTTCCCCTTCTGGGCCGCCTGCGAAGCCTTTAGGCGGGCCAGCATCTCGTCCTTTTTCGACATCGCGTTGGTGCCCGCGGCGAGTAAGAAAAGCCAGGGAAAAATGAAAAGTTTGAATGATGGCCAAGGAGAGTGGTATTTATAGTGGTGGGCATGGGACCCACCGAAAGATTCTCGCCACGTCACCAAGGGGCCGACGAATATCAAGGGTTGGATGATTCTTCGCGAGCCTAAAAAGCCTCGCGAAGAGCGGGGATTGTGTACAACCCCGATATTCGCCTAGAGGACAGGCAACCAAAGGCGAGCGAGCCAGAGGGACCGGCGAGTCAAGAACTCGCCAAGTGCTCGCTAGGAAGCGAGCGAGTCAAGAATTGGCTAAGTGCTCGCTAGGAAGCGAGCGAGTCAAGAACTCGCCAAGTGCTCGCTAGGAAGCGAGCGAGTCATGAATTGGCTAAGTGCTCGCTAGGAAGCGAGCGAGTCAAGAACCGGCCAAGTGCTCGCTAGGTAGCGAGCGAGTCAAGAACCCGCCGAGTGCTCGCAAGGAGGTGAGCGGGTCAAGAACTCACCGATGAGTCGCGAGAAGACGAGCGAGTCAGATCCCTTCCAGAGTCATCGGGATCGGCCAAATTACCCTGTCACCCTTGGTGGTCTGCCTTTAGCCTCTCCAAACAGCGGAGTTTGGCTGTTAGCAGACCCATTTGGGGTGCGGATAGTAAAATCAAGAGGCGGGATCCTGCTATTTGCAGGCCAGATCAGAAAATCTATAAATAGGACCTCAAGGGCACCTTTGGAGAGGATCTCACTTCAGCTTCCCTCTCCTTAGGCTTCCTTTGGTTAGCATTTCCAGAGCTCTCCAAGGTGCCCGAGTCTCAGCTTTGGCTTGGGAGGGGAAGCACTCAACGATCTTCCGGGTTAGTGGAGGGACCTCCTCGCTGTGACTAAGGTCTTAGTCAGTTTCCTAATCTTCCGCCTACCCTCCTCGAGGGATTAGTAAGGACTAGCCTCCCCTCATCTCGGTGAGGGCCCCGATCTCTACGAGAGACCGAGAAATCGGTTTCAACAGCGAGACTAACATTCGCGAAGACGAATATCGAGGTAAGCGAGAGCGAGATATCAACAAACGAAAACAACAAGACAGAAAAGGCAAGCATAATGAACAAGGCAAAAGTTGCATTTACATTTCACAGTTCGATTACAATTCGCGGCGATCTCGCCGATCAAAAGTTAAACAAAAACAGAAATATCGACGACTCTCAGGAATCGCTCGCAGACCTCTCCTCGTCGTCGCTACTCTTCACTGGCGGGAGCGGAATGAAGAGCTCCGAGATGATGTCTTCTAGAGTCATGTCGGCCGCATCGGCGGCTAGGAGACCGACCGCCTTCATCGTCTGGAAGATATAGCGAGCCGACTCGATGGACTCCTCGCGGATTTTCTCGTCTCGCACTCGTCGCTCTTCCTTCAGGCGGTGGGGGGAAGGGGGGACGGCGGCACGGGACAGCTCGCGATTAAGAGCTTTTAACCCTGCCACCTCGCCCTCTAGGCTTTGAATGCGAGCGTCAGCTTTTTCGGCAACTGCGGCATCCTACAAATAAAAGTAGTTCAGAAAGCGGAAAGGTTGAAAGGGAGAAGTGGCGAGGCCGAGACAACTCACCGCATCGCTCGCTGCGGTGAGCAGTTTCTCTTTTAGCTGCGCGTTCTCGGCGAGGAGCACCTGATAAGCCCTCGCGAGCTCCACATTCTGCTGCTCTAGTTGCAGGCATCGCCTTCCTGTCATATGGGCGAGCTCACCGTAGCGCAGCTGGGACCTCGCGCTCTCGTAAGCATGGGTCTTTGAAGTCTCATCCTTGTAAGACCCGCCATCCTCGCGCACATAGAGGGAGAAGGAGAAATCATAGGCGTGGCCGTTGACTGTCGGCTTCTCCACCCCGGAGGGAAGGATGGTGGAGACTTCAGCCTTGTTAACCTCCGGCTTCCAGTACACCAGGAGCTCGCCGGTCTCATCCCTGCGTCTCTGACCGAGCCCAAAGTTCTAGTGGTTAACTAGAATGGGCGGGTCAGAGGTCTTCGCGGCCTCCTCGCTCTCCTCATCGACCCCCCTCCTCGGAAAGGATGGTTAGGTCGATCTCGCCAGGAGCGGCTTCGGAATTCCCCTTTCCTTTAGAGGGGGCGAGCGAGCCTTGGCTCTTCTTGCCTCTCTTCCTGGGCAGAGGCTTTGAGGCTGGGCCCCGGCTGCTGGAGGCCTCCGATCTCTTGCAAGAAGAGGGTTCAGCCGAGGTGGTGGTATCACGGCAGGCCTCCGCTCCCATGGTCGCGAGAGCGTGAGTAGAGGTAGACTTCCGTTTGCTTGCGTAGGTGGGGGGGGGGGGGGGGGGGGGGGGTTGAGTGGTAGATCTCGCTCACCTGAAAAAAATGAGGGTTAGATATCTAGCGTGGAAAACGATGAGATCATGGAAGTTAGCGGGCGAGATCGTTACCTTCCCCGGCGAGCACTGGGAGTAGCGAGTCGAGGTTGCGGCAAAGATATACAACCTTGAAGTTCTTCTTGCAGAAGAACTGGTATAAAGCGGCGTCATGGCCGCCGAGAGTAGGAGGGCGGTAAGTAGTCTCGCTATACTGAACAGGCGAGAAAGGGATGTTGCCAAAGTTCCCCTTGACGAAGAGGAACTTCTGAGCCCAGTAGTGAGCTTTGTTGACGGTCTCGTCGACCTCAGGACACGAGCCCACGAAGTAGGCGGTCCCATCTTTATACGCACGGAAAGAGAACAGTTTCCGGAAAACCGGAAGGCTAAACTCGATGCGCTCCTCGCGCATGTAGCAGGCGAAGACGACGATGACCGCCATCGCGTTGGGGGTCAGTTGACCTGGCACCACACCGTAGTGTCTTAACACCTGGCGAGCGAAATGGCGAGACCGTCGGTTAAGCGAGGAAGAATCCATTCTCATCTGAGGAAAGGAAGGCGAA
This sequence comes from Dactylorhiza incarnata, assembly GCA_033032865.1. Classification (NCBI taxonomy): domain Eukaryota; kingdom Viridiplantae; phylum Streptophyta; class Magnoliopsida; order Asparagales; family Orchidaceae; genus Dactylorhiza; species Dactylorhiza incarnata. The sequence continues at coordinate 6,159,966 of JAWHQI010000134.1, forward strand.
ATTAGTAGTTACCTGGCGAACCTCTGGCCACAGAGGTAGCCTCAGACCCACCGCGAAGTGGGCTATGAGGACCGCGAGTTCATCAGGCAGGGGGACATTTATCGCGTCGTCCTTGGTAGGTTGGCGAGCGGTAAACTCTAAGGGGACAAAGTCGGCGACGGCGGTGAGATATTCCTCCTCCGTCAGATTCGCCAGGAAGAAAGAGTGGTCGGTGAAGGCCCATGCGCACTTTAGCCTGCCCTTGGCCTCGCTCTGGTCGCCCACCATTTTGAAGACCTGCGAGGAAGAGAATAGCGCAAGGAAGAGAGGAAAAGACGAGAGCTCCGGAGAAGTGGAAGAAGGAGGCTGATGGTTAATGCGGTAGTTGGCACAGTTATGGCGACCTATTTATAGCAAAAATAAAAGAGCGGGAAGAAGCCCAAGCGCCGCTGAGTGCGGTTAGCCAAAATATCACATCAGGATCGTAGGCGAGAACCCCCTGCGAGGTTCGCATAAGCAAATTCTTTGCAAAGGCAGCTTATGCGAACAGAATAGCGAAGATAACCCACCGCGAGACAGTTTTTTAGCGAGAGCAGATCGGCTCGCTGCGAGAATAGCATAACAAGGGAAGGTCGCGGATATGTAAGTCGCAAGCGAGAACTAATAGATGGCTATCAATAATTACTACCATGCGAGAACGCACAAATATAAATTGCAAGTAATTACGAGATCGTCCAACGCAGCGACAAGCATTAATAAACAATAAGAGTTCGCAGAAATATATAAGTTAGCGAGAATCATGGGGCAGCCATTTCCATCTACCGCCACCTCGCGACCTGGACCGCGGTGGTACCCTAGAATTATAGTAATACTGGGCCGCGCGGCCCTCCTGGTCCATGAGGTAGGTGTAATCCCTCATCCTCGCGATGTGCACCTCCGGCGACGTTGCCATCTCGTCTTGGGCGCGAGGCACCGCGACCCGGAGTCTCGCGCACTCCTCCATCATGACAGCTTGCCTGTCCTCAGCGACCTCCCTATCCCGTCTCGCCTGAAGATTAAGGTCCATCAACATCCTACCATGTTTTCGAAGCAACTCTGCGGTTCGCCGCTTCATCATCTCCGGATCTCGCGGGTCCCCTAAGAAGTCTTCCACTTGGTCTGGGAGGAGGGACTGTTGGGAAAATGATTTCTCTTAACCCATGAAAATGAGTTGAATATGTTTTCTAAGAAAGAAAAATCAAGGTTAAGTAAATATGCATCGAATAGTATTCGACGCAACGTCGAAGTGGTGTCGACGTTCATTTCAGAATGAGTCGAAGTAACTTTAAGAAGAATTCGATGTATCCTATGTCGACGTAGCTCTGACTTCTAGTCAACTCATCTTGAGAAGTCGACGCACCTTCCTTATTCTCCTCTCGACATCCAGCCAGGACGAATTCGACGCTTACGTCGAATAGTAACCGACGCACGTTGATTTCTATGTTTAATTCAAAAATCGCCAGATCTCTTTCCTTCTTTTATAGATCTGATTTATATGGAATCAATTTATTCTTTATAGCCATTCTGAATCATTCTTTTCCTCTAATAGATTCTTGGCTAATTTGATTAAAACCATTATTTGAAATTGAATGAATTCTTTCCTTCTATTGATATAATAGTTATGGAAATATTTCTCTCTTTCTAAATACTCTGTCTACTAATTGATTTCTCTCCTATAGTGTTATCTTAATACACAAAGCTATAAATAAGGAGAAGGTCGACAGAGGACAAGAAGTGATCCAGCATATACATATTGAAAAAGAGGAAAAGCTCCCAAGTGAAAAAGAGAGAGAATTGAGAAATAGTCCTGCAGCAACCATCAAGCTTCCATCTTCTCCTGCTTCTGAAGCCATTCTGCTGCAAACTCTGATAGCTCTCACTAAAAGAGAGAAAAGCTACAAATCTCCTTCTCACTATAGAAGAGATTTCATTCACTACTTCTTGTGCTTCCAATCTTCTTGCTAGGAAGAAGATTCCTTCTTGTCTTTATATTATTTCTCTTTCTTCTTTACATTCATTTCACTCTCAAATACTGTAAAAGAGTTTTTAGAATCTCTCTTCAAAAAATTCAGTTGTACTGGTTCTAAGAGTCTCCTTTTCAAAAAGACTCAGTTGGTTCTAAGTGTCTCCTTATCAAAAGACTCAGGGTGGTTCTAAGAGTCTCCTTATCAAAAGACTCAGTGCAAGATAGTGAATTCCTACTAAAGGGGATAGAAGAGTGGACTACCCAAAGTTTGGGGAACCACTATATTTCCTTGTGCTGTACTGTGATTTCTTTTCTTGCATTTACTTTCTTTACTTGCTTAATTCTTGTTGGTGTGTGGGAAGCCTTAATGTGTGATCACTACATATATATATATATATATAATTGCATAATATTTTAAATCTCTATTCACCCCCTCTAGAAAATTCTAGTGAGGATAACTGTGCACTTTCAATTGGTATCAGAGCCAGGTTGATCTAAAAAGGATAACTCCTTGATCAAAAAGATCCTACCTTTCTTATTTATATATATATATATTTCTAAAAATTATTTTTCACATGGCACAAATCAAAGATTATGCTTCCACCAGACCACCAATGTGCAATCTTGAAAAGTTTGCAGTTTGGAAAACAAGAATTAGGATTTATATGAATTCTATTGATGAAGAATTATTTAATGTTATCTTGACAGGTCCTCCCAAGCCTTATAGAAAAGACTCAAGTGGTGAAGTGACTCAAACACTTGTCCCAAAGGCTGAGTGGACAGTTGAAGAGAAGAAGGCAGGAACATGTGATGCAAAAGCTGTAAATATTCTAGTCTCAACCCTCTCTGATGAAATCTTTCAAAGGGTTGTTGATTGTGAATCAGCCAAAGAAATTTGGGAGGCTCTCATAAAGATGATAGAAGGAAGTGCTGATGAAAGGAAATATAAGAAGGCTTTATTGATCTCTCAATATGAGAACTTCCAAAAGAAGAATGAAGAAAGCATCTCCGAGATGTATGACAGATTCAGTCTGATCATCAATCAACTAAGGGACTTGGATAGAGAAATCTCTCTCACAGAGATCAATGACAAATTGTTGATGAGTCTCCCAAGTTTATGGGACTCAAGGATATGGGCAATAAGAGACACAAGAGGACAAAGGGAAATTTCAACAGATGCTCTCTTAAGAAAACTCAGATCCTATGAGCAACTGCTGAAAACCAGAGAAGAGTAGAAGAGAAGAGAAAACACCCCAACTTCTTCAAAAGACAGGAACATTACATTAAAAGCAACAGAAGAAGGAAGCTCTGTCACTGAAGAAGAACTATTCAGTTTCCTGGCCAGAAAATTCAAGAAATGGGTCAGGACAGATGGATCAAGAAGGAGAGAGTCAAAACCAAGGTATGACAAAACTCCTACTAAAGAAATTATTTGTTATTCTTGCAGGAAATCTGGACATATTGCCCCAGAATGTCCAGAAAATGCTGAGACAAAGAAAGATCTGAAAAAGAGAGATCTCAAGAAAAAGGGGAAGAAGAAAGAGGCTTTATTGCAGAAGCCTGGAGTGAAACAGACTCTGAGGACAGCTCCTCTTCTAAGAGTGACAATGAAGAGCCTAAGCAAGAAGACCTATGCTTAATGGAACTTGAAGGCTCAAAGAAAGATGATGATGCTAAATCATGGAGTGAGACAGGATCAGAAGAAAGCATATCTTCTGAAGATGAAAGAGAAAATAGCCTTATTCTCATAGAGGAATCTGAGGATAAGGAGGAGGTAAGCATTTTTGATGAAATAGATTTTCAAAGTGATAATTTCAGAAATGATTTTATGGGAATGTGTCTAGATCAACTAAAAGCTAATCAAGAAATTAAGGATCTAAAAGAACAAATTAATATGGCTAAAAACCAGAGAAATAGAGAAGTTAAATGCTCTAAAAATTATGAATTAAGGGCTAACATCATAGAAAAGGAAGTAGAAAGGGCTAGAATAGAAAACCAGCTCCTTAAGGATAAGGTATCCCAGGCAAAAGCTTTTGAAGAATCAATAAAAATGAGAAGCCGAACTCTCAAGGAAATCACTGAACAACAAAAAGGAGACATACAAATCTTGGTCTAGGGGCTGATCCCTCAACCAGCCAAATTCCATCCAACAAACCTGCTTGGATGATCCCTGTAAAATTCACCAAACCTAGCAAATCAAAACAAGAAAAAGACTCTCTAAATAAGGAAGAAGACTCCCTCAAGGAAATAAAACAATTTGATGAAACATCATATTATTCAGCTGATGACTATCAAACTTCATCTGAAGAAGCAATTAAGCCAAAAGAAACAATACATAAAAGAGCCAAATCAGAAAAAGGGAAAAAGGAAATTTATGAAGATACAGTTGCGTCGACTTCATATCGACATATGAATGATAGTGCGTCGAATTCTACTCGACGCAATCTCTCAGATGCCTCGACCTCAACTCGATGCTTGAATAAAAGTACGTCGACATCAAATCGACGCAACTTTGTTCATGCATCGATACCAGATCAACGCTATCTGGAGAAAGCGCCGAATATAAATCAACGCAACTATCAACATACGTCGAATAGATATCGGATGCATACAAAATCAGAGCAACTTAAATTCCTATCCTCCAAAAACCTTCCATCTTAACCCCTATTCAGGACCCATTCATCCTAATCATGATTTCTCTCCTAATCAACACCTCTATCCTAACCAAACTTTCTATCCTAACCAAAATTCCCATCTAAATCAAACTTTCTATCCTAATCAACACTTCTATCCCTCTCTAAACTCAAATTCTCACAATACTAAGATAATCAAGTGCTACATATGTAACAAAACTGGCCACCTTGCCAAACAATGTTGGCACAATCAATCAAACTATCTGTGAAAATTAGTCCAAGACTAACTTAGAAACCTTTAGGATTAGGAAGAGATAAAAAGAAATAAACACCTAGAATTTTTCAGGAAAATTAAAAGTCACGTCGATTTCTAATCGACGCACCGTCAATGACTCAACTCAAAGTGAAATCGACGCATGCGTCGATTACAATCGATGCATACGTCGATACGAAACCCTAACATCTTAACGCGGGCTGTATCGACGCTTACGTCGAATTCCACTCGATGTAACGTCGATTTCATGAAAACGAGCGGCAATACTAATGCATGCCCAAAAATTCAAACTATTTGTAGTTATAGAACTCCATAAATAAATTTCCAAAGATTTAGGGCACCTTATGTACATGTTACACTAAAATGAATGCCCAGGAAGCATTACTACTCCAAATAACCCCAAACAAATTTCTAAATTTAATTATGATCATAAGCTACAATTTTTATTCATGGGGCATTTTCTGTTGGCGCTTCTAAATTCCCCAGAAAATTAATTCAAAATCTGTATGGAAACGTGACAAATAACATTTAATAAAAAGAAATCTGGTCTGCGAATATGACTCCCTCCAGATCAGACAGCGGCCCGTCATCATCCCATATGGATCAAGGGTCACGATTCGCTCTCCCAAAGGCCACATTTGGCCCCGATTTCCGGCGAACTGGAGCCGACTCCTGCCAAACCCCCAAGCCCCCACCTCCGGCCGAGGTAGGGCTATCCACTGGCAGTGAGAACGCGACCGAGGGTGGCCAGAGTAGGGCCCCTGCTGTTTTCATTTTTCGGCCAAGAACAAGGAAAATTAAAATGGCACGTTCCATTCCCTGCATTGATTTTGAAAAAGGAAGAAAGAAGGAATACATGCCTCGATTTTGAGCTTCATGCACAATCATCCTAGATTTCTCCATGTTCGATCCTTGTGGAGCTCCAATGGTGATCCCAGCATTCTGAGCCTGATTTCTTCTCCAATGTTGGGGCTTTTTCTCCTCTCCACTCCAGGAAGCTAATGCTCTCGTCAAAATGGGCTGACAGGGTGTGTATATGGGGATGCCATTGAGGGAGGGGTCGACCAAGCACTGGAAGATCCTCCTTGGCTCCACTTGGTAGCTGGCCAGCCTGGGAATTGCTGGGAATTACTCCCTGAGTTTAGAGAGGGGCTTGGGAAGGGAAATTGAGGGCCATTTGGCACTCATGCCCCAAATCCCTCATATTTGTCTCTTTTGATTTGGGGCTAATCCCAAATTAGACTTAATCACTTCTCTAACCTCCCAATTTGAGGGACCATCTGATATTAGGCATTATGGGCTTGCTCTTGGGTCCATGCATTTGGGCTAACCCAACTTGGATTGGGCTTTGAGCTCAATTGACCTAAATTGAGCAAATTGGGACTTTTGAGTTTGGGCTTGACCCAAGCTCACCCAAACCAATGTGGCTGGCCTACATTGGTTCCTTAGACCCTATGGACCTATTCTAAGGGTAATTAAGTCATGGTGGTGTCATATGGGGCTTATTTGCACATAATTGCTTATAGGGGCAATTTGGGCATTTTGGTGATTTTGCCCTAATCCTCCAAATTGAATGTACACCTTGGTTCATTTAGGTCTCATATACTCCCCTTATGGCTTAGGAATGGTTGTGCTAGGTCAATTTGGCCAATTGAGGGCCAATTGAACAATATAGGGCAAAATTGTAATTTTGGGCAATTTGGTAATTTTGCCTAATTTTCCAAAATTGGTTCGTCCCAAGGGTCCACTGTGGACCCATTAGACTCCCTTAGTGATCTTGGAGTGTTAGGGGTGATCAATTTGACCACTTATGACCAATTGAATGTTTGATTGGGGGAGTTAGTTCATTTTGGTCAAATTGGGGCTTTTGTAATTGGCCAATTTCCCCAAAAATTGGTCCACCCCAATGGGTCAATGTTTCCCCACTTGTCTCTCATAATGGACATAAAGGGTTTGGTGTGATCAATTTGATCACATTGGGCCAATTGAAGGTCAATTGAGGGGATTGATTCATTTAGGTTAAATTGAGGCTTTTTGGGTAATTGGCCTAATTTCCCAAAATTGACTAATTCCAATAGTTCCATTTTGTCTCATTAGTCCACCCAAGTGTTTAAGAAGATGTGGGGTGGTTAATTTCATTTTGAAGTTTAGATATCAAGCCTTAAGCCTTGGAGTCAAGTTTGGCTATTTGCACACCAAAGTTATCTTCACCTATTCACCTTGGTTCTTAGGGCCGTTTTGGTCTCTTAGAGCAAAGTCATGCATTGTCATGACGAAATGCATCTCAAGGGTCTATTTGTTCTGGGGGTGTTACATCCAGGTTTTTTTTACTGCGCGTCGGACGAGACGGATTCCCTAAACCCTACATGGCCAAATAAAGGTCTGGTTACTTCGGATCTAGCAAGAGTACTCAAGAGCTCATGAGTGACAAGGATATGTGTTATAACGTACGTTAGTACCGAGGTCTGGTAGTGTGTCTGACCCACCTAGGTGAGGAGACGCCCGCTCCTTTACCACCGTTTGACCATGACAGGAGATGCCCGAGAGGTTAGCTACCTCCAAAAAGTGGGAAGTAAAGGTCTGTACGTATAGAGTCGTATGGGTGAGTTGCATGTGCATGAACCTTCAACATTGAAATTGCATTTCATTGCATTTCATACACATATTACATATAAATCATGATCCCCATCGTATAATCTAGTATGGGCCTTCTTATACGATGGGCCTTGCAAAACGACCCCTTAACTTATAAGTGTTGGAGCCTATGTTCCGCATCTCTTGGTTTGAGAATAACAAATACCGTGTTGTATTTGATCTTGTATTTTGTGTGTTTATAGTATGCAGGTTGTATAGGAACTATAGCTACACATCCCTATGAATAGTTTGATTAGAAATGACTCTCTGGAAAGATAGCTAATGCTCGCGTTAGTAGTTAACGCCCAACGTTACCAACCGTTGAGAAGAAAACAGCTGAGACGAAAACTGCTGAGAAGGAAACTGCATTCGACGAATTGAACCTGTGTTCGACGAACTCTGAAGGCGCTCGACGAAACCTGAAGGAAGCTGCGTTCGACGAACGAGGAGTTCCGTTCGACAAAATTTCCTGCGCTCGACGAACTTGCGCTCGACAAGATGCGTTCGACGAACGAGGAGTTCCGTTCGACGAAATTTCCTGCGCTCGACGAACCTGCGCTTGATAAGCTGCGTTCGACGAATGAGGAGTTCCGTTCGATGAACTGAGCCTGCGCTCGACGACATTGCGCCTGACAATTGCGTTCAACGAACTTGAAGTTCCGTTCGACGAAATTGATTTCGTTCGACAAAAGTTTGTTCTGCCACAATCCCGGCGGTTTGCACGATCCTGATGGTTGCGGTTTTTCCGTTCGACGAAGGGTGCGTTTGACGAAGGCGTGTTCGATGAAATCAGTCCCGTTCGACGAAATTGGTTCTGCCACGCTCCCGACTTTATGCACGATGTCAGCAACTGCCGTACATGATTCACTAACGTCGGTCGGTATCCTTAACGCGCGCGTTAGCTTCCGAGGCTATTTAATGTACAACCCCTCTCATTCTAGAGAAGAGATGATTCTAGAATTCTGATACTTTGGAGAGAGGTTCGTGTACAGCAATTAAGAGATGTCCCTTGGCCTAACATGAAGATCTAAAGAAGATTTTGAAGGAGAAGGTCTACAATGCATATTCCATACGAAGGACAATCGTTTCAAGAACGCCAACATCTACATCAACTTCGTCTTCACCTTCAAAATTTCTTGGGGAGTTTCTCTTTACTTATCCTGTAATCTTTTATTTTTCCTTTTGTATTTTGTGTGGAGAACTCGTTCGGTGAGAACGTCGGATTCCGGGAAGGATTCCATGGGTAAATTCGCCTTGTGTTGGCGACTAGGTCCTTGTGCGGCTTAGGGGGTAATTCGCCACCTTGTGCGTGGCGACTAGGTCGAGGGCAGATCTAGGGGGTGGCTAGAGGCCTTATCTGGGGATAGATAGGCTATAGCCAACCGGTCCTTGGGAGAAGGACCGGTGAAACAACAAAAAGTGTTTTTACATATTTTCGCCTTGATTTCTAGCGTTATAGAAATTAAATATTTGTGTATTCAGTTTATTATGAAATAAAATCATATCTTTTAATGTTCTATTCAATTGATTTTATTTCCTCTTCAAGAATGTTTTAATTTCTATTTTCATCAAAGTATTATAATTAATATTTGTATAATTATCTTTGAAATACAATAATTAATTTCATTATCTCTGATTTTCTCGAATTGTATTTTATTTGAGATTTCATAAGTAAAATAACTGTGGCAATCTTTTTGTTCTGAGGAATATTCTTTGGAGAGCTAACGACCAGCGTTAGGACTTAACGCCAGGCGTTAACAACAGTCAACAAAAAGTTTTGTTTCAATTATATAAAAAGGAATCTTCATTACAATCCTATGTGGAATATTAAAATATATTTTTCTATAAATATTCTGAAACTTCAGTCTCAAACTCTGATAAATTTAATGAAGATCTAAATTCCATAAAACCCTTATTCACCCCCACTCTAAGGGCGCTGTAAGATCCAACACGTGGTATCAGAGCCAATTGTTCCAATACAGCTTCACAACCGGGAATAATGACGCTTCATGATCTCGCATCTTCTAGAGGGGATAACTTTTATGAAAATGAAAAATCATTATGTCCACCATTATTTATGGGTGAAAATTATAATGGGTGGAGAATACTTATGGAAAAATTTCTTAAAACTTTGGATATTGAAGTTTGGAATATTACAATTAAAATGCCCCCAAGTATTTTAAATAAAAATGAAATATTTTTAAATGCCAAATCTATAAATAGTCTATATTGTGCTCTAGATCAAAATATTTTCAAACTTATTTATACGCTTCCTACTGCTTTTGAAGTTTGGAAATTTCTTGAGAATATTTATAGTCTTCCTTCCACTGATGATGAATATGAGCAATTCCTTATGGATCCAAGAGAAGAAGACAACGTCACAATATTGGACTCAGTTGATGGCAAAACATCAAGCAAAAGAGAAGTTGGAAACTATAGCAAGGTAAGAAAATCTAAATCTTCTCTTTTAGTAACTAATTCTATTTCTACATTTCGTGTGCTTAAATTTGCTAAACATAAAATTTCAAAGTTGAAACATGCTAATTCCAAATTACGTTTAGAAAATAAAACTTTAAAAGCAAACGCTAAAGTAGAATCTTATATTGATGTTTCAAATTCTTGTTCATGCTCTTTAATTGAAAATGCTAAACCTTGTTTTGATTATAATACTTTTAAAGAAGAACTCAAGGTTTTGGAAAAAGGTCTTTTAACTTCAAAAGAGCATAATGAAAAATTGTTAAAAGAAAATGATAATTTAAAGGATAAACTAGAATCATTAAAAATGTTTATTCAAAACTTTTCATATAATAAAACATCTTTTATTTCTAGTTTATCAAATTATCAAAAGTCTAAAAGCTTAACTTCATATTATAAGAGTATGTCTATAAGAAAGAGTGGAAATGAAAATCATCAAAATAAGAACCAATCATTTAAAACATATTGTAACCCACTTTTTCAACATTCAATTCTTAAGAAAGACCATCACTCTTATAAACTCTCAAAGAATCAATATAATAAAATTCATTATGATTATCAACATCAATGTATTTTGAAAAATAATTTGAATAAACATAAATCCCAAATGAATTATTTTTCAAACAACTATCATTCCAAAAAGATGTCAAATAATCATAATATGAATTTAAAAGATGAACAACCAAAGTATGAATGGAGGCCCAAAATTAAAAACGAAACACTAACTCCACTTGTAAAGGCCCATTCATCACTATCTCTCCAAAAGCCTACACGATGTATTTGGGTACCCAAAGGAACCATCACACTTGGTCCCCTTTGGATACCTAAATCTCTCATTCACTAGGAATCATTATATTGCATGAAGTAGAAATTAATTAAAAATGAAATATCATTACTCTACTTCATGATATGCTTAATTGCTTTTTCTTTTGTTTATTTTTTATTTTTGAGCCAAGCTGTTTATGATCACTTTATGTATCATGAAATATGACTTTCATTTTAAGCCTAATGTTCAACAAATCAATTTGAATTAAATTGAACATAAAGTCATATTTTCTTAAGTGATCTATCTTTTCTTTTTATATCTTATTGATGGGCAAAACTATGCTTGCAAACGACGACGGCAAGTGTACCGTATCGAATGTAGTATAGGTTGTTAAAACAAGGTCGTATTAGACTCGGGGCGGTTGAGTACTCTTACTTCAAGAAAATATCTATTATTCTATCAAATAGAACTTGGGAGTGATTTTTGCAAAGGAAAATAAAAACAAGATTAAAACGACGAGTAAAAGGGGCTAGCACTCGATCTTTGAATCACCTTGGAATAAAAGGATAGAAGAAACAAGAAAATCTAGATCCCTTAGGAAATTTGCTTTGACCGTGGAGGTTCCTGAATTATGAACGCACCTCTCTCGAGGATACGCCCAACTAAGATTAGGTGGATCAACCGAACTCTCGTTCTATAATTGAACCTAAAACTTGCTTTATCATAATGAACCCCTCTATTGGATTTGACTCCAATCCGGGAGATTTATGTCATCCTCACTAAAGGGTTGCATTCAACTCTCTTTATCCTTGAATGATCGATTCGTCTTACGAGCTTGTTCGGCTAACTAAAGAACGAAAACAAAAACGAGAATTATAATTCGAAAGTATAATCTCATTTCATTAAAATCAAGGATAAATCGAAAGTATTTCCAAGAAGAGAAAAAGATGTTCTAAATTACTTCATGATAATTATTTTTCCTCGGATCATCTCGATCGAGTACTAAAAGAAATCTAAGTGCTCATGGAGATAGAGGAATTAAAGAAGGTAAAAGAACACATGAAGAGGGAGGAGAAATAAGAGAATAGAACTACTTTATTAATTGCAATTGAAAAGAAATACAAGCTAGAAATTGAAAATTACAACTATTGAAATAAAAGGACAACTATAAGACTACTAAAACATGAAAATAAAACAAGAAATGGAGATTGAACTCCCAAAATTCGTCGTTGAAGATCTGGAGAAGCCCCCTTTATATAGCTGAAAAGTTGAGGTTACACGCCCTTGGTCACGCCCGTGACCAAGGGCGTGTAAGGGGCGTGATCGAAGCAGCAGCGGAGAGGGCGCCTTCTGGAGTAATTGCGAGCATTTCGGCCGTGTCACGCCCTATGTCACGCCCGTGACCAGGGGCGTGTAATCTTGAAATAGTGCTATTGGCGGGAAACTCTGGCGGGAAGAAGCGCGGGGCGAGTCACGCCCGTGACCTGATGTCACGCCCTTGGTCACGCCCGTGACCTTGGGCGTGTAACTTTAAATGACGCAGCGGCTCGATCTGGATGCTGGTGGCGTGGTCCCGACCGTGACTTGGATGTCACGCCCTTGGTCACGCCCGTGACCTGGGGCGTGTACTTGGCGAATCTTCACGGAATGGGCCCGAAGTAGCGGCAGCAGGTCTGGAACACATCTTAGGCTGACACGCCCTTGGTCACGCCCGTGACCTTGGGCGTGTACTTGATATTTTTGCTCAAAGTGCCCAGAAAACCCTGCAAAACATAAATTAAACTTATATTAGTGACAGAAATAAAAAGGAATGATTATTTTAAGATAAAACAAATAATTGATATAAATTCATATTAAAATTACATCGAAATTATGCTAAAAGATGAGTACAAAGAGTACTCATCAAACACCCCCATACTTGAGCTTTTGCTATTCCAGAGCAAAAGAATGAGGGAAGAATTACAAGACATCGGAATTATTTCTAATTAACTAAAATTTTATTAAACCAAGAATAAGTCAAAAGCAAATTTTAGGAATTCAAGAATTAAGTCATAAGTTATATTGATAATTTAAAAAGAGAAATTTGTTTAGCTAACTACTTCTCAAGATAACTATTTAGCAATCGAAATTATAGAAATTTTCAAACAAAATTAGATTGAAATTATAGACACTCTAACGTAAAAGAATCTTAAGGAAAAGACACCTACCAAAATATTGCTCTCTTAATAATTTAGTTTAGGACTAGAAACAATGAAATTGGCTAGGGGTGTGTTTAAGCGGAATGGCAAAATGAAGACAAAGGATATGAAGAGGTTTTTGATTGGGGTGATGAATTTTATCCTCTCAGCCCCTTTTTTTTTCATTTTTTTTAAGTATATGTAATACCAGAGAATGATAGACTATTATCCTATCATTTCCACGACATATACACATTTTTCTCTCTTCATTTTTTTGGAATTTTGGGTTGCATATGTTTACCAGAGAATAAAGAACTAACATCTCCTTATTCCCATGACATATGATCTAACAAAAGGGGAAAAGAAAAAATACATATGTTTACCAAGGGTAAAGAAAACTTCTAGTTTATAAATTAAACTATTTTGAGAGCAAATTTTTAGTGGAATGAAATTTCCTAAGATCTTAAAGTTAAAAGCGAATATAATGAAAAAAATCTTGAGATGTTTAGCCAATTTACCACAAAGTGAAGCTATTTAAAATTAAACGGAGAAGTAGTGCTAAATTAACTCTCTAATCGAATTAAAAACATAAAATGTTTCTTAAAACCAAATTACTTCAAATTTAAATTTAACAAATTTTGATAAAATAAAATATTAGCTAAATTAAAAATGTAGGAATACTTATAATCGTACCTCAAACTAAATTTCTAGAATATTAAAAACAACAAGGCTAGGCGTTATTTATTATTATTACTATTTTTTTTTCAAATAAAAAAAAAATAATGAAAGCGAAGCTACACCCCCATACTTAAAATTAAACATTGTCCCAATGTTTAAAACTAAGTATGAAGAAAATTTTGAAAAATAAATTTAAAAAAAAAAAAAAAAAAAGGAAAATACATAAAATTAAAGATAAGCAAGGGGTGCCTCCCAAGAGCGCTTTCTTTTTCCCGTCTTTAAGCTAGACGGTAATTGTTAGGAAAATGGAAATTTGAAAGAGAAGTGAGCAGGCAACTCCCCTAATTCACGCGTGGGTGAATGGGCCGGCGTTAGTCGCACGACAACTCCTCCGTTTATCTTGTGATTCTCCTTTTGTCCTTGAACTTGAATATGTAAATCCAAATCACCCATACATACCTGAGGTGATTTGAATTTATAAAGATGGGCGGCATATGGATCATCAATTAATTGGGGTAGCAACGGCTCATCTTCAACCTGAAAATTATTAGTATAAAGAGAATCACAATTAAACTTGTCAGATAATATTTCGCAAGGAGGAGGCGCTTGCGAAAATAAATGATTAAGATCCGGTTGTCTCTTTTCTATAATAATTATTTCTTTAGAAAAATCTAGTGTATTATCAAGCGGAATTAAATTTTCGGACACTAAATTTTCATGAATTTTTGGTTGGATAGAAGAAATTCGCAAGTATTCATGACAAAAAAAATAAAATCCAGGTGAAGTAGGGGAAAAACTTGTTCTTCTTCTATTTCATCCGAGATGCCCATAACTTTAAGAAATTCTTGGTAAAGTAATTTTTCTTCATCTTCGGTAAAAGAAGTTATGGGATTACATGAAACCACATGTTCTTCCATAACTAAATCATCCGAAGGTGGAGAAAAAATACTAGTAGAAATAAAATTTTCCTCTAAAATTTGGGGGGTAGTATCTATTTGAATCGGCGGATATTCCCCAAAATTAGAGCACGAAGGTTGCGGCGTAAAAGAAGAAGAACAAGAATTCGATTCTAAAGATTTATCTTCATCGCCCCGTAAACTATCCGGGTGACCTTGCCACCAAGAATAATCTACTTCGGGGATAGAAGAAAAATTATTAGAAGCCGAAAAATTATTCTTGTGAAAATTAGAGAAAACGCTAGACGAAATGACATTTTCCTCTAAATTTTGGGGGGAAGTATCTATATGAATTGGCGAAATTTCCCCCAAATTAGAGAACGAAGACAGCGATGTATAAGAAGAAAAACAAAAATTCGGAACTAAAGATTTATCTTCATTGCTCCGTAAACTATCCGGGTGAGCTTGCCATGAGGAATAATCTACTTCGGAGCTAGAAGAACAATTATTAAATGCCGAAAGATTATTTTCATTAAAATTTGAAAAATTATTTTCATCGAAGTTTGAAAAATTATTAAAAGATGAGAAATTATGATCGTAGTTATTATCAAAATTATTTTCATAATATTGAGGATAATTATTTTCATAATAATTATTTTGAGAATAAGAATGCAAATAACATTCCTCACTTTGATGAGGCGCACCACAATAATGACAACTAAATTGGCGTTCTCGTGCGGCTTGTAAGAGATAAAGTTGGTTTCGAAGCTCGACAACCTTAACAGCCAATTCCGATTCTTTCATACTAAAATAAATAAAAAGTGAACAACCTTCACCTAAATGAATGGAATTTTATAAATATTTTTATTATAAATTTTATTTTTTCAAAAAGCGGGTTAAATTAGTCCCGGACTTCCCAAGATCTACCCGGTGAAGGGTTTGCAAGGTACTAGAGGCTATGATGGGAATTCAAACCCAAAGCGTCCTTTCCGAGAATTTAGATTGCGCTTTTTAAGATTTTTTTTTCTTATATAAAAATAAAATTAAAGAAAAGGGGGAGAAGAAAGAGAACGATAAAATTAATAAATATTTCTTTTTTCGGAATATCAACCGTGTCCCCGGCAACGGCGCCAAAAACTTGATAGGCAAAACTATGCTTGCAAACGACGACGGCAAGTGTACCGTATCGAATGTAGTATAGGTTGTTAAAACAAGGTCGTATTAGACTCGGGGCGGTTGAGTACTCTTACTTCAAGAAAATATCTATTATTCTATCAAATAGAACTTGGGAGTGATTTTTGCAAAGGAAAATAAAAACAAGATTAAAACGACGAGTAAAAGGGGCTAGCACTCGATCTTTGAATCACCTTGGAATAAAAGGATAGAAGAAACAAGAAAATCTAGATCCCTTAGGAAATTTGCTTTGACCGTGGAGGTTCCCGAATTATGAACGCACCTCTCTCGAGGATACGCCCAACTAAGATTAGGTGGATCAACCGAACTCTCGTTCTATAATTGAACCTAAAACTTGCTTTATCGTAATGAACCCCTCTATTGGATTTGACTCCAATCCGGGAGATTTATGTCATCCTCACTAAAGGGTTGCATTCAACTCTCTTTATCCTTGAATGATCGATTCGTCTTACGAGCTTGTTCGGCTAACTAAAGAACGAAAACAAAAACGAGAATTATAATTCGAAAGTATAATCTCATTTCATTAAAATCAAGGATAAATCGAAAGTATTTCCAAGAAGAGAAAAAGATGTTCTAAATTACTTCATGATAATTATTTTTCCTCGGATCATCTCGATCGAGTACTAAAAGAAATCTAAGTGCTCATGGAGATAGAGGAATTAAAGAAGGTAAAAGAACACATGAAGAGGGAGGAGAAATAAGAGAATAGAACTACTTTATTAATTGCAATTGAAAAGAAATACAAGCTAGAAATTGAAAATTACAACTATTGAAATAAAAGGACAACTATAAGACTACTAAAACATGAAAATAAAACAAGAAATGGAGATTGAACTCCCAAAATTCGTCGTTGAAGATCTGGAGAAGCCCCCTTTATATAGCTGAAAAGTTGAGGTTACACGCCCTTGGTCACGCCCGTGACCAAGGGCGTGTAAGGGGCGTGATCGAAGCAGCAGCGGAGAGGGCGCCTTCTGGAGTAATTGCGAGCA
Source organism: Dactylorhiza incarnata (assembly GCA_033032865.1). NCBI lineage: Eukaryota > Viridiplantae > Streptophyta > Magnoliopsida > Asparagales > Orchidaceae > Dactylorhiza > Dactylorhiza incarnata. The sequence goes on from JAWHQI010000134.1 coordinate 6,176,666, forward strand.
TTTCGGCCGTGTCACGCCCTATGTCACGCCCGTGACCAGGGGCGTGTAATCTTGAAATAGTGCTATTGGCGGGAAACTCTGGCGGGAAGAAGCGCGGGGCGAGTCACGCCCGTGACCTGATGTCACGCCCTTGGTCACGCCCGTGACCTTGGGCGTGTAACTTTAAATGACGCAGCGGCTCGATCTGGATGCTGGTGGCGTGGTCCCGACCGTGACTTGGATGTCACGCCCTTGGTCACGCCCGTGACCTGGGGCGTGTACTTGGCGAATCTTCACGGAATGGGCCCGAAGTAGCGGCAGCAGGTCTGGAACACATCTTAGGCTGACACGCCCTTGGTCACGCCCGTGACCTTGGGCGTGTACTTGATATTTTTGCTCAAAGTGCCCAGAAAACCCTGCAAAACATAAATTAAACTTATATTAGTGACAGAAATAAAAAGGAATGATTATTATAAGATAAAACAAATAATTGATATAAATTCATATTAAAATTACATCGAAATTATGCTAAAAGATGAGTACAAAGAGTACTCATCACTTATCCTTTTTAAATCCATTGCCTATAAATGTCTTATATTATCATTATAAATTGAATGCTAAATTTGCTAAATGATATTATCAAGACTAATGAAATTACTTTCAAAATTGAATTTAAATGGACTTTTAGGGGTCTTAGGCTAAAATATTAAATGCGCAACTAATTGCATATTTGTCTATTTTCTTTGTTGCATATGATAGCCCCTATAATGAAAAATCATAATTGAAAAATTACAAAAATGATGAATATGATTTCACACACTCCATCTTGATCTATTACTATCCTATGATAAAATTCACTATTGTCATATATCGTAATTCATGATCTATCAAGAATTATCTTAAATCAACTATTTCTATCAACCTTAGAAATTATGAAATATATGATGGTTGTTGGTATTATAGTATCATATCTTGTTTTGTGTGTATGATGTGCATCTCTACTGTTTGCATATATCTCATTATCTTTAGACCTATGAATTAACTTGATATCAACAAGATGAAATCAAATAGAATTGTCATTTCTTTCTAAGTCCATGAAAATTCAAATCTCCATGTTTGAATACATGCAATTCAATTATATATTTGTCCATCTTTACATAGTTTTGCACCATGTTGTCCTAACTCATCATGCTAGCATCATCACGTACCATAGATAGAAATCAATGTCCATGATAGTAATATATTGCAATGCTAAAGTAAATTATATTACTAAAGTCTAAAAATAATAATTTCCTTTGTAGATATTTGCATGAATAAAAAATTTCTAAATGGATTTAAAATCAACAATCATCGATATAACTGTAAATCCAAAACTAATCATGCAATTATACCATAGTTTATATATTTAAGGCTTACACGCTTAGTATGTCCATAATCATTAAACATATGACTTGTGTCTCACAATAGCGAGGGCGCAGGATTGTGTGCATTAGAGACCTAACCTCTAAGTCATGTCTTGTCCTTAACCGGGGAGGGTTCCAGTAGGGCCTTGCGAGGCACTGGGGGGAAACAGTGCTACATTGAGCATCGTCTTTTGTATGCATATGGGATTAACACCCCAACCTACGGCATGTGTGCAGCTCCTCATGCCCATCCGTCACTTAGTATGGGGCTAGAGTGTAGTCATGTAGTTAAGGTATCTTGACCTTAGATATACTTATACTATATTCATTGTGTTGAGTCCGAGATCGCACCTCCGAGGGAAACCGGAGGCTGCGGGTTGCCGGTTACTTTTTGTGTAGAAGAATGAGACCGCTAGCAGCGGTCAAGGCCAGACTTCGCCCGCCACGGCAAATGCCACTCCTGCGACGGGCTTTCCTTTGATTAGAAAAAAGTGGTTACAGCGGGCTGCAAGTGCAGAAAAAGAGAAGCCGGCCGGTCAGACAGTCCGCAAGACGCGAAACTCGAGACCGCAGCCCAAACAAGCGAGCTCCTGGATTCGAGAGTGCGTGCCTTGTGAACAGTGCCGCCCCCTATTTATAGGCTTGGGGGCCTGCCCGAATGGGCAGGGATAGAATAACCACCTGCCCGGGTACAGGAGAAACGGGCAGGCGGTGACGGGATGCACAAAGAAGAAAAAAGAAAGAAGCCGCGCGGCTTGGCGGCTTGCTTCTCCGACCTGTCTGACCTGAGGCTGAAGATACCGGGACCAAGTCAATGATCCAGACCGAGCGGCCTCTGGCTTGAGACCGCGGTCTGTCTTCTGGGCATGGCTTGGCTGATCTTCATGAGGTAACCCGGATAGTCTCTGATCTGAAACCGTGGCTTGTTCTCCGGGTTTGAATCTTGAATCACTATGGCACAACCCGCGCGGTCTCCTTCCTGAGACCGCGGATAGCCTTCTTACTTTGGCCCTTGACGACCTTCACTCTTAGGGATGGTCCGAAAATGACATCAGACCACCCGACCTGGTTTACCTTGAGCTGAGAGCCAACGATCCTGGAACCCAGCGGCCTGACCCAACAGTTCGCCCGGTCCGAGAATGATCCAACCCGAGAAGCGGTTTTCCGGGTAAACATAATCCCCGCATATTTTCAAATCTCAAGAGGATTTTGAAAATATAAACTTTAGCCGGGAGACCGCTTCGAATTGCCCTGAATTCTATAAGAGAGCCAGAGAATTCATTCTGCAGAGTTTTTTCTGAAATCACGAGATATCGCTCGCCAGCTGCGGTTGAAATTTTTAAGACCGGTAACTCTTCAATAATGGACTTTCTAGACACCGTGTTAGACCGCGTGGATCCCGCCGGAGATTAGAAGAAGGTGGAAGGTAGAAGGCGCGAATCGACGGAGAGGTCGAAAAAGGAGAAAGAACAGCAGGACCGAAAAGACCGGAAAAAGAGGAAGCGGACTGAGAAAGCCGCGGCGGATAATTCCAAGTCCGTAGTAGACTCAACAACTCCCAAGACTCCTGCGGAGCCCGCAGCGGACAGTTCGGGGCCTCCCCCCAGCGACTCGTTGATTCCTCCCAGAGATCTTGGCCAACTGACTGCTAGCCCGTTGAACAAAGGGGAGGCCGCCCCTTCTGGAAAAGTTGACTCCAGTAGCCCTTCGAAGAAGGTCGGCGAGGCCGACTCGTTTGACATGGAAATCACCCCATCCAGGAATCCTCACTTGCTAGTCAGAGATTTGGGGGAGGAGGCGGTTAACTCTCCAAGGCCGGGCGAACTGAGTGCCCCTTTATCCGTGGACGACTACCCCAGTCCCTCCAAAGAAGTTAGCCCAGCTCCGGGCAAGAAAGAGAAGAAAAGGAAGAAGACCGGGTCAGTGACCGAGTGAATAACCAAGAAGGTCAAGAGACTAGCCTCCAAGGAAAGGGCGGCTTTTAAGAAACCGGCCGAGTCCCTCCTCCAGAACAATCCGCGACTAAAAGAGGAGCCCAGCCTAGCGACTCCTCCACCCGCTAAGGTAAACGACTCGCCTGCTACCCCTGATGCGAAACCGGGCGACCTGCCTCCGGACTCGGCGAGTAGCTTATCACTTAATGGGATCTTTCAGGATATGGATGAGCTGATGGGGCGAGATAAACTTCTTGACAGCCCGATGTCTTCAAAGCGAACTGCTTCCATTACAAATAACACGGCCCAGCCCGAGGAGACCGCTCAGACGGAGGCCGAAGAGCGAGAAGCTGCTGCCCGGACCGCCCTGGAGGTCGAAAAAAGAGCGAGGGAACTCGGAGAAGTTTTGAAAGTGCAGGCGGAGGTCCCCTCGGTGATGACCGGGGAGGAGATAATGATGGTGAAGAAGGAAAGGGCGGAGCCGGTTTCAGACAAGCCGCTGCGGCCTGATCCTTTTGCGCCAGGTAAGCGCCCCATGGATTGTAAAGCCGTCCGCTTCTTTATCCCGCAGCCTCGTCGTAATAAATTACTGAACCCGCCGCCGAGCTTCTTTCCCTTAGCGGCTTGGTCCCCTTCCGCTAGGCAGAAAACGGAGAGACTCTGGCGTGAGCAACGTCGGAGGATGGACCCGAAATGGTCTAAGCGGCCTGTGCGCCCAGGCATTGATCTTATATTTATGTCCATTTTGTATGTATATGGCGTTGTACGCTTTTGCTTCTTATAACCCGAGCGGCCTCTTGCAGATAGCGAGGAGCAGATTGTGAAGCCGGGCGACCTTGAGGCCAACCTGCCTCCATTAGTCCCCCCGATACTAACCTGCGCGACGACTTCGCAAGAAGGGCCGCAACTGTTCGAGCATCTCGAGGAGGATCTGGTAAATCTGAGGGCCCGCTTGAAGGAGGTGGAAGACCGGGAGGCCGGCACTCGGGTTGCTCTGGAGGCCGAACGAATGGCGAGGAAGAAGGCTGAAGAGGCGCTGAAGGCGCAGGTGGAGATTGACAGAAAATCCAGGACAGAAAGTGAGAACGGCCTAGAGACTCAGCTTGAGGCCGCGCGAGCTACGGTGGAGGCCGAGAAGAGAGCCAAGGTGGCGCAAGTCACTACTCTGACCGCTCAGCTCGAGAAGGAGAAGAAAACATCGCCTAAGTTCGAGGATGACTCGAAATACTACCAGGATAAATTCCTGCGGTTAACCAGGGAAGTCGCTGCGGGCCGACGAAGTATGAATGATGGAATGCAGGTTGTTAGCCGCCCGACTGTTGGGGCGGGCTCAAATCCTCCCCCGGCTCGGGCGGCTGATCCTATGATTGATGAGGCCACCGCAACCCCCCGCATGATTACCGCTACGCGGGCTGAAAGGGATGCCGGGCGGCTTCATAGCACAATCAACCATCTCCATTATCATACCAACCAGATTTATTCCCTTCTGAACACCACCAGCGATCAGGTCGCGCGACTTCACAGAGAAGATGTCTCCCCTGAACACCGTCAGCCGTGACCGGCTTTTGAGAACAATTTGTATTATGAATGCGGCTTGTTGATTCGGCCTTTGTTTAAACAATGCTTCTTTTTATTTTGTCTTTTATTTGAATAACCCGTGCGGGTTCTTGTTTGGCCGCTGTGTTTGTGTTCTGTTTCTTCTGTGCTTTATCCGAACTGATTTCAGGTCGCACGATCTGTGATGTATGCTTGCTTCTGTTTCCTTTGCTTCTTTTGTTTTTCTGGTGAATCTAACCATGCAGGCTATTGACCGCGCGGTTAGAAATGTATAGCCGTGGAATAGTTTTACTATTCGCAGATCATAAAAATCTATAAGTAGGGACTCTTCGAAGTCATTTTTACGATTTCCAGATGGCGCGATCTAAGAACAAGTCGCAGCGGCCTGTTAAGGTTAAAGCCGTTCGAGCGAATGCGGCCTTAGCCTTTCATTCGGCGGACCACCCAGAGTGCCGACTCACCCAGAGCGAACTGGATGAATTCGTCGCAAAACACATGGCAGGGAGTAACCTGCTCGCGCGGCTTCCTTTGCGCGACGAGCGGATTAACTCTTCCAGTCCGCACTAAATAGCCGTCCCGGTCGACCACTTCGAATATGGCTTCAAATTTCCGCTGCCACTTGAAGTCATAGCCATTTTCGACCATTACGGGGTTGTACCCGGCCAACTTCCACCGAACTCCATCGCCTCCATATACAGTTTCATATCCTACCTTCGGTTCAAGCGAACCAGTTTTTCCCTTGATCTTTTCAGGAAGTTCTTCTCGGTGCGGGCTGTCTCCGACGTGGGGACTTCAACTTTCAGGGGGCACCTCTACTTTGGATGCCACAGACTGAAAATCGTCAACCTGGCGAACAAGGTCTCAGACTGGTCGGAGCGGTTCGTAATGCTCGAAGGCAACTTCGGGCTGTTGCTGACCAACCCGCAAGTTCGGGGGGAAGAGGCCTTCCAGATCCCCCAGGTTGGAAAGATCGAGATGGACACCTTCACGTTTCTTGAGAACGAGCGGTTGGACATCAATCATTACATCCCGCTGTTCTCAGAGCTAGAGGATGTCGTTCCCGAGCACAGTAAGTTCTTCTAGACCGCTTGCATATGACCGCGCGGACTGCTTTGTTTAAACCTCTTATTTTACCTTGCAGCTGCCCACATCGTCCCTGCGAACAAGCCGGTCACTCCGGCCGGCCCGGTTCTGACCCAGAGGGAGAAAAGGCAGCGGCGAAACAGGTCGCCATCATCAGAGGAAGAGCGCCCGGCGTCTCCTGATGAATATGAGCTTCTTCATTTTTGCGGAAACCCGCCCGACCTGCAGGGCAACCCGACTGTCCTCTGGCATAGGGATGGGAGCCGCATCCGGGTGTCCACTGCACTTCCCCCATGGGGAAGTGACAAAATTAACCGCCATGCGCTAGCCGCCGGGGCCGCTATGTATGGTCGAAAGACTTTGAAGAAGCTGAGGAAGACTCCGGAAGAAGAGCTCCCCCGGCTAGCGGCGCAAGCCGGCGCATGGGGGTTCGCAGCCAATCATTTCATGGCCTTGTCGCACAGGCGGCTGGTTTCTGTCCAGAAATTTCTGGAGAAGAAGTACGAGGAGCAGGTCGCGGAGAATGCGCGGCTTCAAGAAGAGAATGTGCGGCTTCAAGAAGTCGTGGCGGTGAGTTTGATGAATGATGACGCGGCTTCTTTTATTCAGACCGAGCGACCTGATTTATTATTTTTCTTTTCTTTTTTGCAGAAACAATATGAGATGACCAACCCGGCCTTCCAAGACGAGGTGTTGCCTCATGTGGCCCAAGGGATCAACAAAGCTTTGGGTCTTATGGAAGACCGGGGCGGTCTGTGCGAAGGATTCGGGGGTACTACCTTCTCCGACCTCTTCCCTGCCCTGAAGGTTCAACTCGATGAGATCAGCCGAAGGCAGAAGGGAAAAGCCAAGGTAGGCGAGGAGGCTGAAGCCGATGCGCGCAGGGAGATCGTACTCCATCAAGGACGTGATAGAAGTGGTGGAGCCGCTGAGGAGGTCGACGCGGATGATGATGCTGATGATGATGATGATGAGGACAGCTTGTCCTCTGGAACAACTGGCTCTGCTAGCAAGACCGGGCGGTCCAGTGGTAGCGATTCATCGGATTATTCTTCCACGTCAAGTGAAGGTTATTCGCCCGACGTTGATGTGGACTCGATTTCTCCTGTCAAGAAGAAGAAGAAGTCGGCAGAATAATGCCTTTGTTTTTAACTTTATTTTTGTACAATCGCCGGTCTTTTGTTTGTTAGCCGGGCGGTTAAATTTTTGTTAAAACATTTGAAGAAATGAATAGAAATTTTACCTGTTTGATTGACCTTCTAGTATTACTTACTTGTGGCTGATGTCTTGTTTCTTTTCTTTCTTTTTACCTTTTGCCTTTTATGATCTAGCCGTGCGGTTATCCTGATCTGAGCATAAGTGATGATTTGATGATCTTGGACGATCTATATTCGAACCGTGCGATTACTCATTTAGGTCTCAGGACGTCTGATTTCTGATAATATGAACCATAACATATAGACTCATGCGACTATAATTTAGACCGGGCGGCTTCTTATCATTCAGAGATATTTTATCCTTGCCGATGTAAATAACGAATAATAACTTTGCGCGGTTTGAATTCTATCCTGGCAAGTAATACACTGCATCTTAGAGATAACTTTTTGCCTTAAGAAATAGTTCAACTCGATCGATTGAAGAATAATCCGGGCGATCAGATATTGAGATATCCAACTTAATTAATTGTAAAAGATAGGTAATGCCCGCCCGGTTAGAATACAACCCGAGCAATATATTCAGATCCAGAAATATCCAATTCAACAGAATGGAGGGATAGATAAACCCGACCGGTCAGAGCACAATCCGGGCAATCATATAATTAGCTCCATAAATATCCAATTTATAATGGATGGATAAACCCGCCCGGTTAGAATATAATCCGGGCAGTCATATAATTGTCCAAAAATACCCAACCTATAAAAGATTGACAGGACCGCCCGGTTAGAATACAACCCAGGCAACCATGTAATTATCCAGAAATACCCCAACTTATACACAATCAGACCGTTCGGTTTGAAAGTTCAGACCGCCCGATCTTAGTATCACAACCCTTTATTAGGGTAGAAGAACACCTGTACCTGCTTTAATAATATCTTCCCCGAATGGTTTTATACAAAAAACCACAAGAGGTGAATACCTTCCTGTAGAGAAAAAGGATAATCTACAGGCTCAGATGACCAAGTGGGCAGGTGGGCCTTGGCGGCGAACATTGCTTTCCTCAAGTGGTCATAAGAGCTGTAGAAATAAAGAGAAACAAGTACAGACCCAGATGACCAAGTGGACAGGTGGGCCTAGGCGGCGAACATTGCTTTCCTCAAGTGGTCATAAGGGCTGTAAGCGACTCGACTGCTCTCTTGCCTAGGGCTACAAGCTGAGTTGATCAATTGGGCAGGTGGGCCTAGGCATCGAACATTGCTTTCCTCAGAGAGATCAACTCAGTTGTGGGTCCCTCTTAGGCATCGCTCGAGAGTACCTTGGAGTATTCGATAGTCACAGACTAAGATGATCAGTTGGGCAGGTGTGGTTATGCCGCGGGGGCTATACCGACATTGCTTTCCTCAGAAGGATCATCAAAGCTGTAATTATATCCCCCTCGGGGCATGATAGAGCCAACATTCACCTAGACCTCCCTTGATGCAGGGGTGTGTCGGATATCAGCCGGGATCCAAGGTTCTGAAGACCACCGCACGGGAATTGGCAAGCTACCACTACGTGTGTGCGAAAACTCCCCGCTACACATGATCTTCATGGTTTTACGCTAATGACTACAATCCGAGGGGGTTCAAGCAGAACTTGGCGATGTCTCCGTGGTTCAGTGAGTTTGATATATGAGAAAATGCAGAAAAGAAACATCAGACATGGAGAAGTGTCAGTATGGAGCTTCTTATTAAAATATCTCAAAAAACTGCAGAAAAGTAAGGAAGACATTTCAAGGATAGAACCGTTTGAGATCGTCGCCACTCCAGGTGCGCGGGATGTCTTCTCCTTCACTTGTTTGGAGGCGATAAGCCCCACTTTTTAATGCCTCCTTGACGATGAAAGGTCCAGCCCAATTAGGATTTAGCTTCCCGACATTACCTGTTCGGGCTGCTGCATCAACCTTTTTTAATACGACGTCGCCGACAGCAAAATGCTTTACCCTAACATTTTTGTCAAAGTACTTTGCCATCCTCCTTTTAACTTCTTCTTGCCTTATTGTTGCCTCATCCTGAAGTTCTTCGATTAGATCCAAGCTGTACTTGACAGCCTCGTCATTGTATTCTACCCACGCTTCTCCTCCTTCTTTTCCGTACACAACTCTTGGAGTGACCACCTCAAACTCCACAGGAACAATAGCCTCCGAGCCATGAGACAGTTTGAATGGTGTCTCCCCTGTAGCTGAAGATGGAGTAGTACGAAGAGTCCAAAGGATGGAGGGAAGTTGATCTGCCCAGTTTCCTTTCTGATTCCAAACTTTTTTCATCAGGAGCTGCTGGATTCGCCTGTTGGCTGCTTCTACCTGACCATTGGTCCTTGGATGATGTACTGAGGAAAACCGCAGGTCAATTCCAACCTGGTCGCAAAATTTTATCATCTCGGGATTATTGAATTGTGGACCATTATCAGTGACAATTGCCAGCGGAATTCCGTGTCGGCAGACAATTTCTCCCCAGATGAAGTTTCTGATGATTTGAGTAGTAGTTCTTGCCAGTGCCTTAGCCTCGATCCACTTGCTGAAGTAGTCAATCATCACTATGATAAAGCGGCGCTGACCGCTAGCCATTGGAAAGGGTCCGATGAGATCCATCCCCTAAACTGTAAAGGGCCAGGGTGCCGTTATTGACCTAAGCGACTGAGCGGGCAGATGCTGAAGAGGAGCGAACTTTTGGCACTGCACACACCGCTTGGCAAATGCTTCAGCATCCTTTCTCATAGTCGGCCAAAAATATCCTTGCCGCAGGGTCCTCTTTTCTAAGGTTTTTGCCCCTGAATGGCTACCACATTCCCCAGAATGAACTTCCTAAAGTACGATAGGGATCTCTTCTTCTGAAACACATCGTGCTGAGGGGGAAATCAAAGTTTTTCTGTAGAGTACTCCTGCTATTAGATAATAATATGCTGCCTTCCTTTTGAATCTTCTCCGATCTTTGATGGAATGGTGAAACTCCCCTTTTGATAGAAATAACTCATAAGGATCCTTCCATGAAGGATTATGATCAATTTGCATGAGTTCTGCCTCATCTATTACCGGATGAAAGAGTTCAAAGGTCACTCCCCCTGATGGAAGACCGAACTTCGACAATTCATCTGCCTCCTCATTTTGCGTTCTTGGGATGTGCTCGATAAGAAATGCCTTGAATCTTCCGATTTCCTTTTTGGCTAATAGCAGATATTTTCGCAGAATCGGCTCCCTTGTCTCATAATTTCCCAAGACCTGGGAGGACATTACCAGTGAATCGGTTCTAACATGTACATATTCTATGCCCAACTCCTTCGCAAGCCTTAGCCCAGCCAGAAGTGCTTCGTATTCTGCCTGGTTATTTGTAACTGGAAAGAAGAACTTGATAGCTTGCTCCAGCCTGACGCCATTTGGGCTGATCAACACTACTCCGGCTCCCACAGAGTTTTTGCCAGAAGCCCCATCCACATAAATGATCCAAGCCAGAGGAGATCGTACCACCTGTTCTGGACTAAGCTCTGTTGTATCTACCAGGAAGTCTGCCAAGATTTGCGCTTTGATTGCTGTTCGGGGGATGTACGATATCTCAAATTCACTTAGTTCAATAGCCCACTTTGCCAACCTCCCTGAATGATCTGGCTTTTCAAGAATATTTTTTAGAGGATGATCTGTAATAACTTGGACAGAATGAGCCTGAAAATAAGGGCGAAGCCTTCGCGCAGACATAACCAAAGCCAAGGCCAGTTTCTCCAGGATCGAATATCTGGTTTCCGCATCCTTAAGGATGTGGCTGACATAGTATATTGGAAACTGCCTCCTCTTTTCTTCCCGAACGAGGACGGAACTCACCGCTTCTGGTCCGACTCCCAGATATAAGAATAGCTTTTCTCCCTCACGGGGACTTTGGAGTAGTGGAGTCGGAGTTAACTGTCCCTTCAACTGCTCGAAAGCCTTGTTACACTCCCCGCTCCATTCGAACTTTGATCCCCCTCGCAATGTTTTAAAGATTGGGGCACTTCTATCTCCGGATCTGGAGATAAACCTGCTCAATCCTGCCAATCTCCCCCCAAGTTGTTGAACTTCTTTAGTATTTCGAGGAGGGGTCATATCAAGGATGGCCTTCTCCTTATCTGGATTTGGTGCAAGGCCATCAGGAGTTAAGAGATGCACAAGAAATTTTCCTTTGCTTGCCCCGAACACACATTTCAATGGGTTTAATTTTAACTTGAACCTCCGCAGAGTAGCGAACGTCTCTACGAGGTCTTTCAAGTGCAATGAGAATGTTTTACTTTTGAGAAGAAGATCATCGACATAAACTTCGAGATTCCTGCACTTTTGATGTTTGAAGACGGTATCCATCATTCTTTGGTATGTTGCACCCGCGTTTTTAAGACCGAAGGGCATTACGAGATAGCAGTAACACCCATCGTTTGTGATAAATGAGGTATGCGGGATGTCAGGTTTGTGCATTTTAATTTGATGGTACCCGGAGAAGGCATCGAGGGAACTCATAAAACCATACCCAACCGCGGAATCAACTAAGACATCTATCCGAGGCAAATGGTAACAATATTTAGGGCACGCTTTATTAAGTTTGGTGAAGTCCACGCACATGCGCCACTTCCCACAAGATTTCTTAACCATTACAACATTCGACATCCACGTGGTATATTTAATCTCAGAAATGAAACCCGCTTTTAGGAGTTTGGAAACCTCCTCTCTGATGAGCAACGCCAGCTTGGTCGCCACTTCTCTCTTCTTTTGCTGGACGGGCTTGAACTCAGGAGATACGTTTAGATGATGACAAGCCACGTCTGGATCCACTCCTGGCATATCCTCCGCTGACCAAGCGAAGATATCCAGATTCCCCAACAGACAGGAGATTAGCTCCACTTTCTCCTCTTCTGACAACTCGGCGTTGATGACCAGCTTCTTTTCTGCCCCCTCAGTGATAGGAACTTCTTGGGTCGCTTGGGCAGGTTCCAAGTGAGCCCCTTCTCGATCTTTTCCTTCCTCGACGGCCTCTGGAGACTCAGCAACCTCCAGAACCTCATCCATGATCTCGGGAAGCGGAACGTCAGTGATCATGTTGACAGTTCGGACGTAGCACTCCCGAGCTACTTTTGGGTTGCTTCTAACCCGATACTGCTTTCCTTCAGCGGCGAACTTGAGGGCAAGGTGAAAGGTGGACACTACCGCCCTATACGCATTGAGAATCGGCCTCCCGAAGATAGCACAGTAGTTGCTCGGGGCATCTACTACCACGAAATTGATCAACTTTATTATTCCTCCAAGAGAGACCAGGAGCTTCACTGAACCCTCTACTTCCTTTTTCTCCCCAGAAAAACCGTAGAGGGGGTCCCTCGGTGGAGAGCAGATGCTTTCCAGTCTTCAGGGCCTCGAAAGTCGGACGAAAAAGGAGATTGATAGAGCTGCCGGTATCAATCAGAATCTTGTGGACTGTATAGTTTTCGATGATGGCCTTGATAACCACCGCATCATCGAAAGGATTAGCATTGGGGGGAAGGTCATCCTGACCAAACGTGACAATAGTGCTTTCGGGAGGAGAACTTGTAATGGCTGCCACTTCCTGCTTTAGAACCCTTGCAATGCTGGATTTGCGAGATGATTCTGCTCCAGCTCCCCCATGGATACAATAGATGTCCCCTAAGGGGCCCACATCATTGACTTCGACACATTCGGTAGAAGGATGGATGTCACCATAGTAGCCGGCGTCCTCGACGTCGGCGCATTCCCAGGTCACTTCTACTGTTTCCTTCTCCTTTTTCTTCTCGGTAGTTGGCTCAGCAATTTTATCTTTCCGAACTAGCCCCCGGAGCTTTCCTTCTCCCAGGTGTATTTCTATAAGCAGACGAAGAGCTCGACAGTCTTCAGTTAGATGTCCCCCCTCTTTATGATACTCACAATAAAGGTTCGGATTTCGATTGCGAATATCCGACTTCAGAGGAGCAGGCCTTTTGAAATCCGGCCTCTTTTGCAGAATCTGGACTACTTCGTCCATGGTGACGTTTAGGGGAGTGAATGACTCTTGCGAATCATCGTATTGAGTTGATGGAATGACTGGAGGTGGCTGCGCGGCATACTGTTGTAAATATACCGGCATGATTTGCGGAGGGGGGGGGGGGGGGGGGGGGGGGGGGGGGGGGCGGATGGAGCGGGAGCGACGGCCAACGGTGGTTTCTGATCTTGAAACCGTTGATGGCCCATAAATGGTTGCTTATTTTTTTTGTTCCTCCCCCTTTGGGAGCGGGGTTCGAAATGGGACTGATTCGATGGTGGATGACGAAAGGATGGATTTGATGGCTCCTTGTCGCTTACCAGCTTCGCGACGTAGTCTGGATTGCTCTTCTCTCCTCTGATAAACATATTTGCCAAACTTATCATTTCCTGATAAGTCTTAGGCTCCCTTATATTTGCTTCGAACTTTTGGGGGCCCTCCCTTAGGCCATGGATGAGGGCAACCCTATACAGCTCCGGGTCCACATTTTGGACTTCCATGATCTCTCTCTGGAATCGATCCACAAAACGAGCTCATGTCTCGCCTTCCCGTTGTTTTATATCGAAAAGGGCCGCCGGGCCGCTCTTTCTCTTCCTTGAGGTGGAGAATCTCAGCAGGAATTCTCTTCGCAGCTCCGTGAAACAACGGATCGACCTGGGGTGCAAACCGTAAAACCATTCCCTCGCTTGTTCTTCAAAGGAGGTTACAAGAAGCTTGCACTTGGTTGCATCAGTTAAGGTTCTGAGAGCAATGGCTGACTCGAAAGCTTGTAAATGAACCGTGGGATCAGTCTCCCCATTGAACGCTGGCAGGCGAGGTTCCCTGAAATTATTTGGGGCAGGCTCCCCTCTGACTTCGTCCACAAAGGGAGAGGTTTCTTCCATGTCTTCATATAGAGGAGCAGAGTAATAAGCCGCTGGAGCTGCGGCTATTCACGGACAAGCCGCCTGATAAGAAGACCGGGCGGCAGCTTCTGGCGGGTAGGAGTGATGAATAGGAACTTCAGGCGGGTAGGAGAGACGGGCCGCGCCCTCCTACGGGTAGGAGAGATGGGCAGCGTGAGAAGTCGCCCCCTGGAAGTCGAGGACTCGAGCTGGCATGTTGTGCGCGGCTTCCTGATAGAAGTTTTTCCTAGCCGCAGGGTCTTCTTGATGGAGCTGGAAATTAGCGGCTTGCGGTAGCGAATAAGGAGGAGGTGGAGGAAGGACCGGGGTAACTTCCTGATTAGCCGCGGCTTGTTGCGGAACTAGTCGCTCGGTTAGCATTGCTAAAGTCTGACTGATCGCTTCAAGTCGCTGATCAGTGGCCCTCAGAGCCCGCTCGGCTTCTCTCCTTGACTGTTCCAGGGCTTCCCACAAAGAGTCCTCGCTATGATCGGAGCGGTCTCCAAGGGGGAACTGACGGTCTGACATTGTGGCGAAAAGGATTTCACCGACAATCCGCGATCTGAAGGCCGCGTGTTTCTGTTGAGTCCGAGATCGCACCTCCGAGGGAAACCGGAGGCTGCGGGTTGCCGGTTACTTTTTGTGTAGAAGAATGAGACCGCTAGCAGCGGTCAAGGCCAGACTTTGCCCGCCGCGGCAAATGCCACTCCTGCGACGGGCTTTCCTTTGATTAGAAAAAGTGGTTACAGCGGGCTGCAAGTGCAGAAAAAGAGAAGCCGGTCGGTCAGACAGTCCGCAAGACGTGAAACTCGAGACCGCAGCCCAAACAAGCGAGCTCCTAGATTCGAGAGTGCGTGCCTTGTGAACAGTGCCGCCCCCTATTTATAGGCTTGGGGGCCTGCCCGAATGGGCAGGGATAGAATAACCACCTGCCCGGGTACAGGAGAAACGGGCAGGCGGTGACGGGATGCACAAAGAAGAAAAAAGAAAGAAGCCGCGCGGCTTGGCGGCTTGCTTCTCCGACCTGTCTGACTTGAGGCTGAAGATACCGGGACCAAGTCAATGATCCAGACCGAGCGTCCTCTGGCTTGAGACCGCGGTCTGTCTTCTGGGCATGGCTTGGCTGATCTTCATGAGGTAACCCCGATAGTCTCTGATCTGAAATCGCGGCTTGTTCTCCGGGTTTGAATCTTGAATCACTATGGCACAACCCGCGCGGTCTCCTTCCTGAGACCGCGGATAGCCTTCTTACTTTGGCCCTTGACGACCTTCACTCTTAGGGATGGTCCGAAAATGACATCAGACCACCCGACCTGGTTTACCTTGAGCTGAGAGCCACCGATCCTGGAACCCAGCGGCCTGACCCAACAGTTCGCCCGGTCCGAGAATGATCCAACCCGAGAAGCGATTTTCCGGGTAAACACATTGCATGAACATTATCTCACTCTTTATACATAAGTCATGCATATTTGTTTTTGTTCTAACATTGCATCTTGTGTTTTCATATTGTATTATTTTGAGCTTTAATGATTTTACCAAACACAAGTACTTGAAAAATCACTAAAAACATGCTAAAAGAGCCTTCAAATCTAATCAATATACTCTTAAATTTCAACTGAAGTAAGGTTTCTTTATAATACAAATGAATCATAAAAAAGATTTTTCAAAACATCAAAATTTAGTGTTCTATTTTGGCGTTAAGAAGTTAACGCCTGGCGTTAGCTCCTTTGCTCCAGAATATATATTTTTTGTTTTGAATTATTTCTGGTATTATTTTAATATTTTGTGTGTGTTTTATTTCTCTGTTTGTAAAAAGTTTTCTATCTTTTTATTTCCTTTAAAACAAAATTTTATTTCTTTTAAAAATATATATATGTATTTTCTCATGCATTATTTTTGTTTATTTCTCTGGCATAGAATATCATTTACTGAAAGGGCTATTAAAGACTTCTATGTTTTTCAGAGAATATATATATAAAAAAAACAAATACAAAATTACAAAACAATTTCAAAGAACAAAAATATGTTTTTTATGTGTGTTTATTGTTTTGTGCATATATAAAAAAAATCCAAAAGTTTATAAAAACTGATTGTTATTCATTGCCATTGTCAAGGATGATTAATTATATCAATTAAAGATTAAATACAATGTTTAATTTAACTTTCAAGTTTCTTAAAAAAACATTGTTTTGTATTTATCATGCCTTGAATATTATCTTGTTATGTGCAATGAAATTGATTGTAGATAAACATGTGTAGAAATGCTTAGCATGCCTCTAAGTATGAGTAATGTATTATGTTTGATAATGATTCATTCACTCACTTATTTTTGATAACCTACATGTGTTTACAATCTTATTCTTACATGATTGTGTAGTGTAATAACATAAATAATTAAAATGCTTAAATAGATTACCTACACAACATTGAATTGGATATTACAATTCTGTCTTTCATGCACTTATTCATTAGAGAAATGTGGTTTAAAATGCTATGTTTGCAAAATAAGTGAATTCGGAGTTCTTAGTCACTAAACTAAAAAGCAAATAATGAATGACAAGGAAAACTCCACCAAGCACTACTCACCCTCCTGATAAGTCATAATGAGCATTGTGAGGTTGATCACCTTGGCTAAAGAATTGTAAAGTGTCTTGTAGCAAACAATTTATACACCACTTCTCTTTAGTACACCGGATCACAATAAAAATGAAAATAAAGCTAAAAAGTATAAATGTGATCCCCAAGCACTACTTTGCACCCTGATAAGTCTTAATAAGCATTGTGTGTGGAGAGCACCTTGGTAGTTGTATTCTTTATTCATGTGCATTGAAATATTGTGGAAGTAATAGTATTTGTGTATTTTAATGTTGTGTTATTTCATTATATATGTCATGTGTTTTTGATTGATTCACTTGTATACTTTATCAAAACACTATTTTGTACACATCATTATCTTTCATAAAACTTCTACTCATGAGAATTGGATCCTAATGCTCATCTACTCAAATCTCTACAAACTTAAGTAAATGCACTATATAACAAAGCATGATCGCTACCATGTTTATGTTTACTTGAAATGCAAATTTTATTACATTGTAGTTTGTGTATCTTTTCTTGATATTATGAAATCATGATTGCAATATTATCTTAATGGAATAGCATCTCTTCAATCTTTAACTCAAACATCAACTTTTCAAATTTAAAACTCATTATCCTTTATATGATTTTATCTTCTAAAAATGATGTTTGTGTTTAAAAGTGCTTATTCTTCTGCTAAGTTTACCACGTATGCTCATTCATGTCTATTATTTTTAACACCATGGTTTCAACAAGTGGTATCTTGAAATAAGAATGCTTACTTTATCATTTCTGTTATGTTGCTTACTACTTTATGTTACATCATGCTTATGTTTTTTTTTTCTTAACAAGTAGTATTTAACAAACTTTTGATTGCATCTTATTTTTCTTCTCGACATAAAATATATTACTCCTTATTATACATACTCACTCCTAAACCCTCTTTTGATTCTACCAAAAGGGGAGATTAAATTGCATAAATCTAATATTTAGGGGGAGTGCATTATAATAATATTAAACTCAAAAAAGGGGTATATTTGTAGGGGGAGTAATCATATAGGAGGTGCATACACTATCATATGCTCGATCATGAAAATCCTTCAATAAGTGGTTCCTTATCTATCTTAAAAGATACACTCATCCCTACCCACTTTTGTTAATAACAAAGGGGGAGAAGAAATCGAGAAATCTAGTAAAATAGATATTTAGGGGGAGTAAATTATAAGAGAACACTTATGTAGGGGGGGGGGGACTTCATATAGAAAGAATATGCATTATCGCTATCAAATCTATCATGCTTTTAACCTATTATTCATGCATATCTTATTACCGCACTTATCTATAAACACAAATGGTTTTAAGTTCACTAATTTATCATACAGGTATTTATTATTATCAAAAGGGGGAGATTGTTGGAGCCTATGTTCCGCATCTCTTGGTTTGAGAACAACAAATACCGTGTTGTATTTGATCTTGTATTTTGTGTGTTAATAGTATGCAGGTTGTACAGGAACTATAGCTACACATCCCTATGAATAGTTTGATTATAAATGACTCTCTGGAAAGATAGCTAACGCTCGCGTTAGTAGTTAACGCCCAGCGTTATCAATCGCTGAGAAGAAAACCGCTGAGACGAAAACCGCTAAGAAGGAAACTGCGTTCAACGAATTGAACCTGTTTTCAACGAACTCTGAAGGCGCTTGACGAAACCTGAAGGAAGCTGCGTTCGACGAATGAGGAGTTCTGTTCGACGTAATTTCCTGCACTCGATGAACTTGCGCTCGACAAGCTGCGTTCGACGAATGAGGAGTTCCGTTCGACGAAATTTCCTGCGCTCGATGAACCTGCGCTCAACAAGCTGCGTTTGACGAACGAGGAGTTCCGTTTGATGAACTGATCCTGCGGTTGACGACATTGCGCCCGACAACTGCGTTCTATGAACTTGAAGTTCTGTTCGACGAAATTGATTCCATTCGATGAAAGTTTGTTCTGCCACGATCTCGGCGGTTTTCATGATCCTGACGGTTGCGATTTTTCCATTCGACGAAGGGTGCGTTCGACGAAGGCGTGTTCGACGAAATCAGTCCCATTCAACGAAATCGGTTCTGTCACGCTCCCGACTTTATGCACGATGTCAGCAACTGTCGTACACGATTCACTAACGTCGGGCGGTATCCTTAACACGCGTGTTAGCTTCCGAGGCTATTTAATGTACATCCCCTCTCATTCTAGAGAAGATATGATTCTAGAATTCTGATACTTTGGAGAGAGGTTCGTGTTCAACAATTAAGAGATCTCCCTTGGGCTAACATGAAGATCTAAAGAAGATTTTGAAGGAGAAGGTCTACAACGCATATTCCATACGAAGGACGATCGTTTCAAGAACGCCAACATCTACATCAACTTCGTCTTCACCTTCAAAATTTCTTGGTGAGTTTCTCTTTACTTATCCTGTAATCTTTTATTTTTCCTTTTGTATTTTGTGTGGAGAAATCGTTCGGTGAGAACGTCGGATTCCGGGAAGGATTCCGTGGGTAAATTTGCCTTATGTTGGCGACTAGGTCCTTATGCGGTTTAGGGGGTAATTCGTCGCCTTGTGCATGGCGACTAGGTCGAGGGTAGATCTAGGGGGTGGCTAGAGGCCTTATCTGGGAATAGATAGGCTATAGCCAACCGGTCCTTGGGAGAAGGACCGGTGAAACAACAAAAAGTGTTTTTACATATTTTCGCCTTGATTTCTAGCATTATAGAAATTAAACATTTGTGTACTCAATTTATTATGAAATAAAATCATGTCTTTTAAGGTTCTATTCAATTGATTTTATTTCTTATCCAAGAATGTTTTAATTTCTATTTTCATCAAAGTATTAAAATTAACATTTGTATAATTATCTTTGAAATACAATAATTATTTTCATTATCTCTGATTTTCTGGAATTGTATTTCATTTGAGATTTCATAAGTAAAATCACTGTGGCAATCTTTTTGTTCTGAGGAATATTCTCTGGAGAGCTAATGCCCAGCGTTAGGACTTAACGCCAGGAGTTAACAACAGTCAACAAAAAGTTTTGTTTCAATTATTTAAAAAGGAATCTTCATTACAATCCAATGTTGAATATTAAAATATATTTTTCTATAAAATATTCTGAAACTTCAGTCTCAAACTCTGATAAATTTAATTAAGATCTAAATTTCATAGAACTCTTATTCACCCCCCCCCCCTCTAAGGGCGCTGTAAGATCCAACAATAAGACTATATGAGCTTTCCTTATAAGTTAAGGTTACATTTCTGCAATGTTAGATAGATGTACCTCTTTTACATATTTAGTTGCTCTTATTTCCATTATATATATATAACCCTTGCAGAAGAATTGTTAGTGATTATTGTACTTGCTAGTAGATTTCGGTTTACTAGATCTTATGATATTGGTTTATTACTATGTGAATGAGAGAAATGTCATCTGCTTGTACATTACCCTCTGTTGTCCTTCGCTTCTTCCTCTCGTACGGTGCCTAGGATTCACGGGAGGAGGGGATGAGGAAACCGCTTAGTCTTTTGACTAACGATCGGTGGACCATATTATTTTAGGAGCCGATATGCCGGAGCAGTAGGACCCCATCCAGGAGACTAGGACAGGAGGATAGGATGAAGAAATGCAGCCAATACCCATTGTTGCAGCAACAACTACAGAGACGAGTGACTTTTGTAGTGAGGATGTTGATCTACTGGGCATAAGCCCACATTCATTTTAGTACTTTCTCATTGTGGACAATTGTATTATGATATATATAATGTGATTTTGTGGACTTGTCTAATTTAACGTTTCTATTGCTGTGATATATGGTTGGCCTGGATGATGTTGATTAGCCGGCAAATCGTCGTATGGTGGTGGCGACCATCCCATGAGTTGGTGCCACCGCAAGACGGCGGTTCTGGGCGGTAAGACCCGAGAACGAATGCAAAAAAGGGTCTTACCCATGGTCTCCATCAAGCAGATGACGGACACCTTCAAGTGTCGACTTTTTGCCATAACCTTCCAAGAAAAGGCCCGGGATTGGTTCCACCAGATGCCTGCTGGAAGCATCTACTATTTCGAGGACCTGCGCATAGGCTTTCTGCTTCGCTTCTCCACTTCCAAGAAGAGGAAGAAGGGCTCGGAAGCCCTTTTCCTTATCAAGCAAGGGCCGCAGGAAATGTGTAACACCCCAAAAATCATAGTTCAGCGAGGTAGGCGGAGTGGTAGTGCTGCGCTCGGAGTAGGCTGAAATTTCACTGTCCAAAGCAGTGTGCATGACCATTTCTCCTCTTCGCGCACGACCACTGGTCGTGAGCCAGTGATCGTGCGCTCTTGTCAAGGCAAAGAGAGCTGTCGGGATGCTCACTGTCCAAAGCAGTGCGCACGACCATTTCTCCTCTTCGCGCACGACTGCTAGTCGTGCGCCAGTGATCGTGCGCCCTGTTTATTCTGCTCCGTAAAGAAGAGCGGAGAAGACGATCCGACCGATCAAAAATATTGGAAATCGATCCAATGCCTGAGAGGGTTTGCTGGAGGGTTTTAGGGCTTTGGAGAGGGGTTATTCCCTCATAATTTCTAGGCTTTTCTCTCTCCTAAGCTTGAGAAAGAAGAAGGGGCAAGGAGGAAGAAGAAGGAGATTCCGCCATTGACGGAGCTTCGGAGCTCCGATTCGCGAGACGTTTCCAGATCTGGAAAGTGCAACCCGGTGCGGTTCTTTCCCTCCGATTGAAATCTCAGATCTATGGCGAGGAAGAGAGCTCCAAGGGTAACGATTCTTTCTCCCGGTCTTAGGACGTGTTCTTTGTCCTCTTTTTCTCTTTCTATGCTTGCATGAGGACTCCCTTTCACCAAATGGGTGAAGTGTAGGATTTCCTCTAGTTCTTCGGAACTCCGGGTCGATTGTGTCCGTCCCCGGCTTATTGCATTTAGAAATCCGGTAGTCGTGTGGATTTAGGCATTGTGTGTGAAGCCTATTCGTGGCCGTGAGCCCGAATTGGTGATGCTTGATTTGCGATGTTGCATTTAGGTTAGGCCTAGAATGCGTGCCGGAGAATGACTCCGTGAGATTATCTATAGTATTGCGGGACTTGAGATTAGGGGTCATGTGAAGATCCTAACGAAATCCCCTTGCTTGGAGAGTGGTGGAATGCAAACCTTCACCACATACTTGAAGTGAGTCGTTGTATACCGTCTTCGTTGGTTGTTCTAGTGAAGCCTAAGTCCACTTGGTTGGTTTAGGTGCGTAACTTATCATGATTGGGAACACCCGTCGGCATTTTCTTGCGAACGGGCCGAGGTAAAGCTACACCCGCATCGTTGTTGTTAACGCGATGATTTGAGCAACGGGCACAAGCTTGTACCGAACCTACACCATGCGTATCGGCGAGAGGGGGAAACCTCGAGACACCGTGTGATCATGGGATAGACCTATTTGGGAGGGTTCCTCCAATAGGTAAATGCTCAAGCGTTACTAAGCTCTTTAGCTTAGCTGGTTACGTGTGGTCGTGAGAACCCACGGTCATGGTTTTGGATTGATGTTATGATTAGCCTCATGCGTTGCTTAGGCAGTTGTGGGGAACCTTCGGGTGGACCCAACCAACATCATGTGCATTCTCAGGATCAACTCTATTTGTTGCTACACCTAGAAGATTGATTGTGCTTGAAACCTCACCTTGTGTAGTTTGCACCTTCCTTTTAGTACTACTTGCTGCTAGTACGACTTGTTTGCAGGGAAGAAGCTCCGCCACCCGGAGAAAGGGGTGGGGTCATTATAATTTGGTCAGCTATGCTGACCTTTGCTTTGTTTGCCACCTCTTGGTGGATTCTTCTGATGCAGGTGCAGGTGAGCCTAGCGGGAAATAGCGGGCGGTGGCCCTTTTTGTTGCGTTGGCCCTCGAAGGCCAGCCTCTTTTCTACTTTTCATGTATTGCCGGCCTGCGTGCCGAAGTATGTTTAGGGAGTTTTGTACGTTTTGGAATGTAAGGTCTTAAGGACGTAACTCTACACTTTATTTTTTCTTTCCTGTGATAGTGGACTATTCTAAAAGAAATGTTAAATCTTTATGCTTCCGCTTATGTTTAGTATACTCTGGTGTAGTTCTTTTCTGTATATCTCCTTTTAACGCCTAGCTAGTGTGGTTAGTATAGCGTGGGGTCCCGGCCGGACCAACTGTTATATTATTTGTACTGGCAGGGTGTTACAATTTGGTATCGGACTTAGGGCGTCGATCTGTAGTTTAGCGAATTCGGGACGAATTCCTTTTAAGGGGTGGTGTGCACGGGATGTGCATTCACCTAAAACGACAAAAACTAATAAGAATGTCCACTTAGGAATGGAAAAACATACTTGTTTGCGGAACCTGAGCGTTCCATGATTGTTGTTTGCTATGTTTTCAGTCACTAAATTGTGTATTGCACGATTATAGGTGACTAGGAGTGCTGCGGGGCAGTCTCGACCCCGTAACACTACTGAAAGTAGTGCGTCGGCTGAGGTGCCAACGACCACTCCTCCTGCTGAGATGATCAGGTTAATCGCAGAAGCTGTCTTCGCGATGATCAATGCTCAACCGCAAAGGCTTGCACTTGGCAAACTTGCGGTGGAACCGAGGATGGAGACCCCTGTGCCAGTGGCTGCAGTGGAACCTGCAGTGGTGCCAAGGGTGGAGCGTCGTGTAGAGCGTGTAGCTGTTGCGCAAGCGCGTGATCAACAACTGCAGCACTTTCTAAGCTTCCACCCTCCAACTTTCTCAGGGACCGGATCCCCAACGGAGGCGGAGGACTGGCTGTCAACGGTTAGAAAAACTCTAAAGGCTACAGCAACGGAAGAAGCTATGATGGTCACCCTAGCCACCTTTCTCCTTAACGGAGAAGCAGAGCTTTGGTGGGCAGAGCAGGAAGCGCATAAGTTTGAAGGTAAGGATATTACCGAGATCACTTTGGCGGAGTTCTCAAAGTCGCTTCTTCAGAGATATATTCCCTCTGCCCAACGCATTGCGTTGCAGAACCAGTTCTTGAAGTTAACTCAAGGCGATAGATCGGTGGACGAGTAATTGCACGAGTTTACTAGATTGGGCCGCTATGCGGTGTTTTTGGTTGAAGAGAGGAAATGAAGACGAACAAGTTTTATGAAGGTCTTCGGGATGAGTTGAGGCTGCTCCTTGTAGGCCTAATGACGTTTGGCTTCCATATGATGGTGCAAAGCGCCAGATCTCTAGAGTTGGACATGAAGAGGGTACATGCAAAGGGCGTGGCAAAGAAACCTGAATTTCATGCGCCGACCTCTCACTCCAAATCTGAGTTCAGGAGGAACAAAAGGAAGTTCAAGTCTGCGGAACCAACTCACTCAAATGTGTCGGGAGATACGACTACACGTGGTCCAATTACATGTTTCACTTACGGAAAGGTGGGACACAAAGCAAACGTGTGTCGCAGTGGTCCCCCGAGGCCAGAGAACCAAGCGATGGACTATGCTCGTGCTGCGGGTCTTGCAGAAAATGGCAAAGCTGCAGAGTCTACTGCTTCCCAGCACATTCCGACCCAGCCGAGAGTTTACTCGCTTGGCCAGCAAGAAGCCATACGACAAACTGATGTCGTCACAAGTGTGAATTAAATGTTAGCTTTTACATAGCTATGTGTGATTGATACTGTTGTGCGACTTTATGTTTGATTTATGTGCAATTAGGTTTCGTCCTAATTTTCAACTATCCGGCGAGAGCTCTATTTGATATGGGAGCATCACACTCTTTTCTGTCTACGGGCTTCGTGGTGCGAATCGGAGTGTCGTCAACCTTAGCAAAAGATAGATTGGAGGTAGTGCTACCTAACGGGTCTCGCATGAGTGCGGCTAGGAAGAGTCGTGTGAAGGTGCGGATCAGAAATCAGGATTTCGACTTGGAAGCGTCGTTATTACCGTTAGCTAAATTTGATGTGATCTTCGGCATGGACTGGCTCTCGGAGCAGCGAGCATGCATAGATTGCAATTCAAAGGAGATCACTCTGGGAAAGAACACCGAAGACGAAACCACGTTCGCAGGTATGCGAGGAGCGAGCAAGACACTGATGTTTGCTCTCCAGGTGGTTAAGGTGGTGAGAAAGGGCGCGGAATTGTTCTTCACTCTGTTGGAGGCTTCGGAGCCAAAGCCCAGGTTATGCGATGTCCCAGTTGTAGCAGAGTACACCGATGTGTTTCCTAACGAACTCCCTGGGGCTCCGCCTTAGTGGGAGATTGATTTCTGTATTGAGCTGGTGTCAGGTGCCAAACTTGTGGCCCACTCACCGTACCGGATAGCGCCAAAGGAATTGGCAGAGCTGAAGGTTCAATTGCAAGAGCTGCTAGAGCAAGGCTACGTACGTCCAAGTTCATCGCCTTGGAGTGCACCGGTCCTCTTTGTGAAAAAAAAGGACGGGAGCTTGCGTCTATTTATCGACTATCGAGAGCTGGATAAGTTGACCGAGAAGAACCGATACCCGATTCCAAGAATCGACGATTTATTCGACCAACTGGTTGGGTCGACGGTATACTCTAAGCAAGACTTAAGGTCCGGTTATTACCAACTGCGTATAAGGGAATGTGACATTCCAAAGACAGCGTTCAGTACCCGCTTTGGGCACTATGAGTTCACCGTTATGCTGTTCGGTCTATCTAATGCACCGTCGGTATTTATGGACTTAATGAATAGAACGTTCCGAGACTATTTGGATCAATTTGTGATTGTCTTCATCGACGACATTTTGGTATACTCTCATTCGGAGGAGGAGCATGCAGAGCATCTGCACGCAGTTTTGAGCACCCTGAGGAGGAGTCAATTATATGCCAAGTTCGCCAAGTGCGAGTTTTGGCTATCGTCAGTAGCATTCCTGGGTCATGCTGTTAGTGGGGATAGAATTGCGGTTGATCCGTCGAAAATAGAAGCGATCCGAGCGTGGCCTGTGTTGAAAAACGTAGCAGAAGTCTGAAGTTTCTTAGGACTTGCCGGCTATTATAGGCGCTTTGTGGAGAACTTCTCGAGGGTCGCACTCCCTCTCACTAAACTGACTAGGAAAGATCACAAGTTCGACTGGTCGCCCGAGTGCGCTCGAGCTTTTGAAGAACTGAAGAGCCGTCTGACCACGACGCCCATTCTATGCTCGCCATATGGTACGGAGGGCTACGAAATTTATAGTGACGCCTCGGGGAGTGGTTTGGGTTGCGTCCTAGTGCAGTTCGGAAAGGTAATTGCCTACGGCTCCCGACAACTGAAGGTTCATGAAAGGAACTACCCGGTCCATGATTTGGAGCTAGCGGTCGTGGTTTTCGCCCTCAAGCTTTGGAGGCATTACTTATATGGCGTGAAGATCGATATCTTTACTGACCACAAGAGCCTCAAGTACCTGCTGGATCAAAGGGAGTTGAATATGCGTCAGAGGAGGTGGATGGAATTCCTTGGGGACTACACCTTCGACATCAAATATACTCCTGGTAAGGGAAATGTAGTTGCGGACGCGTTGAGTCGTCGGGCTCCTGCTCAAGCAAATTGGATTTTGATGCATGATGAGCATCTAATCCGCGAGCTAGAAGTTATGGAGATCATTTGCGTCGATAGAAGAGTGTCTCCTTCAGCATGCTTGAACTGGATGGAGGTTCAATACGACCTCGCCGACCGAGTTTGACAAGCATTGGAGCTGGATGAGAGCATGAAACGCTATAAAGCGGAGACCGTTGTTGGGCCAAACGCTGATTTTTCTTTCGAAGATGGCCTTATGTGGAAGAATGGCAGATTGTGCGTCCCAAATGTTGGTACATTACGTGCAAAGTTGATGTACGAGGCTCATCATACCAAGTACTCGATCCATCCTGGGAGCACGAAAATGTACATGGATATGAAGAAACTCTTTTGGTGGCCGGGTATGAAGAAAGACATTGCCCTCTATGTGGCCAAGTGTCATACTTGCGCGTTGGTGAAGGTGGAATGTCAACGTCCCGGTGGGTTTCTGAAGTCATGGGCAATTCCGGAATGGAAGTTCGATGATATTTCGATGGATTTCGTGCACGGATTGCCGAGAACGCAACATGGAAACAACGCCATCTAGGTGATCGTGGACCGATTGACGAAGGTATCACACTTTATTCCGAACTGGAAGGATGATTCTATGGAGAAGCTGGAAAAGTTGTACGTCGATAACATCATATGATTGCATGGGATTCCCCGTATCATCGTCAGTGATCGCGATGGGCGGTTCACATCAAATGATTGGAGGCTGATTCATCAATTATTGGGTACCAAGCTAAAGTTTAGCACGGCCTTCCACCCGCAAACGGATGGACAGACCGAAAGGACCAATAGGACAATGGAGGACATGTTGAGGATGTGCGCCCTAGACTTCAGAAAGAGATGGGAGGACCATCTCTATATTATTGAGTTTGCTTACAACAACAGCTACCAAGCAAGTATAAAGATGGCCCCTTTCGAGGCTCTTTATGGTAGGAAATGTCGCACACCATTATCTTGGGCTGAAACGGGCGACACTAAGTTGTTGAAATGCAAGGATGTGGAGGAGGCAAATACATCGATTCTGGCTATTCGGGAGCGGTTGCTCATTGCCCAAGATCGGCAGGAAAAATACTACAATGCAAATCATCGGAATGTCGAGTTCGCTGTTGGCGACTGGGTTTATCTCAAGATCAAACCGTTCAAAGGAGTATCGAGGATCCGACGCTTGAAAAAGCTATGTCTGAGGTACTTAGGACCGTTCGAGATCTTGGAGCGCATTGGTGAAGCTGCCTACCGGCTTGCTCTATCTTCGGAGCTGAGCGGGTTGCATGATGTATTCCACATCTCTGTGTTGCGGAAGGCTGTAAAGGAGCCAAATCTTGTTGCTGCGGTCAGCGAAGTGTCGGTAGATGGTGGGCTAGCGACGAAAGTCAAACCCATTTGCATTGAAGACACTGAAGTGAAGTAGTTGCGGAACAAGTCCTTTCGGATGGTGAAAGTCCGTTGGAATAATTGCGGGCGAGAGGAACTCTCTTGGGAAAGGGAGCAGTCGATGCTTGCGGAGTACCCCGAGCTATTTCTCTCAGGTATTTATAACTGTATTTTCTGCTAATACTATTTTTGAAATTTCGGGATGAAATTCTTTTAAGGGAGGTGGAGTTGTAACACCGCAAAAATCGTAGTTCAGCGAGGTAGGCGGAGTGGTAGTGCTGCGCTCGGAGTAGGCTGAAATTTCACAGTCCAAACCAGTGCGCATGACCATTTCTCCTCTTCGCGCACGACCACTGGTCGTGAGCCAGTGATCGTGCGCTCTTGTCAAGGCAAAGAGAGCCGCCGGGATGCTCACTGTCCAAAGCAGTGCGCACGACCATTTCTCCTCTTCGCGCACGACCGCTGGTCGGGCGCCAGTAATCGTGCGCCCTATTTATTCTGCTCCGTAAAGAAGAGCGGAGAAGACGATCCGATCGATCAAAATATTGGAAATCGATCCAACGGCTGAGAGGGTTTGCTGGAGGGTTTTAGGGCTTTGGAGAGGGGTTATTCCCTCATAATTTCTAGGCCTTTCTCTCTCCTAAGCTTGAGAAAGAAGAAGGGGCAAGGAGGAAGAAGAAGGATATTCCGCCATTGACGGAGCCCCGCAGCTCCGATTCGCGAGACGTTTCCAGATCTGGAAAGTGCAGCCCGGTGCGGTTCTTTCCCTCCGATTGGAATCTCGGATCTATGGCGGGGAAGAGAGCTCCAAGGGTAATGATTCTTTCTCCCGGTCTTAGGACGTGTTCTTTGTCCTCTCTTTCTATTTCTATGCTTGCATGAGGACTCCCTTTCTCCAAATGGGTGAAGTGTAGGATTTCCTCTAGTTCTTCGGAACTCCGGGTAGATTGTGTCCGTCCCCGGCTTATTGCATTTAGAAATCCGGTAGTCGTGCGGATTTAGGCATTGTGTGTGAAGCCTATTCGTGGCCGTGAGCCCGAATCGGTGATGCTTGATTTGCGACGTTGCATTTAGGTTAGGCCTAGAATGCGTGCCGGAGAATGACTCTGTGAGATCATCTATAGTATTGCGGGACTTGAGATTAGGCGTCGTGTGAAGATCCTAACGAAAGCCCCTTGCTTGGAGAGTGGTGGAATGCAAACCTTCACCACGAACTTGAAGTGAGTCATTGTATACCTCCTTCGTTGGTTGTTCTAGTGAAGCCTAGGTCCACTTGGTTTGTTTAGGTGCGTAACTTATCGTGATTGGGAACACCCGTCGGCGTTTCCTTGCGAACGGGCCGAGGTAAAGCTACACCCGCATCGTTGTTGTTAACGCGATGATTTGAGCAACGGGCACAAGCTTGTACCGAACCCACACCATGCGTATCGGCGAGAGGGGGAAACCTCGGGACGCCGTGTGATCATGGGATAGACCTGTTTGGGAGGGTTCCTCCAATAGCTAAATGCTCAAGCGTTACTAAGCTCTTTATCTTAGCTGGTTACGTGTGGTCGTGAGAACCCACGGTCATGGTTTTGGATTGATGTTATGATTAGCCTCATGCGTTGCTTAGGCGGTTATGGGGAACCTTCGGGTGGACCCAACCAACATCATGTGCATTCCCAGGATCAACTATATTTGTTGCTACACCTAGAAGATTGATTGTGCTTGAAACCTCACCATGTGTAGTTTGCACCTTCCTTTTAGTACTACTTGCTGCTAGTACGACTTGTTTGCAGGGAAGAAGCTCCGCCACCCCGAGAAAGGGGTGGGGTTGTTATAATTTGGTCAGCTGTGCTGACCGTTGCTTTGTTTGCCACCTCTTGGTGGATTCTTCTGATGTAGGTGCAGGTGAGCCTAGCGGGAAATAGTGGGCGGTGGCCCTTTTTTGCTGCATTGGCCCTCGAAGGCCAGCCTCTTTTCTGCTTTTCATGTATTGCCGGCCTGCATGCCGAAGTATGTTTAGGGAGTTTTGTACGTTTTGGAATGTAAGGCCTTAAGGCCGTAACTTTACACTTTATTGTTTCTTTCCTGTGATAGTGGACTATTCTAAAAGAAATGTTAAATCTTTATGCTTCCGTTTATGTTTAGTATACTCTGGTGTAGTTCTTTTCTGTATATCTCCTTTTAACGCCTAGCTAGTGTGGTTAGTATAGCGTGGGGTCCCGGCCGGACCTACTGTTATATTATTTGTACTGGCAGGGTGTTACAAAATGCTGGGGTCATACGTTGATCACTTCCAAGAAGATATCCTCTTAGTCCAGGAGGTTCCAGGGCACACTCTGATGTTGGCATTCAAGCTCAGACTACAACTAGGATTCTTCAAGATGGAGATCACCCACAATCCTCCCTTGTCATTCGCGGAACTGATCGATCGATCCGCGAGGCGGATCGAAGGTGAGGCGACAAGCCTAGAGTTCATGGCCAAGATGGCCAGGCTGGAGGGAGGCGAGGAGAAAGAATAAGTCGGAGGCAGTAGGCAGGAGGCAAAGAAGTAGGAAGAGCTGAGGAGGTAGGAAGGGAGAGTGTCCCGAGAGAATAAGGATCAACGAGATCAGGAGAGGAGGTTCCTGGTTCAGCTAAACATGATGGCCTGGAGACCCATAGGAGGAGGTTACCCTCGGAGGCAGGGAAGAAGGTTTTCTCTTGAACGCCGGGACCGATGTCGTTGATGAGTCCCATTTATATACACATTTATGGACTCATCTGGGTCGTATGTCTAGTCGATGCACTACACTTTAGGAATGTTTTCGATCATATTTGTTATTCCTTGCTAGGTGCACTCTTAGGCCCATTTCGATGTGCATTCACGCTCTTTGTTATTGGGGGTAAGCACATGGTGCTCCCCATCCATTTCTCTATGTTTATCTAGTGCTGGAGGTGTTTTACCAGTTGTTTTATCTTGTATATAGGTGGTCGGATCATCCAGTTCCACCCCCCCCCCACCCTAGAATTCATGATTGTGTGCAACACACGGTCGTGCGTTTCCATGACGCACGGACGGTTGCGGTCGTGCGTTCTCATCTGGGCAGAAAATGGGAGATCTGAGTTTGGTCGTGCGTTTTGACACACGGGCGGAATTGCCCGTGCGTGAGTAAAACGCACGGTCTCCTGTTTCTTCCTGTTTTTAGCTTTTCTGAATTTACCCGTGCGTTTTGACGCACGAGCGGATTTGCCCATGCGTGAGTAAATCGCACAGGCGGCGCAGCTTCGTCTTCATGCCAGTTTTTATCATTAATTATCGCACGGGCAGCGCACGATCGTGCGTTCGTCCGTGCGTGACTAAAATTCCGCATGTTTAGTATTTAAAGCAGGAAATCTGCAGCATTAGAGAGGATTCCGGGGAGGCCGATTCCCTTCGTGGGAAAAGCGGAGGAACCCCGACATTTTCTCCCTTTCCACCAGAGGAGACAAGAGGAGACCATTTCCAGCGATCTCCTTCGCCATTCCTCCATCCGGGAGCATTTGCAAACATTCTCCGCCACTAGTTCAAGCATTCTTCGCCGAGGAGACCATAGAAGCGCTGAAGATCGTTGGAGCGGTGACAGCCTCCTTCGAGTCCGCACACCATCTGAGGGCCGAGCCCGCAGAGAGCCCGACAACCTCTCACTCCGGCCGAGAACCCACGACGCGGTGACATCTTCTATGTGGTCCTTTCTAAACTTTTATGCTTGTGCTTTCTCTTTGTGTTGTTGTACGAACGCTTGTTAGGTTAATGTTATGTATCCTTGCTTGTGTTCATGTGCAATGATGATGTGGTGGTAAGAATAGCTTTCGTTGTTGTTGTGATAGCCTAGGTTGTTTGTGTGTGAAGCCATCTAGCAATTGCTAGTGGTGATGTTGGCGAAGAGGTGAATACGACCCTCACAAAACCCCGCACTGTGGCAATTTCACCCACATACCAAAGCGCGGCATCGCGGCCGCTGCACTCGCCCCCACTTTGCAAAGAGGTGTGTGCGACCCTCAACCATCATAGTTACTTTCCATCCATGCGCTTTCCGAAGCACGGCAACGCGGCCGTTGCATCCATCCCGCCTTGCGAAGCGGAGTTTTGACCCGCATCTTATTTCTGCAATAGCTTAGGACACCAATCACAACGCCCTTGTTTTTACTTTCTTTTACTCGTCGAAACAATTACCTCACTCTACTTTCTTGTCACCATATCCTGCATTCCTCAAGAGATCGACATTCGGGGAAGTTATTCCCTATTTTATTACTTGAGCGACCGGTGCACTGTCGTCGTATCGCATTTCGTGCTTGCTAATTAGCGGTGCTGAAATTGCGCATCAAGTTTTTGGCGCCGTTGCCGGGGAATGCAGGCGTGATGAGATTTTGGTTGTGAATCGATTGTTTTCGATTAGGTCTTTTATTCTTTTTAATTTACTCTTTTCCATGCTATTTTCTTCTTCTATATCATGTGGGCACATTTGAATATCCAATGTCGTTGGTGTGGGGACACGTCCCACGCTAGTGATAGGTGTCCCAAAGAGTATGGTGTTGTTCAGAAACTGTACGGATCCCATAAATCTTTTGGCTCCTCTACTGCGCCTCCGATGTCGCACCATTACATGTCTACAACACCTTGGGTGCCGGCGAAGCCGGTGAAGCAGTGTTTATTTTGCAAAAGTAGAGAGCATGCCTTGAAGGACTGTGCTGATTACCTTCGCCAACTGGAGGATGACGATGAGCCGGATATCCAGATCGTCCCATCTTCGAATTCTGCGAGCACAGACCCTTCCTCTGGTCACGTGTCACTTCCACCTTCACTTTTTGAAGGCTCTGGAATCGACACGTGCATCAGTGTCCCTCATGACTCCATTTCTGATGCGCCCCCCATACCTCTTCGGTTCATGTACCACTTTGCGTAGATTTGTGCCCTTGTGTGGAGAGTGAGCCCGAACTCTTATGTGGCACGTCTTCTCCCACTACACACGAATCTACATCTATTTCTGATATTGTCATTGAGGTCAATTTGCAGGATGTTGTAGACTTGCGCGGTGTCGTGCCCACTCTCATGGAGGAGGACAGTCTCGATTGTGCTGAAGCAACTGTTTCGGTCCAGTGTGAGGAAGTCCCAGTTTTAGAGGAGGCTATTGCGTGCGCTGTCAAGTCTAGTGAATTCTTTGATGACATCATCAGTTTGTCATTACCGCACCCTATGGGGGATGAAGCCGGGATTATCCCCTCAGATGAGATTTCTTTTAGTTTTTCTTCTAATTTATTTCCTGACCCCCTTTCTTTATGTACAAGGATACAGGATGCCCCTCCTCCGGTTGATCAGACCTTATGCATGGAAGAGCCGAAAGCCTAGCGGGATGAGGAAGGTACAGTGAAGGAAAATCTTGTTTCCTCATCATCGTTGGTGCTTCCCTTTGAGGATTGGTTACAAGGGGGCGAGCGTTTTTTCTTTGAAGACATAATACTGGAGGAGAAGAAGAGAGCAAAAAAGGAGGAGATTTGGGGTTGGAGGTTGAGCATCCTACTTAATTTCCACCCCTACTACCAGGACCCCGGACCTTTTTCTTTCATCAGTTGTTACTACTTCAAATCAGCTTATAGCTGATTTGTTTTGAGCTTGTAATAATGATAAGGATTTACTGACTTTTGCTTATTCCTAGACTTTATACAATGCTTAAGACAGGTATTTGGTCCACCTTTAAGGACGTTAAACAAAAGGGCTTCTTGGGAGACAACCCATGGGAACCACCCGGTTCCGTTTGCTTGCTTTAATTTCTATTATGTTTTGTTTGTTTTTGCTTTGGTGCTAACAATGCAGGTATGGCGACATCTTTGGCGGACCCATTAGTGCTAGCTCTCGATTGGATGAAGAGGAGGAGATGTTTAAAGAAGGATTATACCGCTCTTCTGGCATGCTCTTATGAGCATAGGTACTCCTAACCTAGCGTTATTTTTGCTATGAAATATTATATTTGATTTGTTTTTCACATCAAGTCTGGGGGGAGCGGGCCTTTGCTTACGCTACACGCACATACATGCTAGAATGTTGTGTTAGGAAATTTATATTGATTGTCTCATTGCATAACACACACACCACACGTGTTTTATTTTTTACTCGTGCGCAATTATCGTGTAAGTGCTTGATGTATATGTTTAGAAGTTTGATTGTTAGTTTAGGATTGAGTGGCGGAACAGGATGTGACCCGTGCGGTGCTACTAGTAGAGCGCTCATGCAGCATAAAAATCCACGTAGAATAGATTTAATTACAAAGTTATAGTTTTATTTACTTCATTTGTGTAATTACTTAATACTCTACTCAAATGGTGAATTTGGTGAATCTAGCGGTAGCCCTAGGTCGAGTGTAGAAGAGCTGTTAGCCTCGTGTTGTTTAAGTTGGAAGGAGAGGAGACCTCACTCGGTGGTTAAGAACTTGCCCCAAGCTATTTTCAAAACGAGTGTGTTGAATGATCTTGTTGGGAGCATGACGTAGGCCATCATTTGGTCCGGTTGAGCTTTGATTTCCCAACCTAACATCATCCTTTGCTAGCCTCGTTGAGCCTTACCTCTCCTATTTGTTAAACTCCACTAAACTTTCACCAAGGCCACATATCCTAATCTAAAGCGCACTTGAGTCAAGCTTTGAAATATATACATATATATGATGATTGTGCGGTGCGGAGAAAAAAAATGAGGAGTTAAAATTTTGATTGATCCTAACTTATGTTTCTATGGATCTTGAAAAAGAAAAAAAATAAAAGTAAAAGAACTCTAAAAAGAATCTAACCACAAGTGTGGTAGTCTCGCGCACATCATCGTGCTTAAATGAAGTATGGGGGAGTGTGCTTCAAGGTGAAGATGTTGAGGTTAAAATTTGTTATTTACCGGAGGGTGAGTGCGTTTAACCTACGTTCTTCTACTTCATTACCGTACCTCAACCCAAGCCCTATGTCTAGCCTAAAAGCCCTACTGATTCTTGATAAGATCGTCTCATACAGTGGAGAAGGTGCAAAAGGGCAAGCGTATGATCACCGACCTTGATTGATTTCTTGGAGAGCTCTTCCTTGAGATCCAATTTGAGCAACGCTCACCTCAGCAGTTCACGCTATTTTCCCTAGGGCGCGACTGTTCGATTCACCAGTGATTCACCTCAGAGTAGTAGTATTTTGTATTTTACACTTGTAGAAGTTCTTAAAATATAGTCTTTGTTTTAAAATCTTTTCTACTTTACTTTTACGCTCGTTAGTTCTTTACTCCACATCATGTTTTGCCTGCACAGTTGCTTCTTTAACATCAATTTTTCTATCATGGGATTGAGTGTTTGCCCGAGACGTGCAAACGAGTAAGTCTGGGGGTGTGTTGAGTCTCATTTATATACACATTTATGGACTCATCTGGGCCGTATTTCTAGTCGATGCACTACACTTTAGGAATGTTTTTGATCATATTTGTTATTCCTTGCTAGGTGCACTCTTAGGCCCATTTTGGTGTGCATTTGCGCTCCTTGTTATTGGGGGTAAGCACATGGTGCTCCCCGTCCCTTTCTCTATGTTTATCTAGTGCTGGAGGTGTTTTCCGAGCTGTTTTATCTTGTATACAGGTGGTCGGATCATCCAGTTTTCACCCCAGAATTCATGATTGTGTGCAACGCATGGTCTTGCGTTTCCTTGACGCACAGACGGTTGCGATCGTGCGTTCTCATCTGGGCAGAAAATAGGAGATCTGAGTTTGGTCGTACATTTTGACGCACGGGCGGAATTGCCCGTGCGTAAGTAAAACGCATGGTCGCCTGTTTCTTCCTATTTTTAGCTTTTCTGAATTTACCCGTGCGTTTTGATGCACGGGCGGATTTTCCCGTGCGTGAGTAAATCGCACGGGCGATGCACCTTCGTCTTCATGCCAGTTAATTATCGCATGGGCAGCGCACGATCGTGCGTTCGCCAGCGCGTGACTAAAATTCCGCCTGTTTAGTATTTAAAGCAGGAAATCTGCATCATTAGAGAGGATTCCGGGAGGCCGATTCCCCTCGCGGGAAACTCGGAGGAACCCCGCCATTTTCGCCCTTTCCACCAGAGGAGACAAGAGGAGACCATTTCCACTGATCTCCTTCGCCATTCCTCCATCCGGGAGCATTTGCAGGCATTCTCCGCCACTAGTTCAAGCATTCTTCGCTGAGGAGACCATAGAAGCGCTGAAGATCGTTGGAGCGGTGTCAGCCTCCTTCGAGTCCGCATACCATCTGAGGGCCGAGCCCTGAGAGAGCCCGACAACCTCTCACTCCGGCCGAGAACCCAAGACGCGGTGATATCTTCTATGTGGTCCTTTCTAAACTTTGATGCTTGTGCTTTCTCTTTGTGTTGTTGTACGAACGCTTGTTAGGTTAATGTTATGTATCCTTGCTTGTGTTCATGTGCAATGATGATGTGGTGGTGAGAATAGCTTTCGTTGTTATTGTGATAGCCTAGGTTGTTTGTATGTGAAGCCATCTAGCAATTGCTAGGGGTGATGTTGGCGAAGAGGTGAATACGACCCTCACAAAACCCCGCACTGTGGCCATTTCACCCATATATCGAAGCGCGGCATCGCGGCCGCTGCACTCACCCCCACTTTGCGAAGAGGTGTGTGCGACCCTCAACCGTCACAGTTACTTTCCATCCACGCGCTTTTCGAAGCACGGCATCGCAGTCGTTGCATCCATCCCGCCTTGCGAAGCGGAGTTTTGACCCGCATCTTATTTCTGCAATAGCTTAGGAAACCAATCACAACGCCCTTGTTTTTACTTTCCTTTACTCGTCGAAACAATTACCTAACTCTACTTTCTTGTCACCATATCCTGCATTCCTCATGAGATCAACATTCGGGGAAGCTATTCCCTTTTTTATTACTTGAGCGACCGGTGCACTGCCGCCGTATCACATTTCGTGCTTGCTAATTAGCGGTGCTGAAATTGCGCATCAGTCGTTCCCCGACCGGAGGTAAGGGCAGTGGAGACAGAACCAGGAACCTCCTGAGAGGCGAACGTCATCAAGAGAGGACGAGGGCGGGATCGGAGAGTGAGACCGCGACAGCTGCAAGACGAGGAGGATCATCGGGCAATGTCTTACTGCGACTTCCACCGAGTGGAGGGTCATGCAACACCTAGATGCCCCAAATTCCTGGAGTTGAGAAGAGGAGCAGAAGGTGCCAAGGAGGGTCAGCAGGAGAGAGAAGGAAGAGAAGTGCAGAGGAATGGGGGTGGGGAGGAGCCACTGTCCCAAGGAAATGTGAAGATCGGGGAGATCTCAAAGCTCATGGAGGGATAGGCGTCATCCACGGAGGAGCGGGGTTGGAGGCAACCCAGAAGGGGAGTCTTAATGTCGTATACCGGAGGGGTGTGGCATCGGCGACTCAGACTCCACCACCGATAGGTGAGATCACCTTTTCAGAGGAGGATATGCTGGGCAACGAGAATCTCTTCCACGACGCAGTGGTAATCAAGGTCGCCGTAGAGAACTACACGGTCTCTCGCATCGTGGTATACAATGGGAGCTCCGTCAAAGTGGTGTTCAAGAAGGCATTCGACGCCTTGAAGGTGGAGGAGAAGAGGGTCGCCACAAAGGAGGGGCCGCTCTTTGGGTTCTTGGGAGAAAGAAAGGAGGTAGAAGAAGGAGTGGAGCTGGTCGTGATGCTGGGGGAACCACCAAGTGCTGCGGGTTCATCATTGTTGACGCCCCTAGCAGCTACAACGCCATCTTCGGCAGGCCGCTCATCAGTTCCTACAAGTTCTTTCCCTCCTCCTACCACTAGTTTCTGAAGTACAACCAAGGAGGGTTGCAGATCAGGATTCAAAGCGATCCCAAGGTGGCGAGGCAGTGCTATCTCAATGTCGTCAACACCATCAACTGGAAGGAGGAAGCTGAGGTGGTGGATCAGGTGATGGAGGAGATGACGAGGCTGGAAGCGCCCGAGGAGGTGGAAGAGAAGGAGATTGTATCTAAAGGCGGGAGGCCAGGGAATGTGAAGATTAGTGGGCAGTTAGAGGAAGGAGATAAGGAGAAGATCCTATCCTGCATCCAGAAGAACACAAATATCTTCGCATTGAGCGTGGCGGACATGCCAGGCATTGACGTAGATGTAGCCTGCCATCATCTCAACCTGGACAAGGGAGTCCATCCCATCCAATAGAAGAAGAGGGAAACCGCCACCACCCTGGCCGAGCCCATCAGAGAGGAGGTCAGGAAGCTATTGGAGGCAAGGTTTGTGTCGGAGATCCAGTACCCAGGCTGGGTCTCCAATGTTGTTATGGTAAAAAAGGAGATGGAAAGTGGCGCATGTGTATCAATTTTTTTCTTCTTAATAAAGCTTGCCCCAACGATTGCTACCTCTTTCCTAGAGTCGAAGAGCTCGTAGATTCAGCCGTCGGATTCCCTGTCATGAGTTTTTTAGACGCTTTTTCTAGTTATCATCAAATCCGCATGCACCCTCCCGACATAAAACACGTATCCTTCATTACCAACGACGGGTGCTATTGTTATAAAATGACGTCCTTTGGGCTTAAGAACGCAGGAGCCACTTTCCAGCGAATGATGGATAGGGTTTTCAAGGAACAAAATGGGCGAAACCTAGAGGTATATGTAGATGACCTCATGGTGAAGAGCATGAGTGTAGAGGAACTCCTCTGTGACCTGGAAGAAACCTTCACCACATTCCGAAAATATAAAATGAGATTGAATCCATCCAAGTGCATTTTCGGAGCAGGGAAAGGGAAATTCTTGGGCCACCTCTTGACCTCGGCAGAGGTGGAACCCAATCCGGACGAGGTTAAGGCGATTATAGAGATGGAAGTGCCTAGGAACATCAAGGAAGTGCAACGCCTGACAGGTCGATTGGCAGGGTTGAGTAGGTTCCTCTCTAGGGCTGGGGAAAAGTGCTCGTCGTTCTTCAAAACACTCCGAGACAACAAGAAATTCGAATGGTCGG
Source organism: Dactylorhiza incarnata (assembly GCA_033032865.1). Classification (NCBI taxonomy): domain Eukaryota; kingdom Viridiplantae; phylum Streptophyta; class Magnoliopsida; order Asparagales; family Orchidaceae; genus Dactylorhiza; species Dactylorhiza incarnata. The sequence continues at coordinate 6,215,132 of JAWHQI010000134.1, forward strand.
CGGAGTGTCAAGGTGCCTTCGAGAGCCTGAAACTCCAGCTGGCGTAAGCAACCTTGTTGCAAGGACCTAGGGGAAGAGAGGACCTCTTCTTGTATGTCGGGGTAGGAGCCGAAATGGTGAGTTCAGTCTTGATCCGCGAGGAAGGGAAGAAGCAGCTTCCTATTTACTATGTGAGTCGGGTCCTGCGAAAGGCCGAACTACGATACCCCATCTTGGAGAAGTTAGCGTTTACCTTAATAGTTTCAGCCCGAAGACTCCGACCCTACTTTCAGGCCCATCCGATCAAGGTGGTGACTGATCACCCTCTCCGCAGTATCTTGGAGGGAGTAGAACACTCGGGAAGATTGGCCTAGTAGTTAGTGGAGCTCAGCGAGTTCGACGTTACCTATGTCCCTCGACTGACCATGAAAGCCCAGGCCGTGGTGGACTTCCTGGACGACTATACCGTGGAAGTAAGGGAAGAGAAAGCACCCAAGCAGGTGTCTTGGGAAATGCTCATGGACTGAGCGTTGGGGAGGAACTCCTGTGGGTGAGGAATCGTCCTTATCAGTCCCCAAGGCACCAGGATAGAGCAAGCCGTGGATATTCAGTTCCCGGTCACCAACAACCAAGTGGAGTATAAGGCCGTAATCACGGGGCTCCGCCTAGCCCGAGAACTGTGAGTTCATGATATCAGAGTTTACTCCGACTCGATGGTGGTTGCCTCCCAGGTTTGAGGGGAGTTCGAGGCGAGGGAGCCAACACTGCAGCGCTACCTGGTGAATGTTAAAGGCTTGGTATGCACCTTCAAATCCTTCTCTATACAGCATGTTCCGAGGGAGGAGAACGCCCAAGCAGATCAACTAGTTAAGTACGGCCCCATGGTCGGGGGCACGGTCACCGGGTTGTTCTGACCTTCTATCGAGGAAGGGGAGATGATGGACATCGATCAGCCCTCTTCATGGATGGATCCCCTGGTCACTAACTTAGCCACGGGCGAGCTGTCCTCGGAGGTCCAGGACAAGAAGAGGTTCAGGTACAAATCAGCTTATTATTTACTTAATGACGGGGTACTTTATAGGAAGACTCTGTCTGGTACCCTGGGGAGGTGCGTGTCCGAGGGAGAAGCCTCCCAGGTCCTGGAGGAGATTCACACAGGCAAATGCGGAAGTCACTTGGGAAGTCGAACCTTAGAGAAGAGGGTGCTGAGGGCAGGATGCTTCTAGCCTACCATCAGAAAAGACGTAGACGAGTTTGTAAGGAGGTGCTCGAAGTGCCAACTCTATACTCCACTCCAACTACAGACAACCCAGCGTCTCCGATCAATCACCACCGCCTATCCCTTCGTCATTTGGGGAATGGACCTGGTAGGGTCGTTCCCTCCGGCAAGTGGACAAAGGAAGTATCTCCTGGTGATGATTGACTACTTCTCCAAGTGGATGGAGGTAAAGGCCCCGACCAAGAAAACCTCCCTGATGGTAATGAATTTCATTTGGGGGAGAGATCATATGTAGGCATGGGCTACCACTCGCCATCGTCACCGACAACGACCCACAGTTCGCCATCCTCGAGCTCACAAACTTCTGCAGCCAACTCAACATCGACCTCCGCTTTGCCTCAGTTCATCATCCAAGGAGCGATGACCAGGTCGAGGCAGCCAACAAATTCATCGTCAACTGGCTCAAGAAGAAAGTAGAGAACATAAATGGAAACTAGGTGGAGCAGCTCCCCTCAGTCCTTTGGGCTATGAAGACTACCCCCACCACAGCGACCAGCGGAACACCCTTCAAGATATCTCACGGCTCGGAGGCCCTCATCTCGATGGAATTTGAGGTCAGAAGCCCTATGGTGGTGGCAGTAGAAGACGGAGAAGAAGGGTGGAGACTCGAGAATGGAGATGCGCAGTGACTCGCATTAGACTTTTTGGAGGAACTTCGCGACCAGGCCACGATCCGCCAGGAGGAGATCAAGCGGAGGATGACAACACACTTTGACAAGCTTGTCCGAATCAAGCAATTCGACAAGGGGGACTTGGTTCTCAGAAAGGTAGACGCCGCAAGGAGGTCCGCAGCAGTAGGTAAACTCCATCCCAATTGGGAGGGGCCCTACATAGTCTCTGAGGTGCTAAAAATAGGCAGGTATCGCCTGCAGAATATTGAGGGAGAACTCCTTGGAAACACTTGGAGTGGAGACGATTTAAAACGTTTCTACTCCTAAGAGCGATGTAATTCCGGGGTCATCTTTTATGCTGAAATGAAGTAATAACACTTTTTGTTGCAAATGTGTAGCGCTTCACTATCGGGACAGCATGCACCAAGCAACGAGATATTCTACGTCCTCGAGCAGAGAGTTGTCGTAGACCAGGTCGTAGCATTGGGCTCCTCCCCTGTAGGTTGGCTACTTGCCCCCTCGAGTGAGTTCTATGTCCTCGAGCAGAGAGTTGTCGTAGACCAGGATGTAGTACTGGGCTCCTCCCATGCAGGCTAGCTACCTGCCCCCTCGAGTGAGTTCTACATCCTCGAGCAGAGAGTTGTCGTAGACTAGGTCGTATCACTGGGCTCCTCCCCTGTAGGCTGGCTACCTGCCCCCTCGAGTGAGTTCTACATCCTCGAGCAGAGAGTTGTCGTAGACCAGGCCGTAGCACTAGGCTCCTCCTGTGCAGGCAGGTTACTTGCCCCCTCGAGTGAGTTCTACATCCTTGAGCAGATAGCTGTCGTAGACCAGGCTGTAGCACTGGTCTCCTCCCCTACAGGATGGCTAATTGCCCCCTCAAGTGAGTTCTACATCCTAGAGCAGAGAGTTATCGTATACCAGGCCGTAGCACTAGGCTCCTCCCCTGTAGGCTGGCTACTTTCTGTTGGATCTTGTGGCGCCCTTAGAGGGGGGGGGGGGGGGGGGGTGAATTAGGGCCTTTTTAAATTATGATTTTTTAATTAAGAATTTTTAAAACAAATTTTGCTTTTCTAAAAATCACTTATAAAAATTTACAAACTATGAAATTTTTAAATTAGATCAAACACAAATTTCTAAGTTAAAGATTAATCAACCAAATTTGCAATTAAAGAAAAGGCATAATATTTTAATCATGACATTCTCATACAATAAAAATGATCTTAACAATGCTTAAGATCAAGGCATAAATAAGATAATAAACTTTTGACAATTTTTGTTTACCAATCCTTCTCCCAAGGATCGGAAGGCTATCACTTGTCTTTCCCTAGACCAAGCCCAAGCCTATCCTCTAGATCTTCCCAAGATCTAGACATAGCACACAAGGCCATGATTTCCCACCAAGCCACGCAAGGACTTGGACGCTCCGCACAAGGAAGCGATTTTCCCCTAAGCCACGCAAGGACTTAGACGCCATGCACAAGGAGACGATTTCCCTACCAATACAAAGTGAAATGTATATAAATGAAAATACAAAATAAAATGAAGAACTCCCTAGAAATTCAGATCTCTGAAAGGAAGGTTGAAGCCTCGAGATGATCGTTGATGTAGAAGCGCGTCCGATCTCGTCTTCAATTTCAAACCTTCTCAATACAAATGGAAGTTCTTGAGGCTCTCTGGTTCGTATGCACTCAGGAAAGGACTTGGAATTCTCAAAGCTCTAAATGCACGAACAAAACGAACCCATTTATAGATTTTCACTGTAGTCTGGGCGACATCGCTGTCGGAATTCGGACAGTCCCAAACTGCTGTTCATCGTGTTGTCGTGCGGGCAGTTGCTGTAACTTCTGCGCTGTCGCCTGGGCGACATTGAGTGTCGGAATTCCGACAGCGCCAAACTGCCGTTTGTCATGCTATCGTGCGGGCAGTTGCTGTAACTTCTGCGATGTCGCCTAGGCGACATTGAGTGTCGGAATTCCGACAGATCGTCTTCATTTTTGCTGTCCGAAACTTCTCCAGACTGTAGATTGAGTTGTTCTCATCTCCGAAATGGGGTGGCACGTTCTGTAACTCTTCTTGGATTGAAAGTTATGGCCATTTTAAGATCAGCACACAAAACTCATCCTTTTGCTTTTTCTAATGTGTACACACTCTCGGATCATGCCCATGAACGAGGACTTGTCTCCTCATTGAACCTGTACAACCTGGACACTATAAACATACAAAAGACTAGATCAAATACAACACGATATTTGTTATTCTCAAACTAAGAGATGCGGAACATAGGCTCCAACAATCTCCCCCTTTTGATAATAACAAATACCCTGTGTTTATAGATAAGTGTGGTAATAACATATGCATGAATAACATATTAAGAACGTGATAGAATTGAAAGCGATAATGCCTACTCTTTCTATATCAAGTCCTCCCCCTACATTAGTGTCTCTTATAAACTACTCCCCCTAAATATCTATTTTACTAGATTTCTCAATTTCTTCTCCCCCTTTGTTATTAACAAAAGTGGGTAGGGATGAGTGTATATCTTTTAAGATAGGTAAGGAACCATTTATTGAAGGATTTTCATGATCGAGCATATGATAGTGTATGCAACTCCTATATGATTACTCCCCCTACAAATATACCCATTTTTTTAAGTTTAATATCATTATAATGCACTCCCCCTAAATATTAGATTTATGCAATTTAATCTCCCCTTTTGGTAGAATCAAAAGAGGGTTTAGGTGAGGGTAGTAAGGAGGCATTTCTTATAAATGATAAAGCATGATCGAGCTTTTGTAATATAGATAATGATAAAGATTTTAAGCATAGTATATAAGAGATTTCAAAAAAAATAAGAGTTGTAAGCAAGCAGAAGATTATAAGAAACATCTTTTTGTAAGCATGAAAAGCAGTGTTATAAATATGAGTTTAAGTGCAAAATGTAAAGATGTTTTAACCTTTTTGAAATCTCAAGTTTTTTTTCATAAATATACCAAGCATGAAATGAACACATCAAGAAGAAAATATACTACAATGTTACTTAATTTTAAGTTCAAGAAATACCAAAACATTGTAGAGATCATGCTAGGTTATCTAGTGCATTTCTTATATAAAGAGTAGTATAGATAAAACATTAGAATCCAATACTCATGAGAAGAAGTGTTATGAATGATAATGATGTGCACATAAGTGTATTTTGGGCAATGTTAACAATTTATTTAAAACACAAAATACAAGACATATGTAGAGTAAAGTACACAATAAAACACAAGTATATTTACTTTCACACACTTTAATGCACACTATTTTATAAAAAGTGGTGTACTATTCAAGGGTTGCACAAGACACTTTACTATTCTTTCCAAGGTGCTCAACCTCACAATGCTTATGAAGACTTATCAGGAGGTTCAAGTAGTTCTTGGTGGAGTTATATTTGTCTACATATATAATTTTTTTAAACATTTGTGAGACAACATTCTCCGAATACACTTGTTTTGCAAACCCAAAAAATTTTAACTTATCCACTTTTCTAAATTTCACAAGTGCAATTCAAATGTAGTGTAGGCAATAAACTTATGCAAGATTTAATTCATTGTACATATACAATACACAAGCAAGCATTTTTGGATTTAAACATACATGTTGATTACCAAAATAAGTGAGTGAAAGGTATCATTATCAATCATAATACATTTACTCATGCTTAGAGGCATGCTAATCTTGGTTCTACACATATTTTTCAATACAATTTATGCACTTTAAATAGATATATCAAAGCATGATAAACAAAACAATGTTCATAGTAATTTGAAGGAATAAATTTTAACATTGTAAAAAATTCTAAATAATAGAATTCATTCATGCTTGATATTGGCAATAAAGATCATACAGTTTTTTTTTGTTTTATCATTTTTAAATCAATTAAAAAAAAATCACAAAAAAAAATATTTTTGTAATTTTTGAATTTTGAATTTTTTATTTGATTTTTCATAATATGAATAAAAACAAAATAACAAAAAGTCAGAAACACAAAAACTAAGTAGTACATATGAACTAAAATATTTTTATAGATTTTTAGAAATTTTAAAATTCAGAAAAAGATAAATTATGCAAACACAAGAGGACATTTTTTTTTATTAAATAACCCAAAATATGCATGATTTAAGTGATAAGTAAATAAAATGATCATGCAAAGAGTAAAATAAGTATGTCCTAAGATTCAAGACTACCCCGACTAAATGTCTACACCATAGCCACGTACAAAGTGACGGATGGGCATGAGGAGCTGCACACATGCCGTAGGTTGGGGTGTTAGTCCCATATGCACACACTAGAGAACACTCAACCTAGCACTCTTTCCCCCCAGTGCCTCGCAAGGCCCCACTGGAACCCTCCCCGGTTAAGGACAAGACATGACTTAGAGGTTAGGTCTCTAATGCATACAACCCTACGCCCCCGCTATTGTGAGATATCAAGTCATAGGTGAATAATCTTTGTCAACCTATGCTTTTAAACTATGGGTTGTTTTATAAACTATGGGTTTTGTTTAATGTGATGAGTATATAAAGCCGCATAGTTTTTCTACTATTATGAGATGACGATATGAGATAATTAGCACAATTACTAATATTCAATAAGTGACAATGCTATTGTGATGAGTTTTGGGTTTAATGTCATGTCATAAGATTAACATTTATATTGCATGTATTCCAAACAAGAGTTTCAAATTATAGATCTAGAATAAAGTGATGATATTAATTTATTCTTATTATTACACAATTGATTCTGGAATCTATATATATGTGAGATACATGCAATCAATAACAAAGCATATCTATGCACCAAATGTGAAGAAATAATTATTCATATTTCTATCATAATATTCATAATTCCTAGCTAATAGACATTATTGATCTTAGATTTTTTTGATAGAACATGAATTATGATTTATGATTACAGAGAATTTTGCATAGAATAATTGTTGGATACCATGATTTATGTGAATTCTATTCTTTCTAGACATATGACAATATGATTTGATGATTTTCTTTTGAATAAGCATGTTTGATTTTTTTTTTTAAGTCTAGAAAAAGATGATCATGTAATCATATCAAAAACAAAGATCACATAAAGAATGTTTTGAAATTGTTTAATAAAATTGCATTCAATAATTAAATTTATTGATCTTTGGTTTTGCATGATAATATATGATTCATGATACAATATTCATATATATTCTAATGATTAATCCATAAACTATGTGGTTGTTGGAATTTTAATTTCAAATCACATAGTTATCATCAAATTTAAATAACATTGTACATGTTATACCTAGCATAAATATATAAGCATAGACCAAGAAGTGATGCTAGAATGATGAGCTTGAATGCAATGTTATTACCTAGGATTAATGGAGATAATGTTGCATGTAATATGAGAAGTTTTCAAATTAATTTTCTTTAGACCTAGAATGAAATGATTAATCTTTTGATTTGATCTTAATGATACAAAATGATTCTAAGGTCTAAATTTCATGCAAACATTGGTGACACACATCACACACATAATATCTAAATTAATATATGAATCAATTAAACTAAGGATAGCATGTGATGAAAAATCCATAAACACAGAAATTTCCAAATCAAGCGAACTAAGATAGCTCTTAAAATGGAGTTGAAATTGAGCAAGTTGACAGCACCAAAAGAACGCAAATGAGCAAGCCTAGTTTGCCGTTGGATGGAGATTTTTGTGCTCTTTTTGAAAATATATTAAACGCGAAAATCAGGCGAGCGGATCAAAAGATATGGATGTTTGAAGTTTTGATCATAAACTCGCATTTTTGAAAGATTAAAACATGCGTTTAGATGAATTTTTGTTTTCAAATTTTCTAGATAATATTCTTCATTATAAGGGCTATCATATGCAGCAAACAAAATTAGAAAAGAATCAAAAACGTTGCGCATTTTAATTTTTAGTTTAAGCCCTTTAATAAACCATTTAAATCTAATCTTTAAAATAGTTTCAATAGTCTTGATAATAATTTCAATATTCAATTTCTAATGATAATTCAAGACAATTAAGGGTAAAGGATTTAAAAAGAATAAAGACCAATCAAAGATGAGAGAAAGATCACTTTGAAAATAAAAAATATTCGACTTAATGTTCAATTTTAATACAAATTTGATTTGATATAAATGTTGAAATTGTTGAAGTGAAGTGGAAGGGAGTCCGGCCGGTCTGAAGGCTCGAGACCGCAGAGACCGCGCGGCCTGCGCTGGTGCTCTGGCGGTTTGGTTATGCGATCTCTCCCTGCTGTTCTGGCGATCTGCTGTGATCAGCCAGTTTGCTTCTTGGTTTGGTCGTTGGTTCTGGCGACTTGTTGCGAGTTCCTCCTGTCTTGTTCTGGGCGGCCTGCTCTTGGTTGTCCGCAGTGACCGTGCGGCTTGTTTGGGCTGTTCTGGCGACTTGGTTCAAGTCGGCCAGATGTTTGTCCCTACGTAGGCGATCTCAGGAAGGGTGGTCGCTGTGTCCGCGCAGCTTGTGCATCCTAAGCACCCCCGCCACGTCATTTAAAGTAACATGCCCCAGGTAACGGGCGTGACCTTGGGCGTGACATCAGGTCACGGGCGTGACTCGCCCCGCGCTTCTTCCCGCCAGAGTTTCCCGCCAGCAGCACTATTTCAAGATTACACGCCCCAGGTCACGGGCGTGACCTAGGGCGTGACACGACCAAAATGCTCACAATTACTCAAGAAGGCGCCCTCTCCGCTGCTGCTTCGATAACGCCCCTTACACGCCCTTGGTCACGGGCGTGACCAAGGGCGTGTAACCTCAACTTTTCAGCTATAAAAAGCCAACTTCAGCAGATGTTCAGGGACGAATTTTTGGAGTTCAAATCTCCATTTCTTGTTTTATTTTCGTGTTTTAGTAGTTCTTGTATGTCCTTTTTCTTATTAGCATTTGTAGTTTTCAATTCAATAGTTGTAACTTTCAATTCATGTCTTGCAATTTTTCTTTAGCAATTTAATAAAATAGTTCTATTCTTCTATCAATCTATTCTCTTTTTTTCATGAACTCTTCTATTTTTCTTTAATTCTTCTATTTCTATGAGTAACTAAAATCCAATTAGTACTCGACCGAGATGATCTGAGGAGAATATAATTTATGGTTTAGCTTCTCTTTCTCTTCTTTAGAATGCTTTTGATTTACTCTTGAAACTTTTATTGGATTGAGATTATATTGTCAATATATAACTCTCATCTTGTTTTCGGAATCTAATAATCGAGAGGTTTTGATTTTGAATCGATCATTTCAAGAATAAAAAAGAGTAAAATGCAATCCTCGAGAGAGGACGACGTTACCCTTCCGGATTGGAGTAAGAGCCAATAGCGGGATTCACTTCGATAAGGCGAGTTTTAGGGGTTTCGATCCTAGAACGAGAGTTCGATTGATCAACCTAAACTCAGTTGAGCGCATCCTCGAGAGAGATGCGTTCATAATTCGGGAATCTCCACGGTCTAAGCTATTTTATTAAGAGAATGCGTTTTTATTCTTTATTCTTATTTTTATCTCCAAGGTGATTCAAGATCGAGTGCTAATCGCTCTTTTAATTCTTATTTTTCTTTTTTTGCAAACCAACCTCAAGTTTTAATTGATAAGATAATAGAGATTTTCTTGAAGTAAGAGTACTCAACTGCCCCGAGTCTAATACGACCTTGTTTCAATAACCTATACTACATTCGATACGGTATACTTGCCATTATCGTTTGCAAGCATAGTTTTGCGCATCAAGTTTTTGGCACCGTTGCCGGGGACACGGTTGATATTTCGAAAAAAGAAATATTTATTAATTTTATCGTTCTCTTTCTTCTCCCCGTTCTCTTTAAATTTTTTTTATATATATATAAAAAAATATCTTAAAAAGCGCAATCTAAATTCTCGGAAAGGACGCTTTGGGCTTGAATTCCCATCATAGCCTCTAGTACCTTGCAAACCCTTCACCAGGTAGATCTTGGGAAGTCCGGGACTAATTTAACCCGCTTTTTGAAAAAAAATTAATTAAAATATTTTTAAAAATTCCAATTATTTAAGTGAAAGTTGTTTCCTTTTTATCATGAAATTAGTAGAAGCGGTCGTTAAAATTACTGTGCTTCGAAACCAAATTGAACTTTTATAAGCCGCTCGAAGGCGCCAGTTTAGTTGTTATTATTGTGGTGCGCCTCATCAAGTGAGGAATGTTATTTACATTCATATTCTCAGAATAATTATTATGGAAATAATTACCCTCAATATTATGCAAATAATTTTGATAATAATTACGATCATAATTTTTCATCTTTTAATGAAAATAATTTTTCAAACTTTGATGAAAATAATTTTTCTAATTTTAATGAGAATAATTTTTCGGCATTTAATAATTGTTCTTCTAGCTCCGAAGTTGATTATTCCTCGTGGAAAGCTCACCCAGATAGTTCCCGGAGCAACGAAGATAAATCTTTAGATCCGAGTTTTTGTTTATCTTCTTATACACCGCTGTCTTCGTTCTCTAATTTGGGGGAAATTTCGCAGATCCAAATAGATACTTCCCCCCAAATTTTAGAGGAAAATTTTATTTCGTCTAGTGTTTTCTCTAATTTTCACGAGAATAATTTTTCAGCTTCTAATAATTTTTCTTCTAGCCTCGATGTAGATTATTCTTGGTGGCAAGGTCACCCAGATAGTTTACGGGGCGATGAAGATAAATCTTTAGATCCGAATTCTTGTTCTTCTTCTTTTGCGCCGCAACCTTCGCACTCTAATTTTGGGGAATGTCCGCCGATTCAAGTAGATACTTCCCCCCAAAATTTAGAGGAAAATTTTGTTTCTTCTAGTATTTTTTCTCCACCTTTGGATAATTTAGTTATGGCGGAACATGTAGTGTCATATAATCCCATAACTTCTTTTACCGAAGATGAAGAAAAATTACTTTACCAAGAATTTCTTAAAGTTATGGGCACCCCGGATGAAATAGAAGAAGAACAAGTTTCTTCCCCTACTTCACCCGGATTTTATTTTCTTTGTCATGAATACTCGCGAATTTCTTCTATCCAACCAAAAATTCATGAAAATTTTGTGTCCGAAAATTTTATTCCACTTGGTAACGCACTAGATTTCTCAAATGAAAATGTTATTTTAGAAAAGAAACAACCGAAGCTTGATTTTATAATTTCGCAAGCGCCTCCTCCTTGCGAAAATTTTTCTGACTTGTTTATTTGTGATTCTCTTTATTCTAATAATTTTCAGGTTAAGGATGAGCCGCTGCCACCCCAAATAATCAATGATCTATATGCCGCTCATCTTTATTTTTTCAAATCACCTCAGGTATGTATTGGTGATTTGGATTTACAAATTCAAGATCAAAGACGAGGAGAATCACAAGATAAACGGAGGAGTAGCCGGGCGACTGACGACGACACATTCACCCACGCGTGAATTAGGGGAGTTGCCTGTCCACTTCTCTTTTTATTTTCCGTTTTCCTAACAATAACCGTCTAGCTTAAAGACGGGAAAAAGAAAGCGCTCTTGGGAGGCACCCCTTGCTTATCTTTAATTTCAGTTTTACAAAAATTTATTTTCAAGTGTTCTTCATACTTAGTTTTAAACATTGGGGAAAATGTTTAATTTTAAGTATGGGGGTGTAGCTTAGCTTTTCTTGTATTTTTTTTATTTGAAATATATATATATATATAACTTATAAAAATCGAATTTCTTGGAAAGGGCGCTTTGGGCTTGAATTCCCATCACAGCTCCTAGTACCTTGCGAACCCTTCACCGGGTAGCCCTTGGGAAGTCCAAGAAATAAAAATAATAATAAATACGCCTAGCCTTGTTGTTTTTAATGTTCTAGAAATTTAGTTTGAGGTACGATTATAAGAATTCCTACATTTTTAATTTAGCTAATTATTTTATTTGATCAGAATTTGTTAAATCTAAATTTGAAGTAATTTAGTTTTAAGAAACACTTTATGTTTTTAATTCGATTAGAGAGTTAAATTAGCACTACTTCTCCGTTTAATTTTAAATAGCTTCACTTTGTGGTAAATTGGCTAAACATCTTTAGATTTTTTTGTTATATTCACTTTTAACTTTAAGATCTTAGGAAATCTCATTCCACTAAAAAGTTGCTCTCAAAATAGTTTAATTTATAAACTAGAAGTATTTCTCCCCCCTCGCCCTTTGTTGGCAAATAAAAAAATGTAGAAAAAGATCATATGTCATGGAAATAAGAGGATAAAATTCATTATTTCCTAAAACATATGCACCCAAAACCATTTAAAAGATTATATGTCATGATGTAAGAGGATAAAATTCATTACATCTAAAACATATACATTTTGGGTTTGTGATTGAAGAGAATTGTTAAAAGATTATATGGCATGGAAAATAAGAGGATAAAATTCATTATTTTCCTAAACATATACAATTTCGTATTCAAATGAGGTGAGAGGATAAAATTCATCACCTCTATTCAAGAACTCTTCATTTGCCATTTCATTCAAACTCATCCCTAGCCAATTTCATTGTTTCTAGTCCTAAACTAAATTATTGAGAGAGGATAAAATTCATCACCTCTATTCAAGAACTCTTCATTTGCCATTTCGTTCAAACCCATCCCTAGCCAATTTCATTGTTTCTAGTCCTAAACTAAATTATTGAGAGAGCAGTATTTTAGTAGGTGTCTTTTCCTTAAGCTTCTTTTATGTTAGAGTGTCTATAATTTCAATCTAATTTTGTTTGAAAATTTCTATAATTTTGATAGCTAAATAGTTATCTTGAGAAGTAGTTAGCTAAACAAATTTCTCTTTTTAAATTATCAACATAACTTATGACTTAATTCTTGAATTCCTAAAATTTGCCTTTAACTTATTCATGGTTTAATAAAATTTTAGTTAATTAGAAATAATATCGATGTCTTGTAATTCTTTCCTCACTCTTTTGCTCTGGAATAGCAAAAACTTAAGTATGGGGGTGTTTGATGAGTACTTTTTGTACTCATCTTTTAGTATTATTTTAATATAGTTTTAAATTGAATTTATATAATTTGTATGTATTTTCTTATTTAATCTGTTCCTTTTTAATTTCTTCAACTAATTTAAGCTTATTTTATGTTTTGCAGATTTTCTGGGCACTTTGAGTAAAAACCCAAAGTACACGCCCCAAGTCACGGGCGTGACCAAGGGCGTGACCCAGTGTCACGGCCGCGACTCGCCATAGCATCCTGAGCACCCCTGCCACGTCATTTAAAGTTACACGCCCCAGGTCACGGGCGTGACCTTGGGCGTGACATCAGGTCACGGGCGTGACTCGCCCCGCGCTTCTTCCCGCCAGAGTTTCCCGCCAGCAGCACTATTTCAAGATTACACGCCCTAGGTTACGGGCGTGACCTAGGGCGTGACACGGCCAAAACGCTCGCAATTACTCCAGAAGGCGCCCTCTCCGCTGCTGCTTCGATCACGCCCCTTACACGCCCTTGGTCACGGGCGTGACCAAGGGCATGTAACCTCAACTTTTCAGCTATAAAAAGCCAACTTCAGCAGATGTTCAGGGATGAATTTTTGGAGTTCAAATCTCCATTTCTTGTTTTATTTTCGTGTTTTAGTAGTTCTTGTATGTCCTTTTTCTTATTAGCATTTGTAGTTTTCAATTCAATAGTTGTAACTTTCAATTCATGTCTTGCAATTTTTCTTTAGCAATTTAATAAAATAGTTCTTTTCTTCTATCAATCTATTCTCTCTTTTTTTCATGAACTCTTCTATTTTTCTTTAATTCTTCTATTTCTATGAGTAACTAAAATCCAATTAGTACTCGACCGAGATGATCTGAGGAGAATATAATTTATGGTTTAGCTTCTCTTTCTCTTCTTTAGAATGCTTTTGATTTACTCTTGAAACTTTTATTGGATTGAGATTATATTGTCGATATATAACTCTCATCTTGTTTTCGGAATCTAATAATCGAGAGGTTTTGATTTTGAATCGATCATTTCAAGAATAAAAAAGAGTAGAATGCAATCGTCGAGAGAGGACGACGTTACCCTTCCGGATTGGAGTAAAAGCCAATAGCGGGATTCACTTCGATAAGGCGAGTTTTAGGGGTTTCGATCCTAGAACGAGAGTTCGATTGATCAACCTAAACTCAGTTGAGCGCATCCTCGAGAGAGATGCGTTCATAATTCGGGAATCTCCACGGTCTAAGCTATTTTATTAAGAGAATGCGTTTTTATTCTTTATTCTTATTTTTATCTCCAAGGTGATTCAAGATCGAGTGCTAATCGCTCTTTTAATTCTTATTTTTCTTTTTTTGCAAACCAACCTCAAGTTTTAATTGATAAGATAATAGAGATTTTCTTGAAGTAAGAGTACTCAACCGCCCCGAGTCTAATACGATCTTGTTTCAATAACCTATACTACATTCGATACGGTATACTTGCCGTTATCATTTGCAAGCATAGTTTTGCGCATCACTTGTGCTGGATCTCATCCCAAGTGCTTTGCCGCGCGGTCTGCCTTATGAGGCCGCTGACGATCTGATGGGCGGTTATTGTATCCTGGTTTGTGCGGTGACGACATCCGTCTATCCGCCTATAAATAGGTTTGCAGGACCCGTCATTCCTAACAAGAACTGTAAGAACAAGAGCCCGGATTGCTTCTTGCGGACTCAAGTTTGAAGTCGCGCGGTCTCGGAAGTGAGCTAACCGGTTGTTGTGTTCGCAAGTTTGCGGTCAGCAGGTTGCGGTCTCCTTCCTTAGTGATTTCCGGTGGCTTGAATAAATAGTTCGTCTGCAGTCTGTCAGCGAACTGGTTTATTGTGTTCTTATGCTGTTCGCAGCGAGCTCAGTGATCAGGCGACCTTCAGCAGTTAGGCGGTCTGAGTTGCAGTCTGGCGACAGCTTCCGTTCTTTGTTCCAATAAGCTTCAGTTCGTGCGGTCTGGGATTGCGGTCTGGCAGTGCAGTTTGTCTGCTTCTGTTCACGCGGTCTCAAGTTGTTTCTGCGGTCTGACTGTGCAAGCAGTCTGGGAGTACAGCAGAGCAAGCCGGGCGGCCTAAGCCTTTTTGCAGTCCGTGCGGTCTCTGCTTTGGCAGACCGCCAGTTTCAGTTTTGGTGTGTTTGTTCTTCTCATCTCCGTGATTCTTATGAATCATGTCTCGCCATGTATACCTCGCATTGTAAAGCAGTTCTGTTTCAACAAAGATTTCTTGTGTTGCTGTTTTGGCATTGTGGTTGTTTGGCTATAACTCTAGTTGATACAACTCCTGCTTACTCCTAAACGGTCTTTCAAAAATTTTAACATGGTATCAGAGGCAGGTTTCTAGAGTGGATAAGCAGTGATCAACTAGAGTTGCCATCATCTTTGTGAAGAAGAGACCACATAGATTGCCATGGAAGGTGGATACCCAAGAGGTCTTGGTATTGAACTCCTCACATCGACTAACTTTAAAAAGTGGAAGTCGTGTATGGAGAGTTACTTGCTTGGCGAGGATCTATGGGAGGTAGTTGGCGGAGAAGACACACAAGAGGTGTTTCTAGCAGGAGATAAAGGTGATCTTTCTGTTTCTACCTTCTTCCTCAAGATGAAGAACCTCACGGCAGAGATTTCTGCATTGGACCCTGATGAGCCAATCTCTGAGGCAAAACTAAAGAGGCATATAATCTGCGGGTTGTGGAAGGAGTATCTTGCCTTTGTGACTTCAGTTCAGGGTTGGGCAAATCAACCATCGTTGTTAGAGCTGGAGAACCTTCTTGCTTCACAAGAATGTTTAGCAAGACAGTTGGCGGGGGTTTCTATCTCCGGGGGAGAAAGTGATGTGATGTTCTCTGGGAAGAAGAAGAAGAAATGGGAGAAGAAGAAGCCGGGTCATGATGGACCCTCCACTTCAGGTCAGCAAGATAGGGGCTATGCTCCTAAGTCTGATGGGAAGAAGAAAGGAGAGGGACCGAGGTGCTTTAGACGCAAGAAGACCGGGCACTTCAAGAAATATTGCCGGGTGAATCTTCAGCCGGGACATGCAGTGGAGAAGGAGATGCCAAAGTCTGGTGAAGTTGGATGGGGAGGAGCCTTTGCATCTAATATAGCGGCGATGCCCGTTAAGGCCTTGGCTTCCATCAACTATGATGAGGACTGGATTGTTGATTCAGGGTGTGGGCATCACCTCACCGGGGATGGATCAAAGTTCTCTTCTTTGGCACCTTACTCAGGTAACAATGTTATCATTACGGCTAATAATTCTATTCATCTAGTAGAGCACGAAGGAGTCGTCTCTCTGAGCAGTGATAAGGGTCCACTCACGTTGAGGAGTGTTTATCACGTGCCTGGTATGATGAAAAATCTCTTCTTTGTGACCAATGCGGTCGACGCCGGTTATCACGTTCTGTTTGGCCCAACAGAAGTGAAGTTTCTCAAAACTCAACCGGAGATAAAGGGAGATGTTATTCATGTCGGCAAGCGGGTGAAGGACTTGTTCGTTTTATCGACAAGTACCTATGTTGATAAGATGAGGACCAATGATGGCGCGACCATCTGGCATGAAAGGTTGGGGCATGTAGGCATGGACAAATTGAAGGCTATGGCGGTAAGGGGCCTTGTCAATGGCTTGCCTAGCTTGTCCTCCTATGGAGACGGTCATGTCTGCGAAGGATGTCAGTTTGGTAAGTCTCATCGACTTCCATTTGACAAATCGTAAACAAGGTGCAAAGTGCTGTTGGAGTGCATCCACGGTGATTTGATGGGACCGACTGCCACCCCAAGCCTTGGAGGCAACAGATACATGTTGGTGTTGATTGACGATTACACCAGATATG
Organism: Dactylorhiza incarnata; assembly: GCA_033032865.1. NCBI lineage: Eukaryota > Viridiplantae > Streptophyta > Magnoliopsida > Asparagales > Orchidaceae > Dactylorhiza > Dactylorhiza incarnata. Next base: position 6,231,843 of record JAWHQI010000134.1, read on the forward strand.
TCTGGGTGTATTTTTTGAAGGAGAAGTCGGAAGCATTTGCAAAATTTGTGGAGTTCAAGGAGCTGGTTGAAGGCCGGCTTGGCCTGCGGGTTAAAAAACTTAGAACTAATAATGGTGGGGAGTTCACCTCTGGTGAGTTCTCAAGTTTTTGCAGGAAGCATGGCATCAGGAGAGAGCTCACTTGTGCCCATACTCCACAACAGAATGGCGTTGCCAAGAGGAAGATTCGTCATTTGACGAAAACTTGCAAATGCTGGCTTCATGCTAAGAGTATCCCAAAGTCCTTCTGGGCGGAGGGAATGTCTTGTGCAGCTTATGTCATCAACAGGTTGCCTTTAAGTCCTATCAACATGAAGACCCCTCACGAACTAATGTTCAAGAAGAAGCCGAGTGTTGCACACCTTCGGGTGTTTGGATCAACCTGCTATGTGCATATTCCTGATGCTCTTCGAGCAAAGCTAGATGCGAAAGCAAGGAAGCTATTCTTTGTTGGGTATGATGAGCGGAAGAAGGGATGGAGATGCATGGATCCTGAGACACGGAGGTCAATTGTTTCTCGGGATGTGATGTTCGATGAAGTGACTTCCTACAAGGGGAGTTCAGGAGTTGAGCTACCAGAGGGCAGGGTTGATATAAGAGGGAAGGCTGCTGAAGATCTTCAAGTGGAGTTGCCTGTTTCACCAGGAGCTCCAGCTGTGTCTAGCTCAGAGACGGAAGCTTCAGGTTCTGGAAGCAGGGGGAGCGATGCTCCAAATTCGCCTGAAAGAGGAGCTAGTTCTGAAGAAGCAGCTGAAGAGGTGGTTAGTCAGGAGCAACCTCTTAGGAGGTCAAAGAGGACTATTCAACCACCAGATCGGTACACAGGAGGGAATATGGTGAACTTTGTTTCATGCTTCTTCGCTGGTCCCTTGGATGAGAGGGAGCCGTCGAGCTTTGAAAAGGCCAGAGGCATGAAGGAGTGGGACGTTGCGATGCAAGAAGAGATGGCAGCTCTCGAGAAGAACGAGACTTGGTCTCTGGTGCCCAAGCCCAAGGGCACCACTCCTGTCACTTGCAACTGGGTCTTCAAGCTGAAGAAGAAAGCTGACGGTAGTATCGAGCGTTACAAGGCTCGCCTTGTAGCTCGCGGGTTCTCACAGCAGTACGGAGAAGATTATGATGAGACGTTCAGTCCAGTGGCAAAGATGACTTCGGTTCGATTTGTTATTGCCTTGGCGGCTTTGAGTGGTTGGGAGATTTGGCAACTCGACGTGAAGTATGCTTTCTTATACGGCGAAATTGACAAGGATATCTTCATGCTCCAACCGCAAGGCTTCATCTCGAAGGAGTATCCGGACTACGTCTGTAAGTTGAAGAAGGCCCTGTATGGGTTGAAGCAAGCGCCTCGAGCGTGGTACGGGAAGATTGCAGAGTATCTCTTATTCTGCGGATTCGTTGCTTCAGACTCTGATTCTAGCTTGTTCATCAAGAAGGAGGGGGTGCTTCGGGTGATTGTGTGCTGTACGTGGATGACATGATTGTCACCGGGAACTTGAAGGAAGCTGTTGCAAGACTCAGGGCTGAGCTTGCTATCAGATTCGAGATGAAGGATCTGGGGGAGCTCCACCATTTCCTTGGACTCAAGGTGCTGAGGTGGGAGAGCGGAGTGCTCATTTCTCAGGCTGGCTATGCAGAGCAGATTGTTCAGCGATTCGGCATGGAGGAAGGGAAGAGCAGCTCTATACCTCTGGAGCAACATCATAAACTTCGGAAGGATGAGGGGAGAGTTTTATCTGAACCGTTGGTTTTCCAAGCTCTGATTGGGAGCTTGATCTACTTGACGATCACAAGGCCAGATATTGCTTATGCAGTAGGCAAGGTGAGTCGGTACATGGCGGAACCACGGAAGCCTCATCTTCTGGCGGCAAAAGGCATCTTGAAGTATGTGAAGTCGACCTCTGATTTGGGTCTCCTATATAGGAGAGGGTCAAGCTTGGAGTTGCATGGTTTCATGGATGCTGATTATGGGGGAGACGTGGATGATCAGAGATCAACGTCTGGTTATGTCTTTATGACGGGCCCCACAACTATCTCTTGGTGCAGCAAGAAGCAAGACTCGGTGTATGTATCTACCACGGAAGCGGAGTACAAGGCTTTGGCCTTGGTAGCTCAGGAAGCCGTTTGGCTCAGGAGGTTGGTAGAGGACATTCATCAGGAGGTTCGAGGTCCCACTATGCTACGCGGGGACAATGAGAGTGCTCTCAAGCTGGTCAACAATCCAGTCTGTCACGCGAGGACCAAACATATAGAGATTGAGCACCATTTCATTCGTGAAAAGGTGTTGGGAGGATCTCTTATGGTCGAGCATGTTTGGAGTGCGGACAATGTCGCAGACATCTTCACAAAGCCGCTGGCGAAGGGACCGTTTACACGGTTAAGGGGGTTGCTCGGTCTAGTTTCCACTTCCCACTTCAAGGGGGAGTGTTGAAATTGTTGAAGTGAAGTGGAAGGGAGTCCGGCCGGTCTGAAGGCTGGAGACTGCAGAGACCGCGCGGCCTGCGCTGGTGCTCTGGCGGTTTGGTTCTGCGATCTCTCCCTGCTGTTCTGGCGATCTGCTGTGATTGGCCAGTTTGCTTCTTGGTTTGGTCGTTGGTTCTGGCGACCTGTTGCGAGTTCTTCCGGTCTTGTTCTGGGCGGCCTGCTCTTGGTTGTCTGCAGTGACCGGGCGGCTTGTTTGGGCTGTCCTGGCGACTTGGTTCAAGTTGGCCAGATGTTTGTCTCTGCGTAGGCGATCTCAGGAAGGGTGGTCGCTGTGTCCGCGCGGCTTGTGCACGGACTGCTGCTGTCTTGCTGACTTGGGCTGGATCTTGTCCAAGTGTTGTGTCCGCGCGGCTTGTGCGCGGACTGCTGCTATCTTGCAGACTTGTGCTGGATCTCGTCCCAAGTGCTGTGTCCGCGCGGTCTGTCTTATGAGGCCGCTGGCGATCTGATGGGCGATTAATGTATCCCGGTTTGTGCGGTGACGCCATCCGTTTATCCGCCTATAAATAGGGGTGCAGGGCCCGTCATTCCTAACAAGAACTGTAAGAACAAGATCCCGGATTGCTTCTTGCGGACTCAAGTTTGAAGTCGCGCGGTCTCGGAAGTGAGCTAACCGGTTGTTGTGTTCGCAGGTTTGCGGTCAGCAAGTTGCGGTCTCCTTCCTTGGTGATTTCCAGTGGCTTGAATAAACAGTTCGTCTTCGGTCTGTCAGCGAACTGGTTTATTGTGTTCTTATGTTGTTCGCAACGAGCTCAGTGATCAGGCGACCTTCAGCGGTTAGGCGGTCTGAGTTGCGGTCTGGCGACAGCTTCAGTTCTTTGTTCCAATAAGCTTCAGTTCGTGCGGTCTGGGATTGCGGTCTGGCAGTGCAGTTTGTCTGCTTCTGTTCGCGCGGTCTCAAGTTGTTTCTGCGGTCTGACTGTGCAAGCGGTCTGGGAGTACAGCAGAGCAAGCCGGGCGGCCTGAGCCTTTTTACAGTCCGTGCGGTCTCTGCTTTGGCAGACCGCCAGTTTCAGTTTTGGTGTGTTTGTTCTTCTCATCTCCGTGATTCTTTTGAATCATGTATCGCCATGTATACCTCGCATTGTAAAGCAGTTCTGTTTCAATAAAGATTTCTTGTGTTGCTGTTTTGGCATTGTGGTTGTTTGGCTATAACTCTAGTTGATACAACTCCTGCTTACTCCTAAACAGTCTTTCAAAAATTTTAACAATAAACATTAGGCTTAATATATGAAAGTCATATTTCATGATATATAAAGTGATCATAGCATGTTTGTTCAAAAAAGAAAAAATAAACAAAAGAAAAGTAACAATAAGCATATCATGAAGTAGAGTAGTGATATTTCATTTTTATTTGTTTCTACTTCATGCAAATGATAGGATACTAATGAAGAAGAGATTTAGGTATCCAAAGGGGACCAAGTGGGATGGTTCCTTTGGGTACCCAAATACATCGTGGTGGCTTTTGGGAAGATAATGATGAATGGGCTTTTTCAAGTAAAGATGATATGTCATTTTTCTTTATGGGTCTCCATTTATACATTGGTTGTTTATCACTTAAATCCATATAATGATTATATGACATCTTTTTGTGATGATAGTTGTTTGAAAAATAATTCATTTGAGATTTATGTTTATTCAAATTATTTTTCAAAATAGATTGATGTTGATAATCATAATGAATTTTATTATATGGATTCTTTGAAAATTTATAAGAGTGATTGTCTTTCTTTAAAATTGAATGTTGAAAGAGAGGGTTACAATAAATTTTAAATGATTGATTCTTAATTTGATGGTTTTCATTTCCACTCTTTCTTATAGACGTACTCTTATAATATGAAGGAAAATATTTTATAGTTTGATTTTCATGAAAAGGAATTTTTAAATTTGAGTCATGATTGAAAATATATTGAGACTTATAATAGTGACTCTTAAGAATTTTGTGAGGGTCATAATTCTTTTTGAAACAAAACTCCTTTTGAGTTGATGTATGAAAATGATCCTTCTTAGAAATGATTTTGTAAGTTAATTTATCTTTGTTATTTAAAATCTTATGATGAAAGTTATTACAAGTAATTAGAACTTTTTCAACAAAAGATTTTAATTGTCTTAACTTACAAGTTAAAGCATCATTTTCAAATATTAATTTTTCATTATGCTTTTTAGAAACTAAGAGCCCTTTTTCAATTTCCTTGAATTGTTCTTTTAATAAATTGCAATCAAAACAAGGAGTAGGAATTTCAACTAAAGAGCAAGATGGAGAAGCCACATCATAATTAGATTCTACATTAACATTAGCTTTTAACCTTTTATTTTCTAAACGTAATTTATCATTTGTAATTTTCAATTTCTTAATTTTACGTTTAGCAACTTGTAGCATATGTAATGTGGAAATAGAATTAGTCACAAGGATAGAAGAATTTGATTTACTTACATTGCTATCGGGAGAGGCAAAATTTGAACATAAAGTTCCTTTCACATCTTTTTGGCACTCCTCTTCCAAAGACAATATTTCTTCTTCTCTTCCACTTGATGTGATCTCCATAGTTTCATCCTGAGAGATTCTTTCTTGATTGCTTGTGCCAATTTGAATGTTTTCCAAATGTTGTGCATGCTCCAAACCTATACACGGAAGATCAAACATTTCATCAAGAAATTTCCAAACTTTGTAAGCATTAGTAAAACAATAAATCAATTTGGAAATATCTTTTGATAAAGCACAAAATAAAGTATTCATAGCCTTCGCATTTAAATGACATTCCAATTTATTTGATTCATCCGCTGGTCTTATAATTGTCGTATTCCAAATTTTGATATCATATGAGTCATAAAAAATTTTCATTAAAATTTTCCACCCTTTATAATTTTTGCCCGTAAATAAAGGAGGTGATAATACTTTTTCATTTATATTAAAATTTTCCCCACTAGTAGAAGCGAGATCATGATCAAGAGGCGCCATTATTCCCGGTTGTTAAGCCGATTTGGAATAACCTGGCTCTGATACCATGTGTTGGATCTTGTGGCGCCCTTAGAGGGGGGGGTGAATAAGGGCCTTTTTAAATTATGATTTTTTACTTAAGAATTTTTAAAACAAATTTTGCTTTTCTAAAAATCAGTTATAAAAATTTACAAACTATGAAATTTTTAAATTAAATCAAACACAAATTTCTAAGTTAAAGATTATGCAACCAAATTTACAATTAAAGAAAAGGCATAATATTTTAATCATGAAATTCTCATACAATAAAAATGATCTTAACAATGCTTAAGATCAAGGCATAAATAAGATAATAAACTTTTGACAATTTTTGTTTACCAATCCTTCTCCCAAGGATCGGAAGGCTATCACTTGTCTTTCCCTAGACCAAGCCCAAGCCTATCCTCTAGATCTTCCCAAGATCTAGACGTAGCACACAAGGCCATGATTTCCCACCAAGCCACGCAAGGACTTGGACGCTCCGCACAAGGAAGCGATTTTCCCCAAAGCCACGCAAAGACTTAGACGCCACGCACAAGGAGACGATTTCCCTACCAATACAAAGTGAAATGTATATAAATGAAAATACAAAATAAAATGAAGAACTCCCTAGAAATTCAGATCTCTGAAAGGAAGGTTGAAGCCTCGAGATGATCGTTGATATAGAAGCGCGTCCGATCTCGTCTTCAATTTCAAACCTTCTCAACACAAATGGGAGTTCTCGAGGCTCTCTGGTTCGTATGCACTCAGGAAAGGACTTTGAATTCTCAAAGCTCTAAATGCACGAACAAAACGAACCCATTTATAGATTTTCACTGTCGCCTAGGCGACATCGCTGTCGGAATTCCGACAGCCCCAAACTGCTGTTCGTCGTGTTGTCGTGTGGGCAGTTGCTGTAACTTCTGTGCTGTCTCCTGGGCGACATCGAGTGTCGGAATTCCGACAGCGCCAAACTGCCGTTTGTCGTGCTTTCGTGCGGGCAGTTGCTGTAACTTCTGCGTTGTCGCCTACGCGACATTGAGTGTCAGAATTCCGACAGCTCCTCTTCATTTTTGCTGTCCGAAACTTCTCCAGACTGTAGATTGAGTCGTTCTCATCTCCGAAATGGGGTGGCATGTTCTGTAACTCTTCCTGGATTGAAAGTTATGTCCATTTTAAGATCAGCACACAAAACTCATCCTTTTGCTTTTTCTAATGTGTACACACTCTCGGATCATGCCCATGAACGAGGACTTGTCTCCTCATTGAACCTGTACAACCTGGACACTATAAACATACAAAAGACTAGATCAAATACAACACGGTATTTGTTATTCTCAAACCAAGAGATGCGGAACATAGGCTCCAACACTTTCCCCCTCGAGTGAGTTCTACGTCCTCGAGTAGAGAGTTATCATAGACCAGGTTGTAGCACTAGGCTCCTCCCCTACAGGCTGGCTACCTGCCCCCTCGATTGAGTTCTATGTCCTCGAGCAGAGAGTTGTCATACACCAGGCCGTAACACTGGGCTCCTCCCCTGCAGGCTGTCTACTTGCCGCATCGAGTGAGTTCAACGTCCTTAAGCAGAGTGTTGAAACCGATTTCTCTGTCTCTTGTGGAGCTCGGGGCCCTCAATGAGTTGAGGGGCAGCTAGCCCTTACCGGTCCCTCGCAAGAGGTGGGCAGATAACTCGGACAAAGAACAAAGACCCGAGTCTTAGCGAGGAGGTCCATCCACTAACCCGGAAGATCGTTGAGCGCTTCCCCTCCCAAGCCAAAGCTAAGACTCGGGCACCTTGGAGAGCTAGAGAGCACAAACCAAAGCGACCTAAGGAGAGAAGAAGTCTCAAAGATTTCGAACCCGGTCTTCTCCAAGGTGCCCTTTAAGGACTATTTATAGATTTTAGTTTTGTGGTATGTCAATAGCTAAATCCCGCTGTCCATTCTTACTATCCGCACACCGGATTGGTCTGCTAACAGCCAAACCCCGCTGTTTAGAGGAGCTAGCCGCAGGCCACCGGGAATTTCTCTACAAGCCCTTGCTGGGCGAACCGGCTCACCCTTGCACCTTCCCTGCGAGCTGAGCTCGCGAACTCCTGGGTTAGTCGTGCCTTCTTTGGGCGGGCTCGTCGGCACTACCTCGGCGAACCCCAGAATTGCTATCCACACATACTCTAGGCGGGCTCGCCTGTCTTACCTCGGCGAGCCCCAGAATTGCTATCCGCACATACTCTAGGCGGGCTCGCCTGTCTTACCTCGGCGAGCCCCAGAATTGCTATCCGCACATACTCTAGGCGGGCTCGCCTGTCTTACCTTGGCGAGCCCCAGAATTGCTATCCGCACATACTCTAGAAAGGCTCGCCTGTCTTACCTCGGCGAGCCCGAGAATTGCTATCCGCACATACTCTAGGCGGGCTCGCCTATCTTACCTCGGCGAGCCCCAGAATTGCTATCCGCACATACTCTAGGCGGGCTCGCCTGTCTTACCTTGGCGAGCCCTAGAATTGCTATCCGCACATACTCTAGGCGGGCTCGCCTGTCCCTGCTCGTCCGCTTGTAGAGTCTCCCGCTTTTCCTTGGCTCGCCTCACCGGGTTTCGCCCATCTTGGCTCGCTTTCTTGGGTGTGAGCCGTCTGACTCTTCCTGGCGAACATCTGGGTTGTACAAAATCCCCGCGTTTCGCGAGGTTGTCCTAAGCTCACGAAGAAACATCCAACCCCTGATGTTCGCCGATTCTGCTGACGTGGCGGGAATCTTTTGGTGGGTCGCATGCCCAAAACTATAAATACCGTCCACCGTGGCTAGTGATCAAGCCTTTCCTTCTCCCTCTTCCTCGCTAAAAACACTCTTCCTTCAGAATGTCTTCCAAGCAGAGCGCGCGGGATCGACTGAAGGCTTCCAGGGAGATGGCGAAGGCCCAGGCCGCCGAGCGCAACGCCTGGATGTTCAACCCTGCCACCTCCCCTTCTCCCCAGACCAAAAAAGCTAAGACGGTTAGGAGGTCGCAGGGGGAGGACGTGTCATCACCTCCTGCCTCGCCCCCGCCGCCGAATACCGGGCTTGCGCAACAGGTATTCTTCGTCTAAATTCTTTATATCGACTCCCTACTTATTCCTTTTCCTCTCGCAGAATCCTCCACCTGAGGAACGCATGGCGGGCCTTACGCTAACCTCTTCTCGTGCCCCGTCCCCAGCGAGGCTGGGATCGCTAGTTGCTGGGGTTGGGACCTCAACCCAACAGGCGCCTCTCTCGCAACCCCGTAAGTCACAGGTACCTTCTTCCTTTATCCCCGCTCATGTCTCTTTGCGATATCCATGCGCTTATGGCTTATGCAGACACCCCACCGCCGAGCCCTGAGAAGAGGGGCTCCACACCGGCGCGCTCGCCGATTCCGCCTAAGGCTAAGGTGGAGACCCCGGGCTTCGGCATTGTGGGCAGGCGAAGCCTAGGCGGCTCGCTTCTCGACGGCGCCCAGGTCGCGGAGAGGGTGGTGTATCCCCCTGGTCTGGGGAAACCCAACGATCGAGGGTTCCGCGAAAATTTCAGGGGTCGGCCGGAGTCCTCTCATAAGCAACGTCGCGAGCCATCCTCCCAAGGTCAGTACATCTGTGCGAGCTCACTTTCTCACTCGTCCCCTGATTCTACTAACTCTTCCTTTGCAGAAATTTCAGAAGCCACGCATGAGTCAGAGCACGGGAGGGTGGACATGTCACCGCCGCCCTCGCCGAGCCAGATCGATGACTTCTTGGGCGATCCGGGCGACCCCGCGCGGATGAAGAGATGGGTGTCAGAGGTGCTTCAGAAGCATGATATGATGTTGCGCGAGCTGGAGGAGCGGTATGACGCGGACCGGGCTTCCTTCAACGAGAGATTCGCCACCTTGGAGGACGCGAATGCGCGCTTCCTCGCCGAGGCGGGGCCGGTGACTAGCGCAGACGCTACATCGCCCGGTGTGCACATCTCGCAGGGCGAGGACCAATCACACCTGATCCTGCGCGAGCTCAAAGTACTTCGCGAATACCACTATCCGAGAGTGCCGCCACGCGCGGGGAAGCGAGGCCGGGTCGCTGGAAATGGCTTCCTTACCCCTGAGCCTGCCGTGGATTTATTTCTGTTGTCCCCTTGTTTTCATTTCTCTCATGATGTTTATGTTGAACGATACCTATGGTGTGGTAATATTTGCGAGTCCATCGTGCCTCGCCTTTTATCATTTTTTATCTCGCCCTTTATTTATCTGTGATGCGCCTATGACTTATTCTGCATGTTCGCCGTGTTTGATATGATTGCCCTCGTGGAGCGCTCGCGAACTTCTGTGTGATGTCGCGCCCAAGCCTCCTTCCCTCACGGGCCGGCTTGAGGCGGGGCTCAATTACCGCGCAGTGGCGAGACCGGGCTCGCAAGGCTGTAGTCTTGTCGATTAAAAATCTACTTTATTTTTGCTATCCGCACTCCCGACGCTTCGAATCCTGTGCCCATCCTATTTTCCTAAAAATAGTTCGGATTCACTTTTCCATCCACCGCATTTATTTCCCAAATCCTCTCGCCTCTACGCTCATTTCTGTTCTCGCAAGCTCGTGCTCGCGTTCGCTACTTGCAGGTTGCTTCTTCGCGGCTCGCTGCGAACAAATCCTTCAATGGGAGCAGATGGCGAGAGCGAGGGGCGAGCCAGATGCGCCTCAGCATTCCAAGCTCACGACTTCTTCTGTGCGAACCTCACTGCGGAGGAATACAAATATGCCGTGGATCGCTATCTCTAGGAGGGCTATTCGGCTCGCTGTCCAAGCGAGAAGGCTACGCTGAACTAGACCGAGGCTGACGAGCTCGCGATCCCCATCGCTCACTTTGAGAATGGGTTGCGACTCCCCTTATGGCTTGAAATTCGTCAGGTACTTCGCTTAGCCCTCTCGCCGCTCCCTGTTCGCTCTCGCAACTTTTTCATTTTCTTTGTTCCTTGTAGGTGCTACGGTACTATGGGGTGCTGCCGAGCCAGCTGACCCCGAATGCGATCGCGGACGTGGTCGCGTTCGCTATCTATATGCGGGAGGAGAGGATCGAGTTCAGCCTCCTCGTCTTCCGCAAAGTGTTCTCTTTCCGCGCCTTCCGGGACGGGACCACTTATTTTGCGAGCCAGCATGTCACCGTTTGCGACGGTGAACAAGAGTCACTACTGGACTCAGAAGTTCATCTTGGTGAAGGGACCCTTCGGCAACCTCCACTTCACTCCTCTTCAACGGGACGACGCCACCTACCGCCCTCCTAGCTCGCTGAGCGGCGCCGACGCCAAACTCTTCCACTACCTTTCCTGGAAAAACTTCAAAGTCGCCCACCTGAGGCGCAACGTCGACTCGCTACTCGCGGTTCCTCAAGGGCAAGGTATGGCTCGCTTTCGCCCTACCTTTTTTCTTTCTTCGCTTTGTCTAACGCTCTTATTCTACAGGCGAGCGTGACGTCCCCGTCAATCCTCTGCACGCGCAAGGCACCACACTTACGGCAAACACGCTCGCGACCGCGGCGGCAGAGGCTTGCCGCGATCTCCCTACCACTGGGTCCGACAAGAAGCGACCTTCGTCTGCGAGTCAGCCCGGCTCGCAATCCTCTTCCAAGAAGTCGAAGGGGAAATCCTTGTTGTTAAAGACAAGAGCGCGGTCGTTGATCTGAGTGAGACCGATGGCTCGCCCCCTTACCCTGCAAAACAGTCGGACCCCTTGGCGAGCCAGGGCGCTGGGAGCTCTTCCGCAACTCACCAACACAAGGGTTACAAGAACTTCGGCCTAGGCGAGAAGGTTTCTGATTCCCTCGGAGAGCCCCTGCTCGCTTGGGATCCTGATGCCAACAGGATTTCCTGCTCCACCCTTCACCCCTCCTGGGTGGAGTTTGGTAAGGCCGGGGAGGAGGCGTTCTCTATCGCCTTCGGCTTATATGGCCGCGAGGACGCCGCCGCCCTTAAAGAGATGGGGCCAAGGCAACTGGTCTACGAAGACATGCGAGCTCAGTTTCGCTCGACGGAGCTCGCACATATGGCGGGGCGCCGTTACCTGCAGGTGGACAGGGATATCCGCGCATACAGGGAGGAGCTTAAGAAAGCTCGCGATGAGATCAAAGGCCTTAAGGAGAGAGAGGCGGCGTCGGAAAGCCTTCTCGCCGGGATGCAGGGCAAGATGGTAAGCGACCCTGGGCCCCCTCTCTTTGCTGTTCGCGACCCCCGGTCTTCCTAACTTATTTGGTATTAACTTTCAGGATGCCGACACAGCAACCAAACTTCTCGCTCGCAACGGCGAGCTAGAGCTTGAGAATACCATGCTGAAGGATCGGGTGGACGAGCTGATTCGCAGCGTGCTACCCCCTTCTCCTGGGCGAGCCGGGTCTCAACAGAGGGTTCCCGAGAGCGATGACCAGAGGCGGCGAGATGCACAAGAGGTCACCAACCTCGTCTTCACGACTCTCAAGAACGCGGGTCTCCTAGCCGAAGATGCGATGGAGTTCACAGCCGAAGACTTCTGCCTGTATCTATTTGACTTGGCGCCATGGTTTGGGGGCTCGCAAGGATGGCGAGGGCCCCCCATAATGAGCCCCCTTAGCCTCCCTTCTCTTCTCTTTCCTTCGAATGTATATTATTCTTTTTGAGCTGGCGAGATCGCCGCCGAACATAGAAGAATCTTGGGGAATGATAGTTATGATTTTTTGTTAGTATTTATGAGCATGCTCGCGTTTAGTTTTCTATTGCATTATATCTTTTTCTTTTGAACTCCTATCTCATGACTAGTTGTTGCGCGGTAGTGCTCCCGGGGGGGCTCGCGAATGCGCGTGTCTGGGCTCACCTCGCCAAGTATCTCCTTCTATGGATTTCGCGAGCCCGAACTGTCGCCGCCCGCGGATACTGCCTGGCGAACCCGACCTTGACAACCTCAGACATTTGGCATCCTGCGAACCAAGCCTCCCTGGCTTTAGCACCTCAACCCGCTACCTTCAAACTGTGCCTCCTTTTGCCAGCCTCTCCAGAGATCAACCTGAACCCTCCGTCTAGGTGAGAGCCCGGGAGCGGAATCGACCTGGGGCATTCCAGTACCAAAATATCCAACCTTGCCAGCCTCTCCAGAGATCAACCTGAACCCCCCGTCTAGGTGAGAGCTCGGGAGTGGAATCGATCTGGGGCATTCCAGCACCAAAATATCCAACCCTGCCAGCCTCTCCAGAGATCAACCTGAACCCCCCGTCTAGGTGAGAGCCCGGGAGCGGAATCGATCTGGGGCATTCCAGCACCAAAATATCCAACCCTGCCAGCCTCTCCAGAGATCAACCTGAACCCCCATCTAGGTGAGAGCCCGGGAGCGGAATCGATCTGGGGCATTCCAGCGCCAAAATATCCAACCTTGCCAGCCTCTCCAAAGATCAACCTGAACCCCCCGTCTAGGTGAGAGCCCGGGAGCGGAATTGATCTGGGGCATTCCAGCACCAACATATCCAACCTTGCCAGCCTCTCCAGAGATCAACCTGAACCCCCCGTCTAGGTGAGAGCCCGGGAGCGGAATCGATCTGGGGCATTCCAGCACCAAAATATCCAACCTTGCCAGCCTCTCCAGAGATCAACCTGAACTCCCCGTCTAGGTGAGAGACCGGGAGCAGAATCGATCTGGGGCATTCCAGCACCAACATATCCAACCTTGCCAGCCTCTCCAGAGATCAACCTGAACCCCCGTCTAGGTGAGAGTCCGGGAGCGGAATCGATCTGGGGCATTCCAGCACCAAAATATCCAACCTTGTCAGCCTCTCCAGAGATCAACCTGAACCTCCCGTCTAGGTGAGAGCCAGGGAGCGGAATCGATATGGGGCATTCCAGCACCAACATATCCAACCTTGCTAGCCTCTCCAGAGATCAACATGAACCCCCCGTCTAGGTGAGATCCCGGGAGCGGAATCAATCTGGGGCATTCCAGCACCAACATATCCAACCTTCGTCACCCCGGCATGGCAGTAGTTATAAGCATCACAAAAAGGAGTAGGACATTCAGGAAACAACATAATAAAGCTTTCAAGGGTAAAATCGTTTCAAATCATCCCACTCCTGGCTCGGTCGAGGGGTACCCCTTCCACATCCTGGAGGTGATACCCCCCCCCCCCCCCCCCCCCGACTTGAGCACCTCGCTTACAATATATGGACCCTCGCAGTTGGGGTTAAGCTTACCCACCGCGGCCCCTCTGCCGTCCGCATCGACCTTATTCAGGACTAGGTCTCCTTTCTGAAAGTGCTTTATCCGGATATGTTTGTCAAAATATCGAGCCATCCGCCGCTTGACCTCTTCCTTCCTGATGGTGGCCAAGTCCCGGAGTTCTTCCACCAGGTCCAAAGACAGCCTCTGATCTGCATTGTTATCTTTTAGCCACTCTTCATCCCCCTCGCTCGCAGCGATCACCCGGGGGGTCTTTACCTCAAACTCTATGGGGAGAACGGCCTCGGACCCGTGAGAGAGATTGAACGAAGTCTCCCGGGTGGCGGTATTCGGAGTAGTCCTCATGGCCCAGAGAACGGAGGGTAGCTATTCCACCCAGTTCCCCGGAAGGTTCTCCACTTTCTTTTTTAGTAGGTTAACGATTATTTTGTTCGCCGGCTCCACCTGCCCATTGCTCCTCGGGTGGTGGTCCGATGCGAACCTGAGGTCAATGCCGAGCTTAGTGCAGAAGCCAACAAACTCTTCACTAGCAAACTGCGGCCCATTGTCCATCACTATAGCTAGAGGGAGCCCGTGCCTGCAAATTATCTCTCCCCACACAAAATTCCTTACAACCTGAGAGGTTACCTTAGCGAGTGCTTTCACTTCTACACACTTGGAGAAGTAGTCGATCATGACCAGCAGGAACTTCCTCTGGCTGCTGGCTTGGGGGAAGGGACCGACCAGGTCCAACCCCCATATGGCGAAGGGCCAGGGAGCCGTGATGGTCCGGAGCCTTTGAGCTGGGAGGAGTTGGAGCGGAGCTTAGAGCTGGCACTTCGGACACTTCCTTGCGAACTCCGCCGCGTCCTTGCTGAAAGTGGGCCAGAAGTAGCCTTGCCTCAACACCCTCCCCTCCAGGGTCCGGCTCCCGGAGTGACTTCCGCACTCCCCGGAATGGATTTCTTCCAGGACTCTCGGAACCTCCTCCTCGGAAACACAACGGGCCAGGAGTCCTGAGAGAGTCTTCCTATATAGCCCTCCTGCATGCAAGGAGTAATAGGCGGACTTATACCTGAAGCGCCTCTTGTCCACGTCCTCTCCAGGGAACTTCCCGGAGGATAGGAAGGTGATGAATGGATCCATTCACGAGGCTCGTTGATCCACCTCCATCAACTCTCCTTCCTCGATGGAGGGCCGGAAGAGTTCCGAAGCCGTCCCTCCCACTCGGGGGCCGAACTTGGCTAAGAGGTCAGCCTGGGTGCTCTCCTCCCTCGGCACGTGCTTGATGGAGAAGGTGCGGAACTACCCGATGACCCCCTTGACCTTCTCCAGGTATAGCAGGAGGGTCGGGTCCTTCGCTTCAAACTCTCCCTTGATTTGGCATGCTACCACCATGGAGTCCGTTGAGACCTCTACGTCCTGCACCCCTAGTTCTCGGGCCAGCTGAAGGCCCGCTATCACTGCCTCGTACTCAGCCTGGTTATTGGTAATTGGGAAATGGCTGTTTAAGGCTTGCTCAATCTGGGTCCCCTGGGGACTCACCAGGACTATCCCCCCTCCATAGGAATACTTTCCCGATGCTCCATCCACCAACATCTTCCATGCCTCTGGGGGAGGTGGCTCGTGCTCCCCCACCTCGGCCGTATAGTCGGCCATGAAGTCTGCCACCGCCTGAGCCCTGATGGATGTCCTGGGCACGAACGTGATATTGAATTCACTTAACTCCACGGACCACTTTGCCAACCTTCCTGAGTGCTTCACCCCTTCCATGATTTTACGGAGCGGGTGGTCCGTCACTACCTTGATTGAATGAGCTTGGAAGTAAGGCCGGAGCCTCCGGGCCGACACCACCAATGCGAAGGCTAACTTTTCCAGAATCAGGTACCGGAGCTCCGCCTTCCTCAGCACTCGGCTGACGTAGTAGATAAGGAACTGTTTCTTCCCCTCCTCCCGGATCAACACGGAACTTACTGCTTCGGACCTTACCCCCAGGTATAGGGATAGGTCTTCTCCTGGCATCGGCCCCTGGAGCATAGGGGTCTGGGTGAGTTGTTCTTTCAGAGCTTGGAAGGCCTCCTCGCACTCCGGGGTCCATTCAAACTTCTTGTTGCCCCGTAGCACCTTGAAGAAAGGTGCACACTTTTCTCCCGCCTTGGAGAGGAACATGCTGAGCCCAGCCAACTTCCCTGTAAGGCTCTGAACTTCCTTCGGATTCCTCAGCGACCCCAACTCCATTACCGCCTTAACCTTGTCCGGGTTAGGATCCACTCCCGCGGGGGTGAGCAAGTGTCCTAGGAACTTTCCTCGGCTTGCCCCAAAGACACACTTCAAGGGATTGAGTTTCATCTTGTACCGCCGCAGGGTCCCGAACATCTCCTCAAGGTCTCGGAGGTGAGACCCAAGGTCTCGGCTCTTTACCATGATGTCATCAACATAAACCTCCAAGTTTCTTCCCTTCTGCTCGCGGAAGACTCTGTCCATCATCCTTTGGTATGTGGCACCTGCATTCTTAAGCCCGAACGGCATCATCTTATAACAGTAGCATCCATCCCCCGTGATGAAGGAGACATCTTTGATGTCCGGGGGGTGCATGCGGATTTGATGGTAACCTGAAAAAGCATCTAAGAAAGACATCACAGGAAACCTGACGGCTGAGTCAACCAGCGCGTTGATTCTAGGCAGGACGTAACAATCCTTAGGGCATGATTTATTAAGTAAAGAAAAGTCGATACACATCCTCCATTTACCTCCTCCCTTCTTCACCATAACGACTTTGGAGACCCAGCCTGGATACTTGATCTCCGATACAAAGCCTGCTTGTAGGAGCTTGCCCACCTCCTCGCGGATGGGCCCTTCCATCTTGTCCGCGATGACCCTCTTCTTCTGGCGGATGGGGTGGGTGTCGGGGTCGAGGTTGAGGCGATGTCAAGCCACATCCGCGTCGATCCCGGGCATTTCCGCGGCGCTCCAAGCGAAGACGTCTACGTTCTTCTGCACGCAAGCCAGAATCTCCGCTTGATCTTCTGGGTTGAGTCCTCCGCTGACCTGGACCTTCTCCACCACCCCTTGCCGGGTGGTGACCTCGAGCTCCATGACCCCATCCACAGCCTCCAGTCGGGACTGCTCTCCCCAAGCCCTCTCCTCCTCAGCACAAGCGAGAGCCTGGTTTCCTTCCTCTACCTCCTCCTATACCACCACCATTTCCTCCGCCCCTCCCTCCTGGGCCTTCTCCTCTTCTTCCTCTCTCTCCGCCCGGGGTCCCTCAGCTACACCTTCCTGGGCATGGACTTCCTCTACCTCCATCTTCTCCTCGTCTACCTCCTTACCTCCAACTTCGGCCGCCTCCTCCATAACCTTATCCCATTCCTCAGCTTATCACATCCAGGAGATGGTGTTGACAGCCGTCACGTAGCACTGTCTTGCCACCTTGGGATCCCCCCTAATCCGCACCTGAACCCCACCGTCGTTGAACTTAAGGAATTGATGAAAAGTGGAGGGGACACAGCGGAATGCGCTGATGAGTGGTCGTCCGAAGATGGCGCTGTAGCTGCTTGGAGCGTCCACTATGACAAAACGGCAGTTCCTGGACTGCCCCCCCAGGATCACATGAAGTCCTACTCCCTCTTCTACTTCTTTCCTCTCCCCCGAGAACCCAAACAGAGGGCCATTCGAGGCCAACACCCTTCTGGCCTCCACCTCCATCCTGTCAAACGCCTTCTTGAAGATGACGTTGACCGAACTTCCATTATCCACTAGGATTTGGGAGACGGTGAAGTTCTTGATCGCCGTCTGAATGACCAGCGCGTCGCAGAACGGGTCTTCATAGTCCGGCATGTCCTTCTGGGTGAAAATGATTTTCTCGGCCGGGGGCGGAGCGGTGAATGTTGAAGCCACGCTCCTGCGGTAGATGGTATGGAGGCTAGCATTGCAGGTCGCCTCCACCCCTACCCCCCATGGATCACCCCGATCCCTCCTCTACTCCCCACATCAACTCTATCCTCACACCTTTCCTCATCCTCCTCTCGAGGCTCGACCTCCACTATCCTCACTGGCTGCTGCTGCCGTGGCGTGGGCGCTCTGCCTCTCTTCACCTCCAGGAACTCTGGGCAGGTGTCCGTTGAGTTACCTTCCTCATCATGGAAGATACAATACGGCAATGTCACCTCCCCCGCCTCGGCCTCCGCCACCCTATTCCTTCTCCTCCTAGCGGCTGCTGTTTCCACCTCGCCTCTCCTTCCTCTTCCTCTTCCCCGGCTAATTGCCATGGCCTGTTGAGGTGGGGGAGGCATCTGCATCGGACCCTGCCTCCACCCTAACTGGTGGGGTCTCCCTTGACCTCTGAAATGGTTACCCCTTCCTGGGCCGTAACCCCTTCCCTGCCCTTGCATCCCTCCGTCGTGCGGCCTCCATCCCCCTCCGGGGCCCAGGGCTCTTCCCTTCTCCTGACCTCCTGCTGCCTCACCTCCGGCTCACTGAGCTTTGCTAGCCTCTTGGTGAGCTCCGGGTTGGCTTCTTCACTCGCGACTTCCTCCGACACCCTCTCCATCATCTCTTCATAGGAGATGGGGGCCTTCCTCTTCAACGCAATCTTAAAGAAACTCTCTTTCAACCCGACCGTGAAGGCGAGTTGGAGTGCAAACCCAGGCATCTCCTGAGTAAGCTGCACTTCCTCCTGGAACCGATCCGCATACTGAGCCAACGACTCCCTGGGCTCCTGCTTCACTTTGAAGAGGGAATCAGCGTCCTTCTTCCTCTTTTTTGAGGTCGAGAACCTCAGCAAAAACTTCGGCGCAAGTTCTCGAACGCGTAGATTGATCCTGCAGGGAGCTGATGGAACCAGTCCCTGGCCTTCTCCTTGAGGGTGACGGCAAAGAGCTGACACTTGAAGGCATCTGACATCGGCCTGATGGACACCGAGTCTTCGAAACACTGCAGGTGCTGGACAGGGTCATCCCTGCCATTGTAGTATACCCGGTCCCACTCCCCAAACCCCCCCGGGACGGGCGCGGAAAGCACCAGCTTGCAAAAGGGGCCTCCCCCTCCTACCACCCTTTCTGGCTCTACTCGCCCCCAAGCTCCCTTGCCAAATGTGAGCTCGCCGGGACTGCACTCGTGAGGGCGGTGCTCGCCTGAACTACCCCGACCGTCGTCGCATCCTCCAGGCACGCGCTCGCTGGGACAGAGCTTGTCGGTACTGAGCTCGCCGGCATCGGGCTCGCCGGACTGGCGAACAACACTCGCCCCTCCCTGTCCTGCCCTGACCCAACGACAACTTCCTTTCCAGCCCTTCCCCCCGGGGCATTCTCGCCGACCGCCGTTGGGGGAGGGGTCGCCTGAGGTGCTGGGGTCGCAAACTCGCTTCGCAGAGCTGTGACCGTAAACCCCAAGGTGTCGAGCAACTCCCTTCTGAAATCTGCGAGCATCCAGGCCATCGCCACCTGAGGTGTCTCGCCGAACTCCTCGCCTTGCTCTTCATCTCCCGCCATAACCCTTCTCTGGAACTTTCTTGAACCAGCCACGCTCCACGCTCACCGCACCAAAATGTTGAAACCGATTTCTCGGTCTCTTGTGGAGCTCGGGGCCTCAACGAGTTGAGGGGCAGCTAGCCCTTGTGTTCAACCCCGATGTTCGCCAGGAAGAGTCAGACGGCTCACACCCAAGAAAGCGAGCCAAGATGGGCGAACCCTGGTGAGGCGAGCCAAGGAAAGGCGGGAGCCACTTCAAGCGGACGAGCCGGGACATGCGAGCCCGCCTAGAGTATGTGCGGATTACAATTCTGGGGCTCGCCAAGGTAAGACAAGCGAGCCGCCTAGAGTATGTGCAGATAGCAATTCTGGGGCTCGCCGAGGTAAGATAGGCGAGCCCGCCTAGAGTATGTGCGGATAGCAATTCTGGGGCTCGCCGAGGTAAGACAGGCGAGCCCGCCTAGAGTATGTGCGGATAACAATTCTGGGGCTCGCCAAGGTAAGATAGGTGAGCCCGCCTAGAGTATGTGCGGATAGCAATTCTGGGGCTCGCGAGGTAAGACAGGCGAGCCCGCCTAGAGTATGTGCGGATAGCAATTTTGGGGCTCGCCGAGGTAAGACAGGCGAGCCCGCCTAGAGTATGTGTGGATAGCAATTCTGGGGTTCGTCGAGGTAGTGCCGGCGAGCCCTCCCAAAGAAGGCACGGCTAACCCAGGAGTTCGCGAGCTCAGCTCGCAGGGAAGGTGCAAGGGTGAGCCGGTTCGCCCAGCAAGGGCTTGTAGAGAAATTCCCGGTGGCCTGCAGCTAGCTCCTCTGAACAGCGGGGTTTGGCTGTTAGCAGACCAATCCGGTGTGCGGATAGTAAGAATGGACAGCAGGATTTAGCTATTGACAGACCACAAAACTAAAATCTATAAATTGACCTTAAAGGGCACCTTGGAGAAGATCGGGTTCGAAATCTTTGAGTCTTCTTCTCTCCTTAGGTCGCTTTGGTTTGGGCTCTCTAGCTCTCCAAGGTGCTCGAGTCTTAGATTTCGCTTGGGAGGGGAAGCGCTCAACGATCTTCCGGGTTAGTGGAGGGACCTCCTCGCTAAGACTAGGGTCTTTGTTCTTTGTCCGAGTTATCTGCCCACCTCTTCCGAGGGGCCGGTAAGGGCTAGCTGCCCCTCAACTCGTTGAGGGACCCGAGCTCCACAAGAGACCGAGAAATCGGTTTCAACACAGAGAGTTGTCATAGACCAGGCCATAGTACTGGGATCCTCCCCTGTAGGCTGGGTACTTACCCCCTCGAGTGAGTTCTACATCCTCGAGTAGCGAGTTGTCGTAGACCAGGCCGTAGCACTGGGCTCCTCCCCAACAGGCTGGCTACTTTCCCCCTCAAGTGAGTTCTACGTCCTCGAGTAGAGAGTTACCGTAGACCATGCCATAGCACTGGGCTCCTCTCCTATAGGCTGGCTACTTGACCCCTCGAGCAAAGAGTTGCCATAGACCAAGTCGTGGCACTGGGATCCTCCCCTGTAGGATGGCTACTTTACTCCTCGAGTGAGTTCTACATCCTCGAGCAGAGAGTTGTCGTAGACCAAGCCATAGCACTGGGCTCCTCCCCTGCATGATGGCTACTTGCCCCTCGAGTGAGTTCTACTCCCTCGAGCAGAGAGTTGTCATAGACCAGGCCATAGCACTGGGCTCCTCCCCTACAGGCTGGCTACTTGCCCCCTCGAGTGAGCTCCAAATTCTACAGGTGCTAACCCAAGGGTAATTTTATATTGAGGTAAGGGGAGGTGAGGCGAGTACCCTACAAATCTCTTAGATCCACAAGCATCAAAACAACTCGTCTGCTCGCCCACTACCTCGCGAAAAAACTCTGGTGCGAGTGCGCAATGACCCAATGCAGCGAGGCCTCCGCTAACCGCCTCGCACTCTTGGCGAGTAAAAGGGACTCATACGCTAAACCTACATGAATAATGCTCCTAGGCGAATCGCAGCCAGTAGCAAGTACGCCATATGGGCGAGCATGACAGAAAAAAGAAAAACGAATTCATCTCAACAACATACAACTCAATCAGAGTAAACAAAGGAGAAGATGCATATCCAATAAAATGAAGATTGTGAGTACACTGGAAATGTTCATAAGTAAAGAAAAATGTATTATTACATCGATTCATAAAACAGACGACGTAGTCGCCCTGTTGGTCCTCTTCCTCTGATTCGCCAGAGGAGTCCCCGCTTGAAGTTCCCGCTGGGAGCGAGATCACCGCCTCGCGATATAGCTCCGGGAGGAGGACCGCGAGATCGATTTGGGCCCCCTCTGCGGTGAGAAGGAACTACCGCCGAAGTCGCTCCCGCGTGAACACCGTCGTCTTGATGGCGAGCTGTCTGCGCATCTCAATGACTTTGGTCGGAGTGAAATGGAGGAGCGGAGGAGCTGTTGACGACTCCCCTTTGGTAGGGTGGAAGCACTCTGCTACCTCAGATTCCACCTCAGCGAAGCGAGTCCCCAGATAGCCGATTTCACGCTCTGCCATGGCTAGCTTCTCCTCCTTCTCGGATACTCGCATCACCAGCGCGACCGTGGTCTCCTGAAATAGACAAGTTAGCTAACGAAGTTGACAGGTAAGAGAGAAGGAGGCAAGTAAGGGATCTTACATCGGGAGGAGGCGCTTCCTTAATCTTGAGTGCGGACAACTCCTCTTCCACTCGAGCCAGCCTTTCTCCCTGCTCCTCGTGGGCCCGAACTAAGTCGCGGAGCCGTCTGTTCGCTTAGAGCCCTCTCCGCGCAGTCTGATGGACTAGCTCGGCAGTGCAGAGGGCGGAGCGGCTGCTAAGATTAGCCAGCTTGCTGAGGGGAGCCTCCTTAAGGACCTCAGCGTCCTCGCGCTCGTACAACCCAAAGAGCAGGTTGTACGTGTGGTCACTGACCTCCTCAAAATCCTCCCAGGAAGGGAGGAGCGAGCTCACCGAGACCCTGTTCTCCGCAGGGTCCGATATCAGCAGGGGGTTGCCTTTGGTATCCTCGCTCCTCATCCCCAGCCCGAAGTTTGTATTGGTCGAGGGGTCTGGAGGTGGACTCGCCGAAGGGTGAGAAGCGGAGCTCCCCGTGTTCTGCTTCTTATGCCTCGCCTCTCTCGTCGAGGCGACTCCTGGGTCGACCCGACCCTTGCCCTTATGAACTGCAGGAGGCGTCCCGCTGTCCACCGCGACCACCGACCACCTCCCCTGCAAGGACACCCTCTGGGCGGGACTCGCTTGACCGATGTCTCGAAGCGTCGCAAGGGGGGAGTAGGGATGGTGCGCTCACCTGTAAGAGAAGAGAGCAGTTAATGGCAACTCCTAAGAATAGGATGCAATGATAGCGCGACGGGTATTACCTGGGACTTACCTGCTCCTGGATTCATGAAATCGAGTTGGTCCATGCCTCGCCATAGAAAGACAACGTCGATGACCTTGTCCATCATAAAGACATAGAGGGCCAGCGCATCCCTCTTCAGGCGAGGTGGACTGTACTTCACCTATGTCTTATGGATCGAAGCGAAAGGGATATTTCTGAAGTCGCTCCGCACCATGATGAATTTATCGGTCCAGTGGTGGACCATTTTGAGCATCTCGGTGACACGAATGCACACGCTGGTGAAGAACAGGGTGCTGTCGCTGGTCATCTTCAGGGTCAGGACTTTGCGGAAGGTGGAGAGATCGAACTCGATCTTCTCCTCGCACAGGTAACACGCGTAGGCGACCAGGACGCTGATCACATTATTGTTCATCTGCGCGGGGACCATCCCGAAGTAGCGAGGATCTGGCAGACCTCCGACCATAGGGGCAACCTCAGCCCACCTGGAAGTGGGCCAGGGGGAAGGCGAGCTCTCCGCTGTAGAGCGTATTGAGGAACTCGTCGGGTCCTGACCACCTCGCGGTATAGCCAGGTGGCAGATACCACTTCTCAACATCGCTCAGCTCCTCGCCAAGGGTCTACGATCTGGGGAAGGTATGTGCTCTGAAATTGCAGACGCAGAAGGCAGCCCGTCCTCGGAAGGCTCTTTCACCATGGTAGGCAGCGAGTAAGAGGGTGGGGGTTCTGTAGGAAGATTCGAGAAGGCGGATGCTTGGGAGGGATATGAAAGAGTACCCTCCCACTCCAGAAAGCCCTCTATTTATTGACCCCACCCCCTAACCTAGTCGCACGTGAGTAGATCGACCGGCAACGCGAGTATATTTGAGCGAGTAACCAGTTCAATGGCGTGCAAGTAAAAAAAAACCAGATCACTAGAAGAAGCGCATAGCGCGTGTACAAAAAAATATATTTAATGAAATTCCTCTAAGCACATAACGCGAGTACAAAAGAGACAGAAGGGTCACGAGTGCGATTACATATCAAATGTCAAAAACTCAAAAGATGAAAATGACCTAAGGGACTCAACCGCGACGCATCGGACCTCGCGAGCCGCCCGTAGGTCCTCGCGAGCCGCCCGTAGGTCCTCGCGAGCCCTCTCCAGGTTCTCCTCGCTTTGTCTGATGGGGTCCTCGCCTCGCTTAATATGTTCTTCTAAAAGGGAGGCCTCTCCCACAGTTCCTGCCACCTGTGCGAACCGGTGGAGGTCGTCCTCAGTCACTTTTTGGCGAGTTTTCATCTTATACAGCCTCGCCTCTAGGTCAATTACCCGATCCAATTGGACGCCATCGCCATGTGCCTACTGTTGAAACTCCCTCACCCCAACGAGGCGGTCTCCAAGATCAACCAGCTGCTCGTTCACCTCGGTGGGCGGCATAGACATCAAAAGAGAGTCGTGGGCACGGAGGACAGCGATGAGACGGGCCCACGACCCCTCATTGAATCCAGGCTGGTCTGCGAGTAGATCCCTCAAAGACGTAGACGTTGCGAGCAGTGGCAGTCTGAGCAGTGAGCCCATAAACGGGCGGCGACCGGAAGAGTGTTGGATCGGTCGGCGCCCTTAGAGTGGGGTGAATAAGGGTTTTAAAAACTTATAATATATTTTGAATAACTTTGAAAAAGCTTTGATTATTAAACTAGAGAAGATCAAAACAAATCAAGTGAAGTAAAAGTAAAGACATGATTTTATTAACTTGAGAAGCATGATTACAAAACTTGATCTCTTATCGAAGCTAGAAATCAAAGCTAATAGAAAGACTCTTTTTATTTTCTATACCGACTCGTATCCCCATGAATCGGTTGGCTTTAGCCGATCCTTCCCCGGATATGGCCTCAAGCCTCTCTAGCCAACCCTTCCCCGGATATGGCCTCGAGCACCCCCTAGACCTACACCCAAGACCTAGTCGCCAACACGAGGCGAATTTCACTAAACGATTACAGATAAGATATGAAATGAAAAGACAATAATATAAAAACTCCCTCTATGTGGATCTCTTGGAGAAGTAGACGAAGAGGCAGAGTATGATCGTAGTCGATGTGGTCTTTCGTCACGATGATGACGCGTGTTGAAATCTTCTCCACGGATCTCCTTAAGCCTTCATGGATTTGTGGGAGTATCTCTCTGAACCTTCCTCTCTATGTTGTGGCATGAAGCTCTGGAATTGGATCTGAAGAGGATGAAGAAGACGGATCCAAGGGGTCCTTTTTATAGCCTTGGAGCTAGCGCTTGCGCTATCGCTACCGCCGGCGCTATCCCAGATTAGGCAATATTCTCCGCGTGAGAATCCTTCATTTTAAGCAAGCCGGCCGCCTTCCTCTTGTGCTTTGAGCTACTGCCGGCTCTAGTAGATACCGCCTGCGCTAGCTGCTACCGCCTGCGTTAGCTGCTATCGCCAGGCGCTAGCACCTTCTAAAATTGTTTTCGAGATTTTCTCAAGTCCGCGCTAACGCCTGCGCTAGCGCTAGAGCCGGTGCTAGCGGGCATGTTGGAATTTTGGCTTCAAATTTTGGCGCAGCATTCTTATGTTATCCTTGAGTCATGTGGACTTGTTATCCTGCACACTTAAACACACAAGATCAAATACACATAGGATTTGTTATTCTCAAACCTAGGAGATGCGGAAGACCATGTTCCAACAAACTCCCCCTTTTGATAATTACAAATCCATTAATGATAAATCAGAGCATTAATATATAAGCATGATGAAACATACTTGTGTGTGTGAGAGAGTGATGACTTAGGATAATTAACGATTTTAGCATTTAGAATTGCTCCCCCTAAATACATGCTCCCCCTAAGTGAATGTTCTCCTAATATGTAGGCTATCATCTTAATTAAGCATTATAGTTTGATAGCAGATTAATATTTATCATGTTAGTTCTCCCCCTTTTGTTATTAGCAAAAGCGGGTAAGGAGACACCACTAAAACGTTGATAATAAGATAAAAGCAGGATTGAGCTTGTAGAGAAGGAAGTGATAAGGAGTTTTAGAATATTTTTCATTGAAATAGATCAGAGTTTGAGTTATTACAACACTTTCATAAATCAGAGTTTATAGCATAAACAAATACACGGTAAATGATTTCCGAGTAACTAAACTACCCAGACAATATGTCTACACCCTAGCCCCGTATTAAGTGACGGATGGGCATGAGGAGCTGCATACATGCCGTAGGTTGGGGTGTTAGTCCCATATGCAAACACTAGACATAACTCAACCTAGCACTCTTTCCCCCCAGTACCTCGCAAGGCCCCGCTGGAACCCTCCCCGGTTAAGGATAAGACATGACTAGAGATAAAGGTTATTTAATGTCTACAACCCTACGCCCCCGCTATGGTGAGAAATGAAGTCATGGATAATAATTATTGGAAACATATAAGCGTTTTAAATCTAATGGCATAGCCTATGGATTTATATTTTTATTTGAATTTATGAAACCACTCACATAGCTATTTTGAAATTCATTCATAAATCAGAATTTTTAGCGTAATAATATTTTAATAGAAATAAATCCGAGTTTTATAAAAAAAATTCATGTTAAAAGCAACCAATATAAAGTCTACCAAGCAAGTCTACCATTTGTTGAAAGAAAGGAATTTTGGTATTTAAGACTTTGATATAAGCATGAGAGCGCAAGGTAGATATATATGGTGATGATGCGGAAGACTTATAGAAATACAAGAAACATCTTATTGTAATGATGATCCATAAAAAGATATATGAGTTAAATTTCATAAAGAAGATGTTTTTGTAAATCATTGTTCAATTAAAATCTTCAATAATGTAACCAAGCATGAAATAATGTTATCAAAAAAATTACTACAATGTTATTTTAATTCATAATTTCAAATCATACCAAACATTGTATATTGCATGCTAGGTTATCTAGTGCATTTCATAAATAAAGAGTAGTATAGAATTTGCATTAGGATCCAATACTCATGAGAAGAAGTGTTATGGAAGATAATCATGTGCACAAAAGTGTATTTTGAATAGAGTAAACAAATGTTTTAATCAAAAATACAAGTAATATGTAAAGTAAGGAGCACAATAAAACACAAATAATTTTACTTCCACTCACTTCAATGCACAAAAAATGTACAACTACCAAGGTGCTTTGCACACACAATGCTCATTAAGACTTATCAGGGTGCAAAGTAGTGCTTGGGGGATCACATAATTTTATTCTTCAATATTGTCTTTTTTATTGTGATCCGGTGTACTTAAGAATAAGTGGTTTTTATTTTGAAAGAAAGTTATGGTTTGCACAAGATACTTTACTATTCTTTCCAAGGTGCTCAACCTCACAACGCTTATTAAGACTTATCAGGAGGTTCAAGTAGTGCTTGGTGGAGTTATCTTTGTCACTTTATTTTATGATTGTTGTTTTGTACAAAGTTCTCCGAAAACACTTGTTTTGCAAACCAATATAATTTATGAAAAAGATAACCACTTTTCTTAACTTTTAAAAGTGCAAATAAAGGTTGTGTAGGTAAGATACTTGTGCAATTTTATTTCATTATACTATTACAAAACATGCACAAGCATTCTTAGATTAAACACATATGTAGACAATGCCAAAATAAGTGAGTGAATAGCGATCATTATCAAACATAAAACATTTACTCATACTTAGAGGCATGCTAAGCTTAGTTCTACACAACTTTTTCACAATAATTGATGCACATATTAATAGATATATCAAAGCATGATGAAAGCAATGTTCAAAGTAGTTTGAAAAGATAAATTGCAACATTATAAAAGTTCTAATTAATAGATTAAATCATGCTTGATTTTCAATGAAGTCCATACAATATTTTTGATATTTTTGAAGAATAATTTTTATTTAAAGTTTGAACTCATAAAATTGATCTTGGACTTCCCGAGGACTACCTTGTGAGAGGTTCGCCCGGTACTAGGTGATATGATGGGATGATAGCCCAAATCACCCTTTCGCAAGATACAAGTAAGAAGTTAAGTTCAAAAATAACCATTTTTGATAATTTTTTTGTTTTATATTTTTGTATTTGATTTTTGCTTTTAGAAATAGAATTTAAACAAATGACAAAAAACACAAAGGCAAAACATATAATTTTTTTTTAATTTGGTTTTTGTATTTTGTATTTGATTTTTTAAAAATGTAATAAAAGCAAAAATGCTGAAATGAATAGTACACATAGATTAATATATTTTTAGGGATTTTTCAAAATTTTAAAAATACAGAAAAACACATAGGTGCACTAGCGCCGACGTTAGCGCTAGCGCGGGAAATAGTACATGATTTTTGATGATTTTGAAATTTGTAATTATTGATCTTGATTAAGTGTTCAAATAGTAGTTTCATGCAGAAATTTCAGAATTTTAGGAGATGTCTAGATAGTCCAAATTGCATGAAACATTTGCGATTTTGTATATTACTTTTCCAAATAAACTTTGCAAGTGATATATTTCATTATATCTCCATTTTAATATTTTAAGGCTTATATTTACCACTGTAGTTCAAAAATGATAGGAAATGTAAGCATGATTGGACATGAATGAACAAATCAAATATGCATGATTTTAGTGATTAAAAATAATGTTCATGCATAAAAATATCATAGATAAGCCCTAGATGAGAATACCCAGCCTGTATATCTTGGTAAACATATAAAGCCTAACATAGACACAAATATTCTTTAGGCGACAATGTTGGTATGATAAGTTTGAGATTAATGTTATACCAAGGTTTGATAGTGTTTCAACTTATAGACCTAGAATGGAGTGACGATTCTATTTGACTTGATATCAAGATGATTCAAAGGTCTAAACTAGGAATAAATCACAATACACATATAATACACCAACCATGGTTTATAATATCAATTGTCATCAATTATTATATCAATTATAATTCACATAATTGTGATAGAAATAATTGTTTTTAGAAGACTTTTGATATGACTTATGATATATGATGTTAGAGAATTTAGCAAAGGACATCAATAGATCATGGTGGTGCATGTGAATTCAATATTCATTATGAAGGCAAATTCTTTCAATACATTTTAGTGAGTTTCTTTTAATTATGAATTTTGAAAATATATATGTGATTTTTGCTAGGTGAACAATAGTGATGGTTTAGATCATGTTTGACATCAAGGAGTGAACATAATATGATTTTTGTTGTGAACAAAGACAACCATATTGAAAGTTGAGCTTTTATTTAGATCTTGAACTTTCTTTTAGATCATGTTATTCCTCTAAACCACTTGTTGATGAAGGCCAAAAAAACTTAGTAGCCTAATAACTGAATTTAATTTGAAATATCTTATAGCAAATTTATAGTTCAATTTATATGACTACTATATGATATTTATGGGTAATGATTTTACTAGTAATAGATTGGTCATTTATAAATGAGAGCAAAATACTTGACTTTTACTTTTTGATTTTTCTTTGATTTGCACACTTCATTTAGGCTTTAGGGGACAAAGTCAAAATTTCAATATATTATATTAGATGACCATGCCATGATGACTTAAAAAGAAAACAAAAAAGAAAAAATAGAAAAGACATTAATGCAAATCATGAAGTAAAAATTTGTTTATTTCAATTTGAAAATATTCTACTTCATGCATTTGGATGATACTAGTAGATGAGAGATTTGGGTATCCAAAGGGAACCAAGTGTAATGGTTCCTTTAGGTACCCAAATATAGCGTGATAATTTTTGGGGAGACGACAATGAACGAATTCTTTCAGGTGGAGTTAAAGTTTCATTTTTTATTTTGGGTCTCCATTCATATTTTGATTTAATATTATGCATCAAATTTCCATATTCATTAAACATAGGTTTACAATAATAATCACTTTTGAAATTATATTTCATAGGAAATTTGTGCACGTTCGAATTTAATTTGGGAGATATATAATGTGGGTTAGAATTCATTATGTTTGTGTGATTAAACATTCTACTAGGTGCATGTTTAATATGTTTTAATATACTAGTAGAAGTTTTACACATGTTTGTTGATAAACTAGAAATAAGATATTTAAAATTATTTAATCCTTTTTGAAAGAGTGATTTTAAAGATTCTAGTTTATGAGAGAGAATATTATTTTTGTTTATCAATTTTTCGTTATGTTCTTTTGAAATTAAAAGTTCTTTTTCTAAATCCTTGAATTTTTCTTTAATATTATTATAATCAAAATAAGGTGTATAGTTTTCAAATGAAGAGCATGATTGAGATTCAACCACATCCTTTTTGGATTCTTCATTCACATTTGCTTTCAAAGTTTTATTTTCTAAACGTAATCTCTTATTAGCAATTTTTTATTTCTTCATTCTACGTTTAGCAATTTTTTGTATATGGAAATAAGATAAAGAATTAGACTTTCTTACAGCGCAATCGGAAGAGGTAAGATGTGAACATGACGTTCCTTTGTCGTCTTCTAGGCCTTCCTTCTTTATAGATGAATTTTCATCTTCTCTTGATGAATTGCTCTCTTTGGCTAAGTCAATTTCCATGATTTTCATGGTTTTGCTACAAGAGAGATTTTCTTGAATAATGGTGGATGCTTGTATGTCCTTCTCTTCCTGTGTTTGTTCCATACCTGCAAGAGGAAGATCATAAGTTATCTCAAGAAAATTCCACATCTCGTATGCAGTAGGAAAAGTATGAATGAGTTTGGAAATATTTTGATCTAACGCACAAAATAGACTATTCATAGATTTTGCATTTAAAACCATTTCGTTTTTATTTAATACGCTAGGTGGCTTATTAATAGTGATATTCCAAACTTTTTCATCTAAAGCTTTAAGAAAAATTTCCATTAATATTTTCCATCCTTTAAAATTTCTTCCTTCAAATAAAGGTGGTGCTAGTGATTTTCTTTCTTCATAAAAATTTACCCCACTAGTAGAAGCGAGATCATGAGACGCCATTATTCCTGGTTGTTAAGCCGATTGGAATAAAACCCCTCTGATACCACTTGTTGGATCGGTCGGCGCCCTTAGAGGGGGGTGAATAAGGGTTTTAAAAACTTATAATATATTTTGAATAACTTTGAAAAAACTTTGATTATTAAACTAGAGAAGATCAAAACAAATCAAGTGAAGTAAAAGTAAAGACATGATTTTATTAACTTGAGAAGCATGATTACAAAACTTGATCTCTTATCGAAGCTAGAAATCAAAGCTAATAGAAAGACTCTTTTTGTTTTCTATACTGACTCGTATCCCCACGAACCGGTTGGCTTTAGCCGATCCTTCCCCGGATATGGCCTCAAGCCGCTCTAGCTAACCCTTCCCCGGATATGGCCTCGAGCACCCCCTAGACCTACACCCGAGACTAGTCGCCAACACGAGGCGAATTTCAGCCCTAAGTCCTACCCAGACCTAGTCGCCAACACGGGGCGAATTTCACTAAACGATTACAAAAAAGATATGAAATGAAAAGACAATAATATAAAAACTCCCTCTATGTGGATCTCTTGGAGAAGTAGACGAAGACGCAGAGTATAATCGTAGTCGATGCGGTCTTTCATCACGATGATGACGCGTGTTGAAATCTTCTCCACGGATCTCATTAAGCCTTCATGGATTTGTGGGAGTATCTCTCTGAACCTTCCTCTCTATGCTGTGGAACGAAGCTCTGGAATTCTGGATCTGAAGAGGATGAAGAAGACGGATCCAAGGGGTCCTTTTTATAGCCTTGGAGCTAGCGTCTGCGCTATCGCTACCGCCGGCGCTATCCCAGATTAGGCAATATTCTCCGCGTGAGAATCCTTCATTTTAAGCAAGCCGGTCGCCTTCCTCTTGTGCTTTGAGCTACCGCCGGCGCTAGTAAATACCGCCTGCGCTAGCTGCTATCGCCTGCGTTAACTGCTATCGCCAGGCGCTAGCACCTTCTAAAATTGTTTCCGATATTTTCTCAAGTCCGCGCTAACGCCTGCGCTAGCGCTAGCGCCGGTGCTAGCGGGCATGTTGGAATTTTGGCTTCAAATTTTGGCGCAGCATTCTTATGTTATCCTTGAGTCATGTGGACTTGTTATCCTGCACACTTAAACACACAAGATCAAATACACAGGATTTGTTATTCTCAAACCTAGGAGATGCGGAAGACCATGTTCCAACAAATAGGACCCGTGACTATCTGAAAGAAGTAGTCAGGCGATGCAGACAGGTGGAAAAATATAATAGAAGTAATGAGGTAAGCGGGGTGAGAACCTGCAGTGGGGTTATCTTCCCTCTGAAGCCAAGGCGTATCCACCTGGAGTCCTCTAGTAGAAGCGGACAGGCATAAGACCATGCCTGTCCCTCTAGGCAAGGGGCCCATCGTCAAGGGCTTCCCCCCCGAAAGTGGGGCGAGCAGGCTGACCTACCTCAGACAGATGCAGAGACGTCTGAGAGGGGGAGGGGCCAGAGCCGAGCCAACTTGCCCTGAGATCGATGAGGATGAGGTGCCTAGGCCCCTCGGCGGCGCCCCGATCAGTTGTTCAGTCTGCATCGGACGACTGGGAGGCACTGTAGAAAGGAAAGAATTAAGAAAGGCTCAAATTGATCAGGCGAGAAAGTAGTACCCTTACCTAACACTACAGTGGGGCAAACAGGAAGGAGCGACGGAGCACCAGCGCCAGCTGGAGGCAGTCCCGCATCCCCGACCCCGCCGGTTGTGGTCTCGGCCTTGCCCCCACCTTGTCTAAGAGATAAGTCGGCGTTGGGTTCTTCGTTGATGGGTGAGGCGGCTATCCTCTTGGGTGGAGGCCCGCATCTCGCGGTAGACTCAGGGTCAGTGGAAGACCTCTCATGTGGGTCAGGATTGACCTTCTTCCTCTTGTGCTTCTTCTTCGTCGTGGAGCTAGAAAGGCAGGGGGTCAGGAACTTGCCAATGAGATCTAGAACAGCGGCCGCCTCAGGTTCGTCGTCAGCAAGCCCCCTATTGGCGGCTGTGGAAGAACCTCCCCCATAAGCCATCTCAGTATGAAGGGTCAAGGATACACCCCCTCTATTTATAGAGGGCGGCTCGGTTAGCGCGCGCTCGCCAAATAAGGGGTTGAACTCTTCTTTCTGACCTCTGGCGAGCTCGCAAAGAGTGGGGATTGTGTACAACCCGTATTTTGCGAGTAGACCGACAGCATCCGGTGAGTCGATCCAATGATGGTCCTACTTGGCCAAGGAAGGGTGAGGTGAGTACTCCCCTCCCCGCCGTAGCTCTTATCGATGTGATTTCTTCTCGACGCCATAGTTTCCTTCTCTACGACATGGTCCCTTCTCGGCGTCATGAGCGTGATTCATCTAAGTGATATGAACAGCCCATCTCGATGACAAAAGCTCCTTCTCGCCCCTCGATGAGTAAGGTATGGCCTAGTCTCCTCGGCCGCGTTCACGCAAGAAGGGAGCGAAGCGAGTTTAGGTCAACACGACTCCTCATCCCCCTATCACTATCCACAGACCAGTGGGGGTTGCGATTAGTATTTATGAAAAGGCGCGAGGAGTTGTTCATAGACCATTTTGGTCTGCATGTAGTAATTTAGTTAAGGCGGAGGGAGCTATTCGCAGGCCTTTTGGACTATTTTGCCCTCAAGAAAATTTGCCTATAAATAGGACTCACTATGTCTCAGATCAGCACGGATCCACCCCACAAGAGAGCCTGATTTTTCTACCTTGTGTCCTTGTGCTATCTGAGACAGGCTCTGCCTTTGGTTTTTTGGAGGTGAAATCATGTCAGATTTCCGGGTTAGTGGTGGGAACTCCTCGCTGCAGCTAGTGGGTCCTTTCTTAGGGCAACTACCTACCATTCTATGAGAGCCAGTTCTCAGCTCGAAATACTCAAACCTAGGGATTTGATGAAGATAGAAGTAATGCAAGCTACTCCCCAGTCTCGAACATAGTTGGACCGGTATTCGGGTTCCAACAAGTCCAATCCCAATTTTTCATAAATTTAAGGGTCTCGACCATGTTCAAAATAAAAAGTATAATAAAAAAAAGGAAAGGAAAATTTTCAACAGGTCGGCGGGTCCTTTAGGGCATGAGCGAGCTTGTGAGGAGAGTAATCGTGCTCGCCGGAAGGCGAGCTCCCGACTTCCTTCTCGTAGAATTGGGGAATGAGGAGGTCGCCGGTCACGAAGGTCAACTCCTCCTGAAACGCGCCAAGCTCGTGCATCATGTCGATGGTGGTCTCGGTGGATTGTGTGATGAGCTTCTTGCGCATGCGCTCGACTTCACAACGAGGGAGGAACATCATTTCCTCTCCTTGTGACGACGACTCTCCTCACTCCTCAGGTTGCCTCCGCGCCAAGGCCTTGGCCAGCATGACCTTTCCCATCTCCACCTCCTGCTCCAGCGACTCGATCCTCGTTATCATGTGATTCGTGGTCTCAGCATTCTGCAGTAATTCAATATAAGAGATAGTCGGGAGAAGAAGAAAAACATAATGGGAAGTGAATAAGGCATAACACTCCGTCGGAAGAGTTGGCGAATAGCTGCTCCGTTAGATCCATCTTCGTCTGAAGGCCGAACACCTGATCCTCAGCTATTTTCTGCTTCGCCTCAGCGTTGCGGAATTTTTTGGTGAAGTCGGCCTCACCGCGAGGCCATGCGCAAGACCTCTGTGGCTCGCAATACGACCTGTGCGCTCTCATTCACGAGGTCGCACATGGTCTCCCCTTCATACGATGCCACATCCTGCCGACCGTAGAGCCCATAGAGCAGGGTGAAGGCATCCTCGCCGGCGTGACCGCTCTCCATCCATGAGGGGAGGAGCGTGGACACAGACATGCGATTGACCTTCTCTTCCCAGAGAATTATCGGGTGTCCCGCACCATCGAGGGGCTTCTGCCCCGGCCCATAGTTTGGGTGCGAGTCGGGGGTCTCCGACTCGCCACTCATGCCCTCATCCACCAGCGTGGTCATCGGCTCACTAGCCGGGGTTACTTTCTTCGAGGCGACGACCTTCTGCCTCTTCTGCAAGTCAGCTGTAGGGGGTGCCGTGAAGCTCGCCGCCTGCCTCTTCCTGGAACCACTGCCGGAGGGCAGCTCCCTCGGGTCGGATGAGCAAGCCTCCACTGCGGCCGATGCGCGAGCGAGTGTGATGAGCGCATTTTAAAGAGTATTTTAGGCTCCTTTAATAGCTCAGTTTCATCTCTTTCCGCTCATCTTTCATTTGATTTTAGCATAAAATCTCTATTTGTGGTCTTATAGTCTATTGAGCAAGATTTAGCTATTTGGAGTTTAGTTTTTATAATTCCTTGTATGAAGGAGATTGCATCTCCTTCTTTTTCTATTGTACTTTATGTTTGTGTGCGTGGATGCATTGTTCTGGTGTGTTGGAACCTTAGCTTTTGATTTGAGTTAGGATCCATCCTCTTATCAATAAGTCATCTAAATAATTTAGAAATCTAAGAAAATATTAATTAAATATGATGCGATCGAATCGGAGAATTTACATAAGAAAAAAATACAAGCTCTCTGTGTTCAACAAATGGCAAACGGCGCTCGACAAATTCCAATCAGACAGCGCTCGACAAATCTTCATCAGAACAGCGTTCGACAAATGGCGAAATGCGCTCGACGAATTCAGTCAGAGTAATCTCAGCGGTCAGGCATTCCCTGAACAGCGCTCGACAAATTGAACTCAGCCATCTCAGCGCTCTACGAATTCTAAGATAGAGACAATCGCTCAGCACATCAGACGGCGAGCTCAGCCTCACAAATGTAGAGCTGGGATCGACGAATTCCTTTCTGAATTGTTTTAATATTCTTTTCACTGTCTTTTAGCCGTTGCAGATCAATCAATACTATTAGCCGTTATAATGCTTTAATGAAAAAAAAACGGCAGGTTATCCTCTCGAGGAGTCAAAGCATTGATGGAGACCTCAGCTCTTTCCTTTTTCCCAAGAGAAGAATTCAAATTAAGTGAAAAAGGTTCTCAGATTATAAAACGATAGTTACAGAGAAAGAACATGAGGACACACGACAGAAATAAAGAGAAAATTCATTTTGTTCTTCATTGCTAACATCTTCCTGCAGATTCAAAATATCCTGAGACACAAATCACAATTACTTGCTCAGGATCATCACTGCAAGAGAAGGAAGAAGTGGTTAAAAGGAGAAGCTCTATCCACAAAGTTGTCAACAACTCCAATCAGACAGGGGGAGCCCTCTTCAACATCATATTCAGATCCATTCAACTTCAAATCAGGATCTTCAAGAGTCTTCTTATACAGAGAAGAACAATATAATTTCTGTTTTTCATTTTTACTTCCTTACCCCATCCTGTACAGGGTTATAACTCCCTTCAAAAGTTAATCCCGGTGACAGGGCACCTTAGCAAAAACCTGCAGTTTGGTTAGAGCACCTTATCAACAGCTCACCTGGTGTGAGGGCACCTTATCAACAACCTCATAGTGGATTCCTACCAGTGGGTAGAATAGTAGATGTACCCAGTTGAGGGGAACTACTATATATTTTGTGTCATCAGTGGATTGCTTGTTTTTATCTTTCTGTTATACCTTGTGTACTGTATTTATATAGATGCACTTTAACTGTCTGATCTTATTACTCATACAGAAATCAAAAATCATCAAACTAACCTATATATAAATAGATTTATTACTTACTCTGAAAACAAACTTAAACAAGATCTTTTAATAAGATAAATAAGAACTAAAACCTCCACTTTCAATTGGTATCAAAGGAGTTGATTTCTCACACAGGCTAACACCTGAAATCACAAAGATCACTTTTAATTCTTAAGATTTTCAAAATGGCACAAGAAATCTTTCTGTTCTCAGATCCACCCATATTTAATTTAGATAATATCTCATTATGGCAAGTTAGAATTAAATTATACATGAATGCTATAAATGAAGAAATTTACAAATCTATTTTGACAGGACCTTCCCTCATATCATCAAAGGCAGCCACACCTGCATTACCTAGTTCCACAAGTCTCAAGTCTCCTTCGAGAGCAATGAAAGGGCCTGTTCATGTTGGTGCTGATATATTTTCTTCAAAGAAGATTACCAATAGAGAAACTGGTGTCACTGCCCGTGTTTGCAAAATGAAGCTAGATAAATTCAATGCTGGAACTGATGATGGGCAGACTGATAAACATAAAGAACCTTCCCCATCTACAGAACCATTCCCATCTTCAGATGCAGATGCCAAAGTTATGCAGATCTTGACTCAATCTGTGTCAAGAGACATTCTTCAAAAAGTTGAAGACTGCACTTCTGCAAGAGGAATCTGGAACTCCCTCTCTAGGATTGTAAATGAACCCTCCTCTTCCATTACTCTAACTAAATGTATTTATGATGCAGAGCCATCAATAAATCTGAGTGAAGAAGAAAAAGAAAAGGAGCACAGATCTAGAGCTTTCTGCATGATGGTCATAAATGGATCATACCAAAATCCAAATGCAGAAGCAGTGTTAGGAAAGGTAAATGAGGTAAAACCAAATCATAACTCTACCTCTAAAACTGTGTTTAAAATAACAATTACAGATTTAGTAAAATCAAACAAAGATATTAAAAAGAAGATAACAAACATAAATTATTTAGCTTCTGAAAATAATAAACCTAAAGGAAGCACAAGAGCACAAAATAAATCAATTAAAACTGAGTTACTTAATAATTATCAAGAAAACCTTAAAATAATTTCAAACATATATTTTAATGACTACAAAAGAAAACTTTCAATTAGTATCAAAAATCAGATTTTAAAGTTCTTAAGACATATATTTCTAAAAGAACATTCAAATGGTGTTAAAAAGTTTTTCACCATTAAACTCCATTCCTAATAAGCAAGCATAAAACTCATTCAAAAACAATGTCAGATAACTTCAATGTTCTTTCAGACCTTCTCCAAATCATGTTGAGCATTCTACTGTAGTTGCATTGATTAGAAATAATCAGAAGCACTGAGTGTGAGTCTCTTCTGATAAGGGGATTCTCAAGAAGGAAGGTATTAGAAAGTTTTTCATTCCTTAGAATCCACTAAAGGTTGCTGCAATTGAAAATTTTAACTCAAAAATCAAAGTCTAGGAAAGCAGAGTTGCTCAAATAATTTAAGAACAAAAATTATTAAAGCTCAAGTGAGAAAGAAAATGAGAAATTCAGAGAAACCAAGTGAGAGAGAAAAGGAGAAAATAAAATTAAAACTGCTAGCATCCTAACCAAATAGAGAAGATTACCAGGCCACAAGATTTAATCTCTCTGATTACATAGGTTGCTGCAATTGAAAATTTTAATTCAAGAAATAAGCTGCTGCACTTGAAAACTTTCAATCAAAAGCTGTTTTCCAGATTACTAGGTTTTAACTTGAATATTGATCCCAACTCAAATAGGGGGAGATTGTTGGAACCTTAGCTTTTGATTTGAGTTAGGATCCATCCTCTTATCAATAAGTCATCTAAATAATTTAGAAATCTAAGAAAATATTAATTAAATATGATGCGATTGAATCGGAGAATTTACATAAGAAAATAATCGATCGGAGAATTTACATAAGAAAATAATATAAGCTCTCTGTGTTCGACAAATGGCAAACGACGCTCGACAAATTCCAGTCAGCCAGCGCTCGACAAATTTTCATCAGAACACCGTTCGACAAATGGCGAAATGCGCTCGACGAATTCAGTCAGACTAATCTCAGCGGCCAGGCATTCCCTGAACGGCGCTCGACAAATTCAACTCAGCCATCTCAGCGGTCTATGAATTCTAAGATAGAGACAATCGCTCACCACATCAGACGGCGAGCTCAGCCTCACAAATGTAGAGCTGGGATCGACGAATTCCTTTCTGAATTGTTTTAATATTCTTTTCACTGTCTTTTAACCATTGCAGATCAATCAATACTATTAGCCGTTACAAACTGCTTTAATGAAAAGAAAACGGCAGGTTATCCTCTCGAGGAGTCAAAGCATTGATGGAGACCTCTGATGAGTCCCGATTATATACACATATATGGACTCATCTGGGCCGTTTATCTAGTCATTCCACTGCACTTTAGCCTTATTTTAGCTTATATTCGTTATCACTTGCTATGTGCACTTCTAGGCCCATTTTTGGTGTTATTTCGTATCTTTCTTTGTTAGTAGTTTTCATGCACTGTTAAGTCCCACTTTCAGTGGCTAGACTGGTGTCGTACGCTGGAACAGGTGTCGTGCAGGTGTTTCCGGTGCAATTCTGCACAGGAACACTGCGCACGATCACCGGTTCTATTGCGCACGACCACTGGTCGTGCGCCACTGATCGTGTGCACTTAACCCTTTTTCACGAGTTCTGTTTGGTGCAGTGCGCACGACCACCAACGCCAGTGCGCACGACCACCGGTCGTGCGCCACTGCTCGTGCGCACTTATCATTGAAATTCTTAGTTCTGTTTGCTGTATTGCGCACGACCATGAACTCCCGTGCGCACGACCACCGGTCGTGCGCCACTGGTCGTGCGAACATGTTATTTTATAATTTCTGTCTTTGCAGGTTCCGTCCAGGCAGAGCGCACGATCACAGGATTCTAGTGCGCACGACCACTGGTCGTGCGCCACTGACCGTGCGCACTGTTTAATTCCAGCGCCTATAAATTCCCTGCTCGCGATTTAGGTCAGACCGCCCGCCGTATTCTGCCATTTTCTGCTCCAGTTCGTCCGACCTCGCCCCTCCACCGTCACCCACCATATAGAGGTGCTCCGGGCTTGCTCTTCACGCCAATCTTGAGCCGGAGTCTCCTCTCGGCCTCCTCCTTCATCCAAGAGCTCCAAAGAGAGATCTAGCCGCCATTACCGTCAAGCAAAAGGAAGTTTGCAACCTCCACCGGATCGTGACACGAAGAAGACGGGTCCATTGGAGAGTCGTGACAACTCTCTCTACCCCGGACGTAGTTGCGGACCGAGCTTGGACGCGGATTGACAACCCGGCGATTCCAACCGTGAATCTACAACGAGCCTTCGGATTCGGTCAATTTCTTGCTCTATTCTTCTCTTATTGATGTCTATGTAGTTAGATCTAACATTATGATGAAGCGTGCTTGATTATTAGCATTTATACTTGATTATGTCTATGTGATTTGAGTATTCTTGCTTATTATTTTGAGGTGTGCCTTGTGGTGTGGATTGTTAGTTGTCCGGTGCCGCACTAGCAATTGCTAGTGGCGTGCTTGTCGAAGAGGTGCTTGCGACCCTCACTCCGCTAGCCTACTCGTCCATCCGCCTACCGAAGCGTGGCATCGCGGCCCGTATTCCATCCCGCCTAACGAAGCAGCGCGCTCAAGGCCTGCATAGTTCGATCTGTTTGCCTACTCGTCCATCCGCCCTTGCGACGCAGCGCGCTCAAGGCCTGCCTAGTCTCCATCCCGCCAAGCGAAGCATTGCATAGCAGCATTGCATAGGAGTAGTTGATAGCTTTTATTTTATTTTCCAAAAGCCAACCCAGCTCCCCCGCATTCCGTTCCGATTTTAGGACTTCAATCTCAAGTCCTTCCTCGAAACCTAACTCCACCTTACTGTGTTCCTTGAGAGATTCGATACTCGGGGATTACTCCTCGTTTTATATTACTTGAACGATCGGTACACTGCCGTTTCGTGTCGCAGTCGAGCTACCGCCTATAGCGGTGTGTGAGAATTGCGCCATCAAGTTTTTGGCGCCGTTGCCGGGGAACACAGTCGTGTGAGTTTTCTTGAGAGGGAGAGCCGAGAGATAGTAGTTCTTCCAGTGTGTATAGCCGCTTTTTTTATTTTTATTTTTTGTTTGCCTTTTAATTATCTTTTGTTTGTTTTTATTTCTTCATCCCCTATTTTAAAGTTTTAGGCAAGTTTTATTCAAGGAGTTTTTTTTTTTAGTTGTGTAGATTTCCTTGCAAAGAATTTCAGTTTCTTTTTATCTGCTTTGAATTTTGAAAACTTCGTCATGGGATATTTCACCTAGTTTTAATGACAAGATGGTTTATTATTTGGACCAAATGAATGAGTTAAATGCTAGCAGTGTAGGAACATTGTTTGCTTGTTGTGTCGAGGAGAGGGTCATGAATTGAAGGACTGTCCGCGTCTTTTCAATCCCGACCGCCGCTCCTCCACTCATGACGACATTGTCCCTATCACTCATTCTTTACCCATGGAGGCAATTGTGCCCTCTACCCCTGAGCTTGTCTCGTGCACGGACTCCTCACTTCCTGTTTATGGCTTCACTCCCAGTGATGATGATCACTCATCTGTTAGCCAACACGGAGAGGAATGGGAGCTCCTTGATGCACCTGAGTTTGATGAGGAAAGTATTCTTTCCATTGGGGAGGCTTTAGCAGATCTTTTTGCGGAGGAACTGAATATTTTTGTCCCTCCAGTTTCTTTGCAAGATTTTTCTACACATATTCTTTATGATCCTATCGAAGTAAAGGAGCTGGGTGATGCTTCTGACTCGGAGGGTGCTCCAAAGTGGGATGAGGATGTCATTTTCCCTGAGGGGGAGAATGAATACTTTGAACACGATGATGCACCTCGGTGGGATGAGGAGGATACTCTCTCTGATGAGGAGGCTTGCACTTCTTCATGGGACGAGCAGGTCCAAATCACCACTGAGGCGCCTGAGTTCTCAAGTCCCCCTTGCTATGATATTTACGATGATGATAGTGATCTACCCTTGGATCTTGCTGGGAGTGAAACCGGGATCACTCCCCAGATTGTTGATGATTCACGTTTTTCCTCTTCTCTTTTATTTCTTGACCCCCCTTCTGTTATATCTGAGCCTGTGCAGGATGAGGCTCCACAGGTACTTCAGGAGGACTTGGAGCTTTTTGCTCAAGTAAATGATGAGTGTGTCTTTTTATGCGAGGAGGTTGATCCCTCCTCCATTAAGGAAGCCTCATTCGTTGCCTTCTCCTCCTGCGGTCCTGTTGTGGACGATACCTTGCTAGGCAAGGATGTGTTTTGTGAGATGAGAGAGGACCAGGCCTCCTCCTTTTCTTACATTCTCTACCCTCTACCTGTGAGGAGCAGGTATCTATATTTAGGTAGAGGGGTGACTGCTCTGTCTCCGTATCGGTACCCGCTACCGATGCGCATATTAGAACAGTTATCTGTGCACTTTTCTTTTCATAGGCCTATAAGCTAGAACTGTACAAAATCTGAATAAGTCGTGCTGGGATGACAATAACCCCAGTAGTTATCTTACTTTTCATGCATTTTATTTTATTTAATCATGTTTAGTTAGCTGTAGTTTATTTTAGTTTGTCTTTTTCTGTTTCTTTTGTTTTGCGGAGCTGACCCTTGCAGGTACTTCTTCTGGATGGCGGATGCTGCAGTTTAGTCTGGGTTTAAACGCCAATCTTCTGGTATGCTCACTTGCTGAGCATTGGGTACTCTCTTCCCCTAGCCCTATTCTGATTTTCATGTCATATGCTGTGTGGATTGTTTAGTTTAAGTATGGGGGAGAGCAGTTTTTGTGCCCACTCATGCGCACTATTGCACTGCATACTAGAAGATTTCATTTAAAAATGTTTTGTTTATTTTCATTGCACACCACAGCACCCACTTGAGCGCGTACTCGTCTGTATGCGTGCTCTGTAGTGAATTCAATTCTTCTGCTTATTTGGGAAAGTCTAGGTGATGGCTTAGGACTATGCAGCAGAGTAAAATGTTGACTCTAGTAGTGCTCCTAGTCGAGTGCTCGGTTGCATAGAAATTCGTGTAGATTAGACTTCTCTTTATACTTATGGTTTTATATTTTTTTCTACTAGTGTAAATGTTGTTTACTCTACTCAAATGGTGAATTCGGTGGAATCAAACGGTAGCATAGGGATGTGTGTATACGATCGCTAGATTCGTATTGCTTGAGTCGGGAGAAAGGAGAATCTTTCTCGGTGGCTAGAACTTGCCCCAAGCGATTCTTGAAGCATGGGTATACGGTTAGTCAATTGTGTGAATGTGATATAGGCCATCATTTTGGCCCGGTTGAGCCTTTGTGCCTATCCCTACCGCTATATCCTCGCTAGCCCAGTTGTGCCTACCCGTTCTTTGATTCAGCCCCACTTTTATTTCACCAAAGCCCAAAAGTCAATCCTAGTCGCACACCCAAAATTTGAGCTTTAGCTGTTTATTATTTTCATGAGTTGGGTTGTTGATGTGGTAATATGTTTGTGAAGATGTGGATGTGTCCTTTTGTTTATTTGCTGAAAATGATAAGAAAAGAAAAAAAAATGAAAATGAGAAAAAGAAAAGAAGTTAAAAAGAAAGGAAAGAGAAGGAATGTTTACTTGAAAATCTTTATGTATAGATTTATGTTTGGGAGTAGGCGGTGCACGCACCCATGCTGTTAAGTCCAAGTCTGGGGGTGTTATGTACCCGCATGTTTGTGTGGTGAATGAGGATAGTTTCCTGCATTAGCTCATTTGGGTTTAGTGCTTTAGCCGTCGTTTTTATCTTTGTTTTTCCTCACCTAAACCCAAGCCCCATTTAAAACCTAAAGTCCTATTGATTCACGCATTTGAGTCAAACCAGTGCCGTGGAGAGAATGTGACCGGGCAAGCCTATGGTCACCGACACCGATG
This sequence comes from Dactylorhiza incarnata, assembly GCA_033032865.1. Taxonomy (NCBI): domain Eukaryota; kingdom Viridiplantae; phylum Streptophyta; class Magnoliopsida; order Asparagales; family Orchidaceae; genus Dactylorhiza; species Dactylorhiza incarnata. The sequence goes on from JAWHQI010000134.1 coordinate 6,274,838, forward strand.
GATTTCGGTGGAGTTTATCCGGCACCCCAATCTCGAGCAATGCTCATCTCAGCATTTAGTTTACTTTCTCCGTATGCGTGACCGAATGATTCACCGTAGTTCACCATTTTGAGTAGTTGTAATATGCTTTTACTCTTTTAGAAATATATAAACTGTTTTTATAGTCAGAAATCTTCTCTACTATTCTTCTTATGCACGTGAGTATGCGACTTCGCATGGTACTCTATATTGTAGTTTTAAGCCATCTACTTTTCTTTCCCCGTACGCTTAGAATTTGTTTGCTCGGGACGCGCAAACAGGTAAGTCTGGGGGTGTGATGAGTCCCGATTATATACACATATATGGTCTCATCTGGGCCGTTTATCTAGTCATTCCACTGCACTTTAGCCTTATTTTAGCTTATATTCGTTATCACTTGCTATGTGCACTTCTAGGCCCATTTTGGTGTTATTTCGTATCTTTCTTTGTTAGTAGTTTTCATGCACTGTTAAGTCCCACTTTCAGTGGCTAGACTGGTGTCGTACGCTGGAACAGGTGTCGTGCAGGTGTTTCCGGTGCAATTCTGCACAGGAACACTGCGCACGATCACCGGTTCTATTGCGCACGACCACTGGTCGTGCGCCACTGATCGTGTGCACTTAACCCTTTTTTACGAGTTCTGTTTGGTGCAGTGCACACGACCACCAACGCCAGTGCGCATGACCACCGGTCGTGCGCCACTGCTCGTGCGCACTTATCATTGAAATTCTGAGTTCTGTTTGCTGTATTGCGCACGACCATGAACTCCCGTGCGCACGACCACCGGTCGTGCGCCACTGGTCGTGCGAACATGTTATTTTATAATTTCTGTCTTTGCAGGTTCCGTCCAAGCAGAGCGCACGATCACAGGATTCTAGTGCGCACGACCACTGGTCGTGCGCCACTGACCGTGCGCACTGTTTAATTCCAGCGCATATAAATTCCCTGCTCGCGATTTAGGTCAGACCGCCCGCCGTATTCCGCCGTTTTCTGCTCCAGTTCGTCCGACCTCGCCCCTCCACCGTCGCCCACCATATAGAGGTGCTCCGGGCTTGCTCTTCACGCCAATCTTGAGCCGGAGTCTCCTCTCGGCCTCCTCCTTCATCCAAGAGCTCCAAAGAGAGATCTAGCCGCCATTACCGTCAAGCAAGAGGAAGTTTGCAACCTCCACCGGATCGTGACACGAAGAAGACGGGTCCATTGGAGAGTCGTGACAACTCTCTCTACCCCGGACGTAGTTGCGGACCGAGCTTGGACGCGGATTGACAACCCGGCGATTCCAACCGTGAATCTACAACGAGCCTTCGGATTCGGTCGATTTCTTGCTCTATTCTTCTCTTATTGATGTCTATGTAGTTAGATCTAACATTATGATGAAGCGTGCTTGATTATTAGCATTTATACTTGATTATGTCTATGTGATTTGAGTATTCTTGCTTATTATTTTGAGGTGTGCCTTGTGGTGTGGATTGTTGGTTGTCCGGTGCCGCACTAGCAATTGCTAGTGGCGTGCTTGTCGAAGAGGTGCTTGCGACCCTCACTCCGCTAGCCTACTCGTCCATCCGCCTACCGAAGCGTGGCATCGTGGCCCGTATTCCATCCCGCCTAACGAAGCAGCGCGCTCAAGGCCTGCATAGTTCGATCTGTTTGCCTACTCGTCCATCCGCCCTTGCGACGCAGCGCGCTCAAGGCCTGCCTAGTCTCCATCCCGCCAAGCGAAGCATTGCATAGCGGCATTGCATAGGAGTAGTTGATAGCTTTTATTTTATTTTCCAAAAGCCAACCCAACTCCCCCGCATTCCGTTCCGATTTTAGGACTTCAATCTCAAGTCCTTCCTCGAAACCTAACTCCACCTTACTGTGTTCCTTGAGAGATTCGATACTCGGGGATTACTCCTCGTTTTATATTACTTGAACGATCGGTACACTGCCGTTTCGTGTCGCAGTCGAGCTACCGCCTATAGCGGTGTGTGAGAATTGTGCCATCAACCTCAGCTCTTTCCTTTTTCCCAAGAGAAGAATTCAAATTAAGTGAAAAAGGTTCTCAGATTATAAAACGATAGTTACAGAGAAAGAACATGAGGACACACGACATAAATAAAGAGAAAATTCATTTTGTTCTTCATTGCTAACATCTTCCTGCAGATTCAAAATATCCTGAGACACAAATCACAATTACTTGCTCAGGATCATCACTGCAAGAGAAGGAAGAAGTGGTTAAAAGGAGAAGATCTATCCACAAAGCTGTCAACAACTCCAATCAGACAGGGGGAGCCCTCTTCAACATCATATTCAGATCCATTCAACTTCAAATCAGGATCTTCAAGAGTCTTCTTATACAGAGAAGAACAATATAATTTCTGTTTTTCATTTTTACTTCCTTACCCCATCCTGTACAGGGTTATAACTCCCTTCAAAAGTTAATCCCGGTGACAGGGCACCTTAGCAAAAACCTGCAGTTTGGTTAGAGCACCTTATCAACAGCTCACGTGGTGTGAGGGAACCTTATCAACAACCTCCTAGTGGATTCCTACCAGTGGGTAGAAGAGTAGATGTACCCAGTTGAGGGGAACTACTATATATTTTGTGTCATCTGTGGATTGCTTGTTTTTATCTTTCTGTTTTACCTTGTGTACTGTATTTATATAAATGCACTTTAACTGTCTGATCTTATAACTCATACAGAAATCAGAAATCATCAAACTAACCTATATATAAATAGATTTATTACTTACTCTGAAAACAAACTTAAACAAGATCTTTTAATAAGATAAATAAGAACTAAAACCTCCACTTTCAATTGGTATCAGAGGAGTTGATTTCTCACACAGGCTAACACCTGAAATCACAAAGATCACTTTTAGTTCTTAAGATTTTCAAAATGGCACAAGAAATCTTTCTGTTCTCAGATCCACCCATATTTAATTTAGATAATATCTCATTATGGCAAGTTAGAATTAAATTGTTGGGTCCAGCGTTCCTTCACTTGACCCGTAGCGCCTTTCCGTTGATATAAAGATCAAGTTGCGCCTTCACCAACAGTCATGGCTTTTGGTGTAGTTGGTTGCGCTGGGTCCTCTCAATTGGTATCAAAGCAGGTTGCGGGTTCGAGACCGGGGGGGCGCTGATAATTCCTGAAATTCTCTCTACCTGTGTGGGTCCTGGCGGGTCAGGCGGCCGAAGCCATGTGTCAAGCCACCTCTGAGCTTGCGGGCCATGTGGAGCACCTCTGAGCTTGCGGGTCGTACTGGATGTGGGCGGGGGGGGGGGGGGGGGGGGATTGTTGGGTCCAGCGTTCCTTCACTTGACCCGTAGCGCCTTTCCGTTGATATAAAGATCAAGTTGCGCCTTCACCAACAGTCATGGATTTTGGTGTAGTTGGTTGCGCTGGGTCCTCTCATGGTGGGTTTGGCTGTGTTTCATGCAGGTACAGCCTCGTGTAGAATTTCTGGGGAGTGCCGGCCCCATTTCGCATCATTGGTCACTGATCGTGCATTTTTCTTCATGCATGATCAGTGGATCCTTCGCGCACGACTAGTGGTCGTGCGCGCTATTTGACCAAAATTTTCCAGATGATCGCACGAGTACTGGCCCTTCTTTGCGCAGAATCAGTGGATTTCTTCGCGCATGACCAGTGGTCGTATCTTAAAAATCTCGTCGAGTCTTTTTGATGTTTTTGCCTCCCACCAGTTCTTTTCGAGGAATGTTTCTTCGCGCACGAGTAGAGGACATTCCTTAGCGCACAACAAGTGGCCGTGCACCTACTAGTGCACTCTTATTTTTCTGACAATTTTGGTACAGGTTCCTTCCCGCATACGACCACTGGTCGTGCACCTACTCGTGTGCGTTCAAAATTCTGCGCGACCTAGAAATAGCCTATTTCATGATTTCTTCCACCTGCCCTATTTTCTGTTCAATTTTTAAGAGCTATTCCGCCATTTTTTGCCCCTCCAAGCTAGGGTTCGCCCCTAGGCTCCTCCCCATCACCAAAGCTTCATAGTTCAAGAATTCCTCAAAGGATTCAAGCTCTATTGAAGATGATTTCGTGGATTTCAACGTAATCATTGCATTCCACCGAGAAGACGAGTTAGAGGGTGTGACAACTTCAAGGACCCCGGGCGACAACCAAGATTCATGCTAGAAGTCTTGCTACCTTCTTCAATTCTGAGTAAGAGACTCGGGCAATGTTTGTATTGTAAAAAATGTGGAACTCTTCACAAACTTTCCACAATTTGAGGTCCGGAGTTGAAGTAAAAAATGCGGAACACTTAACAAACTTTCCACAAGCATAGTAACACAATGACAATGGGAAGACCGAATAGTGCTTTGGCATTAACTATCTCTTTACAGTTTGAGGTATACATGGCGAGACATGATTCATAAGAATCACGGAGGAGAGAAGCACAAAACACAAAACTACAAACTGCAGACGACCTGACAGACAGAGATCGCCAGACCGCGCGAACAGACAAGTCATGCGGTTAACCCCTGAGACCGCGCGAACAGAGAAGACCGGGTCTTTATTGCAAAAGCAAAGAACTTCTTCAGTTACCCAGACTTACAAGAACAAGCCGTCAGACCGCCCGATCACTGCAAGAAGACACCTACTTAAATATCTGGCCGACTTGAAGAAGTCGCCAGAATAACCCGCGCAAGCCTCCCGGACACTTTGCGGTCTCCCAGAACAGACCGCCCAGAACAGATCGCCTGAGATAGAACCGGACAGAGCACCAGCGCAGACTGCGTGGTCTCTGCGGTCTCCAATCTGCGGACCGCCCAACACCATTCCACTTCCACTTCAAAAATTTAACACTCCCCCTTGAAGTGGGAAGTGGAAGTCAGCCCAAGCAAGCTCCGCTACCGACCAAATGGTCCCTTCGACAATGGCTTAGTGAATATGTCAGCAACATTCTCCTTGCCTTGCACATGCTCCACAGTCAGAGATCCCTCCAACACCTTCTCACGAATGAAATGGTGATGAATCTCTATGTGCTTCGTATGCGCATGATAAACTGGATTGTTCACCAGTTTGAGAGCACTCTAATTGTCACCACATAGCAGAGTAGGACCTCGCACCACCCTATGAATGTCCTCCACAAGCCTCCTAAGCCGGATAGCTTCCTGAGCTGCCAAAGCCGAAGCTTTGTACTCCGCTTCTGTGGTAGAGACAAACACAGAATCATGCTTCTTGCTGCACCAAGATATAGCTATAGAGCCTGTCATAAAGAAATATCCAGACGTCGATCTCCGATCATCTGAATCTCCTGCATAATCAGCATCCATATACCCATGCAAGAAAAAGCCCGAATCTCTCCCGTAGAAGAGACCCAAATCCGAGGTGGATTTGACATACTTCAAGATACTCCTAGCTACCACAAGATGAGTCTTCCGAGGCTATGCCATAAACCTACTCACCCTGCCAACTGCATAAGCAATATCTGGCCTCGTGATCGTCAAGTATATCAAACTTCCAACCAAAGCCCGGAACACCAAAGGATCGGTAAGAACCTTCCCTTCATCTCATCGAAGATGAACTCCAACCTCCAGTGGGGTAGAGCTGCTCTTCCCCCCTTCCATGCCGAACCTCTTCACGATTCGATCCGCATAGCCTTTTTGGGAAACAAGCATACCGCTCTCTTTCCTCTCCACTTTGAGCCTAAGGAAATGGTGGAGCTCACCCAAATCCTTCATCTCGAATCTGATAGCTAGCTCAACACGAAGCCTAGCTACCTCTACCTCAGAATTCCCCGTGATGATCATATCGTCAACGTACAGCAGAACCAAGACCTGAAGCTCCCCGTCTTCTTTACGAATAGGCTTGAATCAGAATCAGAAGCAAAGTATCCGCATAACTGGAGGTATTCTGCGATCTTCCCGTACCACGCTTGCAAACATATCTTGGGTGCTCTTCGGTTATATAACCAGGTGGCTGATCCATGAAGATATCCTTGTCAATCTCGCCATATAAGAAAGTTTTCTTCACATCGAGTTGCAAAATATTCCACACTTGGCAAGCTGCCAATGCGATCACCACCCGGACCGAAGTCATCTTGGCAACGGGGCTAAACCTCTCTTCATAATCCTCTCCATACTTCTGAGAGAAACCTCGAGCTACAAGGTGAGCCTTGTACCGCTCAATACTTCCATCAGCCTTCTTCTTTAGTTTGAAAACCCACTTGCAAGTCACCGGAGTAACTCCCTCAACCTTAGGCACCAAGTCCCAAGTCTCATTTTTTCTGAGGGCAGACATCTCTTCATCCATTACTCCTTCTCACTCTTTGACTCCAATGACATTTTCAAAACAAGACGGCTCTCTCTCATCCAGGGGACCTGCGAAGAAACATGAGACAAAGCTCACCAAGTTTCCAGCCGTATACCGATCTAGTGGAATAATGGTCCTCTTGGACCTCCTCAGAGCTTGACTCTGAACCACCTCTTCAACTGCAATTTCTGGACTAGCTCTCCTTTCAGGTAAACATGGAGCATCGCTCCCCCTGCTTCCAAAACCTGAAGCACCTGACCCAGAGCTAAAAATACCTAGAGCACCTGAAGAAACAGGCAACTCCACCAGAACTTCCCTTGCAGCTTCCTCTGGTCCACCATCTACCCTGCTTCCTTGTAACTCTACAGAAGAGCTACATTGGTATGACGTCAACTCGTAAAATACCACATCCCAAGAGACCACATATCTCCGTGTCTCCGGATCCATGCATCTCCACCCTTTCTTCCGGTCATCATAGCCGACGAAGACAAGTTTCCTTGCCTTCGCATCTAGCTTCGTTCGAAGGCATCCGGAACATGCACGTGGCAGGTAGAACCAAACACTCGAAAGTGTTCCACGTTTGGATTCTCTTTGAACATCAACTCATGAGGAGTCTTCATGTTGATGGGACTGAGAGGCATCCGGTTGATAACATAGGCCGTACAAGACATTCCATCTGCCCAGAAGGACTTTGGGATACTCTTGACATGAAGCCAACATTTGCAGGTCTCCGTCAAATGAAGGATCTTCCGCTCTGCAATTCTGTTCTATTGTGGAGTGTGAGCACAAGAAAGGGCTCTTTGGATGTCATGCTTCCTGCAGAAGTTAAAGAACGCCTTGGAGGTGAACTCCCCTCCATTGTCAGTTCTGAACCTTTTGACCCTTAGGTTGAGCTGACCTTCCACCAGCTCCTTGAACTCCACAAACCTCCCGAACGCCTCTGACTTCTCCTTCAGAAAATATACCCAAGTATACCTGGTGAAGTCATCAACCAAAATCAGCATATACCTGCTACCTCCAAGACTGACAGTGTTGGTAGGTCAGAACAGATCACCATGTATACACTCCAATGGTTCTTTGCATCAGGTTTGTGATTTGTCAAATGGAAGACGTTGAGCCTTACCAAACTGACAACCTGCACAAACGTGACCATCTCCAAGAGATGACAAGCTAGACAGGCCTTTCACCAAGCCTCTTCCCACCATATCCTTCAACTTATCCATCCCAACATGCACAAGTCTTTCGTGCCAGATAGCGGTGCTGTCGTTAGCCCTCATCTTATCAACATAAGAACTTGTTGAAAGAACAAACAAGTCCTTCACTCGTCTCCCTACATGAGTGACCTCAGCTTTCACGGCTGAAACATTTCAGAGAAATTTCACTTCTGTTGGACCGAACAGAATGTGATAGCCAGCATCCACAACATTGGTCACCGAGAAGAGGTTCTTCTTTATTCCCGGAACATGATAGACACTCTTCAATGTAAGAGTACCTCTATCATCGTTCAATGAAACCACACCCTCCTTCTCAATTGCATGTATATTATCATCAGCTGTAATGATAACATCATTACCTGTATATGCTAGCAATGAGGAGAACTTTGACTCTTCCCCGGTGAGGTGATGACCACACCCAGAGTCCACTATCCAATCATCTTAATAGTTGATGGAAGCCATAGCCCAAACACACGTGCCCATCACGAATGCACCTCCACCACCCCAACTACCTTCAGAATTGGAACCAGCCTCCTCCTTTCCTGCAGCATGCCCTGCCTGAAGATTAACATGACAGTCTCTCTTGAAGTGACCAAGCTTATTGCACCTGAAGCATCTAGGTCCTTCCTTCTTCTTCCCATCACACTTAGGAGCATAACTCCTCTCCTGCTGATATGAAGTAGACGGACCATCATCTCCATATGTCTTCTTCTTCTTGTCCCACCTCTTCTTCTTGCCGAAGAAGAGAACCTCACCTTATCCCCCAGAGACTGACATCCCTGCCATTTGCTTAGCCAAACTCTCTTGCGAAGCAAGTAAGTTCTCCAGATCCAGCTACGATGGCTGATTGACCCAGCCTTGAACATAAGTAACAAAGGCCATATACTCCCTCCACAAGCCACGGATTATGTGCCTCTTCAGCTTAGCTTCTGAGATAGGCTCATCTGGGTCCAATGTCGATATCTCTGCGCAAAGGTTCTTCATCTTCAAGAAGAACGTTGAGATAGACAAATCTCCCTGAGTTGCTTTCGCCAACTCATTCTCCAAGAACTGTAGCCTAGCAACATTCTTCTTATTGAACAAGTCATCCAGGGCTGTCCAAATTTCAGCAGCTGACCTACATCCGATGATGTGATCAAACAACTCCGGAATGATAGCTCTCTTGAGAGTGAACTCCGCCTTAAAATTCATTCTCTTCCAAGCCTTCATGAGCTCATCATTCCCTTCAGCAGGAATAACAACTTGTCTTGCTTCTCCTCCTACAACCTCCCACAAATCCTCGCCAAGAAGATAGCTCTCCGTGCTAGACTTCCACTTCTTAAAGTTAGTCTGCGTAAGGAGCTCAATACCAAGACCTCTAGCATATCCTTCTTCCATTGCTATCCCACTAATTGCTAACCACCTTGAGGAACCCGAGAGAAGTAACAACAACTACTACTCAGCAACCTCCCTCTGATACCAAGTTAAAAAATTTGAGGTCCGGAGTTGAAGTAAAAATTGCGGAACACTTCACAAACTTTCCACAAGCATAGCAACACAATTACAATGGGAAGACCGAATATTGCTTTGGCATTAACTATCTCTTTACAATTTGAGGTATACATGGCGAAACATGATTCATAAGAATCACGGAGGAGAGAAGCACAAAACACAAAACTACAAACTGCAGACGACCTAACAGACAGAGATCGCCAGACCGCGCGAACAGACAAGTCATGCGGTTAACCCCTGAGACCGCGCGAACAGAGAAGACCGAACCTGTCAGCCCGCAACCACAGACCGCTTGACCCGCTGCTTATTCAACTGCTGAAAACACTTGAAGAAGAAACTTCTTCCTGCTGCAGACCGCACTCAAGACTGCCTGGTCTCTTAAGATTGCCTGATCAACTGAGTCCGCTGCATAGTCCAAGAACACCTAAACACTGTCCGCCCAGACAGACCACTGCCGGACTGGTTTATTCAAAGCTGGAAGAAGGGATAATGCTGACCGCGAACTGCAAGCCGCTAACCTGCGAACACACAAACTGTTTAGGAAAAACTCAAACCGCGCGACCTCAGAATGAGATCGGCACAATCAGGCCAACTTTGGTTCTTACAGTTCTTTGTTATGAATGACGGGCCCTGCTCCCCTATTTATAGGCGAGTAGACGGATGTCGTCACCCTATTTTCTTGGCGAGGATTGTGCATAGTCCAAGAACACCTAAACAAGTCGCTAGATCAACCCGCGCAAGCCTCCCGGATACTTTGCGGTCTCCCAGATCAGACCGCCCAGAACAGATCGCCTGAGACAGAACCGACCAGAGCACCAACGCAGACCGCGCGGTCTCTGCAGTCTCCAATCTACAGACCGCCCAACACCATTCCACTTTGTTGGAAATTGTATTCACAATTACCTTGATTTGTGAGAAGTCACCCTTAAACTAAGATTGAATTGCTTTTGTATTTGATATGCTTTTCTAGTATTGTCTTGCAGATTATCATTGCTAAGTGTAAATCAATGTCAGGTCACAATGGGTCTGCAAACACAGTTTCATACAATGTAATTCCTCATTATATGAAACATGGTGATGACTCATGTGTGATCTCTCTATTGGGGTACACTTCATTTTCAAGACTATTGAAGACTTTGGAGTGCGGTTGCAGCAAGTGTTCAAGAGAAGAAAAGAAAATTTTTGAAAACAATTTTTCTAAGGATATGTCTCGAGAGATCAAGCATGTCTCGAGAGTCGTTTAATGTCTCGAGAAGCAAATTCTTTTGATCTCGGTATTTCTGTTCTTGATGACTCGAGAGATCAAGCTTGTCTCGAGAGTCCTTAAGACCGAAATCTTTGTAATGTCTCGAGAGATCATCGAGTTCTCGAGACATCCCTTTCTTGCTCTCTTTGTTTCATATCTCGAGAGATCCGTTAGTTCTCGAGAGATCCCTTATGTCTCGAGAATTCTGTCCGTTATTTTCTAATTTGTTTCCTCTGTTCTTGACGGTTCGTAAACGCTCCTTCCCGATCCTAACGGCTATATTGTGTGCGTTTAAGGTCGATTTAACCCTTAATCATTGCCCTCTATATATAGGATCGCTCTTGGGTTATTTTAAAAAAGAAGTTTTTCGAATCGTTCTCAAACCCTAATTTTCTTTCCTGATCTAAAAGAACGAGAAAAGCGCCGCCTCGCTGTCGCCTACGATTGAAGATCGATCTACTCATTTGAGTTGCTAATTTCTATCAAAGAAGGATTCGATCGATCCGTGTTCTGATTCTACAACCTCTATTGGATCGTTTCGGATTGCTAAAGACAGATTTGAAGGATCGTTGTTCTTCCTCATCGTTCTCAAAAGCCATTCAAGAAGAAGGAAGAAAACGCCTCTGTTATTCAGATCTGGTATCTTATTGTTCAAAACCTTTTATCATCTATTGTAGGAGTTGTTATCTCCGAGCTGTAGGAGAGGTTGTTCTCCGAGTTGTAGGAGAAGTTTTTCTCCGAGTTGTAAGAGAGGTTCTCTCTGAGTTTGTAGGAGTTTGACTCCGAGTTTGTAGGATCATTCTGATCCGAGATTTAGTGAGTAGTCAAGTCTAGCTGTGGTGCTAGATTGGCGAGGCCGGCAGTGGAGTACCCAAGTACGGGGAACCACTATAAATTCCTGGTGTTATCTGTGGCTGTGATCTATTTTGTGTGCTGTGCTTTACGTTTAATTTTTAATTCCGCAAAAGACGTAGAGATCACCTATTCACCCCCCTCTAGGTGATTTAGGTTGGCAACTAGATACTTCAATTGGTATCAGAGGGTCGCTGTTCGTTGCTAGGTTAACACCTTGAACAGGGTCCATCCTTCTAGTTGCTAGCAAGCCATGGATAGAGTCAAGGAATCCTCTCTGAAACTGCCCATCTGCACTAAGGCCAACTTTCCTATGTGGAAGGAAAGAGTCCGTTTTTATATGGAAGCTGCAGATCCCAGAATCTTCCAAGTCGTGGAAGAAGGTCCCCATGTGCCCATGACCGTTTCGTCAACAAATCCTACTGTTCAGATACCTAAGAAAATGATGGATTTGAATAAGGTTGAGATAGCTCTTGTTGCTCTTGACAAGAAGGCTAAGAACATAATTGCTAGTGCAGTGGACGATTCCATGTTGCAAAACTTAATCCATTGCAAATCAGCCAAAGAGATGTGGACATCCTTAATTGTTCTAATGGAAGGTACTGACGAGGTAAGAGAAGATAGAAGGTCTCTACTTAATCAAGAGTACGAGGCGTTTAAGCAGAATAAGAAGGAGTGCATTGCTGATGCGTACGAAAGATTCTTCAAGATAGTCAATGGTTTGAGGAACTACGACAGGGAGTTCACAAACAGTGAACTAAATGACAAATTCTTGCGTTCCCTAACGAAAGACTGGGATAGCAAGATTGTTGCTATTAGAGAGTTTGGAAAACTGCCAAGTCTAGAACCTCAAAATCTATTCGGGAAGCTGTTGTCTCATGAACTGCAAATGAACATCCGAAAGTCTGAAGAGGATGTAAATCGAGCTTCAAGCAAAGAAAGAACCTTAGCCTTGAAGGCAGAGAGTTCAAAGAAGAGCAAAGCCATGATACCGATCAGAGAAAAGGAATCTGACAATGAAGAAGAATCGGAAGCCAGCTCCTCCTGATCCGAACTGTCTGATGGGGAGTTCTCTTTGATTTCCTGTCAGTTTAAGAAACTGCTGAACAAACGAAGGCACATGAACAACAAGCCGTCTTCCTCGGATCATAAACATTCTCGTCGTGATGGCGACTATCACAGGAAGGGCTCAAGCAATAATGATAGGTATAAATCCAAACAGAACAAACATTCTTCTTCTGACATTATTTGCTACTGTTGTAATAAGCCAGGGCACATAATTGCTGAGTGTCCCTACAAGAAGAAAGAAGGTGGAAGAAAAGAAGACAAGAAATCCACTCACGGAAAGAAGAAATCAGATAGAAGTTTCGTCGCTAAGAAAGCCAAAACTCTGAGCGACAGTGACTCCGATGAGTCGAGTGATGAAGAAGAAGCTTACTTCGGCCTGATGGCCATGTCTGATGATGAAGAAGCACCCCCGTACACCGGAAAGGTAAATGATCACACTATCCTATCTGATTCTGATTATGCTTCGGCTGAACAAAAGGATAACCCCTCAGACGATGAATCTGAGCTCATGTCTCAATATACCAAAATGCTCCAAAGCTTTGACAAGTGCCGAAAGATTGTCAAAACTCAAGGTAAGGAGATCATGGCTCTCAAGGAGGTGGAATCTAACTTGAGAAAAGAAGTTGAAGAACTTTCTTCTCTCAAAGAGGAAGTCCAAGCCTTGAAAGACAAGATCAAAAGCTCGGAAGAGACTCTTGCCATGAGAGATCATTCGATAAAAGTCTTGGAGGAACAGCTTGCGGCTGAGAAGAAGTTGGTTGAAGCATTCTCTCAACCTAAAACTGTTCTGCCAATTATTGGTACTTTTACCACTAAGGCAAAAGGAAGCGGTATAGGGCATGAAGCTAGTACTAGCAATTCTTCTAAAAACACAATTGCTAAGAAGAATGGTTTGGTTGCTAAGAAAGCTACCACCAAAGAAAAAGGGAAAGCTCATCAAAAGCCTGTAGCATTCAAGAGAGTTATATTCCCTACGAATGCTTATGATATGGAGAGTTCCTATGGTCATTTCACACGACCAATTCCTTTTACGCCTATGAATGATCATAAGGAATGGGCTCCTCCCCGAAACTTTGGTGATAGTGCTTTTCAAGCACCTTATCAAGAGATTAATCGGAAATGGTACGGTCCATTTGTTCATGGTCCGAGCGCTAAGAAAGCACCAAAAGTGAAGGCTGTTGCACCAAAGCCGAAGAAGACAGTACCACCTTGTGTGTGCTGCCCCCATGAGGCATCCTCATCTAGAAGGACTGCTCCTGCAAGAGCCAACGTTCAAAAAGTTAAGCAGGAGAGTGTAAAAAGAAGGTACAACAGATTCGACTGTTGGTGCTGCAGCAAAATTGGTCACTTTGCCGTTGATTGTTGGTTCAACACAACGTATACTAGGAGACCACAAGTGAACGTTGCAAGGCAGACCACTTGCAATGTTAACATTTATCGTGGTGCTCAACTGACAAGGGACCAAGGACCCAAATCTGTTTGGGCTCCTAAGGAAAAATAATCTATTTTTGCAGGTATGTCCAAAGGCCAATAAAAATCCTATCTGGTACTTGGACAGTGGATGCTCTCGGCATATGACCGGGACAAGAAGCCTTTTGCAAAACTACATTCCAGTTGCAAACGGTCCAAAAGTTATTTTTGGCGGTTCAGACAGAGGAATAACTAAAGGCTATGGTATGATTTCTAATGGTAATGTATCGTTTTCCGATGTAGCTTATGTGGAAGGATTACAACATAATCTGATAAGCATAAGTCAACTTTGTGATAAAGGATACATTGTTGATTTTCATAAAGATAAGTGTTTGATAAAGTCGGCTGAAAATCATGAAACGATTTTATCAGGCATTCGCTGTAGAAACATATTTTGTTTAAATTTTCTTTGTATATCATCTTCTACACCTGTGCGTCTTTTAGCTAAAGATAGTGCATCTCTTGTTGACCAATGGCATAAGAGATTAGCACATATAAATCTCAAAACTATTAATAAATTGTTTTCTCAAAACTTAGTGCGCGATGCACCAGATGTTAAGTGCGTTAAAGATAGACCTTGTCATGCATGTGTAAAAGACAAGCAAACAAGAGCTACCTTTAAGAGCATTATTGGCAAAGATTCAACCAGGTGTTTATACCTGCTTCATATGGATTTGTTTGGTCCTTTACAAATTAGGAGTTTAGGAAGAAAATCTTACACATTGGTTATTGTAGATGATTACTCTCGTTTTGCCTGGGTATTCTTTCTGAAACACAAGTCAGATACCTTTGACACTTTCACTAGTTTTGTCAGGCAAGTCCAGAATGAATTTAACTGTTCGGTGGTCAAAATCAGAAGTGACCATGGTCCAGAATTTGAATCTGGAGCCATGACAAAATTCTGTGAAAGCCTTGGTATCTTTCATGAGTTTTCCTCTCCTCGAACTCCACAACAAAATGGGGTAGCTGAGAGAAAGAATAGAACACTTATTGAGGCTTGCAGAACCATGTTGAGTGACTCTTCACTACCTGAATATTTCTGGGCTGAAGCTGTCAATACTGCATGCCATGTGCAAAACAGAGCACTCATAAACAAAAACCATGAAAAGACTCCTTATGAACTTCTAAAGGGCAAGAAACCGACCATTTCTTATTTTCGAATCTTTGGTAGTAAATGCTTTGTGCTAAACAATGGAAAGCATTACAAAACTAAGTTTAGTGAAAAGAGCTTTGAAGGTATTTTTGTAGGTTATAGTAGCCATAGTAGGGCATATAGAGTTTTTAACAAGAAAACCCTAGTGGTAGAAGAATCTATTAATGTTGTATTTAATGAGACGAGCATGCTACAAGGCAGCTCCTCTTGCATTTCTTCTGTAGACACAGGTTCAAAGCTGCAGGACTTAAGCTTGGATCAGCCAGTTGAAGAAAATTCTCAACACTTCATCAAGATTCCCCCAATAACTACCTATGAAGAAGATCATCCTGATGAAGAGCCAATCCAAGTGGAGGAAGATACTCCAACAGTAGAAGAAACTCCTATTGGTCCAAATCATGCAAGGAACCTCGGGCTACGACACATGAGGGATCATCCAGTTGATCAGATCATAGGAGATCCTCATGAAGGAATAAGAACAAGACGAGGTACCATTAATGAGAATATGCATTTGAGTTTTCTTTCGCAGGTCGAACCAAAGAAATTCCAAGAGGCAAATGAAGATCCATCTTGGATATTTGCTATGGAAGAAGAATTAAATCAATTCAAACGTTGTAAGGTATGGACACTTGTTCCAAAACCCAAAGACAAAAATGTCATTGGAACAAAGTGGGTGTATAGAAACAAGCTGGATGAAGAAGGAACAATCATAAAGAACAAAGCCAGACTTGTAGCTAAAGGATACAGACAAGAGGAAGGTATCGACTTCGATCAGACGTACGCTCCAGTAGCAAGGCTCGAAGCGATCAGACTCTTCCTTGCTTATGCTGCTTTCAAGGGTTTCACCGTATATCAAATGGATGTCAAATCCGTTTTCCTAAACGGAGACATTAAAGAGGAAGTATACGTTGAACAACCCCCAGGTTTTGTTAATCCTGATCATCCCAATCATGTTTATTTATTACAAAAAGCTTTATATGGTTTGAAACAAGCTCCTCGAGCTTGGTATGAGACGCTATCTAACTTTCTTCTTGAGAACAAGTTCACAAGAGGAAAGATAGATAAAACATTATTTCTTAGGGAAGTAAAATGCAAGATTTTGCTAGTGCAAATCTATGTCGATGACATCATATTTGGCTCTACGGACAATAACCTCTGCAAAAAGTTTTCTAAACTTATGCAAGGGAAATTTGAAATGAGCAGTATGGGTGAGCTGAAATATTTCTTAGGACTTCAAGTGAAACAGTCTGAAGATGGAATCTTCATTTCTCAGACAAAGTTCACTAAGGAGTTGATTAAGAAATTTGGAATGGAGAATGCAACCTCTATGAGGACTCCAATGAGCTCAGCTATGTCTCTGGACAAGGATGAGAAAGGGAAACCTTTTGATGAAACCAAGTACAGAAGCATAATTGGCTCTTTGCTCTACCTTACTGCCAGTAGACCTGATATAATGTTCTCTACATGTGTATGTGCTAGATATCAGGTGAACTCTAGGGAATCTCACTATACTGCCGCAAAGCGGATTTTGAGATACCTTAAAGGCACACCAAATCTTGGCTTATGGTACCCAATAAGTAATGATAGCGAACTAATTGGTTTTTCAGATGCAGACTTTGCAGGTAGCAAAGACGACAGAGAAAGCACTTCCGGGACTTGCCAATTCCTCGGAAGGAGACTTATTTCCTGGAGTAGCAAGAAGCAGAATTGTGTTGCAATATCAACCGCCGAGTCGGAATACATTTCTGCTGGCAGTTGTTGCGCACAACTTCTATGGATAAAGAATCAACTTCAAGACTACAACATGAAGATCAAAGACATTCCTATGTTTTGCGACTCTTCCAGTGCAATTGCTATCGCAAATAATCCAGTCTTTCACAGTCAGACAAAGCACATCGAGCTACGATATCACTTTATCCGGGAGCATGTGGAGATGGGTGACATAAATCTGAGTTATGTTCCCACGGATAAGCAAGTTGCAGACATTTTGACGAAGCCACTGGATGAGACTAAGTTCTCTTTCTTCAAGACGGGACTTGGAATGCTCAACATGGAGTAATGATCAAGTCAACCAAAACCATAACGAACAGGAAATTATTGACAAGTCATGTCTCGGGACCTGGCTGGATTTCTCGAGACAAGCTGAAAATTTCGAGATAGGTAGATGTCTCGAGACACGGGTTATCACTCGAGACATCAGGGAAGGAATTGCCGCGCTGAATTTCCTGAGTTCTCGAGACATAATCGATGTCTCGAGACATAAGTATTTTAAAGAACTCCAAACGTCAGGTACGCGATGTTCATTCGTCTAATTTTCTTCAAAATGTCACTTTAACGTCAAATCAAAATTATATATATATAAGAAATCGAGACCTTGATGTTCACGAAATCCTTTTCCGAGACTTCCCCGACCTTTCGACTTCTTCTCGAGCGGCGACAGGTCGGTGCTTCCGTGGTTCTCGGTGCTTCATCATTCTCGTTCGACAATTCTCTCTCTCTCTCTCGCATTAATGGCTCCTACTCCTCATCCAAAGATTGGCGTCGGGAATGAGGTCGTTCGCTCAGGTATCGCCAGTTTATCCGATGACTTCAAGAACCTATTTTGTTTGCTTGATGCCGCCGGTCTTACTTTCGTTCTTGAGCATCCTTGTCGGGTGCTGTTTGATAAGGTTGAAGAGTTCTTTATAAATGTGAAGCCTATTAAGGAAGGAAGAATGTTGATTTCATTTGTTAAGGGTATCAAAATCAAAGTCTCTCCAAAGACTCTTACTAAGTATTTGCAGCTGTCTGAAATAGAAGCTGAAGCAGAGCTGAATGAAATTGATTGGTTGAGAACAGCAAGGTACTGTGGTCTTGATTCAGATTTTGCTGCAGTAAAGAGGCACAAGATGAACGATGCTGGCAAGCTTTTAGTGGACATTGTTTCCAAGGTTCTTTTCTGCAGGACAGGCACACGAGGACATGTGTCTGAAGAAATATTTCAGTTTGTGATTGGAATTGTGTCAGGAAAACAAAGAGATTGGGCCTCAATCTTATTCTCAAATGTCAAGGCTTGCATTAATTCTCCAAACTTTGCCCGGATCATCTCATTATTCCTGAATCAGTTTAATCCTGCTATTTTTGACATGTCCAAAGGTGCAGTTATCCATCACCTTAAGAAGATCGATGTCATCTCCATGCAGAGATGGGACATTCGAATCAAGAAGCCGGGAGAGGCTAGTGCTACTTCTGAGGGGGAGATTCATAAATCTTCAGTTGCAAGTGAAGCAGAAATTCCAGTTCCATCTTCTGAAGGTCAGGTACCTAAAGTAACATCATTTCCACTTCCTTCACGGATTCGTTCTAAAGCTTCAAGTCGTGCCAAGCTGCCAATTCGTTCCAAAGCTAAAGGTCAGCCTTCATCAGTTCCAACAGAGTTCATTTCATCAGTGACACAGCCAGATCCATCTTCACCTCTACCAGATTCAGTTCCATCACCTCCTCCTTCTCCATCAGTACAAGCAGATGTCATAGTGTCATATTTTCCAGCTAAGGAGAACATACCTTCTTCTGACAAGGATGTGTTCATCCCCTCTTCTCCCTCAGTTCTTGAAGCAGACACTTCTTTGGCAGATGACAGAGTTTCAGATGTTCAGAAGGATTTGCAACAAGAAGTATCTGAAGTGCACAGTCCCAGTGGCCAACAGGCAGGGTCTGGTGCAGATTTTGTTTTTGAAGACGATGGTGATGATTCCGTTCATGAATCATCCCCTCCCCTAGTACATGTTGAGGGGGAGTCAGAGTTTGACACAACCAGGAATGCTCCAGATGAGCTAGGTTGTGAAGAGGACAATGTGATTCACTCTCTTGAGATTGAAGAGCTCCCTGATGATGTTCCTGATGTCGCACCTGCTGTTACTCTTCCTTCCTCTCATCCTTCCCCTCCAATCCTTGATGCAGATTCTCTTCTGGGAAAGATTGAAGCTATGCTCAAGAAGCAGAGTGAACAGTTTGAGAACTCTTTGACAACTGTTCACAGAAAGATTGCCTCAGTTGAAAGTGATCTTGGTATGGAGTTAGCTAAAATCAAATCAAATTATGAAAATCTCTCTGAATTGATGAGCCTAGGGAGCAAGCAAATTGAACATGCAACTGAAGGTGTAGGCACAGTGTTGGCTCAGACTATTACAATGACAAAGCTTCAAGACTCATTGTCTGACAAGGCTGAAGCAAATACTTTCAGGATTGTTGATGAAGTCGAAAATTTCAAAGATGATACTCTCCAAACCCTATCTGTAGAAGTCAGAAAGGGGGAGGACATTATAATGGAAAGAATGACCGATTTAGTGGAAAGCTCTGTGTCAGCTATTCAAAGCTCATGGAAATCACAGTTTGATCAGTTCTCTTCCAGGGTGCTGAAGCAAATTGCTGATATTAATGCTTATTCCTTCAAAACAGCAACGTGGCTTCATAATCAGATTTTTCCTGAGTTAGAAATTGATCCAGATGTTCCTGTTCCTCAGTTTTCTCCAAGGCCAGAAGAACTACTTGGGAAGGCTCCTATAGTTGAAGATCAATCAGATAGGGCTGGGACCAAAAGAAAAAGAAAACTTGGTGAAGGTCCCTCTGCGAGTAGATCTGTTCCGAGTTCTAGCTCTGCAGGCCTTAGCAAAGCTCAGGTTGAGAAGGTTCTACCAGAAATCTGGAGCCCAGTCTCAAAAGACATAATTCTTGAATCCTATAAGTTAGTCCATGAAGGCAAAATGAATAGATCTGGATGCTACAGCTCACTTGAATGGGAAAAACATGAGACAGCTCAAAGGAAGAGAAGAATCCATTTCAGGGCATTTGGTTATAATAATTCTGATGCTCCGGATCAACCTCCGTTTTACCATCCCAAGCCTTATGCTTATTTCTCCAGACAAGAAGAAAAGAGGAAAAGGAGGTCTTGAAGGATATTGCTGATGCTGACAAGACATATTTTGTTTTGGTTCTGATTTTGTGAACATCAAGTCCTCTTAACAATTCAATTTAGACATATATATATATAATTGTTGATTTGATGTTCTCTACTTGTTTATTTTCATATCATTGTGTAGTGTAGCATATTTATTCTATATTGCTGTAATTCAACTTAGTGTATAGGGTTCTGAATTCTACAAATAGGGGGAGATTGTTGGAAATTGTATTCACAATTACCTTGATTTGTGAGAAGTCACCCTTAAACTAAGATTGAATTGCTTTTGTATTTGATATGCTTTTCTAGTATTGTCTTGCAGATTATCATTGCTAAGTGTAAATCAATGTCAGGTCACAATGGGTCTGCAAACACAGTTTCATACAATGTAATTCCTCATTATATGAAACATGGTGATGACTCATGTGTGATCTCTCTATTGGGGTACACTTCATTTTCAAGACTATTGAAGACTTTGGAGTGCGGTTGCAGCAAGTGTTCAAGAGAAGAAAAGAAAATTTTTGAAAACAATTTTTCTAAGGATATTTCTCGAGAGATCAAGCATGTCTCGAGAGTCGTTTAATGTCTCGAGAAGCAAATTCTTTTGATCTCGGTATTTCTGTTCTTGATGACTCGAGAGATCAAGCTTGTCTCGAGAGTCCTTAAGACCGAAATCTTTGTAATGTCTCGAGAGATCATCGAGTTCTCGAGACATCCCTTTCTTGCTCTCTTTGTTTCATATCTCGAGAGATCCGTTAGTTCTCGAGAGATCCCTTATGTCTCGAGAATTCTGTCCGTTATTTTCTAATTTGTTTCCTCTGTTCTTGACGGTTCGTAAACGCTCCTTCCCGATCCTAACGGCTATATTGTGTGCGTTTAAGGTCGATTTAACCCTTAATCATTGCCCTCTATATATAGGATCGCTCTTGGGTTATTTTAAAAAAGAAGTTTTTCGAATCGTTCTCAAACCCTAATTTTCTTTCCTGATCTAAAAGAACGAGAAAAGCGCCGCCTCGCTGTCGCCTACGATTGAAGATCGATCTACTCATTTGAGTTGCTAATTTCTATCAAAGAAGGATTCGATCGATCCGTGTTCTGATTCTACAACCTCTATTGGATCGTTTCGGATTGCCAAAGACAGATTTGAAGGATCGTTGTTCTTCCTCATCGTTCTCAAAAGCCATTCAAGAAGAAGGAAGAAAACGCCTCTGTTATTCAGATCTGGTATCTTATTGTTCAAAACCTTTTATCATCTATTGTAGGAGTTGTTATCTCCGAGCTGTAGGAGAGGTTGTTCTCCGAGTTGTAGGAGAAGTTTTTCTCCGAGTTGTAAGAGAGGTTCTCTCTGAGTTTGTAGGAGTTTGACTCCGAGTTTGTAGGATCATTTTGATCCGAGATTTAGTGAGTAGTCAAGTCTAGCTGTGGTGCTAGATTGGCGAGGCCGGCAGTGGAGTACCCAAGTACGGGGAACCACTATAAATTCCTGGTGTTATCTGTGGCTTTGATCTATTTTGTGTGCTGTGCTTTACGTTTAATTTTTAATTCCGCAAAAGACGTAGAGATCACCTATTCACCCTCATCTAGGTGATTTAGGTTGGCAACTAGATACTTCACACTTCCACTTCAAAATTTTAACAGGACTTTCCTTCACGCACGACCACTGGTCGTGCACCTACTCGTGTGCATTCAAAATTCTGCGCAACCTAGAAATACCCTATTTTGCGATTTCTTCCGCCAACCCTATTTTCTGTTCAATTTTTAAGAGCTGTTCTGCCATTTTTCGCTCCTCCAAGCTAGGGTTCGCCCCTAGGCTCCTCCCCATCACCAAAGCTTCATAGTTCAATAATTCCTCCAAGGATTCAAGCTCTATTGAAAGTGATTTCGTGGATTTCAATGTAATCGCTGCATTCCACCGAGAAGACGGGTTAGAGGGTGTGACAACTTCAAGGACCCCAGGCGACAACCAAGGATCGTGCTATGAGTCTTGCTACCTCCTTCAGTTCTGAGGAATATACTCGGGCAACGTTTGTATTGTTTTCCTACTTTTCTTCCTCATTAGGTTTGTTTTTCCTTTTGGATTTCTTCATTTATGGTGATGGTGGAGTTTGTATGAACATAACATGCACTCATATTAATTTATATGTGTTTAATCTTAATTGAAAATCATTATTGCTATGTTCATGAGTTTTGGCTTGGAGGTGGTGTGGTGGTGAAGTGTTTGTGATTGTGTTGAGTGTTGCTACGACAACGAGCGAAGCGGAGGCTTGCGATCCGCGGAGGTGCGAAGAGGAGGAAGGCAGCCCGCAGAGGAGTGATGTGGAGGCCGGCGACCCGTGGCGGAGAGAAGCGGTGTCGGCGACCCGCATAGTCAGTTAGTTAGTTTTATTTTATTGCAAAATAGTTGTTAGCACCAAATCAAAACCCCCCGCAAAATACCGACATAAAAAGACTTATATCTCAAGTCTCTCCTCAACAGATTACTCCACCTTATCGTGTTCCTCGAGAGATTCGATATTTGGGGATTTACTTCCCCAAATTTATTACTTGACAATGATCGGTTCACTGCCGTTCGGACCACAGTATCTCTCCCGCCTATAGCGGTGCGGCGGGACGGTGCGTTAGAGTGCGCTGCTCACCACCGCATTGCCTACGTAAGACGAGTTCTCGGAGACCATCCACTCGCCTGCATCAAGAAAAAACTTGTGAAAAAGCTCTCGAAAAACATGATGGTCGAGTGGATGAAGATCTAACCTTCCCCTAGGAAGACTGGAGCGAGCAGGTCTAGATTTCTCATGAGGTGGGCAACCTCAAAGTTCTTCCCGAGGAAGAACAAGTGGAGTTTTGCCGCCTCACCGTCAACGCGAGGGGCCTTGAATATGGCCTCGTCTTTTTGGGAGGGCGAGTAGGGAATGTTGCCGAGATCCCCTTTGATGAAGATGAAGCGATCGTTCCAGTGGTGGACTTTGTTAGAGGTCTCGTAGACCTTGAGGTGCGAGCCAGACAAGAAGGCGACGCTGTCTGAAGTCGCCCTGAAAATAAAAAGCTTATGGAAAACCGTAAGGTTAAACTTAATTCGCTCTTCACGCATGTAGAACGCGAAGGCGATCATCATGGACATGTCGTTGTTGTTGGGTTGCGCGGGCATAATGCTGAAATACTTCAGGAAGAGCTTGAACTCGGTCCACAGAGGAAGGCGGATCCCGACATCAAAGTGAACGAGGGGGAAGGCGAACTCATCCTGATAGAATGAGTTAATCGACTAGTCATAACCAGTGGCGCAAGTTGAAAACCCGAGGGGAAGGAGTTCGGCCCCGAAGACGAGCACATCCTCCTGTGAAACCTGCCCATCTGGAAAGCACTGGTTGGAGAAGTGGGCAACGCACTCGCCCTGCCATCAAATTCGCCATCACAACCCGAGGTGCGAGTCATAGTAGCGAATGGATCACGCGAATAAAAAGGAGGAAGTAGAGCAAGTGGCATGAGGAACAATTAATGCGGTAGGTGGAATTGTAAAAGGGGGGTATTTATAAAAAAAGGGGGTTGAAGGGAGAGTCCTCAACCGGTGTACGCGAGTACACTTCCTCCTCACCAACTCGCCACCTATTCGCCAGAATTCCCCCATCTCGCCGATAAAATAAAAAGTGTGCAAACAAAAGTCCAAGTCAAGGAATGGGCTGATAGAAAAGAAATTACGTAAGAAGATAATACACCCGCGAGTCAGGGATTAAAAGTTATTAACGAAAATTTGTTTTTATCAAACCACATAAAAAGATAAATAAACATAGGTGAGTTGGCTTAGTTGGGGACCCACTTCCAGGAGCCCCTACCCCTCGTTCGCACTTGTGACTCTCCCCTCACTATGACCTCCTCGCAAGCGACAATGACTTCCCCTTGCAAGTTCTGCAAGTACTCCTCTATCCTCTCGAAGCGGGCTGCGAGTGCAGAAGTGTTGACTCACAAGATCTGCTGCATGGCTCCGCCGAGCGTAAGGCGCTCGCGTTCCAGGGCAGACACTCGCTTCTCCAGAGAAAGTAAGCTGGGGGCGGTCTCGCTTGCATGTGCCTCCAGCTCGCGGAACATGACGCCATACTTCTGGAGCATCATCACAAAGTCATTATGCTCAACAAAGTTGAGTCTCTCCATGACTCACCTCGAGAAGTTTCAGCCTCCTTGTCAGGTCGGTGCGATGACGTCCTTTCATTGAATTGTTTGTCGAGAGAGGTTGCCAAAGATTTACCCGACTAGCCGGACGTCGGGGGTCGAGATCAGCTTTCGAGGAGGAGTGGAACCATTTCCATTCGTCTTTTTGAGCGAGGTGGATGCATCGACCAACTCCTTGGAAAGGTCGCGAGTCGGGGACAGTGGTGGTGTGAAGTTTGAGATAACATCAGCATAATCAAAAACTGTGATAAGACAACTCGCTAGAATCACCTAAAGAGCGCGAGTTGAAGGAATGAGAAGGGTAATTTGAAAGATCACGTACCGTTAATAGGCGAGAGGGAGTTAGTATCTATTCAGGCACTCGCATCCACCCCCAAATCGCCGTCTCGGCCTCCCGCATCATCCATAAGGGTATCAAGCTACACGAGACACCGAAATTACAAGCAAGTCTCGCTAGGACTGAGGTTATGAGAAAAATGTGAGTTCACACCTAAAGAGACGAACTCAATCCCAGGCTGACGTCGGGTTGTGCGGCGCTGGCGGAGCCGCCACTTTCTCAGAAAGCGCGGGTTGGGTCATCTTAATGGCTTTTCTCACTTTTCGTCGAGCCGGGCTCGACGAAGCATGTTCGGTAGCAATGGCCATCAGGCCAGTAGCGGCCTCCTCGCTCCTCTTCTATAATGCCGCTAGTCGAGCAAAAACGTATTTGGATGGCTGCATGATGATTTCTAAAGGAAGGAGGAAGTCAAGGTTGGATGGGGAGGAGGAGATCGAGTATGTTGGGGAAATGATTTATCTTAACCCCTAAAAATGAATAGAATATAAATTCTAAGAATGAAAAATTAGTCTAAGTAAATATGCGTCGAATAGTATTCGACGCAACGTCGAAGTGTAGTCGACGTTCCTCTCAGAATGAGTCGAAGTAACTCCAGACAGAATTCAACGTAACCTATGTCGACGTAACTCTGACTTCTAGTCGACGTATCTAGTGAAGTCGACGCACCTTAGTCGACGCACCTTCCATATTCTCCTCTCGACGTCCAGTCAGTCTGAAATCGACGCTTCCATCGAATAGTAATCGACGTACGTCGATTTCTATGTCAAATTCAAAAACACGCCAGATCTCTTTCCTTCTATCTGTAGATCTGAAATTTATGGAATGATATTATTCTTTTCTAGCCGTTTTGAATCAGTCTTTCCTTCTAAATGATTCTTGGCTAAATTGATTAAGTTTATTATGGATATTATTTGAAATCAGAATGATCTCTTTCCTTCTACAGAAATATTGATTATGGAATCTTTTCTCTCTTACTATTTCTCTGTCTGCTAATTGATTATTATCCTATAGTATTCTTTGAATAAACAGAGCTATAAATAAGAGGGAAGTCGGCAGAGAAAAAGAGAAGTGATCCACTCCATCCATTTGAAAAAGAGGAAAAGCTCCCAAGTGAAAAGTGAGAAAATCTGAGAGAAGTGAAAGTGTGCTGCAGCAAACAACAAGCCCTCTTCTTCTCCTTCTTCTGAAGCCATACTGCTGCAATTTCTGAAAGCTCTCATTGATAAAGAAAAAGGCCTACAATCTCCTTCTCACTATAGAAGAGAGATTTCATTCACTATTTCTTGTGCTTCTAATCTTCTTGCTAGGAAGAAGATTCTTTCTTGTTTCAATTACTTCTTCTATTTCTTCTTCTTACTCTTATTTCATTTTCAAATTGTGTAAAAGAGTTTTTAGAATCTCTCTTCAAAAAATTCAATTGTACTGGTTCTAAGAGTCTCCTTATCAAAAGACTCAGGCTGGTTCTAAGAGTCTCCTTATCAAAAGACTCAGTGCAAGATAGTGAATTCCTACCAAGGGGGGTAGAAGAGTGGACTACCCAAAGATTGGGGAACCACTATATTTCTTTGTGTTGTGTTGTGATTTTCTTTTTGCTATTTTGCTTAATTCTTGTTGGTGTGTGGGAAGCTTAACTCTGTGATTATTACACATATATATTTGTTAACTTTGCACAAAGTACTTTTAAATCTCTATTCACCCCCTCTAGAGAATTCTAGTGTGGTTAACTGTCCACTTTCAATTGGTATCAGAGCTAGGTTGATCTAAAAAGGGTAATCCCTTGATCAAAAAGATCCGACATCATATATATATATATATATATCTAAAAACTATTTTTCACATGGCACAAATCAAAGATTATGCTTCCACCAGACCACCAATTTGCAACCTTGAAAAGTTTGCACTTTGGAAAACAAGAATTAAAATTTATCTAAACTCTATTGATCGAGAATTATTTGATGTTATTATGACAGGTCCTCCCAAGCCATTCAAGAAGGACTCAAGTGGAAAGGTCACACAAACACTTGCTCCAAAGGCTGAATCGACAGATGAAGAAAAGAAAGCTCATGCTTGTGATGCCAAGGCTATGAATGTCTTAGTCTCAACCCTCTCAGATGAAACCTTCCAAAAGATTGCTGAATGTGAGTCAGCTAAGGAAATATGGGAAGCTCTCACTAAAATGGTAGAAGGGAGTGCTGATGAGAGAAAAGATAGAAAGGCATTACTCATCTCTCAATATGAAAACTTCCAGAAGAAAGATAGTGAAAATGTTGCTGACATGTATGCCAGATACAGCCTCATAATAAATGAGTTAAGAACACTTGAGAAGGACATATCTCTCACTGAGATAAATGACAAATTGCTAACTTGCTTCCCTAGCTCTTGGTGTTGAAACCAGTTTCCCGGCTTCAGCGTTCGAAAATAAGGGTAGGCAGCTTGCCCTTACTTATCTCAGGTAAAGTCGAACGACTAGTCACTTAGAGCCTAAGAACCTCTCTACTGGTGGATTCAGGTGAAAACAGACCCCGCGAGATGCAGCGGGGAGGTCCCGCCACTAACCCGAAAGACCAGAAGATCTTCCCCTCCCAAGCCAATGCTGAGCCTGGGCACCTCGGAGAGCACTCGCAACACCTGACTGTTGGCCTGAAAGACTTGGCGAACGGAAGGCAGGGTCACTAGCTAACCGAACACACTAAGGGGGGTGGGGGTAAGGAGATGCCAACCCTCCCCAAGGTGCCCATGGGGGTCTATTTATAGATTTCTGGAAAATGGGCTGCGGATAGCGTGATAGATCTGTTAATAGCCAGGTTCCGCTGTTTGAAAATACCATCCGCACCCCACCTGGAACTTGACCGCGCACCGGATGAACGAACCAGGGCCGACTCGCCCCAAGACGTTGGACGCGAGGTCCGACCGGGCGAGGGGACCGCGCTCACCCTTCTCGGGCGAGCAGGCCCCTCGCCCCTCCTGGTCGAGTGGGCCATTCGCCCATCGTGCGGGTGGCCAACTCGCCCCTCGGGCGAGTGGGCCACTCGCCCCTCGGGCGAGGGGCCGACTCGCCCCTCGGGCGAGTGGCCGACTCGCCCCTCGGGCGAGTGGCCGACTCGCCCCTCGGGCGAGTGGCCGACTCGCCCCTCGGGCGAGTGGGCCGCTCGCCCCTCGGGCGAGTGGCCGACTCGCCCCTCGGGCGAGTGGCCGACTCGCCCCTCGGGCGAGTGGCCGACTCGCCCCTCGGGCGAGTGGGCCACTTGCTCCTTGGGCGAGTGGACTCCACTCGCCCCTTCTTGGGCGAGTGGAGCCCCATTTACCCTCCCCTTCCCCTTGGGTACCGGGCTGGTGGACTCGTTCATTTGGCTCGGGCATCGCTTCTCCGCTTTTGTTGGTCTCGGTCGCCTTTACTTACAATTTGGACTTGACGAAATATGGGTAATACACACCCCCACTCGCCCACGAAGGGCCGAGTGGTTGTTCCCCTACTGGTCATGCCGCTCTCTTTTACTCTCGTCCGGAGTTATTTCTGCCTTTACTGCTTTCGGGCGCTCCCGAGCGGGCACTTTCCTCGTTCACCTTGATCTGCCTGAGTCTGGGCTGATCAGACCAGCTCGGCGAATATGGGGGTTGTACACAATCCCCGCTCTTTGAGAGCTTGTCTCAAGCTCGGAAAGAAAGTTCAACCCTCTGATTTGACGAGCTGGTGGGATCTTTTAAAGAGAATATTCGAGCGGGTCCCACCCGTTGGCTATAAAACCTCAGGACGGAGAGGGGTGAGCCTCTACTCAAAATCCTCTCCCTTCTCATTCCTTCCCCTTAGACTAGTCGACATGCATCCCCCCTTGGACATTCGCGCCCGCCTCAAAGCCGTTTCTGGAAAGAGCCTAGATGACCTGGCGGAGCTTAGGTCTGTCGTCATGGAGCATTCGCTTCCCTCTTCGGTGCAGGTGGAGGGACCTATGCCTAAGAGACATCACCCTGAGCCGGCGGGTGGGACGTCCTCCTCATCCGCATTAATGTCCGAGTTCCATAAGCACCTGGGGGCAGTTGACGTGATACCGAGTCGTGGTGGGAGGGACAGGTCTCTCGAGGCAGCTAAATCAGGGAGTGTGGGTACCCAGACAAGTCCCCCTGTCCGCTCCCCGATCCGTAGTGAGTGACCTTACCTGTGCTTGATAAGCATGCTCATGCCCATACTGATGACTCTTCTTCTTCCTCCCTATCTCGCAGTACCTCCCTTCTCGGTTGCGGATGGCTCCCCCAGCATGCCGGCGGACTTATTCCCACCCCTGCGTGAACCGAGCAAGCGGCGTACTCCCGAGAGACCCCCTTTTAAAGCTGGTGCAGGAAAGTCCCTGGGTCTCCCACCCGCTGGCACCTATGGCACACTACCAGGGTAACCCTTGGGGCAACGATGCGAGCACTCCTCTCGCCACGGGAAAGAGCCGAGGACCCCGCAAGGTAAGTCTTCTCCAAGAAGGATCTGACCATGTCGGGGATCTAGGTAACAAGCTTACTAAACCTGCAGGTCCAGATGATGCTTCGACCGGCAGGTAGGGACAGATGGGAGCGCTCTCGCCGCCTCTCTCTCCTTCGGCAATAGACGAGCTCGTCGGGCACCCCTCTAATGTTTCGGAGTTGAGGGACCGCTTGGTTGACATGATTCAGAGGCAGGGGCGTTTCCTTCATGAGCTTCGGGAAGGGCGAGGGTTCGTTGAACCGAACCCTTTCGCACATGCCCGCGCGATGGAGCAGCGGATGGGGGCGCTGGAAGCAGATCATGCCCTGCTAGTAGAGGAGGTTCGGCTTTCTTCGGGTGGTCTGATGGAACCGGTGGCGGACCACCTGCGCCGAGTGGGGGCTAATATGCGTGTCGCGAGTGACGAACTCACCCTGACTCAGGAATGTGTCGGATCCATGCGTGGACTGACAGCCCAGAACCGAGGTCGGGGCTTTTGGAAGTGGACTCAACTTTGAGCGGGGCCAGCCCGACTTCTCCTATTTGCCGCTTTCAGCTTACCTTTCTGCAGTGTGATGTAATAAAGTTAATATGTGTGACTACTCGACCTGCTTAGTGTGGTTGCGATTATATTTTTAAGCTATTTGTTTTGCTTGCGACACACTTGCGTTTACTTAACTGAATTGCTTCTCTCACGCGGACGCAGCCGCTGACATGCTGAGTGCGAGAGTCGAAGTTGGAGCGAGGGGTTGAGTGGGAACGAGCGAGTGAGAGGGAGTGGGGGTGAGTGGAAAAGAGCTCTTACTTTTACTAATAAATACCCCTTCTCCCTTTCATATCCTCTTACCTTGATATCCTTGCTTGCCCTTCCTGTTCTACCTCTCGCTTCTATACTCGTTCATCCTCCTCCACCCTTAGTGATGGCTCCTAACCGCTCCTCACCTACTAAGAATGGGCGAGAACAGTGCGCGGTGAACTTCTCTGACCACCCCTTCCCTGTTGGGAGGGTGTCGGAGGAGGAACTTCTTGCCTTTGAGAGGTCCTTCCTCCCCGAAGGGCTGGTTGCTCGCCGACCTACAGAAGGAGAGACAGTTAACTCCTTCTATAATAACTGGCTCGCCTTCCCGCTATCTCATTTCGAGTTTGGGCTTTGGCTTCCTCTTTGGCCGGAAGTGAGGCAATTCCTTAGATACTTCGGGATTGTCCCGGCCTAACTCAACTCGAATGGGATATCTATGTTGGTTGCCTTCGCTTGTTACCTGTGCGAGGAGGGTATTGAGTTTAACCTGACAGTCTTCCGAAAGGCGTTCATCTTCCGTGCTATTGCCGATGGGGTGTGCTTCCTCACTAGCGCGCGTGTGAAAGTTTGTGAGGGTGCTAACAAGGTTCATCACTGGAGCGACAAGTTCGTTTTTGTCCGGGGTGACCTTGGGAAGATCCCCTACTCCCCTGTCCAGAGGTCAGAGAAAGCATACAAGGCTCCTCGCGTAGATGGCGAGGCGGCCGAGCTGTATAAATTCCTTGCGGGAGTGGGTTTTGAAGTCGAATTCCTGTGGAGGAACGTCGATCGCCTTCCCTATATTCCGCCGGGGACAGGTACCCCCCCCCCCCCCTTCTCCTGAGCTCCCCTCTTATTTCCCTACCTGCTTACTTAGATCTCATCACCAATCCCTCATTTTACTTTTACAGGTGAGAGGAGCCTTCCCAGGAATCCTCCACATGCCAGGAGGAGCTCCTCCTCCCCCACCCATCAGCTGGCTCAAATGGATACAGCCGCCTGCTCTTCCTACCAGGAGGCTCCAGTGCTAAGGCAACGGAGGGAGAAGGAGCCAGTGGTGGAATTGGACTCTCCTCCCCACCCGCCAAAGGAGCCGAAGATACGTCGGGGGAGAGTTGTCCGTAGGGGAGGCGGGTCTCGATCCACCGCGAGAGAGGAGGAAGGAGATGATGACCTGGACGCGTTGGCTTGCCACCCCAACTTTGAATTGGGGGGTAATGCCAAGGACCAGGTTGGCGAGCCTTTCCTTCACTGGGATGAAGCGACGAATCGTGTCTCGATGTCTTCTCGGCAGTCTTCTTGGGCCGAGGGGAGGCCGATTAGCAACGCTGCATACGACATGATCTACGGTTTGTATGGCAGGCAGGATGCGGCCGCCTTCCAAGAAAGTTCCACGCGTGACCTTGCTTACCTGAGCTCGCAAGCGCAGCTCCGTGCGACTGAGCTTTCTCATATGACGGCTCGCCGGAGCCTCAGACTCTCTAGGCGACTCACTCAGGCTGAGGCGGCGAGGAGGGAGGCTGAGGACAGAGCTACCGACCTGGCTACTCGTCTTGATATGACTGAGAGGCTTCTCGCGCAGTCGTCAGGGGGCCTGGTTTGCCCTTATTCGAACGGAGACCCTCTCTTCTTTTTGTTACTTGTTTTTTTCTCACTTATACGGCTTTTCTAATGCAGGGACCCGACGCTGCCAATTCGGTTAGGAGGAGGGTCGAGGACTTGGAAAAAGAGGTGGAGAGTCTGAAAGCTCATCTTGCTGAGGCTCGCGCTACAGGGCGAGAAAGACATGGCGAGTCTTCGCGGGCGGCGGATCTTCTTCACTTTACCCCTGCCGAGGTCGAAGTTGCCCGCAGGAAGACTGTGGTGACAACGGCTAAAGCTGTGGTCAGCTCTCTTCACAACGTTGGTGCATTTTGGGGCGAGTGGGAAAACGTCACTCCTGACATGGTGCTCCCAGAGTACTTTCCTCCCGCCCCGCCCCTTGGTTCGCCCTCTTGCAGCCATGATTATTCACCTTCCTCCTAAGAGTCAAAAGGGCCTCCCTATGCTTTAGTTGGCTATCTTCCCCCTTATGTAGGCGAGTCCACTTTTTATTTCTTTTTTATGTAAGGGTCAGCGGGGGGGGGGGGGGGGGGGGGGGGGGGGTGAGATATCTCAACTTTGTAATCTTTTTTTTTTTAAATAAAGGCCTTTCTTTCGCACATGATCTTTGTTATTTGAGCGAGATCCGCTGTTTTGCCCCGCCATGGGATCTTTTAGGTAAAGATGAATAGATAACCTACCTTTCGGGGTGGATTCCTCCGCTCTGCCTGCATGAACAAGCCCAGTCAGCGGTCTATTCTTAGGGCTTTAACCAATATAAACATCTCGCCTCACCGAGTGAGTTCTCCTGCCCTGCCGGCATGAACAAGCCCGGTCAGCGGTCTCTTCTCGGGGCCTTAACCAATATGAACCTCTGCCTCACCGAGTGAGTTCTCCTGCCCTGCCGGCATGAACAAGCCCAGTCAGCGGTCTCTTCTCAGGGCCTTAACCAATATGAACCTCTGCCTCACCGAGTGAGTTCTCCTGCCCCGCCGGCATGAACAAGCCCGGTCAGCGGTCTCTTCTCGGGGCCTTAACCAATATGAACCTCTGCCTCACCGAGTGAGTTCTCCTGCCCTGTCGGCATGAACAAGCCCGGTCAGCGGTCTCTTCTCGGGGCCTTAACCAATATGAACATTTGCCTCACCGAGTGAGTTCTCCTGCCCTGCCGGCATGAACAAGCCCGGTCAGCGGTCTCTTCTCGGGGCCTTAACCAATATGAACCTCTGCCTCACTGAGTGAGTTATCCTGCCCTGCCGGCATGAACAAGCCCGGTCAGCGGTCTCTTCTCAGGGCCTTAACCAATATGAACCTCTGCCTCACCGAGTGAGTTCTCCTGCCCTGTCGGCATGAACAAGCCCGGTCAGCGGTCTCTTCTCGGGGCCTTAACCAATATGAACCTCTGCCTCACCGAGTGAGTTCTCCTGCCCTGCCGGCATGAACAAGCCCGGTCAGCGGTCTCTTCTCGGGGCCTTAACCAATATGAACCTCTGCCTCACCGAGTGAGTTCTCCTGCCCTGTCGGCATGAACAAGCCTGGTCAGCGGTCTCTTCTCGGGGCCTTAACCAATATGAACCTCTGCCTCACCGAGTGAGTTCTCCTGCCCTGTCGGTATGAACAAGCCCGGTCAGCGGTCTCTTCTTGGGGCCTTAACCAATATGAACCTCTGCCTCACCGAGTGAGTTCTCCTGCCCTGCCGGCATGAACAAGCCCGGTCAACGGTCTCTTCTCGGGGCCTTAACCAATATGAACCTCTGCCTCACCGAGTGAGTTCTCCTGCCCTGCCGGCATGAACAAGCCTAGTCAACGGTCTCTTCTCGGGGCCTCGTGAAACATTGTCACTTCCATTAGTCAAAACTAAATCCATTAAGATAAGGTGTTCAAGGTTCATTACAGATACATAAAGAAAAAGATAACTGCCCTTGATGAGGCGCACATCCGGACTTTCTCGGGGTCCTCCTTGCTCAATTCTTAGTCGTCCTGCGCTGCTTCGGGCCTCCTGTCCTCGTTGCTGATGACTTCTTGTCCCTTCACCTCCTTCGACACCTTTAGCCCGGCCAAGGCCTCTATCGCCTTTTCCACTTCCTCTGCGTCTTTCTTCCGAGTGACGGCGTTGACGGCCGTGACGTAGCACTGGCGGGCTATCTTGGGGTCCCCGCGGATTCGGATCTGCAACCCTCCTATGCTGTACTTCAAGCATTGGTGGTAGGAGGAGGGCACACACTTGAAGGTACTAATGAGGGGGCGCCCAAAGATGGCGCTATAGCTGCTCGGTGCGTCTACTATTACGAACCGGCAGTTTTTTTATGTCCCCCCCAAGGTGACCAGGAGCTCGACTCCCCCTTCAACTTCTTTTCTCTCGCCTGAAAAACCGAAGAGTGGTCCATCTGACGCGACCAACCTCTTCTGATCCACCTTCATCTTGTCGAAAGCACTCTTGAATACCACGTTAACCGAACTCCCGTTGTCCACCAGGATTCGGGAGACCGTGAAGTTCTCCACCGCAGCCTCGATCACCAGGGCGTCACAGAAGGGATCGTCGTGCGCTGGCATATCTTTGGATGAGAAGGTGATCTTCTCTCCTGGGGGTGGGGTTCGGGAAGTGGAAGCGACGCCTCGTCGGTAGATAGCGTGGAGGCTCCCCTTTTGGGTGGCCTCAATTCCTACCCCTCCGTGGATTACCCCGATCCGGCCCAGTGCTCCCGCATCCGCCCGATCTTCACACCGATCCTCCTCTCCTCCTTCTCTTCTCTCTTCCTCCCCTTCTCCCCTTCCGTCTCCTATCAGCAACAGCCCTTCCCCTGTGGGGGGTCCTCTTCCCTCCCTAACCTCCAGAAACTCGGGGCAAGTAGCTGTCGCGTGACCTTCCACTTGATGGAAGTCACAAAAGGGGGACTCCCTCCTACCTCCTCTTCCTCTTCCGCCGCCTCTGCCACCGTGGTTTTTTCTCCCTCTCCTTCCTTGGCCTACGGCCATCGCATGTTGGGGCCTTTGCCCCCGGTAGTTGTCACCTCCCTGGAAATTGCCTCTCCCTTGGCCCTGGAAAGGTCCCCTTGCCGGCCTCCACGCCGGTCGGTTGGCCGGTGGCTGGGGTCTCCACCCTGGCTCCTGCCCCCCAGGAGGTCCTTGCGGACCTTGCCTTCTCGGCTCCTTCTTCTTCTTCAGCTCTGACTGTCGGGCCTCTCCTGACTTCTCTCCGCCTTCCGTCCATTTGGCCATCTTGGCCGCGAACTCCGGGTTTGTTGCCTCCACTTCGATCTCCTGTCCTGCCTGCTCCATCAACTCCTCGTAAGACAGAGGAGGGTCCCGGGACAAGCCCATGCGAAACAACCCCTGCCGCAACCCGAGGGTAAGCGCAAGTTGCAAAGTGTGTCCAGGGACCTCATTAGCGAGAAGGACCTCTTCTTGGAACCGATCCACGTAGCTTCCCAGCGATTCTTCCGACCTCTGCTTGATCAGGAAGAGGGCCTCCGCCCCCTTCCTCCTCTTTTTGGACGTAGAGAACCTTAACAGGAAACTGCGTTTCAAGTCCTCGAAACTATAGATGGATCCGGGAGGAAGTTGATGGAACCAATCTCTAGCTTTCTCCTGAAAGGAGATAACGAACAGCCTACACTTGAAGGCGTCGGTCACTTGCCTGATGGACATGGCATCCTCAAACCACTGGAGGTGCTCCTGAGGGTCATCTTTGCCTGCGTAGTGGGACATGACCGGCTCCTTAAAACCCTCCGGAACTGGGGCAGTCAGGATCAACTCGCAGAAAGGGCTTCCCCTTCCCACCTGGCGGATGGGCATCACTCGCCGTGCCTCCCCCTAGGTGCAGAGCACTCGCCGGGCTAGGAAACAGCACCCTAGCCTGAAGAGTTCTATCCTCCTCCACCCGCGCTTCCTTATCAAGTCGCCCTGCTGGTGCCGTCTCACCTAGAGTAGGTGAGGTGAGGATAGGTACCGGGGGAGTCGAGCACTCGCCTGTGGGGGTGAGTGCAGAGCGCAAGGTCTCCATGATCGCCTTCTTGAACTCATCGAAGTCGCTTTTCCTTACGTAGTCGCCGGGAGGGGGTGGGTTCTCTAGCTCTTCACTTCCAGCCATTCGACCTACTTGAGGTTTTTCCGAACAAGCTGCGTTCCACGCTCACCGCACCAGAATGTTGAAACCAGTTTCCCTGCTTCAGCGTTCGAAAATAAGGGTAGGCAGCTTGCCCTTACTTATCTCAGGTAAAGTGGAACGGCTAGTCACTTAGAGCCTAAGAACCTCTCTACTGGTGGATTCAGGTGAAAACAGACCCCGCGAGCTGCAGCGAGGAGGTCCCGCCACTAACCTGAAAGACATGAAGATCTTCCCCTCCCAAGCCAATGCTGAGCCTGGGCACCTCGGAGAGCACTCGCAACACCTGACCGTTGGCCTGAAAGACTTGGCGAATGGAAGGCAGGGTCACTAGCTAACCAAACACACTAAGGGGGGTGGGGGTAAGGAGATGCCAACCCTCCCCAAGGTGCCCATGGGAAACAACCCCTGCCGCAACCCGAGGGTAAGCGCAAGTTGCAAAGTGTGTCCAGGGACCTCATTGACGAGAAGTACCTCTTCTTGGAAGCGATCCACGTAGCTTCCCAGCGACTCTTCCGACCTCTGCTTGATCAGGAAGAGGGCCTCCGCCCCCTTCCTCCTCTTTTTGGACGTAGAGAACCTTAACAGGAAACTGCGTTTCAAGTCCTCGAAACTATAGATGGATCCGGGAGGAAGTTGATGGAACCAATCTCTAGCTTTCTCCTGAAAGGAGATAGCGAACAACCTACACTTGAAGGCGTCGGTCACTTGCCTGATGGACATGGCATCCTCAAACCACTGGAGGTGCTCCTGAGGGTCATCTTTGCCTGCGTAGTGGGACATGACCGGCTCCCTAAACCCCTCCGGAACCGGGGCGGTCAGGATCAACTCGCAGAAAGGGCTTCCCCTTCCAACCTGGCCGATGGGCATCACTCGTCGTGCCTCCCCACTAGGTGCAGAGCACTCGCCGGGCTAGGAAACATCACCCTAGCCTGAAGAGTTCTATACTCCTCCACCCGCACTTCCTTATCAAGTCGCCCTGCTGGTGCCGTCTCACCTAGAGTAGGTAAGGTGAGGATAGGTACCGGGGGAGTCGAGCACTCGCCTATGGGGGTGAGTGCAGAGCGCAAGGTCTCCATGATCGCCTTCTTGAACTCATCGAAGTCGCTTTTCCTTACGTAGTCGCCGGGAGGGGGTGGGTTCTCTAGCTCTTCACTTCCAGCCATTCGACCTACTTGAGGTTTTTCCGAACAAGCTGCGTTCCACGCTCACCGCACCAGAATGTTGAAACCAATTTCTCGGCTTCAGCGTTCGAAAATAAGGGTAGGCAGCTTGCCCTTACTTATCTCAGGTAAAGTCGAACGGCTAGTCACTTAGAGCCTAAGAACCTCTCTACTGGTGGATTCAGGTGAAAACAGACCCCGCGAGCTGCAGCGAGGAGGTCCCGCCACTAACCCGAAAGACCCAAAGATCTTCCCCTCCCAAGCCAATGCTGAGCCTGGGCACCTCGGAGAGCACTCGCAACACCTGACCGTTGGCCTGAAAGACTTGGCGAACGGAAGGCAGGGTCACTAGCTAACCGAACACACTAAGGGGGTGGGGGTAAGGAGATGCCAACCCTCCCCAAGGTGCCCATGGAAGTCTATTTATAGATTTCCGAAAAATGGGCTGCGGATAGCGTGATAGATCTGTTAATAGCCAGGTTCCGCTTGTTGAAAATACCATCCGCACCCTACCTGCAACTTGACCGCGCACCGGATGGACGAACCAGGGCCGACTCGCTCCAAGACATCGGACGCGAGGTCCGACCGGGCGAGGGGACCGCGCTCACCCTTCTCGGGCGAGCAGGCCCCTCGCCCCTCCTGGGCGAGTGGGCCATTCGCCCCTCGGGCGGGTGGCCGACTCGCCCCTCGGGCGAGTGGGCCACCCGCCCCTCGGGCGAGTGGGCCGACTCGCCCCTCGGGCGAGTGGCCGACTCGCCCCTCGGGCGAGTGGGCCGCTCGCCCCTCGGGCGAGTGGACTCCACTCGCCCCTTCTTGGGCGAGTGGAGCCCCATTTGCCCTCCCCTTCCCCTTGGGTGCCGGGCGGGTGGACTCGTTCATTTGGCTCGGGCATCGCTTCTCCGCTTTTGTTGGACTCGGTCGCCTTTACTTACAATTTGGACTTGACGAAATATGGGTAAAACACACCCCCCACTCGCCCGCGAAGGGCCGAGTGGGTGTTCCCCTACTGGTCCTGCCGCTCTCTTTTACTCTTGTCCGGAGTTATTTCTGCCTTGACTGATTTTGGGTGCTCCCGAGCGGGCACTTTCCTCGTTCACCTTGATCTGCCTGAGTCCGGGCTGATCAAACCAGCTCGGCGAATATGGGGGTTGTACACTTGGGACTCAAGAATTTGGCCAATTAGAGACTCCAGGAGCCAAAATGAAATCTCAACAGATGTTCTGTTGGGTACATTAAGATCCTATGAACAGTTGCTGAAAACAAGAGTTGAGAAAGAAGTGAAAGAAAAGACTCGTTCACTCTCAAAGGAAAAGAGTATTGCTCTAAAAGCTACTGCAGGTGAACCCTCTACAAGTGATGAGGAGCTGATCATTCTACTGGCCAGAAGGTTCAAGAAGTGGATCAAAACAGAAGGTTCCAGAAGGAGAGATTCAAAAACCAGGTATGATAAAACTCCTACTAAAGAGATTATCTGCTACTCTTGCAGGAAACCTGGACACATTGCACCTGAATGTCCTAAAGAGATCAGTAACAAGAAAGATCTGAAAAGAACAGATCTAAAGAAGAGGAAGAAAGAAAAAGAATTCATTGCTCAATCATGGAGTGATTCAGAATCTGAAGAAAGAACCTCATCTGAAAATGATAAAGAAGAGGCTAAGCAAGAGGAAACCTATTTGATGGCTACTGAGAAGCCTGAAGATAAATCTCTGGTAAATATATTTGATGATATAGACTTCTCTTCTACTGATTTCAAAAATAATTTCAAACAATGTTGTTTAGATCAAGTCAAATCTGAAAAGGAAATAAAAGAACTAAGAAATGAATTGAACAATCTCAAACAAATGTATACACAATATAAAAACTACGAGCTTAGTCAAGAACTCTCTAGATCAGAGGAGCAACTAGATAAAATAAATACTGAAAATCAAACACTGAAAAATGAACTAGCAAAGGCAAAAGCCTTTGAAGATTTCCTAAATGGCGAAGTCACAAACTCAAGAAAATCTCTGAAAATCTCACTGATAGATTTAGACAACTAGAGTTTAATACTGATTTAGAACCCAGACCTCAGTCACCCAGCAAACTTGTCTGGAGACATCCTATCCACTTCACTAGGAAGAATAATCTCATAGGGGAAGAATCACAAGAAAATCCAGAAACAACTACTGTTTTTAATAAAAATAATTTCACTATATATAAAGGAATCCTAGGTAAATATCCTCTGAAAAGAAACAAACTTGCGTCAAATCAGTATCGACGTGCGT
The DNA here is from genome assembly GCA_033032865.1 of Dactylorhiza incarnata. Classification (NCBI taxonomy): domain Eukaryota; kingdom Viridiplantae; phylum Streptophyta; class Magnoliopsida; order Asparagales; family Orchidaceae; genus Dactylorhiza; species Dactylorhiza incarnata. The sequence goes on from JAWHQI010000134.1 coordinate 6,313,384, forward strand.
CGACTCCCAATCAACGCAATCTCTCCTATGCTTCGACTAAAAGAGAACACAGAATGAAGGAAGCGTCGACTTCGACTCGGCGCAACCTTAAACATACGTCGAATTCATATCGACCCAACCAATCTAACAGAAATATCTTCCTTTCCAAAAAGTCCTCTCAATCCATTTCTTTTTATTATGAATACTATTTCTGCAATATTACTAGAGACTGTTGGTATGATAATCCAACACTCCTAAAGAAGAAAGGGTACTCTGAAAAACCAACTTACTCTTTCATTGAACCTTTTTCTATTGGGAGGAAGGGACCCCAACTTAGCAGGGTCCATACTAATGTTTAACATCTTATGTGCAGATGTATCACACATTCATACAGGTGTGGTACTTGTATAGTGGATGCTCCATGCACATGACAGGGCACAACAATCTATTAACCAACTTTGAAGATAGACATGGACCATCAGTGACTTTTGGAGACTCTAGCTGTGGGCAAACCAGGGGCTTTGGAGATTTCAAAGAAGGGAAAGTTACCTTCAAGAATGTGGCAGTAGTCAAAGGACTGAAGCACAATCTGATAAGTATAAGTCAGATATGTGACAGTGGTAAGCATGAGGTAAAATTCACCACACTATTTTGCCATATTATTGATATCAAGACTGGTGCCATAGTACTCAATGGAATTAGAAAAGGGAAAGTATATATAGTAGACTTTAGCTCCACACCCACAGAAGTTTGTTTGTTCAACAATATTATTGATAAAAGTGAATTATGGCATAGAAGACTGGGTCATCTAAACTACAAAACTATTAGTAAACTAGCAAAGAATAACCTAGTCAGAGGCCTACCAAAGGGTAGGTACTCTAAGGATTCTCCATGTAGACCTTGCCAACTAGGAAAACAGACCAAATCATCCTTCAAACCAATTGGTAAGCATGACTCCCCCAGGACTCTCTACCTACTGCACATGGATCTCTTTGGTCCCATATCTACTCAGAGCTTAGGTGGAAAGTCTTATACCCTAGTCATTGTGGATGACTATTCTAGATTTAGCTAGGTATTCTTTCTAAGGGCTAAGTCTGAAACCCACAAGGTTCTTTCAAGATTCATAAGACAGATTCAATCTGAATTCAATACTCATGTTTCCATAATCAGATGTGATCATGGGACTGAATTTGAAAATCAGTTAATCTGTAGTTTCTGTGAGGATGTAGGTATCAAACAAAGCTTCTCAGCACCTAGAACTCCTCAACAAAATGGAGTTGCTGAAAGAAAGAATAGAACTTTAATAGAATCAGGAAGGACCTTGCTTGCAGAATCAGGATTACCAAAAACCTTCTGGGCTGAAGCAGTCAACACTGCAAACTATGTTCTAAATAGAAGCCTCATACATAAAACTAAGTCAAAAACTCTATATGAGCTCCTGAAGGGAAAAACACCCATTGTTAAATATTTTAAAATTTTTGGATGTGCTTGCTTTATTCTAAATAATGGGAAAGATCATCTTGCCAAGTTTGACAAGTATGATGATGGAATATTTCTGGGGTACTCATCATCTAGTAAAGCTTATAGATGGTATAACAGGAGAACTCTCAGAATTGAAGAATCCATGCACATTATATTTGATGAAACTAACATGTTGTTTAAGGGGGAGGAAACTTCCACCAGTCCTTTTCCACAGGAAAACAGCAGCATAGAGACTCAGCTTGAACATCTGACTCTAAAGAACACAGACACTAGGAAAGAAAACCAGCTACAGGAACCAAGTGAGGAGTCTGAACAAGAAGATGAAGAAGGTTTAGAAAAGAGCAATCAAAACCAACTCCCACAAGAGAACATGGTTCAGGAGGAACAGTTGGACAATGATCCCATTGTTAATGAGGAAGAAGAGCATCTGACAAATCCAAGCAGGACAGGGATCAATATGAAAAATCATCCTCAATCCCAAGTAATTGGAGACCCCAATACTGGAGTAAGAACAAGACACCAAGTCTCCAGTGGGATGATGCTCCAATGCTTCTTATCACAAGTTGAACCAAAGAAGTTTGAAGAAGCAAATTGTGATCCTCACTGGATCATAGCCATGCAAGAAGAACTAAGCCAATTTGAAAGAAACAAAGTATGGAACTTAGTTGAAAGACCAAGAAACTACCCAGTTATTGGTACAAAGTGGGTATACAGAAACCAACTAGATTCCACTAGAGTAATTATCAGGAACAATGCAAGACTACAACCAAACCTTTGCTCCAGTAGCCAGATTGGAAGCAATCAGACTCTTTCTTGCCAATGCAGCTTTCATGAAGATGAAAGTCTACCAGATGGATGTCAAATGTGCTTTTCTGAATGGTGACCTTCAAGAAGAGGTGTATGTAGAGCAACCACCAGGTTTTATCAATCCCTCCTCTCCTAACTTTGTTTATAGTCTTAACAAAGCTCTTTATGGTCTTAAGCAAGCACCTAGAGCTTGGTATGAAACTCTCTCCAACTTCATGATAGAAAATTCTTTTGAAAGAGGTAAAGTAGATAAAACACTTTTTACTAGAACCCACAAGAATAAACTCCTGCTTGTTCAAATCTATGTAGATGACATCATCTTTGGCTCAACCCATCCCAAACTCTGTAAAAGATTTGCTAATCTAATGCAATCTAAATTTGAAATGAGTAATATAGGAGAACTCTCTTATTTCTTAGGACTACAAGTAAAACAAAGCAGTGAGGGGATCTTTATCTCACAATCTAAATACACTAAAGAGCTAATCAAAAAGTTTGGTAAGGAATCAGCATCTACCAGGAAGACACCTATGACAACTAATGCCATCATAGAAAAGGATGATAAGGGAAAATTAGTAGATCAAAAGACCTATAGGGCAATCATAGGATCCCTTCTCTATCTAACAGCTAGCAGACCTGACATTATGTTTGCCACCTGCATATGTGCTAGATTTTAGGTTGATCCAAAAGAATCCCATCTCTCCTCTGTAAAAAGAATTCTTAGATATCTAAAGGGAACATCTGAACTAGGTCTATGGTACTCAGCAGAAACCAACTTTGAATTAACAGGTTTCTCAGATGCAGACTATGCTTGTTGTAGGGTTGATAGAAAAAGCACATCTGGTACTTGCCAATTCCTAGGTGACAAATTAATATCATGGTTCAGTAAGAAACAAACTTCAGTCTCAACCTCAACAGCTGAAGCTGAATATATAGCTGCTGGGAGCTGTTGTTCACAAATCCTATGGATGCAAAATCAGCTTCTTGACTATAAACTGAAAGTCAATAACTCTAAAATCTATTGTGATAGTTCTAGTACTATATCCATAGCATCCAACCCAGTCCTTCATAGTAGAACCAAACATATAGAAATCAGACATCACTTTCTTAGAGACAATGTGGAAAAAGGCAAGATAATCATAGAATATATTCCTACTGATAGCCAAAGGGTAGACATTTTCACCAAACCCTTGGATGAAACTAAGCATACTTACTTCATCAACACCTTAGGAATGCTTGATGGAAGCTTGTAAACATCATTGTTGGGCAAATCTAAAAGAAGTCAGAAAAACTAAGAGAGCACTTGAAGATACGTCGATTACCTATCGACGCACTGTCGAAAAGAACTCAACGCTAGCATTGATTTCTTAACAGACAAAGATACGTCGATCCCTAATCGACGTACCCTCGACTTAATATCGACGCAAATCTGCGAACACGTCGACAGGTCACTAGGGTGACAAAAAATTCGACGGAGCGTCGACTCCATATCGACGCATGCGTTGACTTCATGATAAAACTAGAAACAAATCTTTACTTCCTCTTTTGACGATTGAATTACCTAATATACCTCGATTTCTGTTTACTTTTCGACGTCTCACCTTCTTTAAATAAATACCTCATATTTCATAAACTCCTACTCTCCCAAACCGCCAAAAACTTCATCTTCTACCTTTCTACCTGCATCAATGGCGCCGACTCCTGTTCAATCTGCCGTCATCCAAGCAATAAACGATGCTCTGGAACAACTCGTGAATGAATTTCAGACACGACTGAACAACTTCTCAAACGAGTGTGCCGCCATGCTAACTACCTGTGAAGCCAAACTGGCCAACCTGTCTGCTTCTCTTCCTGAGCTTCATGTTCTTCTTAATGAACAACCTCTGTCGCCAAAAGGGTTTACATCCTTTCTGCAGGATATAAACCAGGGGGAGAGTTGCTCCAGAAACCCCCCTATTCAGGTTCTATTTCTCTTAAAGCTCAGGGCTAACTCTTCTCCAATCTCTAAATACTATCTCTAAGTATTAAACCAACTTCATTTTTTTCTTTTACCATAGGCTCAAATCTTCTCCAATCACCCTGATTACACCTTCAACAAACACTTTGGTGAATCCTCCTCCTACCATACAGAAGGAGACCATGCTGTGAATTCAGCATTCAGAGTAGATGCCCCATATGTTCAGGGGGAGATTGTTGTAGTACAAAATACAGAACTTCAGGGGGAGGAAGAAACAACTACTTCTGATGACCTAAAAGGGCAAGTCTGGATTGAGGCACCCTTGTGTGTGGAAGAATATCAGCATCACTCTCCTGGCTTCTCTGCTAGCTATATCAAACTCAAGACACCCCTACTTGAGGATATTCCTCCAGAAGAGATTGAAGGAGAGAAACAGTCCTCAGCATAGTCTACTCTACCAGAGGACATTCTGCCTCCTGTTACAGAACAAATTCCCTCTCCTACAAAAGTTCCTTCTCCACCTTCTCTTTCTAAAGAGAAAACTACATCTCCACCTCTGCCTCTTCCACCACTTCAACCTCCTTCTCTACCTCCTCTACCACCTTTACCTCCACAAATGCTACCTAGGGAAAGACCAAGAGGACAAATGAAAAGAAGAAGAGAAGTCATCCCTCATTGGCAAAAATTCACCAAAGAAGAAAGGAAAGACTATGCAAAGGAAAAGAAATACATAAAGGCTGTTGAGAAGATAAAAAGGTTTGAAAGAATGCTTAATATCACTCCTAACAGTCCTGTAAAGGAGTACCATGATCCTGACATGGAAAAGAGGCATGAAGAAATAAAAGAAAGAGAGTTGTATGAATTTGAAGCAACAATGAAAGAGACAGAGGATAAGAGGAATATTTGGATGGAAAAGATCAAGAAGGGGATGACCAAAGAACAGATTCTTGCTGAATCTTTCATCAAACTTCCAAAGAAATTGTTTGATGTTGAAGCATATCAGAAGAAAAATCCTCAGGCAGGGCTTATCCTAGACAAAGGACAAAAGCACAAAAGGGGTGTAGGGTGTTCAGAAGATATCTACATTCCCTATAAAAAGCCTGAAAAGCCAGTAGGATTAGACAAATGGCATAGTTCACCCAGGAATTGGAAAGGAAAAGTGTCTGAGATCCCTGAGAAACAAGAATCAGAGAAGAAGAGAAAATATAGGCCCAAGTTGACAACAAGGGACCATTTGAGCCCAAATCTACACAAAAGAAACCTCATAGCATTATAATTGAAATGATTGATGAAAAGGCAGCAATTATCATTAGCAAGGGCTATTCCATAAATGACACCCTTCCTGATGCTGAAAAGATCCTGGCAAAGCTGCATACAATTATCAGAAATGTTCAGGAGCATCCTGATAAAGCCAGGCCCTACATTTTTGAAGCTATTGAAAATTTATCTAAGAAACTTTACTCTGTCTTTGTCAACTTCATGTATAACAAGAAGTTCTTAGTTTAAATCTTGTGAAAGATACTTACATGTTACATGATATCTTTCTCTACTTTCTTCTGAGTACTTAACATATTTCTTTTCTATATACATGCCTTGCTGTGTTAATTAAAAGCTGATACAGTTTCTCCCTGGGTAGGGTTAAGACAAATATGGGGAGATTGTTGGGGAAATGATTTATCTTAACCCCTAAAAATGAATAGAATATAAATTCTAAGAATGAAAAATTAGTCTAAGTAAATATGCGTCGAATAGTATTCGACGCAACGTCGAAGTGTAGTCGACGTTCCTCTCAGAATGAGTCGAAGTAACTCCAGACAGAATTCAACGTAACCTATGTCGACGTAACTCTGACTTCTAGTCGACGTATCTAGTGAAGTCGACGCACCTTAGTCGACGCACCTTCCATATTCTCCTCTCGACGTCCAGTCAGTCTGAAATCGACGCTTCCATCGAATAGTAATCGACGTACGTCGATTTCTATGTCAAATTCAAAAACACGCCAGATCTCTTTCCTTCTATCTGTAGATCTGAAATTTATGGAATGATATTATTCTTTTCTAGCCGTTTTGAATCAGTCTTTCCTTCTAAATGATTCTTGGCTAAATTGATTAAGTTTATTATGGATATTATTTGAAATCAGAATGATCTCTTTCCTTCTACAAAAATATTGATTATGGAATCTTTTCTCTCTTACTATTTCTCTGTCTGCTAATTGATTATTCTCCTATAGTATTCTTTGAATAAACAGAGCTATAAATAAGAGGGAAGTCGGCAGAGAAAAAGAGAAGTGATCCACTCCATCCATTTGAAAAAGAGGAAAAGCTCCCAAGTGAAAAGTGAGAAAATCTGAGAGAAGTGAAAGTGTGCTGCAGCAAACAACAAGCCCTCTTCTTCTCCTTCTTCTGAAGCCATACTGCTGCAATTTCTGAAAGCTCTCATTGATAAAGAAAAAGGCCTACAATCTCCTTCTCACTATAGAAGAGAGATTTCATTCACTATTTCTTGTGCTTCTAATCTTCTTTCTAGGAAGAAGATTCTTTCTTGTTTCAATTACTTCTTCTATTTCTTCTTCTTACTCTTATTTCATTTTCAAATTGTGTAAAAGAGTTTTTAGAATCTCTCTTCAAAAAATTCAGTTGTACTGGTTCTAAGAGTCTCCTTATCAAAAGACTCAGGCTGGTTCTAAGAGTCTCCTTATCAAAAGACTCAGTGCAAGATAGTGAATTCCTACCAAGGGGGTAGAAGAGTGGACTACCCAAAGATTGGGGAACCACTATATTTCTTTGTGTTGTGTTGTGATTTTCTTTTTGCTATTTTGCTTAATTCTTGTTGGTGTATGGGAAGCTTAACTCTGTGATTATTACACATATATATATTTGTTAACTTTGCACAAAGTACTTTTAAATCTCTATTCACCCCCTCTAGAGAATTCTAGTGTGGTTAACTGTCCACTTTCAGAGTAGTTGCACCTATTACCTCCCCTTGGGGGGGCTTATATATAGGCATCGTTGGGTCCTGCAGAATGATTCCCCAATACAGACATCAGCACTCTCCAAAATACTAGGGTTGAACTATCTTTCAAAGCTTAGGGCAAGCTCACAAAGAACGGGGATTGTGTGCAACACTGTATTTGCCGAGTGGTCGGAGGATCAAGGAAGGGCCAGAAATAACTACACCTGGCGAGTAGACTTGGGCGAGTAGACCCCTTGAGCTAACACTCGCCCAATGCTCGGGGTGGCTAGTGAGATCGGCAGGCTGGGCCACGCTGTCAGAACTCGCCTAGCAACCTCAGTGAGGCGAGCCACCATAAGATTAGGGACTCGCCATTCATACATATTCGCTCATAGCTAAGCCAACCCTACTATACTGCAATTAGTCTTTCCAAACAGCGAGATTCCGCTGTTGGCAGACCAATTTGGGATGCGTTTAGGAAGACCAAAAGACGGGATCTCGCTATCCGCAGACCATTTCTAGAAAACTATAAATAGACCCTCAAGGGCACCTTTGGAGAGGACTTCTCACTTGCTTCTCTCTCCTTTGGTTAACTTTGGTTGGCTAGAGAGTTCTGTTCACTACTCACTGTGGTTTCCGTGTGTGTGGGAAGGAATTCTTTAGCACTCTTCAAGGTGTCCAGCTCAGCCTTTGGTTTGGGAGGGGAAGATCTCTAAGATCTTCCGGGTAAGCGGTAGGACCTCATCGTTGTAGCTCGATGGTCTATTTCTAGTTTACACTGTGAAGAGTGATGTTTCTTGTCCCGAGAGTCCGACTTAGTGACTCAACTTAGAAGAATTAGGGGCAAGCTACACCCTTGGTCCGGACTCCTCGTTGAACCGTGATTTCCGGGTTCAACACCTGTAATGAGGTAGAGTTAGAAGCAATTAAAATATAATTAATTAAAGTAAGTAAACATACAGAAATAATATAGAAATAATGTAAGAGCTTTTTCGGCTTGGTTCATGGATTCAGGCCTGTCTTCGGAGGGAATGAAAGCTACGAGCACTGGCCAAGAAGGCGTCTAAAAACGACCGTTGGAGTATGACGTTGTAGTTAGAGTCAGCCTGTATGATGGAGAACTGTACGTCATAGGTCACTTGCATGGGTGGCTCTCCCAGAATGATCAGAAGGATGATAGTTCCGAGAACTGGAACTGGGGGAACGTCTGGGCTACGCGAGTTGGTCGCCTGCAGTTTGATGCTTCCGTTTGCCAGATTGAGCTATAATAACGCTGACATGAATAGCACATTGACCGCCACTTTGTCTTCGACCAGGATCCGATCCATCAGAATGGGACGTTCTCTGATAGTTGTGTTGACAATCAGCGGGCCATGGTGTGGGGCGTGTTCTTCGAAGAGGCTTGGTTTATTTATGGTGTTGCGTGCGTCTTTGTCTCTTTGCTGCTTTCGTGCGAGGATAATCATGGCTTGTTGTCCATGTTTTTGAGTTTGCCGAAACTTGCTAATGAATCTCAGCCGAACGAACCGTTCAATTTCTTCTTTTAAGAGCTTGCATTTTTCCGTGTCATGCCCGCGGCCTTGTTGGTAACTACAATACTTGGTTTGATCCCCTCAATTTGAGGCAAGCACCATAGGATTTGACCTTGCATGGTGAACAAAACTTCCCCCTGAGAGGCATTAAGCGGGGTGAGGTTCTGATGTTGGCGGTTTCCCCAAGGTTGACAAATGCTGATGCGATGCCAGTCACTTTTTTCGGGTGCCAGTGGCAGTCCTTGCCCTTTCTTTTTTTCTTGCCTTGTTGTTGACATGGTTCTTTAGGGGTGATCCCTCCGTCGTCTGTAGCAATATTGGGCAACTTTCCTTTGGTGAAGCTTTTGGCTCTCCCATTCGCTTGATGCCCGACGCAATCCCTATATGGCATAACCTGACTGGCTAACACAAATGCTGAATTAGGGGCGTGTGAGGCTGCTAAATCCCTTAGCAAGGTGAGCACCTAATTCCGGTAATCCTCTATTTGACGGACGCGTTCTTCCAGGGACGTGGGTAGCGCGATGACGGCTTCTTCGAGGATTGTCTTAATATTGACAGGCGTTTTGCTGGAGGCTTGGTCGGTGTATTCTTCAAAGAACATCTCGCTGGGTGCGTGAGCCATTGTATTCTTCGTTGTCGTTAGTTACGTGCACTGCTATTCAGCAAGTACTGTCTTCGAGAATCTTTGCAGAGTTTTCAGAATCGAACCGGTCGAGAATCGAACCGTCTTAGCTCGGGAGCGGTCGAGCGTGCAAACAGTCATAGAAAATGTTGGCGGCAGGCACGATAATTATTAGAGTGGAAACCACATAAAGGGGAAAAATCACGTGGTCGGGTCTGTGCCGGCCAAACGTCTACTAAATCTTGGTGATGTTACAAAGATTTGTAGAGAATTAGAGGGCAACATGCCGCCTCTCGTTACAATTGTAGAGAGAGAGAGAGAGGGGGGGGGGGAGGAGGCTTCAAGGGTGACATGCCACCACTCTGAAGCTAAGTATTTTTCTAAGTTACTAAAGTGGGGAGCTATACGTTCGATGCACTTTGGGGTCTTTTACTGAAGCTCGGAAGCTTGAGTGGAGCGCTCGACGCGATCTGGAGTCTTCAACTTGTCTTCTGTTGCGAGCGAAGGTGTCTGGCGTGGTGTGCTTGTTGCAGGAGCAGGATGCAGTGTGCATCTTGCAATGTGCGCAAAGTGAAATGTGCACGAGGTGAAATGTGCACACTGTGAAATGTGCCCAAGGTGCAAGGTGCACGGTGAAATCCCCAAGGGGCCTTCGAAGGTCTCTGGGAGATCTTCAAGAGACCTTCGAAGGTCTTTGAAGATCTACGAAGATTCCTTCGAATGCACAGAGAGATCTTTAAAGGATTCTTCCGGAGCTCTCACGTGCGTAGGAGATCAGATCAGAAGAAAGGAGAACATGGGACCCCTTTTATAGGTTTTGAGAGTGGCATTTTCGTAAAAAAATGGTTAGGGTGTTCGGCTGTCCGCACACTGTAACTAATTTATTTATTATGTGCACACATATTATGTGTAGTTTTATGGCTATATTCATACCGTAATCAATTTATGTACTATACGCACGCATATTACAGATATAGTTATGGGCACACCATAACCATATTATTTGCAATACACAGGCCGTTAGCGTATTTCTGTTATGCGCACCCCTAAACCTTATATTTTATTCCGCGCATATCCACATTTATGTAACTAGCTATTCACACATCCATTTGGTTACCGGGAAGTTGTATGGAGGGCGGCGAAAGTTAGGCGGCGGCCGAGGAGCCGGCCGGTGGAGGCCGGCTGGCGGCGGAGGTTAGGCGGCGGTCGAGGGGAACGGTTGGTGGAGGCCGGCCGACGGTGGTTGGCTACTTGTCCCGGCCGGCAGGGGCCGGTCAGTGGAGGGGCCAAGGGGCCGCGCGGCGGCGAACGGTTGTGCTGCTTTGCGTCTGCATAGCAGCGTGGGGGGGGGGGGGGCTTGCGACCGCGCGGTGGTGGTGTGGCCGCACGTCGTAGAGTTGCGCGCGTGGCCGTGCGGTTTGGCCGCGCGCAATGCGCGTGGTTTGGGCGGTTTGGTTATAACGTTAGTGGGGTTGACTTTGTTCAACCCTGCTTGGCCTCCATGCCCCCTACGAAGATAGCGGAGAATACGGAACATCTAGCTATCTGCAACCCAAAATTCCTATAAATTGAGCAGCCCATATCAAAAATATATGATTTATTTATAATAGGTTGATGTATCGTTAGAACGAAATGGCCCGGATATACAGCACAACAAAAAAAATAAAATTGTAGTCAAAATATATCTTTGTATAATAATAAACAATAATATGTATAATTTGCTAGATAATTAACTTGTCATTTTTCCACATGGAATCTAAAAAAACAAAAGAAAATCTTCATCGGGCATCTTGGTACTTAGTATAAAAGCTACAGCTCAAGGGAAAAGTGTCAAAGGAGAAAAAGAAATGAAGCCTTCTAAAGAGTCTGTGGGAGCAGATGAGAAACAAGCCTTCATTGGCACTCCAAACCTTTTTCTACACAAATACAAATTGTGCAATTACAAAGGTTTTTGGCTAACAGAGAAGATATTGACCAACCTCGAGCTGCTGGGAGAAGGCTTCGCTCTTCGGCCCACCGATGTATTCATTGCATCTCATCCAAAGTGCGGGACGACTTGGCTCAAGGCCCTCGCCTTTGCAGCTCTCAACCGAGCGAACTATAGTCCTTTAACCTCGATCCCACATCCTCTGCTCACCCTCAGTCCACACGAATGCGTTCCTTTTTTGGAGGTGACCTTCTCAAGAATGGATCTTTCCTATGTAGAGTCCATGCCATCACCGAGACTTCTGTCATTTCATTTGACCCCCTCAATGTTACCGACATCAATAACTGATGCTATCTCAAATTGTCGGATAATTTATGTTTGTAGGGACCCTAAGGACACATTCACTTCTTTGTGGCACTTCCATCAAACATTAAATGAAAGTGACTGGACGAAGCAATCTCAATTTGACGATGCCTTTGAGTCCTTCTGTGGTGGGGTGGTACCTTATGGTCCCATATGGGAACATGTGCTGGAGTACTGGAGAGAAAGTCGGCGACAACCCAATAAGATATTGTTTTTGAGGTACGAGGAGATGATTGGGGACCCAAGAAAAATAATAAAGAAGCTAGCACAATTCATGGGTTGTGAATTCTCAAAAGATGAGGAGAACACGGGGGTGATTGATGAATTAGTAAGACTTTGCGGTTTCAATAGTCTCAGTAATATCGAGGAGAATAGGCATGGACAAATTGTCTGTGAGAATGTAAATATTAAAAAATCGTTCTTCTTTAGAAAAGGTCAGGTAGGGGATTGGGCAAATCTTCTCACTCCAGAGATGGGTCAAAGGCTCGATAAGATTACTCAAGAGAAGTTTAAAGGTTCTGGCCTGCAGTTTTAGCTTTAGATTCAGCATCTTCGTATTCATGACTGTGGCCATGAATTTACTTTCAATAATTTCATAATTACCAAGTTTGTTGTTGCTTTTTCATTAGCCATGTTTTTTGTCTGATTTGCTTTTATTAAATGGTTATGATCATTCTTAAAAAGCATCTCTGATGATTTAATTCATGTCAATTGCTTCCTGAGCCGTAATAAAATTTAGCATATTTATATATTTACTTCTCTTCAAATAAAAAGTTAAATATTCACGTCAATTAGATTTATGCTCCATTTGGCGTGGATTAAAAAAACGCCACCATCATAGAATACATGTTTGTCAAGACATTGGTTATGACCGCCACCGAGAAAAGAAAACTAGTTTTGAACATAAAAATGGATGAAGTTTTTTAGGTGAGGTCGGACGTTCGCGAATGACCGTTCATAACCACCGCGTTAATGACCACCACCATCACCAGTGTCAAACTGAACTTTAATCTTACAGTAGATTTTTTTCGTAGAAATTTCGCCGCATCTTTACAAAAGATACTTTGGATGAACTGTGATGATGAGTTTATTGAGAAATGTACTTAGGTTCCGTTTAGCACGACGGCATGGGCAGATCTAAGGGGGGCACATGGACACCTCCTGTTGAAATATGTTGGTCCGGTTATGTTTATATATTAAGTTTATATATTATATATATATATAGAAAGTTTATATATATATAGATATATAATTTAGGTAAAAAAAAACGTGAATAGCAGCCACCTCTGTACGTGTCTATTTGTTTTGGTTTTCATTTGATGGAGCCGCCAGAAAGAAGACGTGGGAGAAACCGCCTGGGAGAGAAACTGACAAGGAGAATAGTAGCCGCATGTTTTTCTTAATTGAACCGCTTGGGAGAAAAAGATGGCCTGTAGCTTTTCCTGGGAGCAGTCCGCCTGAGAAGTTTTTTTGCCCAACCTTCTTCTCTCTCTCTCTTCCGTTTCTCTCTCTCTCTCTCTCGTGCGACGGAGAGGCCGCCCTCGTGGGGTTCGCCGTTGGAGAGGGAGGTGTTGCCGGCCTTGGAAGTGAGCCTCCGGCGTTGGAGAGGGAGTCGTCGTCGGGCTTGGCGGAGATCGCCGTGGACGTTGAAGGCTTGCGTGTGTGCAGTTAGCCTTGATGGCGTTTTGATCTCGGTGGTGGCGTTTGTCTCCGGTGGAGGCGTTGGTCTCCGGTGGTGGTTGCGGTTGAACGTCGGAGTTTCACGTTGAAGGTTCCGGTGAACCTTGTGCGTCCGCTAGGCGGATTGCAGTCCAGATCTTCTACTCGCCCGCGGATCGTGCGTGTCCGACGGATCCGCGTATATTTCATCGGACGGTTAAATTTTCTCCTGTATTTGCATTTATATTTTGATTATATAAATTCTGTGGTTGTTTTTCTGTGTTCTTGTTACCTGCAAATTTTATAGCGGTGCCATGCGGTTTGCACCTGATTTGGTATCAGAGCTAGGTTCGGTAGATGTCCGTGATTGGACGTTATAAGAAGGGTTTGACTGCGGTGGTGAACGACTAGGTCCTCTTCCCACTCTCTCAGATCTGACCTTTGAACAAATCAGGTCTTCTAATTTGCTGAGGGAAGTTATGGCAGGGAAGAGTTCAGTGTTGGCAAGGTATTCAGTGGAGAAGTTTGACGGCAGCGAGAATTTCCGCCTATGGCAAATTCGGGTCAAGGATATGCTGGTCGAGCAGGGTTTGATGCGAGTGTTGCGGGGGCGTGATACTTTCCCCGCTCCGGTGGAGGATTTTGAGTGGACTGAGATGGATGAGCGTGCAACTAGCGCTATTCGGATGTGCGTCAACGACAAGGTGTTGTTCAACATCGGTATTGAAGAGTCCGCTGTCACATTGTGGGTGAAGCTTGAGGGACTCTACATGAGCAAGTCGTTGACCGCGAGGTTGTTACTGAAGCAGAGATTGTACAGCCTGAAGATGTAAGAGGGTGGTAACCTGCATGAACACTTCAATGTGTTCAATGGACTTCTTAACCAATTGCATGTAGTTGGTGTGAAGGTGGAGGAAGAAGACACATCCCTCTTGCTTCTTACCTCGCTCCCAGCGTCATACAAGCACATGGTGACTACGCTCCTGTATGGGAAGGATACGGTGGGGCTGGAAGAAGTCACGTCGGCGTTGTTATCCAGTCAGATGTTAAAGGACCCCACTCCTAGGGGTGACCAGATCTTGGTAGCACATGGACGCGGGAGGAGTTTTGACAGAGGATCGAGCAGTGCACGAGCTCGGTCGGCGTCGAAGAAGGCAGTGATGTGTTACCACTGCAGACAGGTTGGTCATATTAAGAGAAATTGTCCGCAGCGTGCAGGAAGTTCTGGAACTTCGAAGGATGTCCAAGATGCGGGCTTAGTGACATTGGACTTGGAAGGAGATGACGCTTTTTATTGCGTCACTGGGAGTCAGAGTGACTCTGATAGCTGGATTTTGGATTCTGGTACTTCGCAACACATTTGCTCAGATGCAGGGATGTTCAGTTCACTGGAGGTGACGTCTGGGTCGGTCTTTCTGGGTGACGGCTCAGCATGTGAGGTCACGGGCACAGGGACGGTGGACATACGGACGCATGATGGAGCAGTGCGTAGGTTTGAGCAGGTACATCTGGTACCGAAGCTACGCAGGAATCTGATTTCGTTGGGCAGATTGGACTCCGGTGGGTGCAGTTTTGCATCGAGAGGTAGAGTTCTGACGGTGAGGCGAGGGCGCACTGTGCTCATGCGAGCTATGCAGCGCAGTAGTTTGTACTGGCTGATGGGGACCACGATGCGAGGTGGTGTGCCCATGTTTTCTGCGCCCGACGGGGTGGATGGTCGAGGTGGTGCAGGGGATCGCCCTTCTGGTAGTCTGACTAGGCGAGTCAGATTCAACGATCCGGTTGCGTCGACATTCAGGGGTTGAGCCCGAGCAGGGATGAGTCGACTGGAGCAGGTCGGCTGACGCCTCAGGACTTTGGGGCGGTGCTTCGTGCAGGGAGTGCTTCGTGCAGGTGGTGGCTCCGGCTCCCGAACCAAGGTGGTGGATTGTTGAAATGTGTTGGTTCGGTTATGTTTATATATTAAGTTTATATATTATATATATAGAGAAAGTTTATATATATATATAGATATAATTTAGGTTAAAGAAAAAAAAACGTGAATAGCAGCCCCCCCTGTACGTGGTGGAGCCGCCAGAAAGAAGACGTGGGAGAAACCGCCTGGGAGAGAAACTGCCAAGGAGAATAGTAGCCGCATGTTTTTCTTAATCGAACCGCTTGGGAGAAAAGATGGCCTGTAGCTTATTCTGGGAGCAGTCCGCCTGAGAAGTTTTTTTGCCCAACCTTCTTCTCTCTCTCTCTCTCTTCCGTTTCTCTCTCTCTCTCTCTCTCTCTCTCTCTCTCTCTCTCTCGTGCGACGGAGAGGCCGTCGGCCTCGTGGGTTTCGCCGTTGGAGAAAGAGGTGTTGCCGGCCTTGGAAGTGAGCCTCCAGCGTTGGAGAGGGAGTCGTCGTCGGGCTTGGCGGAGATCGCCGTGGACAACGTGTGTGCAGTTAGCCTTGACGGCGTTTTGATCTCGGTGGTGGCGTTTGTCTCCGGTGGAGGCGTTGGTCTCCGGTGGTGGTTGCGGTTGAACGTCGGAGTTTGACGTTGAAGGTTCCGATGAACCTTGTGCGTCCGCTAGGCGGATTGCAGTCCAGATCTTCTACTCGCCCGCGGATCGTGCGTGTCCGACGGATCCGCGTATATTTCATCGGACGGTTAAATTTTCTCCTTTATTTGCATTTATATTATGATTATATAAATTCTGTGGTTGTTTTTCTGTGTTCTTGTTACCTGCAAATTTTATAGCGGTGCCATGCGATTAGCACCTGATTTCCCAACACCCCCCCCCCCCCCCCCCTCAAATATTTGTGATTTTGATTAAAATATCAAATTTTGATATTCACAACCAAAAAATCGCTATTTGCACACAATTATTATTATAAACTGGCACAGCCCCCTCCCCCTTCCGCCGCCTATGGTGAAACCCGACATTAAGTTAGAACCGTCCAATCACTCATAATAGTTTGAACCGTCTGTTCACTCTCTTCCTTATATCTACCCTTTCCCGAACCGACCCAGGGAAATCCTTGTCTTCTTCTTCCATCGCGCGGCACGTTGAAGTCCGTGTTGTATTTTGAAGTGTAAGTGGAGGTCGGGCAGTCTAGGCATCAGACCGAGCGGTCTGGTAAACCGCGGAGGTCGGGCGGTCTGGTATGAAGACCGCGCGGGTTGTCTTCCCGCATTGGTCTGGCGGTTAGCTAGTGGCAGGTGGCTTTGGTTCTCAAACCACCTAGGGGTCAGCTATCTGTTTGTAACCGGGCGGTTAACATTCGTGGTTACATCGAGGTGTTAGTTCTCCGACCGGTTTTTTGCTCGCGGGCTGGCAGGTGTCTGCTGGTATTGCTGGAGTTATGCAAGTAGTCCGCGTGGCTTGTTCTTAAGTCGGCGAACTGTTCTGTAGGGTTAACTCAGCAAGTCGCACGAGTTGTTTGCTACTCGCTAGTGATATGGGTGGTTATCTTATCGTGTAGGCGGTGACCACACTCCTCACCTCTACTATAAATAGGACCCCCTGGCTCGCCATAAACAGACTTGAACAGTAAGTGAGAGCTCGCGAGTTTGTGGTGTGGATAAACTTTTCTGTTCGCGCGGTTTGAGGCTTACCTTTGCTGTGTTCGCAGGTTATGCGGCTTGCTTGTGGTTCTGATTTGATCAGGGGAGACCGCAGCGGATAAGCCGGTTGCAGTCTGTGGCGGGTAGCAGCAGGAGGTCGCGGTTAGCGACAAGGCAGGTTCTTTTCAGTTCGGTTCCAGTTTTTAATAAAGTTCAGACCGCGGCGGTTAGGCGGTTTGCCTTTGCAGGTCTGTTACTTCGATTCAATTCAGCAGCTTGTTCGCGGTTAGGAGTGGCCAAGTGACTGCGGTCAGGCGGCCTTGCTTGGGCAGACAGAGTTAGCATTGGAATAACGGGTAGTCGGCTTGTTGAGTTGCGAGTTGGTGATTTTGCGATTAGTTGCGCGGTCAGCTTGGCGACTTGGCGGTTTGCCCGGACAACCTCTGTTAGTCGGGCGGTTTGGCGGGTTCATGTTGTAACCGCCAGCTTCTTGTAGTTGGTTTTCTTCTCTCCTCATCATTGTATGTACAAATACATCATGTCTCGTAATGTATGTCTCGCAAAGTACAAAAGATAGTTGATTCAAGATCTTCTCTTGTTCCTTCATTGCTTCTGGTTTCTGGTGCTTGGTATGGTTGAGAGTGTTCCTGCGATCTAGTTCTCGTTTTTCTGTTATCAGAAATTTTAACATGGTATCAGAGGGGACAGTGGTTTGAGCAGTGATTCAGCCGCAGTTCTCTGTCTTGGATTTCTGGAAGCACAGTTATCAGTGGTATTGCAATGGAAGGAGGAATATCAAGAGGTCTTGGTATTGATCTCCTGACGCAGACTAACTTTAAGAAGTGGAAGTCTTGCATGGAGAGGTATCTTTTGGGCGAGGACCTCTGGGAGGTTGTTGGTGGAGAAGAAACTCAAGATGTTGTTGCTGCTGGTGAAAATGCTCATCTGGTGAGAGCTTGGAGGAGAACTAATGATAAGGCGAAGTTTACTCTCAAGCGGGCTATCTCATCAGAATTGTTTGATCACATCGTTGGATGTCGATCAGCTGCTGAGATTTGGACGGCCTTGGATGGCTTATTCACTAAGAAGAATGTAGCTCGGCTACAGTTCTTGGAGAATGAGTTGGTAAAAGCCACTCAAGGAGACTTGTCCATATCAACGTTCTTTCTGAAGATGAAAAACTTCTGTGCAGAGATTTCGGCTTTGGACCCAGATGAGCCTATCTCAGAAGCTAAGCTGAAGAGGCACATAATCCGCGACTTGTGGAGGGAGTATGTGGCCTTTGTTACTTATGTTCAAGGCTGGGCCAATCAGCCATCATTGCTGGAGCTGGAAAACTTGCTTGTGTCGCAAGAGAGTTTGGCTATGCAGATGCCGGGGATGTCTGTCTCTGGAGGATAAAGTGAGGTTTCTATTCAGGGAAGAAGAAACGTTGGGACAAGAAGATGAAGACATCTGGAGATGATGATCCATCAACTTCATATTAGCAGGAGATGAGTTATGCTCCTAAGCCTGATGGGTAGAAGAAGGAAGGACCAAGATGTTTTAGGTGCAATAAGCTTGGTCATTTAAGAAGGACTGCAGAGTCAATATTCAGCCAGGGCATGCTGCAGGAAAGGAGGAGGCTGGTTCCAATGCTAATGTTATATGGGGTGATGGAGCGTTCATGACGGACACTTGTGTTCGAGCTATGACTTCTATCAACTATCAGGATGATTGGATTATGGACTCGGGTTGTGGTCATCACCTTACTTGAGACGAGTCAAAGTTCTCTTCTTTGCATACATACACAGGTACTGATGTTATCATTACCGCTGATGATATTATACATGCAATTGAGAAGGAGGGTGCAATTTCTTTAAATGGAGATAGAGGTCCTCTTACGTTGAAGAGTGTCTATCATGTTGCAGGGAAGAAGAAAAACATCTTCTCGGTGACCAATGCTATGGATGTTGGCTATCACGTTCTGTTTGGTCCAACAGAAGTGAAGTTTCTTAAAAACGTGTCAGCAGTGGAGGCTGAAGTCACTCATGTCGGTAGAAGGGTGAAGGACTTGTTTGTGTTATCTACAAGTTTGTATGTTGATAAGATGAGGACTAATGATAGCGCTGCTATCTGGCATGAAAGACTTGAGCATGTTGGGATGGATAAGCTGAAGGCTATGGCGGGAAGAGGCCTTGTGAGAGGCTTGCCTAGTCTGTCATCTTTCGGCGAAGGTCATGTTTGTGCAGGCTGTCAATATGGCAAGGCTCAATGCCTTCCATTCGACAAGTCACAAAGCAGATGCAAGGAACCATTGGAGTGTATTCATGGTGATCTATTTGGA
Organism: Dactylorhiza incarnata; assembly: GCA_033032865.1. NCBI lineage: Eukaryota > Viridiplantae > Streptophyta > Magnoliopsida > Asparagales > Orchidaceae > Dactylorhiza > Dactylorhiza incarnata. The sequence continues at coordinate 6,332,523 of JAWHQI010000134.1, forward strand.
CCTACCGCAACAGCTAGTCTTAGAGGCAGCAGGTATATACTGATCTTGATTGATGATTTCACTAGATAAACTTGGGTATATTTTCTGAAGGAGAAGTCGGAAGCATTCTGGAAGTTCGTGGAGTTCAAGGAGCACGTGGAGGGTCGGCTTAATCTGCGGATCAAGAAGTTCAGAACCGACAATGGAGGGGAGTTTACTTCCAATGCATTCTTCAACTTCTACAGAAAGCATGACATCCGGAGAGAGCTCTCTTGTGCTCATACTCCACAACAGAACGACATTGCAAAGCGGAAGATCCGTCATATGATGGAGACCTGCAAATGTTGGCTTCATGCCAAAAGTATCCCAAAGTCCTTCTGGGCAGAGGGAATGTCTTGTGCAACTTATGTCATCAAGCAGATGCCTTTAAGTCCCATCAGCATGAAGACCCCACATGAGTTGATGTTCAAGATAAAGTCTACGGAGGAACACCTTCGTGTGTTCAGATCTACCTGCTATGTGCATGTTCCTGATGCCCTTAGAACGAAGCTGGATGCGAAAGCAAGCAAGCTAGTCTTCGTCGGTTATGATGACCGGAAGAAGGGTTGGAGATGCATGGATCCAAAGACATGAAGAGTTGTGGTCTCAAGGGATGTGGTATTCGACGAGCTAACGTCATACCATGGTATCTCTTCTGTTGAGCTACAAGAAAGCAGGGTAGATGGTGGACCAGGAGAAGCTGCAAGGGAAGTTCTGGTGGAGTTGCCTGTTTCTCCAGGTGCTCCATTTGCTTCGAGCTCTGGGTCAGGTGCTTCAGGTTCTGGAAGCAAGGGGAGCGATGCTCCAAGTGTACCCTAGAGAAGAGCTAGTCCAGAAATTGCAGTAGAAGAGGTGGATCAGGGTAAAGCCTTGAGGAGGTCCAAGAGGACTATTATTCCACCAGCTCGGTATACAGAGGGAAACCAGGTGAGCTTCGTCTCATGTTTGTTTGCTGGTCCCTTGGATGAGGAAGAGTCGTCATGCTTTGAAGACGCCACTGGAGTTAAGGAGTGGGAAGATGCCATGGATGAGGAGATGGCTGCCCTCAAGAAGAATGAGACCTGGGACCTTGTGCCCAAGGTTGATGGCATTACTCTTGTGGCATGCAAGTGGGTCTACAAGCTGAAGAAGAAAGCTGACGGGAGTATCGATTACAAGGTTCGCCTTGTAGCTCGAGGGTTCTCTCAACAGTACGGAGAAGACTATGAAGAGACATTTAGTCCGGTAGCCAAGATGACTTCGGTACGAGTGGTGATTGCATTGGCAACTAGCCAAGGGTGGAAGATTTGGCAACTCGACGTAAAGAATGCTTTTTTGTACGACGAGATTGACAAGGATATCTTCATGGTTCAGCCACCGGGATATGTATCGGAAGTTCATCCAGGACACGTCTGCAAGCTCAAGAAGGCTCTTTACAGGTTGAAGCAAGCGCCTCGGGCGTGGTATGGGAAGATAGCAAAATACCTCCAGTCCTGCGGATATTTTGCTTCAAATTCAGACTTGAGTCTATTCGTAAAGAAAATCAGTGAGCTGCAAGTCTTGGTGCTATTGTACGTTGATAATACGATCATCACGGGGAACTCGGAGGCTGAGGTAGCTAAGATTCGGGCTGAATTAGCTATCAGGTTCGAGATGAAGGATCTGGGAGAGCTTCACCATTTCCTTGGACTCAAGGTGGAGAGGAAAGGGAGCAGTGTGCTCATATCTCAAAAAGGTTATGCGGAATGGATCGATAAGCGTTTCGACATGCAGGATGGGAAGAGTAGCTCTACTCCTCTAGAGGTTGGTCTAAAACCTCAGCGGGATGAGGGGAGGATTCTTCCCGATACGTTGGTGTTCCGGGCGCTTGTTGGGAGTCTGATATACTTGACGATTACGAGGCCAGATATTGCTTACGTAGTTGGCAGGGTAAGTCGGTATATGGAGGAACCACAGAAACCTTATCTGGTGGCGCCTAGGAATATTTTAAAGTACGTGAAGTCTCCTCAGACATGGGTCTTCTTTACGGGAGAGACACAGGCTTTTGTTTGCATGGTTACATGGATGCTGATTATGGGGGAGACTCTAATGATCGGAAGTCGACGTCTGGTTATGTTTTCTTATGTGGATCGGCGGCTATTTCATGGTGCATCAAGAAGCAGGATTCTGTGTCTGTCTCTACCACTAAAGCGGAGTATAAGACTTCTGCTTTGACAGCTCACGAAGCCATCTGGCTTAGGAGATTGGTGGAGGACATCCATAAGGAGGTTCGAGGTCCTACTCTGCTGCGTGGTGACAACGAGAGTGCCCTCAAACTGGTTAATAATCCAGTCTGACACGCACGGACCAAGCATATCGAGATCGAGCATCATTTCATTCGGGAGAAGGTGCTGGAGGGATCTTTGATGGTTGAGCATGTACAGAATGAGGACAATGTCGCTGACATCTTCACGAAGCTGCTGGCGAAGGGACCATTTACTCGGTTACGATGATTGCTTGGGTTGACTTCCACTTCCCACTTCAAGGGAGAGTGTTGAATTTTGAAGTGTAAGTGGAGGTCGGGCGGTCTGGGCATCAGACCGGGCTGTCTGGTAAACCGCGGAGGTCGGGCGGTCTGGTATAAAGACCGCGCTGGTTGCCTTCCCGCATTGGTCCGGTGGTTAGCCAGTGGCAGGTGACCTTGGTTCTCAAAACACCTGGGGTCAGCTATCTGTTTGTAACCATGCTGTTAGCATTTGCGGTTACGTCCAGGTGTTAGTTCTCTGGCCGGTTTTTTGCTCGCGGGCTGCAGGTGTCTGCTGGTACTGCTGGAGTTATGCAAGTAGTCCGTGCGGCTTGTTCTTAAGTCGGCGAACTGTGCTGCAGGGTTAACTCAGCAAGCCGCGCGAGTTGTTTGCTACTCGCTACTAATATGGGCGGTTATTCTATCGCGTAGGCAGTGACCACACTCCTCACCTCTACTATAAATAGGACCCCCTTGGCTCGCCATAAACAGACATGAATAGTAAGTGAGAACTCACGAGTTTGTGGTGCGGATAGACTTTTCTGTTCACACGGTTTGAGGCTTACCTTTGCTGTGTTCGCAGGTTGTGCGACTTGCTTGTGGTTCTGATTTAATCAGGGGAGACTGCAACGGATAAGCCAGTTGCAGTCTGTGGCGGGTAGCAGCAGGAGATCGCGGTTAGCGGCAAGGCAGGTTCTCTTTAGCTCGGTTCCAGCTTTCAATAAAGTTCAGACCGCGGCGGTTAGGCGGTTTGCCTTTGCCGGTCTATTACTTTTGTTCAGTTCAGCAGCTTGTTCGAGGTTAGGAGCGGCCAAGTGACTGCGGTCAGGCGGCCTTGCTTGGGCGGACAGAGTGAGCATTGGAATAACGGGTATTCCGCGTGTTGAGTTGCGGGTTGGTGATTTCGCCATTAGTCGCGCGGTCAGCTTAGCGACTTGGCGGTTTGCGCGGACAACCTCTGTTAGTCGGGCGGTTTGGCGGGTTCATGTTGTAACCGCCAGCTTCTTGTAGTTGGTTTTCTTCTCTACCCATCATTGTATGTACTGATAAATCATGTCTCGCAATGTATGTCTTGCAATGTACATAAGATAGTTGATTCAAGATCATCTCTTGTTCCTTCATTGTTTCTAGTTTCTAGTGTTTGGTATGGTTGAGAGTGTTCCTGCGACCTAGTTCTCGTTTTTCCGCTTATCAGAAATTATAACAGTCTGAACGCCCTTCTCGCCTTCTCGGTGCTCCAGTCCAGGGCTCTAGGCTGATTCTCTTCCTCCAGACGGACCAGACTGTGTTAAATTTTTGAAGTGGAAGTGAATTTGAGCTGGGCGGTCTGTATATTGGAGACCGCAGAGACCGCGCAGTCTGCGTTGGGTCTCTGGTTGGTTTTGTCTCAGTGGTTGTTCTGAGCCGTCTGATCTGGGAGAACGCCTCTTCTGTCTGGGAGGCTTGCGCGGGTTGGTCTGGCGACTTGTCCTAAGTCGGCCAGATGTTCTTGGTCTGCCTTCTTGCAGTGACCGGGCGATCTGTCGACTACTCTAGTCAGTCTGGTTACTGAAGGAGTTCTTTGCTTTGCAATAAGACCGGGCGGCCTGCTTATTGAGACCGCGGTGACCGGGCGGTTTGGTTGTAACCGCAAGATTTAATAAAGGAGTTGTGATCTATGCTGAGCTCGGGGGGTCTGCTTTGCGAGACCGCTCGCGATATGATGGGCAGTTATTGTATCCCGGTTTGTGCGGTGATGACATCCGTCTGTCCGCCTATAAATAGGGGTGCATGGCCCGTCATTCAGAACAAGAACGAGAACTGTAAGAACCAAAGTTGGCTTGATTGTGCCGGTCTCAAATTGAGGTCGCGCGGTCTGAGATCTTTGTCTGACCGGTTTCTGTGTTCGCAGGTTAGCGGCTTGCACCTCGCGGTAAGCTTGTCTCCCTTCTTCCAGCTTTGAATAAACCAGTCCGGGCGTACTGTGTTTAGGTGTTCGCAGTCTGTGCAGCAGACTCAGTTGATCAGGCGGTCTTAAGTGACCAGGCGGTCTTGAGTTGCAGTCTGTCGCAGGTAGCAGTTCTTTGTTCAGAGTTCGCGGGTTCTTCTTTGATCAAGACCTTGCGGTCTGGGCGATCAAGAAGTGCGAACTGTTTGTTCAGCAGAAGAATAAAGCAGAACAGTTGGCGGTCTGTGGTTGAGGTCTGGCATGTGCAGTCTGTACTCTGTTCGCGCGGTCTCAGCGGCTTCCGTCCGGCTTGTTCTGTTCGCACGGTCTGGCGGTCTCAAGTCGTCAGGTCGCTGAAGCTTGTTTTACACTTGTGTTTTGTGCTTCTCTCCTACGTGATTCTTATGAATCATGTCTCGCAATGTATACCTCGCATTGTAAAGAGATAGTTAATACCATAGTACTATTCGTTCTTCTCATTGTCACTGTTGTGCTACACTTGTGAAAGTTTTTGTGAAGTGTGTTCCGCATCTTTTTCACTTCATCTCCGGACCTCAAATTTTTCAACTTGGTATTAGAGCGAGGTTGCTGAGGTTGTGAAGCAGATATTGCTGGTACTTCTCTCGGCTTTCTCAAGTGGTTAGCAATCAGTGGGATAGCAATGGAAGGAGGATATGCTAGAGGTCTCGGTATTGAGCTCCTTACACATAATAACTTCAAGAAGTGGAAGTCTTGCATGGAGAGCTATCTTCATGGCGAAGATTTGTGGGAGGTAGTAGGAGGAGAAGCAAGACAAGCTGTTCTTCCTGTAGAAGGGAATGATGAGCTCGTGAAGGATTGGAGGAGAATGAATGCTAAGGCGGAGTTCACTCTCAAGAGAACAATCATTCCGGAGCTGTTTGATCACATAATCGGGTGTGGATCAGCTGCTGAGATTTGGACAGCCTTGGATTGCTTGTTCAATAAGAAGAATGTAGCGAGGCTACAGTTCTTGGAGAATGAGTCTGCGAAAGCAACTCAGGGAGATTTGTCCATCTCAACATTCTTCTTGAAGATGAAGAACCTCTGCGCAGAGATATCGGCTTTGGACCCGGATGAGCCTATTTTAGAAGCTAAGCTGAAGAGGCACATAATCCGCGGCTTGTGGAGGGAGTATGTGGCCTTTGTGACTTCTGTTCAAGGCTGAGCCAATCAGCCTTCGTTGCTGGAGCTGGAAAACTTACTTGCTTCACAGGAAAGTTTGGCTAAGCAAATGGCTGGGATGTCTGTCTCCGGGCGAGAAGGCGAGGTTCTCTTCTCTGGCAAGAAGAAGAGATGGGACAAGAAGAAGAAGACATCTGGAGATGATGGTCCATCTACTTCATATCAGCATGAGAGGAGCTATGCTCCTAAGCGTGATGGTAAGAAGCAGGAAGGACCAAGATGCTTCAGGTACAACGTAATAAGGTTGGTCATTTCAAAAGGGACTGCAAGGTGAATCTTCAGCCAGGGCATGCTGCAGGGAAGGAGGAGGCTGGTTCCAATTCAGAATGTAGTTGGGGTGGTGGAGGTGCATTCATGATGGGCACGTGTGTTCGGGCCATGGCTTCCATCAACTATCAAGATGATTGGATAGTTGACTCTGGGTGTGGTCATCACCTCACCGGGGATGAGTCGAAGTTCTCCTCGTTGCAGACAAATACAGGTAGTGATGCTATCATTACTGCTGATGATACTGTTCATGCAGTTTAGAAGGAGGGTGCGGTTTCATTGAACGATGATAGAGGTCCTCTTACGTTGAAGAGTGTCTATTATGTTCTGAGGATGAAAAAGAACCTCTTCTCGGTGACCAATGCGGTGGATGCTGGCTATCACGTTTTGTTTGGTCCAACAGAAGTGAAATTTCTCCGAAATGTTTCAGCGGTGAAAGTTGAGGTCACTCATGTTGGGAGACGGGTGAAGGATTTGTTTGTTCTTTCAACAAATTCTTATGTTGATAAGATGAGGGCTAATGACAGCGCAGCTATCTGGCACGAAAGGCTTGGGCATGTTGGAATGGATAAGCTGAAAGCTATGGCGGGAAGAGGCCTGGTGAATGGTCTGCCCAGCTTGTCATCTTTCGGGGATGGTCACGTGTGTGCAGGTTGTCAGTTTGGTAAAGCTCAACGCTTTCCATTTGACAAATCACAAAGCAGATGTAAAAGACCATTGGAGTGCATCTATGGTGATCTGTTCGGACCTACCAACACTGCCAGTCTTGGAGGTAGTAGGTATATGCTGATTTTGGTTGATGACTTCACCAGATATACTTGGGTATATTTTCTGAAGGAGAAGTCGGAGGCTTTCGAGAAGTTTGTGGAGTTCAAGGAGCTGGTGGAAGGTCGGCTAAACCTGCGGTGAAGAAGTTCAGAACAGACAATGGAGGGGAGTTCACCTTCAAGGAGTTCTTTAACTTCTGCAGGAAGCATGACATCCAAAGGGAGCTTTCTTGTGCTCACACTCCACAACAGAATGGAGTTGGATAGCGGAAGATCCGTCACCTGACGGAGACCTGCAAATGTTGGCTTCATGCCAAGAATATTCCTAAGTCCTTTTGGGCAAAGGGTATGTCTTGTGCAGCTTCTGTTATCAACCGGATGCCTCTCAGTCCCATCAACATGAAGACCCCTCATGAGTTGATGTTCAAGGAGAAGCCAAGCGCGGAACACTTTTGAGTGTTTGGTTCTACTTGCTATGTGCATGTTCTGGATGCCCTTCGAATGAAGCTAGATGCTATGGCAAGGAAGCTAGTCTTCGTCGGTTATGATGACCGGAAGAAAGGGTGGAGATGCATGGATCCTGAGATACAGAGATATGTGGTCTCTAGGGAAGTGGTATTTGACGAGCTGACGTCATACCAAGGTAGCTCTTCTGTTGAATTACAAGGAAGCAGGGTAGATGGTGGACCAGTGGAAGCTGCTAAGGAAGTTCTGGTGGAGTTACCTGTTTCTCCAGGTGCTCCTTGTATTACTAGCTCTGGGTCAGGTGCTTCAGGTTCTGGAAGCAGGGGGAGCGAGGCTCCATGTCTACCTGAGAGGAGAGATAGTCCAGAAGCTGCAATGGAAGAGGTGGTTCAGAGTCAAGCTCTGAGGAGGTCCAAGAGGACCATTATTCCACCTGATCGGTATACGGGCGGGAATTTGGTGAGCTTTGTCTCATGTTTCTTCGCAGATCCCCTGGATGAGAGAGAGACATCTTGTTATGAGAATGTCGTTGGAGACAAGGAGTGGGAAGGAGCCATGGATGAAGAGATGGCTGCCCTCGGGAAGAATGAGACTTGGGACTTGGTGCCTAAGCTTGAGGGTATTACTCCGGTGACTTGCAAGTGGGTTTTCAAACTGAAGAAGAAGGCTGACGGAAGTATTGAGCGGTACAAGGCTCTCCTTGTAGCTCGAGGTTTCTCTCAGAAGTATGGGGAGGATTATGAAGAAACGTTTAGCCCCATTGCCAAGATGACTTCGGTCCGGGTGGTGATCGCATTGGCAGCTTGCCAAGGGTGGAAGATTTGGCAACTCGACGTGAAGAATGCTTTCTTATATGACGAGATTGACAAGGATATCTTCATGGATCAACCACCTGGATATGTATCCGAAGAGCACCCAAGATATGTTTGCAAGCTCAAGAAGGCTCTTTACGGCTTGAAGCAAGCGCCTCGGGCGTGGTATGGGAAGAACGCAGAATACCTCCAGTTCTGCGGATATTTTGCTTCTAATTCAGATTCAAGCTTATTCGTAAAGAAGACGGGGGAGCTTCAGGTCTTGGTGCTGTTGTACGTGGACGATATGATCGTCACGGGGAATTCTGAGATGGAGGTAGCTAGGCTTCGTGCTGAGCCAGCTATCAGATTCGAGATGAAGGATTTGGGCGAGCTCCACCATTTCCTTGGGCTCGAAGTGTAGAAGGAGAGCGGTATGCTCGTTTCCCAGAAGGGCTATGCAGATCGAATCGTAAAGAGATTCGGCATGGAAGGGGGGAAGAGCAGCTCTACTCCACTGGAGGTTGGAGTTCATCTTCGTCGAGATGAAGGGAAGGTTCTTACCGATCCTTTGGTGTTCCGGACCTTGGTCGGAAGCTTGATATACTTGACGATCACGAGGCCAGATATTGCTTATGCAGTTGGTAGGGTGATTCGATTTATGGCAGAGCCTCGGAAGCCTCATCTTGTGGCGGCTAGGAGTATATTGAAATATGTCAAATCTACCTCAGATTTGGGTCTCTTCTATGGAAGAGATTCGGGCTTTTGCTTGCACGGGTATATGGACGCTGATTATGGATGAGATTCGGATGATCAGAGATCGACGTCTGGATATATCTTTATGACGGGCTCTACAGCTATATCATGGTGCAGTAAGAAGCAAGATTATGTGTCTATCTCTACTACGGAAGCGGAGTACAAAGCTTCGGCTTTGGCGGCTCAGGAAGCCATCTGGCTTAGGAGGCTTGTGGAGGACATTCATAGGGAGGTGGGAGGTCCTACTCTGCTACGTGGTGACAACGAGAGTGCTCTCAAACTGGTGAACAATCCATTTTGTCACGCGCGTACGAAGCAAATAGAGATTCATCATCATTTCATTCATGAGAAGGTGTTGGAGGGATCTCTGATTGTGGAGCATGTGCAGAGCAAGGAGAACTTTGCTGACATATTCACTAAGCCGCTGGCGAAGGGACCTTTGGTCAGTTGCGGAGTTTGCTTGAGCTGACTTCCACTTCCCACTTCAAGGGGGAGTGTTAAATTTTTGAAGTGGAAGTGGATTTGAGCTGGGCGATCTGTAGATTGGAGACCGCAGAGACCGCGCGGCCTGCGTTGGATCTCTGGTCAGTTTTGTCTCAGTGGTTGTTCTGAGCGGTCTGATCCGAGAGACCGCCTCTTTTGTCCGGGCGGCTTGCGCGGGTTGGTCTGGCGACTTGTCCTAAGTCGGCCAGATGTTCTTGGTCTGCCTTCTTGTAGTGACCGGGCGGTCTGTCGACAACTCTAGGCGGTCTGGTTACTGAAGGAGTTCTTTGCTTTGCAATAAGACCAGGCAGTCTGCTTATTGAGACCGTGGTGACCGGGCGGTTTGGTTGTAACTGCAAGGTTTAATAAAGGAGCTGTGAGCTATGCTGAGCTCGGGCGGTCTGCTTTGCGAGACCGCTCGCGATCTGATGGACGGTTATTGTATCCCGGTTTGTGCGGTGACGACATCCGTCTGTCCGCCTATAAATAGGGGTGCAGGGCCCGTCATTCAAGACAAGAACGAGAACTGTAAGAACCAAAGTTGGCTTGATTGTGGCGGTCTCAAATTAAGTTCGCGCAGTCTGAGATTTTTGTCTGACCGGTTTCTGTGTTCGCAGGTTAGCGGCTTGCAGCTCGTGGTCAGCTTGTCTCCCTTCTTCCAGCTTTGAATAAACCAGTCTGGGCGGACTGTGTTTAGGTGTTCGCGGTCTGTGAGCCGACACAGTTGATCAGGCGGTTTTAAGTGACCAGGCGGTCTTGAGTTGCGGTCTGTCGCAGGTAGCAGTTCTTTGTTCAGAGTTCGCGGGTTCTTCTTTGATCAAGACAGTGCGGTCTGGGCGATCAAGAAGTGCGAACTGTTTGTTCAGCAGAGGAATAAAGCAGAACAGTTGGCGGTCTGTGGTTGCGGTCTGGCAGGTGCAGTCTGTACTCTGTTCGCGCGGTCTCAGCGGCTTCCGTCCGGCTTGTTCTGTTCGCGCGGTCTGGCGGTCTCAAGTCGTCAGGTCGCTGAAGCTTGTTTTACACTTGTGTTTTGTGCTTCTCTCCTCCGTGATTCTTATGAATCATGTCTCGCCATGTATACCTCGTATTGTAAAGAGATAGTTAATACCATAATACCATTCGTTCTTCTCATTGTCACTGTTGTGCTACGCTTGTGAAAGGTTTTGTGAAGTGTGTTCCGCATATTTTTCACTTCATCTCCGGACCTCAAAATTTTCAACTGCTCCAGGCAGTCTGTGATGAGACACATTTTATAGCGCGAGAAGATTGGGTTGGGAGTTGTTAGGAGATAAACGAAGGGAGGAGAAGGATCATTTGATGCGCTTTAACAAAAGAGGGGGAAATTCGGAGGACAGAGAGCGAAGATGGTGGAGGATTGTTTTTTGGCCAATAAGGTACTGATTTAAATTTTGTTTATTAAAAAAATTGTGCACCCCCATTAGAAAATTTCTGGATCCGCCACTACACGGCGGTGGCGGTTGTGAAAGCGGTAGTTATGAACCGTCGTTCTTGAACGCCCGATATCAACTTTTATGTTTAAACCTAGGCTATGTTTGGGGGGACTTATTTTCACCGGTCAAGCGGTCACGACCGCGTGAACCGGACCTTAATTAAGGTCCGGTACATGCGGTCGTGACCGCTTGACACCGGTCAAGCGGTCACGACCGCATGAACCGGACCTTAATTAAGGTCCGGTACATGCGGTCGTGACCGCTTGACCGATGAAAATAAGTCCCCCCAAACGGAGCCCTAGTTTTAGTTTCTCGGTGGTCGTAACCATTGTTATGTCAAACATACATTCCATGACCGTGGCGTTTTTGTAAAAACTCATCGGAACAAAAAAGCCACGCCAAACGGACTTTTAGTTGTGATTTATATTATAAGTTTCATTTATGACTGGAAAAAAGTGCATCATTATTTATAAAATAATCTAGTGGCATTGTGAAGCGGATTTAGAAAAAGTGCGGTGGAATGCACACGAGCTTGAAATTTTTGAGCGGCATTTTAGGCCCCTGATTGTTTGGGTCAGGACATTTCTAATTGCTAAAGCTTGAGCATGTCATCCTTGCCTTTTTGGGGTAAGGATATTTAGGGAAATAATATTTTCTCATCAATGTATTCACAATCACTTTGCATGCTATCGATCTCCAACAGAGCCGTAGTCATAAACCATGCCAATATATTTAAATGGTCAAAGTTATGAGTGAATTAATAAAAAGAAACTAAATATTTGCATGAAAAAGCAAGGACCATTTGAGCTTTGAACTTAGACTTAAAATTTATCGCCGACCAAACATAGATAATTCATCGCTACAATTTTGTAGCTTCTTCATTTGTACTTGTTTGAACTTTAATTAGTTGCTATGTATAAGATCATATTTTGGTGGAAAGATAGCATTTAGGTAGTTGCATTCATGAACTCTATTTTAAAAAAAAATGACATTTGTTGATGAAAACTACACCATAGTCAAGTTGATGTGATCGATCAAGCTTTTAACTGTCGTGAAAGGTTAGGCTGTACATATTCCAATATAGGTAAATCACCAGAACTTCATCTACTACTACAAACATAGTTTTATGCGCTCCTTCAAGATAACAATGAAGTGTGAAACTTTTTTTCCAATTCAAGCCAAGAACACTCACTCCCCATTCTTCAAACGGCGACAGGGTTGAGGCAAGGATGCCCAGCTGCTTATTTATCCTCTACTCTAAAATAATTGCTCATGCTTCGAGAGAATAAGAAAGGTTTGGCTGCATTGATCGGCTCTTTTTCTCCCCCTGTCCCATCCAATTTCGAACCTCATGTTCATGATGATGGTCTGGTCACTATCGAAGCTACCCTTCCTAATGTTCTGTGTGTGTTCGGGGTGAGGGTCTCGTAGTTCTTTTTGACTTCCAAAAAATGTCAGGACATCCGGGCAGCATCCATAAATCAGATATTTGATTCAGTCGCACATATTACAAGTGCATATAGTCTTCCTCACTGTTCTTTGCCGCTCATATCTTCGACAATATCTAAAAATATTTAGTAGGTCTGTGAGCATCTTCGCTCACCTTGAAAGAATAAAATCATATCGGTGTATGTATGTCATACACGGTTTACAAGAAAGGTACGTAATGGAAGCAATAAACAACAACATAGATAGACACATCGTGATATATTTTATCTTTTTTGTAAAAATATATAAATTTTCTTAAACGAAAATAGCTAATTTCTTAGTTTGCACTTACAATACGCTTGTGGGCCTAACCGGAGGACTCAATGCCTTTATAGACCATATTGGACCAACCGTCCCACGAGGGTGAGCCTGACAGATAGGAGTGTCACTCTCATGATATATATCCTATAGGATATGACTAAACGCCCTCGGATTACAGGTGGTTAAACCCGGCGGATGGGAGCGCTACTCCCGAGATGTTCCCACTAAAGATATAGGGAACCTGGATAAAAGAGTCAAATACTTGGCTAGCATAATGACACACATCATTACATAATAATATTTTACTATTTTTCGTAATATCGTGCACTTCTTATCATCGCATCTTGAGTTATCATCATTAATTTTATCCAAAAATGATCAGATAGTCCTGGACCAGTCTGGTCTCAAAAGACCCCTCATACGACTAATGTAATAACACTAATATTTGTGAGATTACGGTAATTCCACATGTCTGATATCCTCCAACTTTATTAATCTTTTTGCATGAATATTTTCAAAATATGTTCTTGTTATCGATATACATGCATTCTAAAATTCGGAGCCTCATTATCGCTTGAACACAAATGACTTGACCCTTTGTTACACCTAACACATTATCACAATTATTTCGGCATTACTTAGGTATAACAATTACTAATAGAGATGCCGCAATATAAAAGCTATCGTAAGACATAAATTCTTCATTATTTTTCAGATACCTCAATTTCGGAGCTTAAATTAGTGTCGGGCAGAATTTCAATGCTTTTAAGAATTCTGTCTTTGACTTCAAAATACAGTCCTGGGATAGCACTTCGGCTCCAACCAAAGCTAAAATCTCTCTACAGAACTTTCATTGGAGCTCTCCCAAAATGTTTGCAGTGTTTTGATATTTTCTCTCTCTTCTCTTCCTCGTTCTTTCTTGAATTCAGAAAGCATATATATTTATAATATCTTTCCAACACCACCAAAATCACCCTAATCCGAGCTCCAGAACTCCGAAAGTAGTGATACGTGGTGGCCATGCAGCCATAGTGGCGCCACATGTAGCCTCGAGGAGGCCATGCGGCCATGGTGGCGATATGTGGCGATCATGCACGATGCTATGTGGTGGCCATGCATTCATATATGCAGCACCACGAGGCGACCATGCATCCATGCGGGGCCACATGAAGGGTATGCACGACGCCACGTGCCCCTACGTGACTTCCATGCAATCATGGAGTGTCACATGGTGGTCATGCACTGCTCCACGTGGCATCCATGCAACCACGCAGCGCCACGTTGCACGCAGCCGCATGAAAAAAGCGAATAAACCCACCCTTGGCTTTTTTGATGTCCAATTCCAAATCCAACATAGTTTTCTTAAATTCTTAACGATTCTTGTCAAATTTACACTTTTTTCATACGAGTGCCGATTTTAGCAAATAATATATTGATTTATAGGTATTTCCATGTTCTGAGTCGAATTGCAGACTCTGTTTTTCAAAATTCACACCAGTTTACACAAAAATTGTATTTTTTATATAAATCCCGATTTAGGCAAATGGTATGTCGATTCATAGGTATTTCGATGTTCTGAGCCTAACTGAGGTCTCTTTTATTCAAACTTCTCAACAGTTCACGCAGAAATTGTACTTTTTCATTCATGCTCCGATTTTGACAAATGATATACTAATTCTTAAATATTCCGACATTTTGAGCCTAAATACCGACTCCAATTCCTAAAATATGGCTTGATCCGTTTAGTATTGTAATACTCAATTTCGTGTTTATATTTTCTAATTATTATTGTGCGTAATGGTCTATGATCATCGTTATTACGCATTGCTAAATGTGAATAAATATTTCAGTATATTACATCCTCTGCTTGTCGATTGATGCAATTCTTAGAGTGTCTCATTCTGGGTTGGATTGGGAGTACCTTTACATTCCTCTTGATGACAAGAAACTCCATAACACCACATTCGACTCTATGATCCAGAAGGTAGAAAGTCATATTGTCAGCGGGCATATTTGGTCTCTCTCCTTTGCAGGTTACCTTGTCCTTGTAAAGGTAGGTTATCAACATGAGTTCTAACACGATGTTTTAGATTGTTCTCATATTTTCCTTCTTATGAGTGTTATCTATAAGATAGTAGTTCGATCATCAAGATTTTTCTTTGGTCGATTTCTGTTTGGTCAGAAGGCTATACACCATGTTGGTTGAGATCAGTGTGTATTGTGATTTTGGGATTCAAAAGTTAGTTTTCATTAATGATAACACCTTGCAAAGTTGGTCAATGTTGTTGCAATATGTTATGATTTATCTTGGGCTTACCTTATTCAGACCGATTATCATCTCTCGAACCTAGTTTTCCACCTTGATACATTGCTCGCTTAACTGACGGGAGATTTTCAAAGGCCTCCAGGTAGTGCTCCATGGGTTTCATTTGGTGGTTTGTGACCAACTCTACTAATGCTCTATGACAGATATGGTAGTTGGCTTACCCTATATCTTTTCCTCCAATATTAAATATTTCGTGTCAACGATTGCTCGACGATCATGATATGACTATCTCCAATATTGTCCGCGGTCACAGAGGATGTCAAGCCCATGCTCATATTTGCACATGAGTCAAAGAGTTTTGGCATACTTCTCTTATGCGCCAACAAACTATCCTTGGACTCTCTAGTGAGCTCTCCATGGACTCTCCAGCGAGCTCGCATCAAGATCAACATCGCGAGGCGAGTTCATTCAGAGCAAGCTATCTGGCTCACTCAACAGTTTAGTGACCTCTCTCTTTTAAACGACCTACAGACCAGCGAGCTCAGCTCAGGCGACCTTGCCTAAAGCATTCTCAATTAGCTCGCCATCTTCAGAGACTCCCAAGAGTAAGGTCATCCAGGAAACAAGTATTCAGTATCAAGCAAAGGTGAGTGGCTATTCGCAGACCATGTACCCCTCTGGATTGCCTATAAATAGGACCAGCAGGGCACAAGTTGAAGGCACGTTGACCCCCCCCCCCCCCCCCCCACACACACACACAAACAAAATTCGTATTTTTAAAATTTGTGTCTTCCTAGTGCCGAGCTTAACTTTGGTTTAGAAGAGGAAGTTCATATAGACATCTGGGTGTGCGGCGGGACCTCATCGCTGCAGCATGTGAGTCTTGTTTCTAAGCAGTCCGGAGATCATATTGACATTCTGAATTCTTCTAGTTGTGATTTACCTAGGGTCAATCGTTGAATCAGTAACCTTCGGTCACCCCCTTAATTAGTCTGAACATTGTAACCCAATTTTCTTGGTTCCAACACTTTGGTGCGGTGAGCGAGGACGGTAATCAGAGGAGGAAACATTAGTATATGAGATCTTATGGCAAACAAATACAGATGGGAGTCGGGGCTCAGCAAACTCACGAGACCCAGCGAGTATGTCACATGTGTTGACCTCATTGAGTTCAGACAATACATGATGGAGTCTCCGCGAGCACTTTTTGCGCATGACATTATGGTTTCCACGGCATCGCCGCCAGTTGTCACCTCAAAACTGGATGCCGAGCCGTCTATATGTCATGGGAAGGGGGTTTCCACCAAGTTGGAGGAAGAACAAACCAGCTCAGCAGACCGGGCTGGTGAGAACATTCTACGAGGATATAGTGATCGTGCACCCATTACATAATGGTTTTGTGAGCCGACTCTCATTTACTACACCGGGAAAGATGATCCCCTCCACCACCTGCAATAGTTTGAGGATGTAGTTTCCATCTATAGCATGTTGAATGCCTTCAAGTGCAAATTTTTGCGATCACCTTCAAGGGGAATGCCCAGGGCTGGTTTCACCAGTTGCTGCTAGGTTCTATCTAATGCTTTGATTTTCTGCATTGAGGATTGATGTTGCATTTCACAACATCGAAGAAGAGTAAGAAGGCTCTGATCGCTCTCTTTTTCCTCAAGCAAGGCCCCAACGAGATGCTAGGCAACAACATTGATCCCTTTCAGAAGGAGGTTTTGACTATCCATAGGTGAACATATACACTTTGTAGATCGTACTTACGTTCGATCTGCAAGAGGGGCTATTCAAGATGGAGGTGAGTCGAGATTCCCCTGTCTCCTTTGAAGACCCGATTGATGACACAGAGCTGATCATCGAGGCGGAGGCAACTAACCAGGGATTTCTTGTATCTTTGACAAGGTTGGCGGACGCAGAAGAATCAAGGACCTCAAGAGGGGGTAGGAGACAGGAATATGCCCATCAGTAGGTCGAAGAGTTTAGGATCCTGAGAGCTATCCCAGAGTCTAGGTAACCCGAGAGGAGGTTCCAGACCACAGATAATAGACCTCCTTAGAGGCCGACAGGAAGGTGACCCGTCCTTTCAGACCCAGTAAGCGTTGTACTCATGAGCATCCGCCTCGTTTCAACGCACCAAAGTGGCATCCAAAGATCAGAAGACTCAACAGATCTCCACCTAGAGGGTGGGGGTGGGGGGGGGGGGGGGGGGGGGGGGGGGGGGCGGAAATGAATTAGCAAGGTCGGAAGCAGCGCGGGAGAATCCTAAATCAGAAGCAGCAAAGGGGAAATACAGTACTTTACTTGTGACTCTAAGGCACTTCCAAAAACTATCGATTCGTCATTGTTGACGCACCAATAAGTTATAACGCAATCTTCAGAAGGTCACTCATTAGCTCTTTCCAATATGTGCCCTCCTCTTTCCACCCAGTGCATGAAGTGTAATCTTGGAGGGGTGCATATTATGATCAGGAGTGATCCAAAAGTAGATAGGGAAAACTACATGAATGTCGTCAACATAATCAGATGGAAGGAGGATGAATAAGAGGTTGATAGGGTGCTGGAAGGGATGACTTGCGTTGAAGTGGTCGAGAGTGTAGAGGAGTTGGAAGTGGTTGTTGTGGGCAAGAGGCCCAAAAATATGAAAGTCCGTGGAGAGTTAACAGAGGAATACAAGCAAAATATCAAGGCATGCCAACAGGCAAATGCCAACATTTTTGCATGGAGCACTGCAAACATGCCTGATATTGACGATGATGTGGCATTGCATCGCCTCAACCTTGATCCTGAGGTCCTCCCCATCCAACAGAAGAAAAGGCCAATAGCCACCTTTTTGGCCGAGCCTGTAACACCTTCCCCGTTACATGGATTATAACAGTAGTTCAGCCGGGACCCCATGTCACATTAAATGAATAGTAAAGAGACTTACGTAATTAGATTTTAAATAGTTCATAACCAAACCATCTCAGCTGAATCAGAATAGATAATGGACGCAATTTATTTAAGTTAAAACCATATACATATGTCCACTTGTCCACAGGAACAAATATACATCAAAAGTTCTTTAATTACAATGTTTACAAAGACATATGATTTACTAACATCGACACGCAGGCCGGACACACATGAATACTAGTAAACATAACACTTTGGCCTACGAGGGCCAGCATAGTGCAGCAACCGGGCTCCAACCCGCTATTTCCAGCTTGTCTCGCCAGGACCTGTACAAACAAATTCCACCAGAATGTGGGAAAACAGGTAACCTGTCAGCTTTAGCTGACCAAGATTTATAACGAACCCACCCCATCCCTAGGGCGGTGGTACTCCTTCCCTGCAAGCAAGCATTAGCAGCATATATTCCACAGGTGCGTCAAAACACAACATTAATATAGTCATCACAAACGTCGGCATGCATGACCACACGTTTAATGCTCTCATGGCACATTTTCAGTGTACTCCCTGAGTCCACTTCCATCCTCAGTTAAGCAACTCAGATGGCAATTGAGCTAAACCATACAAGCCTACGCTTTTCGACAATCCTTTCCATAAGACGCTGCACCGATGGACGACCTCTTCATCGACCACTATGGACGGGTTCGAATCCACCTTGTCCGTCTCAATCATCGCGAACAACCAGCATGATGCGGGTACAGTTTCACCTCAGCCCAACATTGGGACAATCAACATTGGGTCATCAGCACATCCTCACGGGCAATTTCTAATCAAACTGAGCGACATGTGGTATCACTGGCACTAACGTCGGCGTTAGTACTAACGTTGCACGGTAGCTAGCAGAACACATTTCTGCCCTCTTTTCGGGTATTTTCTAGAGATTGCCTCCAGAACTCCATGTAACACATCACATCACCCATAACCCGAAAACAAGCATGCATACAAGGAGACTTCTCCGGAATGCAATAAGCGATGTAATCATCGCCAATCCAAACCAACCTGTCCAGATGGGTTTCACACAACATGTCTATATTCGTATAACGATCCAGACTCTATATGCAATTTTATAGGGATATTCCATATCAACCCATCGGAAGAATCATATCCACTAATTAGTAGAAATCTTTCTAATACTATGCTAATCAAAGGACTAGCGTGTCTAAAGATTCAAGAGGAGAATCGTTACCCTTGAAGTTTGTTTCAGTGCCATAATAACGCAGCTGAGCCGGATGGAAGCGTTCGCAGCACCTTACTCTCCGCGGATCTAGCGATAGCACAAGACTTCTCAAAGGCTGATTTTAGCCTTCTCCTTCCTCCTTCTTCCTTTCTCCTTCTCTTTCCTTAACCTTTTCCTTAGCGTGAAGAGAGAGAGAGAGAGAGAGAGAGAGAGAGAGAGAGAGTGAGTGAGTGAGAAAGAGAATGAATCAATTCAAAACACCCTCCAACCCTTATTGGATTCGGGATTAACCTCAGCCACAGGATCTCCAAACCAAAGGAAATGGATGGCCATGATTTAATCTATTAAATTTGATCCCGGCAGCTACCGCCCCGCGGTTGTGACTTGGGCGGTGGAGCATATCAGCTCACCGCTTAATTTTTCTCGATGATATTTTTCATCTCGACGATACGGCTTATCCCATCGATATTGCTGCCGCCAGCGTTAGCGCTAACGCATGACGCTAGCATCACGTCGATAACTCGCATCACATCGATACAGAGATCGTCTCGATGTTACGTCGATATAGCTACCACCAGTGCTAATACTACTGTATGACATTAGCTTAACAATTGTAGAGACCTCTCGATGACATCAGGACCTTCCCGTCGATAAGGTAAGGTCATCTCGTCGACATCCCTACCTCCAGCGCTAGCACTACTGCCTGGCGGTAGGTCCTGCTACCAGAATACTTTGCTTTCTTCTGCTGGGAAACTGGAGTGTTACAAACCACCTCCCCTTAAAGAAATTTCATCCCGAAATTCCAGAATTAAGAAAGCAAGAAAGGTTACAAAACATAATTTGTACCTTAAAGGAACAGCTCGGGGAACTCCTCACGCATGGTTTGCTCTCGCTCCCATGTAAGCTCCTCATGACCGCAGTTGTTCCAGTAGACATTGACCATTCAGATCAATTTTTTCCACGGTTGTTTGACATCAGTGTCTTTGATGCACATAGGCTTGACTTTCATCTTTAGCTCATCATCGACCAACACATGATTAGCCACAAGCACTTGAGTAGGCTCTTGCACAACCTTCCTCAGCACTGATATGTGAAACACATCGTATAATCTGCTCAACTTTGTCAAAAGAGTGAGTCGATAGGCAGCTTCACCAACACGCTCTAATATTTCAAACCGTCCAAGGTATCTCAGACTCATCTTTTTCAAGCGTCGAATCCTTGATACACCCTTGAAAGGTTTGATTTTGAGATAAACCCAATCACCTACGGCGAACTCGTTGTTTCTGTGCTTGGCGTTGTAGTACTTTGCTTGCCCATCTTGTGCTATTAACAATCTCTCATGGATTGTTCGAATAGTTGAAGTAACATCTTCGATTTCCTTTCGCTTAAACCGCTTCGTCTCGCCCATCTCCGCCCAAGCTAATGGAGTACGACATTTTCTACCATAAAGGGCCTCAAAGGGAGCCATTTTATACTTGTCTGGTAGTAGTAGTTGTTGTTGTAAGCGAATTCAATCATACATAGATGATCTTCCCACCTCTTACCGAAATCCGAGGCGCACATGCGGAGCATATCCTGCATGGTCATATTGGCATGTTCTATCCGCCCATCTGTTTGAGGATGAAAGGCAGTGCTAAACTTCAGGTTAGTACCCAATAGTTGGTGGATTAGCCTCCAATCTTTCGATGTGAAGCACCCATCTCGGTTACTAACGATGCTACGGGGAACACCGTGCAATCACACTATACAATCAACATATAGTTTTACCAATTTCTCCATTGAATCATCCCTCCGGTTTGGAATAAAATGTGATACCTTCATTAAACGATCCACGATCACCCAAACGATATTGTTCCCGTGTTGCGATCTCGACAAACCGTGCACGAAATCCATAGAGATGTCATCAAATTTACACTCAGGAACTGGTAATGACTTCAGGAACCCAGCAGGTTTCTGACATTCTGCCTTCATAAGTGCGCAAGTTTTGCATTTTGTCATGTAAAGGGCTATGTCTTTCTTCAAACCTGGCCACCAAAATTGTTTTTTCATGTCCTGATACATTTTTTTGCTCCCCGGGGGGATTAAGTACTTCGTGAAATGTGCTTCGTATATCAACTCCTCTCATAGTTTGTCAACATTCGGGACGCACAGCCGACTGTCTTTCCACAAAAGACCATCATCCAACACAAACTCGGCAGTAGAACCATCCATAGTCTCCGCCAAATAGCGCTTCATGCTTGAATTAAGCTCCAGGGCCTGTCTTACTCTGTCCGCCAGGTCATATTGCACCTCCATCCAGTTCAAACACGCACTCACGCTCGAGCTCCTATCAACACAGGAGATCTCCAAGGCTTCCAAGTCGCTGATTAGACGCGGATTATGTATCTGAATCCATCTGGCTTGCGCAAAAGTCCCGCGACATAAAGCATCTGCGACCACATTTCCCTTCCCAGGAGTGTAATGTATTGTAAAGGTGTAGTCCCCAAGGAACTCCATCCACCTCCTTTGTCACATATTTAAGTCCTTCTGGTCTAACAAGTACTTCAAGCTCTTATGGTCCGTAAAGATATTGATCTTCACGCCATATAAATAATGTCACTGCAGTTTGAGAGAGAATATCAGGGCTGATAACTCCAAGTCGTGGACCGGATATTTCCTCTCATGCACTTTTAACTGACGAGAGCCATAAGCAATAATTTGACCATTCTGAAGAAGAACTCAGCCTAAGCTGCTCCCTGATGCGTCACTGTAAATCTCATAGCCTTTCGTACCACATGAAAGACAAAAGATTGATTTCGTATTCAGACAAACTCTTTAATTCCTCAAAAGCTCGTGAACACGCTGGTGTCCAAATGAACTTCTGATCCTTCCTTGTCAAAGTTATGAGAGGAAGTGATATCTGCGAAAAGTTCTCCACGAAGCGCTGATAGTAGCCGGCAAGTCCAAGGAAACTCCTGACTTCCGCTACTGTCGACAAAATAGGCCACTCTTGGATTGCAACTATCTTCGCCGGATCCACTGCAATACCCTCTACACTAACCACATGACCAAGGAATGTCACTGAGGCTAGCCAAAACTCACATTTTGAGAATTTGGCTTACAACTGACTCCTTCTCAAGATTTCCAGAACTATGTGGAAATGAATCGCATGCACTTCTTCAGATTGAGAATACACCAGTATATCATCAATAAAGATGATCACAAACCGGTCAAGACACTCTCTGAATGTTCTGTTCATCAGATCCATGAATATCGATGGTGCATTTATCAAGCCAAACGACATCACTGTGAATTCATAGTGCCCGTAATGGGTACTAAACGCCATCTTGGGAATATATAGCGCATTCCCAAATTTTCAACTGGTAATACCCAGATTTCAAATCCAGTTTTGAATACACAGTTGATCCAATCAGCTGATCGAACAGGTCATCGATTCTAGGAATCTGATACTTGTTCTTTTCCGTCAGCTTGTTCAGTTCACGATTGTTAATACATAGACGCATACTTCCATCCTTCTTCTTCATAAAGAGGACCGATGCACCCCAAGGGGATGAACTTGGGCGTATATAGCCTTGCTCCAGTAACTCCTACAACTGAACTTTTAGTTATGCCATCTCTTTTGGCATTATACGGTATGGAGAGCATGACACAGGCTTGACACCTTGCACCAGCTCTATCATGAAGTCTATCTCTCGCTGAGGTGGCGTTTGTTGGAGCATGCGTTCCGCACTCGTCCGGTTTGAGAATAACAAATCTCGAATGTATTTGATCCTATTTTTGATTAATGGTGTGCAGATAATAGGTGCAAAAATAACATGATTTCAATTGAAGCAAAATGACATTTTCCAGAAATTTGAGCTATCGGATTTCCGACAGTGCTATCGGATTTCCGACAGCGCGTATATTTGATCTCTGCGCAGCGGTTAGGATTAATCAGATTTCCGATATCGCTATCGGATGGCGATAGCCCACGATCTTCCGATAATGCCAGGACGTGCAGCAGTTACCACACAGTGGTTAGGATCTATCGGATTTCCGATATCGCTATCGGATGGCGACATCCCACGATCTTCCTATAACGCCAGAACGTGCAGCGGTTACCTTGGCTATCGGATATCCGACAGTACTATCGGATATCCGACATCCCACGTCTCAACCACGACCTCAACACGACGCAGAAACTTCGTTTTAGTGGGACACGTGGCAGCCTCTGGAGATATCGGATTTCGGCGACAGCGGCTATCGGACGGCGACAGCTCCTTTTTATTAAAAGGGCTCGAAACTTCGTGGAATTCAGTTCTTCAGATTCCTAAGCCTCCTTCCTGAGTGTTATCGTCCAGAGAGCTCCAGAGAACGAAAATCCCCATCCTTGAAGGAGAAAAGAGAGAGCGAAGCCAAAGATTGTACACACATTCCAAGGAGACTGTCTCAAGGGATCTTCGCTGTTTTGGTCCAGAAATTCTAAAGGGGGTTTTTCATATTGTATTTTTATTCATTCACTTTTCATTTTGTAATCGTTGGAGAAATCCTCGTCTTGCGTGCGGCGTCTAAGTCCTTGCGCGGCTTAGGGGAAAATCGCTTCCTTGTGCGGAGCGTCCAAGTCCTTGCGTGGCTTGGTGGGAAATCGTGGCCTTGTGTGCTACATCTAGATCTTGGGAAGATCTAGAGGATAGGCTTGGGCTTGGTCTTGGGAGAGACAAGTGATAGCCTTCCGATCCTTGGGAGAAGGATTGGTAAACCAAAATTGTAGATTTTTTTTATTAACATAATTGTGCCTTGATCTTAAGCATTGTTAAGATCATTTTTTATTGTATGCAAATTTCATGATTAATATAATTATGTCTTTTTCTTTAATTACATATTTGGTGGCATAATCTTTATCTTAGAAATTTGTTTTTGAATTATAAAAAAAAACACATTCTTTGGAAATTGTTTAGAAGTAATTTTTAGAAAAGTAAAACTTGTTTAAAAATTTTTAAGGAAAAATTATATTTCAAACACACCCTTATTCACCCCCCCCCCCCCCCCCCCCCCCTCTAAGGGCGTCATACGATCCAACAAGTGGTATCAGAGCTAGGTTACTCCAAAACGGTTTTACCACCGGGAGTAATGGCGCACAATGATCACGCGTTTGTTGAGGGGCAAGGAATTAGTAGGCCACCACTTTTTACGGGCACAGACTATAATTATTGGAAGACACGTATGCGATGTTTTCTAATTGCGCTAGATATAGAAGTCTGGAATATGGTAGAATCTAGTTACACTTCTCCAACATATGTTGTAGGAGAAGTAACTATGGATAAGCCCAAAGACAAGTGGGATGATAATGATAAATTAAAATGTAAGAACAATGCAAAAGCCATGAATGCTTTATTTTGCGTACTAGATCGCACTGAATTTAATAGAGTTTGTGCTTGTAATACTGCATTTGAAATTTGGAATTTATTAGAAATCACTCATGAAGGTACTTCGCAGGTAAAGGATTCAAAGCTATTTCAACTGGAATCTGAATTTGAAAGGTTCAAAATGGAGGTAGATGAAGAGATTGATACGATGTACACACGATTTACAAAAATCGTGAACGACTCAAAGGTGCTAGGAAAGGTGTTCTCAAATGGAGATTTGGTAAGGAAAATCTTAAGATCACTTCCCCCGAAGTTCAATCCTAAAGTGACTGCAATTTCCGAGTCACATGATCTTAAGACCTTACAATTGGAGAGCCTCATTGGGAACTTGAAAACTCATGAAGTTGAATTGAAAATTCAACAACAAGAGTATATGGAGCCAAGGAAGAAGGGATTGGCTCTAAGATCAAAGAAGGAAGAAACTAGTGATTCTGAGGAGGATGAAGAAGATGAGGAAAGTCTATTTGTTAAAAAATTTAGAAAATTTATGAAAAATCCGGAGAGAAGGAATTCGTTTAAGAAGTATTTTAAGAAGGAGACCTTTAGGAAGAAAAAAGGAAAGGAAGGCGATGAGGAGGAAGAGAGACCGCCACCGGAGTGCTATCACTGCAAGAAGTTAGGACACATTCGAAGCAAGTGTCCAAAGTACTTGAAAGAACTTAAAGAAAAGAAGCATAAAGGGTCGAAGAAGGTGTTGAAGGCGGAAACCTGGGATGATACTACTTCTGAGGATGCAAACAGTTCCGACTCAAGTAAAGAAGAGGAGGCCAACATATGCTTAATGGGAAAGAGCGTCATATCTGATGACGAATGCAGTGTCCAAAGCGACACTGAGGTAACTCCTCCAACCTATGATGAATTGTTTTCTGAATTTTTATAGACTTGCAAATTTTTTGAAAAAAGCTTAAAAGACAATGATCTTCTTAAATCTGAAAATGACATTTTACTTAAAGAAAACAAAAAATTGTTAAGGGAAATTAAGACTATTGGAAAACGAGATATCTCTTGCCATGAGTGTGATCACTTTTTGGGAATAATTAATGAACTTGAAGAATCTCTTTCCAAATCTCTTTCTACAATAAAAATTCTTACTAACAAGAATGAGATTTTAGAGAGAGATCTGAAATCTTCAATCTCCAAAGTCCATGACGGAAAGAAATCTTTTGAACGTAGATGCGTAAATCTAGTATCCGAGAATACACAAATGAAAAACCAGATTCATGACTTAATACTAGCCATGAAAAAATTTGGAATGGGCTGAAGATCACTGGATATGATCTTAGGATACCAACGCCATGGATCTGGAAGGTTTGGACTCGGATACACGTCTGGAAGCTGTCGCCCGGCGACAACCACTGTCGCCAGCGACAGTGAAAAGTCCAGAAAATTTGTTTTAAAAAATTCTAAAATTAATGAATTATCAAATACTGCATCCTCATCCAGTAAAAGTCCAGAAAAGTTATACTCTTCTAAATACATTACATGTGCCAAATGCAATAGATTTGGTCACACTACGGACTCTTGCTGGAAGGAAGGAAAAAGCAAAATTAAACAAATCTGGGTGCCTAAGGCTTCTACCTATACTATGGGTGGAACCACTTGGGTAACCAGATCTTTACTCACCTCTTCTTTCTAGGTGTGTTGGCAGGCTAAGGACAAAGAGGACATGTGGTACTTGGACTCGGGTTGTTCAAAGCACATGACGGGCAATAAAGAGAAGTTCCTTAGCCTGGAGATGAAGAAAGGAGGAGTTGTGACATTCGGAGACAATGGAAAAGGAAAATCATCGGCATCGGAGTTGTGGGTAATGAAAATTTTTCAATTTCAAATGTTTTATTTGTAGAAAGATTGAAGCATAATTTGATTTCTATTAGTCAATTATGTGATAAGGGTTTAAATGTTTTATTTGAATCTTCTACAAACTTGTGCAAAATTATTAATTCCAAAACAAATGAAATTGTTTTTACCGCACCTAGATGTCACAATATATATATGATCAAATTTCTAGATTTTTCAAATTCTACTTTGAAATGTTTTTTATCAAAAAATGATGAATTAGATTTATGGCATAGGCGACTTGGACATACTAGTGCCAAGTTAATTACAAAACTTTCAAAAGATAAATTAATTAAAGGTTTACCTTTGTTAAATGGAAATTTATCTTCTTCACTATGTGTGCCTTGCCAAAAAGGAAAATTTTCAAAATCATCTTTCAAAAGTAAAAACATTATTTCTACCACTAGGCCACTTCAATTAATACATATGGATTTATTTGGGCCAATTGGAATTTCTAGCTTAGGTGGTAAAAAATATACATTTGTATTGATTGATGATTATTCTCGTTTTTGTTGGACTTTATTTCTAGCCTCCAAATCCGATGCATTTTCAGAATTTTCAAAATTATGTTTGCGTATCCAAAATGAATTTGAGTTAAAAATTAAACGCATACGATCGGATCATGGAGGAGAATTTGAAAATGAAAAATTTATTTCTTTTTGTACGGAGTTAGGAATTAAACATGAATTTTCCGCTCCACGCACACCACAACAAAATGGTGTAGTAGAGAGGAAAAATAGAACTCTTCAAGAGTTAGCTCGTACAATGTTATCTGAATTCAAATTACCAAAATCTTTTTGAGCTGAAGCGGTTAGCACGGCATGCTATGTAATTAATAGAGTAATGCTTCGCCCTATTTTAAAATTAACTCCTTTTGAATTAATTTTTAATAAACAACCAAATGTTTCTTATTTCAAAGTTTTTGGTTGTAAATGTTTTATTTTGAATTCTAAAGATTCCTTAGGAAAATTTGATGAAAAATGTGATGAAGGTATCTTTATTGGGTATTCTTCAACTAGTAAAGCTTATAGAATTTTTAATAAAAGAACAAAAATAGTTGAAGAATCTATTCATGTTAGGTTTGATGAGTTTGCTTCATGTGTAGAAAAGAAAATTACAGGAAAAGAAGATGAACTCCTTCCCACGGTGGAGAATGATGATGAAGAACTTGGAGAAAATGGAGAAGAAAAAGAAGAAGAAAGAGAAGGAGAAAGAGGAGAAGAAGATAGAGAAGAAGAAGAAAGAGAAGGATATGTGCCTCCAAGTGAATTGAGATTCTCAAAGGATCATCCAAAGGAGCTTATCATTGGAGATCCGCAAAAAGGGGTTAGTACTCGTTCATCGCTACATGTTTTATTTTCAAACCTTTGTTTTGTTTCTGAAATAGAACCAAAAGATGTTTCCACCGCTTTAAATGATGAATTTTGGTTTTTAGCTATGAATGAAGAACTTAATCAATTTGAACGTAATAAGATTTGGAATCTTGTAGAACGACCCAAAAATCGTCCTGTAGTTGGTGTTAAGTGGATTTTTAAAAATAAAATGGATAATGAATCTAGAATTGTTAGAAATAAAGCCAGATTAGTTGCAAAAGGTTATGCAAAAATTGAAGGGGTAGATTTTGATGAAACTTTTGCACCCGTAGCAAGATTAGAAGTGGTTAGAATATTTCTTGCATTTGCTTGTTTTAAAAGATTTAAATTATATCAAATGGATGTCAAAACCGCATTTTTAAACGGGTATATAAAAGAAGAGGTTTATGTAGAACAACCCCCTGGCTTTATAAATGAGAAATATCCAAATCATGTTTATAAATTAGATAAAGCGCTTTATGGATTAAAACAAGCGCCTCGTGCTTGGTATGATCGATTAACTCAATATTTGTTAAAGCACGATTATAAAATAGGAAGTGCTGATTCTACACTCTTCATTAAGCAAATTGATCATGATTTAGTTATTTTACAAATTTATGTTGATGATATTATTTTTGGAGCCACTAATGAAGAGTTGTGTAATGAAGTAGTTGAAATTATGAAAAATGAATTTGAAATGAGTATGGTTGGAGAACTTTCATATTTTTTAGGTTTTCAAATTACACAAAAACATGATGGTATTTTTATATGTCAAACTAAATATATTCATGATATGTTAAAAAGATTTGAATTTGAAAATCTTAAGCATGCAAACACTCCTATGAGTACTTCACTAAAATTAGGAAAAGATGAAAGTGGTGTTTCAATTGAACAAACTCTTTATAGAAGTATGATAGAGTCTTTATTGTATTTAACCGCATTTAGACCTGATATTATGTTTGCCGTTTGTTTATGTGCTAGATTTCAAGCTAATCCTAAAGAGTCACATTTAAAAGCGGTGAAACGTATCTTTAGATATCTCATTGGAACATCAAAATTAGGTTTATGGTATCCTCATAATGATTCTTTTATTTTGCATGGTTTTTCGGATTCTGATTATGCGGGATGTTCTTTAGATAGTAAAAGCACTAGTGGCACTTGTCACTTTATCGGCCCTTCACTTATTTCATGGTCGAGTAGGAAACAGAATTCTGTTGCCCTCTCTACTACCGAGGCCGAATATATTGCACTAGGTAGTTGTTGTGCCCAAGCTCTTTGGATGTCACAAACATTAGAAGATTTTGGCATGCAACAAAGTAGTGTAGAATTAAAGTGTGACAATAAAAGTGCTATAGACTTAACTAACAATCCCGTATTACATTCTAGATCTAAGCATATAGATGTCCGACATCATTTTATAAGGGATCATATTAAGAAGGGTAATATAAAAATCAACTTTATAGGCACGGAAAATCAACTAGCGGATATATTCACTAAACCGTTACCGGATTCCCGTTTTTCTATGCTTAGGCTAGAATTGGGAATTCTAGACATTTCACAATGAATATATCACTACTTAGAACCTATAAAATTTAAAAAAAAAACATCACAAAAACTTATACATATTAAAAAGAAAAACAATCTCTTAAAATAGACATTCACCAACTCAAACATGTTCACATAGTCAAAATTACTACAAAAATGAGAATCACAAAACTATTGGAGAAATTTTAACCAAAACTTGAAAAACCAACAAATCTCACCTTAGATCTGAAGTTTTCTGGCACCTAAAGCTCTAGATCTCGTAATTTCTCCTAAACTTGAAGAGAAGTGTCGGTCAAAAGACGAAACACGTCTTTTTATACTTTCTGAGCTGTCGGATGGCGATAGCTTGATATCGGAAATCTGACAGCTCCCAAAAATTGACTATTTTTTTTCACTAGTTTGTTCATTCCCTGTTTTTATACATGCTAATATGAGAATTTTGGTATCTTGCATAAAGTATTCTTCATGTGTTATTATTCATAACAATAGCTTAACATATGCTTATGATGTTCAATCTTACCATATCATTGTGATGACACTTTCATATCGTTATTAAGAATTGTTTTCGCATGCCTCTAAGTATAAGAAATCTTTTATCTATGACAATGAGCAATCACAAACACTTACTTTGGTAATACATATTAATACAATTTATTCTATACATACATCATGATTGATCGAACATAACAAAATACATTTCATAAATGTCACCTTCACCTTTGATACTTTGCACTTATTCAACTTTTACCATTTCTGGCATGCAAGTGAATTCGGAGATCCTTAAAATCTATGAATCCTCAAAAAAATGGGAGGAAAATTAAAATGCAAAACATTCTTTTTGCCCAAAATGTTGAAAGAAATAAATAAAAATTGACAAGGATCATCCACCAAGCACTACTTAGCATCCTGATAAGTCTTAATGAGCATTGTGAGGTTAAGCACCTTGGAAAGAATTGTAAAGTGTCTTGCAAAAACAAAATGGTCCTTTTCTGTATATTTGCAAAGTTTCTGGTTCAGAAGTATGGGCTTTATGTATATTTATGTTATGTTTAACAATTCCATGATCATGTATATTTTAAATATATTCATATGTATTCTTTCTCAAAGTATCACTACTGCACTTCATTGTTATTTATAAAATTTCTTCTTATGAGAATTGGACCGAAACGATTCAATTTTCTATATTGCACTGTGTCTCTCTATGATCATTAAAATTGAATCTCATCATGGTTAAGTTTATTTGATTCTATACATTATAACACATTACTAGAATGCTTAGATTCCTCTCCAAGATTACCTATCTCATTATCATATCACTTACAAAGCTTCCGCTAGTGTACTCCAACTTGTCATATATTCTTTCTCCATGACTACCATATCTCTGTAATACTCTTTCCTAGTCTCTCATCTCTCTATTCATCTTTTGCTAATATCAAAGGGGGAGAAGATAAAAAGAGATCAATTAAATCAACTAAATCACTTAAAATACTAAATTAATTAAGTAAGCATATATGTAGGGGGAGTTTATATGCAGGGGGAGAATATTTTTGAAGGAACTATATTAAGGGGGAGATCATATTAAGGGAAATCGTCATTGCATCTTTCACATAAGTACTTGTACACACATAAGTACTTTTCACCATCTCAATAGGATTTATTCGATTTCTTTTTATAAGGATTTGTTATTATCAAAAGGGGGAGATTGTTGGAGCATGCGTTCCGCACTCGTCCGGTTTGAGAATAACAAATCTCGAATGTATTTGATCCTATTTTTGATTAATGGTGTGCAGATAACAGGTGCAAAAATAACATGATTTCAATTGAAGCAAAATGACATTTTCCAGAAATTTGAGCTATCGGATTTCCGACAGTGCTATCGGATTTCCGACAGCGCGTATATTTGATCTCTGCGCAGCGGTTAGGATCTATCAGATTTCCGATATCGCTATCGGATGGCGATAGCCCACGATCTTCCGATAACGCCAGGACGTGCAGCAGTTACCACACAGCGGTTAGGATCTATCGGATTTCCGATATCGCTATCGGATGGCGACAGCCCACGATCTTCCTATAACGCCAGAACGTGCAGCGGTTACCTTGGCTATCGGATATCCGACAGTACTATCGGATATCCGACAGCCCACGTCTCAACCACGACCTCAACACGACGCAGAAACTTCGTTTTAGTGGGATACGTGGCAGCCTCTGGAGATATCGGATTTCGGCGACAGCGGCTATCGGACGGCGACAGCTCCTTTTTATTAAAAGGGCTCGAAACTTCGTGGAATTCAGTTCTTCAGATTCCTAAGCCTCCTTCCTGAGTGTTATCGTCCAGAGAGCTCCAGAGAACGAAAATCCCCATCCTTGAAGGAGAAAAGAGAGAGCGAAGCCGAAGATTGTACACGCATTCCAAGGAGACTGTCTCAAGGGATCTTCGCTGTTTTGGTCCAGAAATTCTAAAGGGGGTTTTTCATATTGTATTTTCATTCATTCACTTTTCATTTTGTAATCGTTGGAGAAATCGTCGTCTTGCGTGCGGCGTCTAAGTCCTTGCGCGGCTTAGGGGAAAATCGCTTCCTTGTGCGGAGCGTCCAAGTCCTTGCGTGGCTTGGTGGGAAATCGTGGCCTTGTGTGCTACATCTAGATCTTGGGAAGATCTAGAGGATAGGCTTGGGCTTGGTCTTGGGAGAGACAAGTGATAGCCTTCCGATCCTTGGGAGAAGGATTGGTAAACCAAAATTGTAGATTTTTTTTTATTAACATATTTGTGCCTTGATCTTAAGCATTGTTAAGATCATTTTTTATTGTATGCAAATTTCATGATTAATATAATTATGTCTTTTTCTTTAATTACATATTTGGTGGCATAATCTTTATCTTAGAAATTTGTTTTTGAATTATTAAAAAAAAACACATTCTTTGGAAATTGTTTAGAAGTAATTTTTAGAAAAGTAAAACTTGTTTAAAAATTTTTAAGGAAAAATTATATTTCAAACACACCCTTATTCACCCCCCCCCCCCCCCCTCTAAGGGCGTCATACGATCCAACAGCGTTCTAGGGAGATCCTTTGGAAACACATCCAGATACTCCGATACGACAAGAACGTCACTCAAACTGGGCTTAGGCCTTGCAGCCTCCACCTGCACGAAGCACCACTCCACGCCCATTCGAACCGCTTTGACTACCTGGATAACAGATATCAACATCTTGCTCGATCCACACAAACCAGCAAAAGTAGTCACATGTTTAATATTATATCCCAGTGTGACTTCCTTCGAAGTGCAATCAATGCATGTCTGCTGCTCCGACAGCCAGTCCATACCAAAGATTACATCAAACTCTAAGATCGGCAGCATCAATGCTTCCAAATCAAACTCGTGACTTCTGATCCGCACCTTAACACAACAAATTCTATCTGTATGCATCGAGCACCCATTATGTAGTAACACATCCAATCTTTCTTTTGCCATGAATGAAGGCACTCTAATTTGTCGTATGAAGTCCTCCAATAGAAAGGAATGCGAAGCTCCAGTATCAAACAGTGCTCTCGCCGGATAATTAAAGATTAGGACAAAGCCTAATATAAACAAGCTAAACAAGCAATGCACAAGGTATGAAGTATAGAAAACAACACAAGTTGTATACTAACGCATACATGTCAACACATCGCTTTGTTTACTGGCCTCCTGTTGGCCAAGATTGTACACTCGGGGATGAGTTGGAGTATTATGGGATGCAGCTAACTCCGTTTCCCTTTCTCCTCATATGACGCAACTATCTTTTTGCCGCTGCGACACTCCCGAGCAAAGTGGCCCACCTTGCCATAATTATAACATGTGACTGGACCTCGTCAAGTAGTCATTCCCGACATAGAGGATGGAGCTGTCCCAGAGTGTCTGGCCTTCTTGCTCCACTTACCTTGTCCAGATCTTGCAGATTTTGGTACCTTGAACTCTGGCTTCTTTACCTCTAAGTTCATTTTTCTTTGGGCCCGCTTCATATCTTGTTCCAAGGAACAAGCAGTGTTGACCAAGGTCATAAAGCCTTGCGTCATGGGACCTGACAGAAGTAACTGCAGATCGTCATGCAGACCCTCATAAAACTGTTGGTCTTACGTTCCTCGTCTGCAAACGTGGTGCCTGCATGCCTTCCAACCTCGTGAACTCATGTAGACAGTCATCTACCAGACTATCACTTTGAGTCAATCAGTTGAACTGGTTCTCCATCGCGATCCGCACCGAAGGGAGATATCTCTACAAAAACAGTCTCTAGAATTCTTCAAACGAGACATCCGCCAGTTGCCTTCCCGCTAACTGGTGCAATTCCAACTCCTCCCACCAAAGCTGTGCATCTCCATCTAGAAGAAAGGTGGCTAAGGTGACTTTTTGTCCTTCCTCCGTCTCAGTGGTTGTGAAGGTTCTTTGAACTCTCGAGAGCCAATCTTCAACCTGAGTTGGGGATCCTGTTCCCGCAAACATCGAATGGTGGAATCTCAGAAAATGCTTCATTTGTTGGTCTGAAGCCTGCCTTGTCATCACCGGCATTTGTCTTTCGACAACAGGTTCAACTGTAACAACTGGCAACGGGGCCACCCCAATGGTAGGAGGTGGTACAGGTACATGCCTACCTAGTTGTGCATTGAACATTTCTAACACCATTTCGGTAACCAACCTCACTGTCTTAGTAGAAGGAGGAGTATTAGGCAGATCGACAGGCGCACTACTCGCAGTAGAGCGTTGGGGTCTACACTGCCCCGCTCCACTCCTAGTCACATATACATGTGCAACATAACACAATTGGCGACTTAATTGTAACATGAATCAACAAAAGAACACTCAGGTTCCACCATGTTGCTACAAACATACATGTATTTCACTCCTAAAGTGGACATTTACTGGTTAATTAAATGTTTTAAGGGTGACGCACACACGTGCTCACCACCCCTTAAAATAATTTGACCAAGAATTCAACAGAAGAAAAGGGCAATAACCACCTTTTTGGCCGAGCCCATCCGCGAAGAGGTGTAGAAGCTGCTAGAAGCGGGTTTTGTATCGGTGATCCAGTATCCATGTCGAGTCTTTA
The DNA here is from genome assembly GCA_033032865.1 of Dactylorhiza incarnata. Lineage (NCBI taxonomy): Eukaryota > Viridiplantae > Streptophyta > Magnoliopsida > Asparagales > Orchidaceae > Dactylorhiza > Dactylorhiza incarnata. The sequence goes on from JAWHQI010000134.1 coordinate 6,366,498, forward strand.
ATGTAGTGATGGTGAAGAGAAATAGAGGGAATTGGAACATGTGTATCGATTTTTCCTTATTAAATAAAGCATGCCCCAAGGATTGTTATCATCTGCCTCGAATCGACACATTGGTTGACTCAACCGTCGGTTTTCCTGTGATAATTTTCTTCATCCCATTTCAGGATATCACCAAATCCAGATGAAACCCCCCGACGTCAAGAATGTCTCATTCATAACCAATGATGGGTTTTACTATTATAAAATAATGTTGTTCAGTTTGAAGAATACGAGGGCGACCTACCAGAGGATGATGGATCGGGTCTTCAAAGACTAGAATGGGTGAAACTTGGAGGTCTGCGTGGTTGATCTCATGATCATGATCAAGTGTGTCTCAGGACATTTGGAGGAACTGACGGAGACTTTTGTGAGGTTGCGAAAGTACAAAATGACACTCAACCTTGTGAAGTGCATCTTTGGAGATATCATGGGGAAGTTCTTAGGACATCATCTTACTCTTATGGGGGTTGAGCCAAATCTTGACAAGGTGAAAGCCGTCATGGAGATGAAGTCTCCCAGGAACACCAAATAAGTGCAATGACTGTCCTGATGGTTTTCCAGGTTATGTCGATTTTTATCAAAGGCTAAGAAGAAGTACTCCCACTTCTTCAGAACCGTCCACAATGATCAGAGGTTCGGATGGACTACTGAGTGTGAGTCAGTCTTCAAGCCATCAAGCATCAGTTGATGTAAACCTCTATACTTTAGGGATTTCACGAAGGAGAAGACCTCTTCCTTTACATAAGAGTTGGAGCTTAGGCGATTAGCCCAGTCCTGGTTCGAGAGGAAGGGAAGTGATAGTTTCCAATCTATTATGCCAGTCGAGTCCTTCGGAAGGCAGAGTTATGCTATCCAATCTTGGAGAAATTAGCTTTTTCCCTCATTATCTCAGCAAGGAGGTTGATGTTGTATTTTCATTTTCACACCATCATGGTAGTGACTGATCATGACCCTCTGAGGTATGCTTTGAAAAAACTGAAGCATTTGGGTCAGCTCGCTAAGTTGCCTATTGAGCTTAGAGAATTCTACAAATCCTATGTGTCGCGGATGACGATCAGGATGCAGGTCGTCATGGACTTCTTAACAGATTTCTCCACAGAAGCAGTATTAGAGGTTAAGTCAGAGAAGTTCATCCCATGGCAGATGTTTGCTGATGGAGATTCGGGAAGGGATTCTCTCAGGGTAAGGATCATTTTGGTGAGCCCACAGAGAACAAGGATCGAGCAAGCCGTGGATATTCTCTTCCTAGTCACCAACAATCAAGCTGATTATGAAGCATTCATTACAGGCCTCCGTTTGGCTAAGGAACAAGGAGTTCATGACATCTGAGCCCATACAGATTCAATGGTAATCGTTTCTCAGATTCATGGAGAGTTCAAATCCATGGAGTCTATTTTACAATAATATCTTATGAAGTTCAAGGGATTGATCGGTACCATTCGATCCTTCTTCGTGCAACATTAGACAAGGGAGGAGAATACGACGGCGGACCGGTTGGCCAAACATAGTCCGAGCATGGGAGGAATCTTGACCGATCTATTCAGACCGTCCATCGAAGAGGGTGAGTTGGTGGACATCGAGCAACATCCTTCCTGGATGGATCATTTCATCACTTATCTCATAGCCGAAGAACTCCCAATAGTAGTAGAAGACAAGCAGGGCTTCCAGTACATGTCATCCTACTACTTGCTCCATGATGGAGGCTTGCATTAGAGAACCATTTCTATTCCTCTGGATCGGCGTCACTCAGAGATTGAGGTTCCTCGAGCTCGGGAAGAAATACAATTTGGTGAGTTTGTCAATCACTCAGGGATCTGTATGCTGGAGAAAAGAATTTTGAGGCAGGGATACTTCTGGCCTACGGTTCAAAAGGATGTGGAGATCTTTGTTTGGCGTTTCCAGAAGTGCAAACTCTATGTTTCATTGCAGTTATTGTCCGCTTTGTGGTTGAGAACAATCACCTCCCCATGATCATTTGACATTTGGGGAATGGATCTGGAATGCCCTTTCCCCTAATCCAACGATTAACAAAGGATCATTCTGTAAATGATTGATTATTTCACCAAGTGGATAGAGACAAAGGTGCTGGCAAAGACTACATCTCAAGTTGTGAGAAACTTTCTATGGGGAGACATCATATGCCGATTCGGCATACCTCAGGCCATTGTCACGGACAACATACCTCAGTTTGATAGCCACAAGTTAGAAGAGTTTTGCAGATAGATTAGGACTGACCAACACTTTGCTTTGGTGTATTAACCCCAAAACAACGATCAAGTAGAGGCACTAAATAAACTCGTTCTCAACCACTTTAAAAGAAGGTCGAAAACCTTCAAGGAAATTAGGTGGAGCAGTTCCCCTCTGTCTTGTGGGAGTTGACGACCGCACCAAATTCATCCACAGGAGAGATCAATTTGTCCCATGGATCAGAAGCTCTCAGTTTGGTCGAGTTCGAGGTCAATAGTATTGTAGATGCTATAAGTGATTAGGTGGATTCATCATCTAAGAGCTCATCATACGTACCCATCTATTTATTACTAGAAGGATGGGTGGATTCATCATCTAGAAGGTCTTATAAGAGATTGGGTCCCTAACAGTTGTTGAAGAATTTCCCTATGGTAATACTTCTAGGAAGTCATAACACTTTAAAATACCTGCAGCTGGGTAAACATTGGATCAAGTCAATCAGACAGAGCACACGCAAGGACTAAAAATGTGGTCGAAAGCATGCATGCTAATTATTAACTCAAGTGTCACTAACGTTATAAAATTGCATGCTACATGACGGTATGTGTTTACTCTTTCGGAAGGTTGAAACCTCGAGTAGGAGAGTCTCTATAAGTTCAATCCTTTGTAATGGTCGCCTGACACTTCGAGTGATGTTGAAGCCTCGAGTAGGAGAATCTCTGTAAGTTCATATCTTTGTGTTGGCCGCCTGACCCCTCAAGTGACGTTGAATCTTCGAGTTGGAGAGTCTCCATAAGCCCATGCTTTCATATTGTCCGTCTGAACCCTCGAGTGATGTTAATCCTTGAGTAGGAGAGTCTTCATGCACTCATGCCTTCACGCTTGCCATCTGACCACTCGAGTGATGTTGAAGCCTCGAGTAGGAGAGTCTTCATAAGCCCATGCCATTTTGCTAACCATATGTGTAAGACCCCCCCCCCCCCCCCCCCCCCGAACACAAAACACGGCCGAGGGAAGTCTTATGCCCAGGACAGCCGCCTTGCCGAAGCGCCAGCTCACGGGCTAGCCTCCTCCACAAGACGCCTATCCTGCTGGCTAACAAATATCATCAATGCCAACCCATCATATAAAATAAAACAAGAAGCCACCAGATATATATATCCGCATAAGTACAGTCCAAATACACACCAAACGAGTGTATAATATCAGAGTAACAAAAGGAAAGGCCCCAAGGGCTACAACAAAACTCGCTCACATCTGCCACTGACGGCTGTGATGGTATCGTGGTATCCTGCCCTGTCGTCCCGGCCGGACTATCCGTCTCCAGCGCCGTGCGCTGCTGCTCCAGGGTGCGCCGCTGCTCCAGGTTGCGCTGCCGCTCCAGGGTGCGCTCCTAAAAAGGGGACGTAGCAACCGTTAGTCATAAAGACTAAGTGGCTTCACATCCGCTCCCCCGGCGACTCCAAGGCACCGGGCGGAGCGGAAGAAAAGGAGCTGCAATATTAGAAATAATAAACAAGCAGGTGACAGGTTATAGTTGTTCATATGTGTCGGTTGTTTAAGTGCCCACGCACTTTCCATAGCACTATCTAATATATTCGTAAGCATAAAAGTAGCAGTGGTTATATATATTTGCAAGTATAAGTAGCACAGACATAAGCAGAGTATTAGAGAACTGAATTGAACTTAACTTATAAGGATGCCCATACAAGCTTATAAGTCAAGGGTCTGCGTATAAAGGTAACTCATCATATAAGGATGCCCATACAAGTTTATATGATGAGGTTCCAATGCGGTGCAATGCAATGATTATGATATGAATGCGGTGCAATGCAATGATTATGATATGAGGACTGACTCATGCACAATTGCTATGTCGACATAGACATTTAGTTCCCACTTTTCGAGGGTAGCTAACCACTCAGGCGCCCCCCCGTCGTGGCCAGACGGTGGCAGTGGCATGGGCTTCGCCACTACTAGGAGGGTATGAACACTACCGGTCCGAGGCCTATGTACGCCTCGACGCTCTTGCTCATAGCGGAGTCCCTGCGTACTACCCGCAATCATGCGGGGTCTTCAAGACGCGGAGGGGATCTATTGGGTAGATGTACACCAAGACATTCCAACCCAACCGATCTGAGTCTAACTGCCGGCTTCTGTCGGTGTCACGACTAGCGAGCCCGTAGACCCGCCACAACCTATCCTCCCACGAGGATCTATACCACCATGCGCAATTATGTTTACCTACATAGTTTGAACACACCATGCGTGCTATCGAGCACCAAGGACTCGCTCCATGAGCCTTACCACCTTCCGCCTCGCGCGGCAACAATCGATGCTAATTAGCATCCAAGGCCCCCAACAACTGGGACCTTTCCTTTTTACCACCCGCTATAACTATAACTTGTTACCCGCACTAAGTTAACCGTGCCGCCCATTCCGAGTTGATTACTCGTGTGCAGTGGTGTGCGTATAACATGGGCACTATTAAACCAATTCATAGGACTATGGACTACTTGCGCACATGATGGCATAACATATTATTTAACTATGGAATCTATTCAAGCCAAGCTACTGGACTTCCACCATCGGTCGTAATTAATCAACAATCCTATAACAGAGGATTATTTACCATCTCCCCCAAATGGAGATTAGATCATTTCAAGCATCAATGATCACATGTATAATTAAAATCCCCCTAACAGGGATCTGTTTCTCATTCCAAGCATTAATGATCATATATATATAAGTATATATATTGAACTCACCTGACAGGGAACTAATAAAGGAAATCCCATATGAAATTTAGGCAGCCACCACCTCTCCTCCCATGCACCCTCACAAGGCCACCACGTCACACGAAACCAACGTCCCACATTCGTATTGAAGCGGGGAGTCGATTGGGGGCATTTTCGCGGCGAACGACGCCCTACGGCGAAAACCCTAACGCGGCCTCAACCTACAGAACTTCATTTCTCTCCCAAATCGACTCAATTGAGTTCGATATCTCGCCTAGGGGGTCTAAGATACTAGCACCAAGGGATAGGGGTCGGAAGTCACCTGAATCCGAGCCGACGATCGCGGCGACATGACGGCGCTTGGACGAACTCAACTCTTTCCAAGCTAGCTCTTCTTCCAACGGACGTACGAGCTTCTCCACGAATTTTCTTGGCCAAAACCCTAAGTGGGGTGGGGGAGAGGTGGAGACAGAGAACGAGAAAGAGAGGGAGGAAGATGGAGTTCTGCGAAGAAGATGATGAAGAAGAAGAAGAGAAAAAGAGATCGCTCGGCCCTTTCTTTTTGGCTTGCATTAATAGGCCTTGGGACTCCAACATAGGTGTCATCTCCTTATTGGAATTTATTCCACTGACTCCCTAAAGATAAAATAAACAAAGAGCAGCCAGGCCCCCCTTTTTTTCTCGGGAATGTGTTAAGCCTTCCCGTTCGACGTTCGTCGAACGGGAGCAGCTCCCCGTTCGTCGATCGTTGAACGGGAGCTGCTCTAGCTTAGCGCTCCCCGTTCGACATTCGTCGAATGGGAGCAGCTCCCCATTCGTCGATCGACGAACGGGAGCTTCTCTAGCTGAGCGCTCCCCGTTCGACATTCGTCGAACGGGAGCAGCTCCCCGTTCGTCGATCGACGAACGGGAGCTTCTCTAGCTGAGCGCTCCCCGTTCGACATTCGTCGAACGGGAGCAGCTCCGTCGAACGGGAGTAGCTCCCCGTTCGTCGAACGACGAACGGGATAATTCTCTTAGCGGAGAGCTCCCCGTTCAACATTCGTCGAACGGGAGCTTCCCCGTTCGTCGATTGACGAACGGGAGCAGCTGTCGTTCGACGAATTCGACGAATTCGTCGAACGGGAGCTACTAACCGAGAATTTTTTTCCCAAAACTTAATCAGCCACAGCAATATCTGCTCCTCCAGGATTGGGATGTTACAAATCCTATAAACAAAAAAAAAAACAATTTCGCCCCCGAAATTTAGTTGGGGTCACGAGGGTCACATAAACCATAGCAGCAGCACAGTAGAGAACCACCCATAAACCATAACAGCAGATCTATTCTGAACACAATCAGAAGTTGTTAATTGGTAAGAACCATAGCAGCAGGTCTATTCTAAACAACAAACAGAAGTTGTAAATGGTGAGAACCATAGCAACATGTCTATTCTAAACACAAACAGAAGTTGTTAATGGGGAGAACCATAGCAACAAGTCTATTCTAAACACAAACAGAAGTTGTTAATGGTGAGAACCATAGCAACAAGTCTATTCTGAACAACAAACAAAATTTGTTAATGGTGAGGGGTAGCAGGAAAATCAATAAGAGAGAAAGAGAGCCCAGGTAATAAGACTTTGCATATATATATATATATATATATATATATATATATATATATATATATATATATATATATGTGTATATGTACACATGTATATGCTCCAAACCCCTCTATCCAACCTAGCATAACAAATCTCTGCCAACAGCAACCTTAGCCGCAGTAACTGATAAATCAAGACAAGAACTCCAAAAATAAGAACAGCAAGAGGACCAACAACAACCAGACACTATAGAAGCTGCTAACAATAAGGAATCCCATGATTCGAAGCTAGTACTAAGTAACGAGGTTGTCGCTCACGAGGGAAAAGAAGAAAATTTTCTGAATTGACCCTCCTACAGCCACCATAAATTTATATACGCCGTCCGATGCATCGACACATGTGTCTCCCAGACCACGCATTGGACGAGATGGATAGCCAACAAGACTTCTACATGGGTTTAGTGCACATTTGTATGATACTAAATTTAGGCTATGGTATTAAAACAAGAGATGACAGAATAGTTTAGGTCATACCTGAGGAAAACAATCCCGGGTAATGCTGCCGCATAAGGTCCATCGGCTCCCAAGTGTATTCCTCCCGTCCATGGTTGGACCACAACACTTTCACCAACGGAACCCTCTTTCTCCGCAGCACTCTGGTCTCGGTGTCTACTATCCGCAAAGGCTCCAGCCGGACAGACCTGTCGGTCTCCACAGGACCAGACGTAGCTACCACATGCTGATCAGGGCGAAGCAAGGCCCTCCGAAGGGAGGACACATGGAAGACGTCGTGTAAATTCTCCAATTCTGTCGGTAACATCAAACGATAAGCTAAGGGGCCAATCCGCTCCAGGATGGTATAAGGCCCCATATAACGAGGGCTGAGCTTTTTCCTTCCCCGAACCCGAGACACACCGTGCATCGGCCTGATCTTCAAGAACACTTTGTCCCCAACATGGAACTCCACGGCCCTGTGCTTTTTGTCATAATATTTTGCCTGCCGGCTCTGCGCTTCAAGCATACGGTCTCGTATCAGTCTGACCATCTCATCGGTATCATCGATGAATTTCACCCCTAGCGCCTTCGGGTCCTCATCTTGGACCCAAGACAAAGGTGTCCTACACCTTCTTCCATACAATGCCGCATAAGGAGCCATGCCAATGCTCGCCTGGTGACTGTTATTATACGAGAACTCCACCAAGGGCAGGAGTCTCTCCCATGGCTCTCCTCGATCTAAAACACAAAGGCGCAACAAATCTTTAAGGGCCCTGATCGTCCGCTCAGACTGACCATCCTTCTGAGGGTGGAAGGCCGTGCTAAAGGTCAAACGGGAACCCAAATAAGCTTGCACTGCTTTCCACTCCCTGGAGGTAAAGCGACCGTCACGGTCCAAAACGATCGTTTTGGGCACTCCATGATAGCGAACAAACTGCTCGACGAAGAGTCTTACCAACACTTCAACATGCGAATCCTTCCTCATCAGTATAAACCTTGCGACCTTCGTCAGACGGTCCATGATCACCCAAACAGAGTCACTCCCGGAGCGGGAACGAGGCAGCCCGTGAACGAAATCCATGGATATGTCTTCAAACTTCCACTCGGGAATGGACAACGGCTGCAGCAACCCCGCCGGACTCCTACACTCTGCCTTTACCTTCTGGCACGCCTCGCAGTGAATGACGAAATAAGTGACATCCTTCTTCATCCCAGGCCAAAACATCGTCCTTCGCAGATCAGTGTACATCTTGACAATCCCGGGGTGCACCGAGTATTTTGTGCAGTGAGCTTCCTTCATAATGTCCTCTCGAATTCCTCCACCTGCGGGTATGTATAATCTGCCACGGAAGTGAACCAGATCCTCTTGCATGGTGTATTCCTCCGCAGAACCAGCCTCCACTGCTCGAAGAATAGGTTCCAGGGCAACATATTTCCTCTGCTCTGCTCGAATGCGATCTCGGATATCACAAACTATGCTCATCGCGGACAGGTACTCGACGAAAACCTCTGGATCGGCTTTAGACACGAGCATGATCTGCATTTCCTCGAGCATCCTTACCAACTCCATGGCCATCGGCCGTGACTCCGGACTGGATGTCCTCCTGCTCAAAGCATCGGCCACCGAATTAGCCTTCCCTGGGTGATAGTTTAGCGTGTAATCATAGTCACACAGGAACTCGATCCACCGCCGCTGCCTCAAATTCAGATCCTTCTGGGTGTGTATGTACTTCAAATTCTTGTGGTCGGTGAATATCTCGCAGTGGACCCCATATAGATAGTGTCTCCAAATCGTCAAAGCAAATATCTCTGCACCCAGCTCCAGATCATGCACCGGATAGTTTACCTCGTGCTTCTTAAGCTGCCTAGACGCATAAGCAATCACGTGGTCGTACTGCATCAGTACGACACCCATCCCCTGCAAGGACGCATCCGTGTAAATTTGAAATCCTTCTCGACCAGACGGAAGAGTAAGGACCGGGGCTGAGGTGAGGCGATCCTTCAGCTCTTGAAATGCGGCCTCACACTCAGGCGACCACACAAACGGCACCTCCTTTCTGGTCAGCTTAGTGAGCGGGAGAGCAATCTTCGAGAACCCCTCGACAAATTTGCGGTAGTACCCGGCAAGCCCCAAAAAGCTGCGCACATCTGCGGCTGACTTCAACGGCTGCCATTCCTTCACAGCACGAACCTTAGCAGGATCTACGGCCAATCCCGCACCGCTGATAACATGACCCAAGAAAGCCACCTTGCGGAGCCAGAACTCGCACTTGCCAAATTTTGCGAACAACTGATGCTCCCTCAGCTTTGCCAACACCAGCTCTAGATGCTTCCAATGGTCCAGTAATGACTTCGAATAAACCAAGATGTCGTCGATGAATACGATCACGAAGTCGTCCAAATAAGGCGCAAACACCCTGTTCATCAGGCTCATGAACGCAGAGGGTGCATTAGTGAGCCCAAAGGGCATAACCGTAAATTCATACAACCCGTACCTCGAGCTGAAAGCAGTCTTCTGGATATCCTCCTCCTGAATCCTCAACTGATAATAGCCAGAGCGCAAGTCGAGCTTGGAGAACCATTGCGCTCCTTCCAACTGATCAAAGAGTTCGTCGATTCGCGGCAGAGGATAAGTGTTCCGGACCGTCAGTCGGTTGAGCTCCCGATAATCTATGCACAAGCGGAGCGAACCGTCCTTCTTTTTCACGAACAGAACCGGGGCTCCCCAGGGTCACAAGCTAGGACGAACGAACCCTGAGTCCACCAATTCTTGCAGTTGTACACGGAACTCTGCTAGCTCCTTGGGCGCCATTCTGTACGGGGCCCGTGAAACAGGCTTAGCTCCCGGTACCAGCTTAATTTGGAAGTCTACCTCCCTAGGTGGGGGTAATCCAGGTAGTTTTTCGGGGAAAACATCCGGAAAATCCCGGACTACCGGTATATCCTTCATTTCAGGCCCTATCTCCTTCATCTCAAAACAGATCACGAACACCTCATCGCCTTGCTCGTGAGCCTTCACAACCTGTATAGAAGACAACAAGTTTCGTGATACGGATCTTATACCTTGAATTACCACCTCTGAGTCATCATGCCTCAGCGTGATCCGCTTCGCCACACAGTCGATCTTCGCGTGATTCCAGTGCAACCACGCCATGCCCAATATTAGATCATGGTCGGGCATCCACAACACTGTTGCCGGTGTCTCAAATTGCTTCCCACCGATGGATATTACCAAGCTGCACTTGGAGGTAGATCGTATCTCCGAGCCATCCGGAAGGCGCACCCTCCTGGGGGCTCCCCTGAAGCACTGTACTGCATCCAGTTCATTCACAAATTCTTCTGATACGAACGAATGAGTGGCACCCGTGTCAAAAAGAGTAAGAGCGGGTTTACCGCAAACGAGCACGGTACCTGGGGTTAAAATCATTCGAACTTAAGCGCCTTAGTTATGAAACGAGGAAAATACAAACATAATTACCTGTGATGACCTCCTGCAGGTCTCGCTCCTGAGCTAGATCCAATGCGTATACCTGCTCCCGAGCAGGTCTGGGGTTCCTACCCTGCTGACCCTGGCCTCGACCTCGGCCTCTTCCTCGCTGCGCTACCGGAGGAGCCATGGGGCGATTCGGAGCGTTTCCTTGCAGCTGCGGGCAGTATCTCCGAATGTGGCCGGGCTGGTTGCAATGATAACACACCGCTCGAAAGTGCTCTCTCGGCGGCTGAAGCGCCTGACCCTGATGTGGTGGGGGCAATGGTAGCGGTCGCGCTGGCTGCTCCAACCTGAAGTTTGGGCGAGGACGCCCGCCATCTCTCCGCTGGCCTCTGTCTCTGCCCCTGGTGTTCTGCCTCCTCCTGAAGCTGGGCCCCGCCTCCATCACTTCCTCTGCGGGCCTCTTATTCCTGGCCTGGACCCCCAAGTGGTCCGCCTCCAACTTCTGTGCCGTCTCTATAATCTGCGCGAGGCTCGAATTGGCGACGAAGAGGAGAGCCTGCCTCAGAGGATCTCGCAGGCCCTTGTAGAACCGCTTCGCGTACCCGCGATCATCTAAATCATAAGAGTCTGCGAATCTGGCTAAGTGCTGAAATTCCCGCTGGTACTCGACCACCGATCTCGACCCCTGCTTTAGCTGCAGAAATCTCTCCTCAAGCTCGTCCCTGGCCGTAGAAGAGACAAAGTGCTCCAGGAACGCGTCCGCAAACTCGTCCCAGCTTATTTCCAGGTGGTTGCGTCCTTCGAAGGTGGAGCCCATCAAGGACTTCCACCACCTCTTCGCATGTAGATCAAAGGCCGTGACTGCCAATGTGACTGCCATGTTGATCGGGCAACAGATCCCTGCCAGTAACTCCTGCACTGTATCCAGCCACTCCTCCGTCTGAACTGCGGACTCCGTCCCATGGTAGGTGGGAGGGGAGAGAGCACGGAAGGTGCTCAACCAATTGGAGCTTGGGGCCTGCGGCTGCACCGACATCTGCTGAGACCTGAAGGCATCCAGGATTGCCGTCAGAGTCTGGCCTAGCTCTGATTGTTGAAAAGGAGTAGGTACTGGAGGCACGGGAGTGGCCATCGCCGGTTCTGAATGTACCAGAATCTACATGCAAGATAGATGTTGGGTTTAGGTTGGCTATTCGAAAGAAGATAATAGACATACTTAATGCGAATTACACATGGGCACACCACTGCTTCCGCTCATTCAGTTTGTCCTCAAACTGAAGAGGTGAGACGGGTGCACCATGCGGAAGTGGACTTCTTGACCTCAGGATCGTTGCAAGCTGATACCATTTGTAAGACCCCCCCCCCCCCCCCCCGGAACACAAAATACGGCCGAGGGAAGTCTTATGCCCAGGACAGCTGCCTTGCCGAAGCGCCAGCTCACGGGCTAGCCTCCTCCACAAGACGCCTATCCTGCCGGCTAACAAATATCATCAATGCCAACCCATCATATAAAATAAAACAAGAAGCCACCAGATATATATATATATCCGCATAAGTACAGTCCAAATACACACCAAACGAGTGTATAATATCAGAGTAACAAAAGGAAAGGCCCCAAGGGCTACAACAAAACTCGCTCACATCTGCCACTGACGGCTGCGATGGTATCGTGGTATCCTGCCCTGTCGTCCCGGCCGGACTATCCGTCTCCAGCGTCGTGCGCTGCTGCTCCAGGGTGTGCCGCTGCTCCAGGTTGCGCTGCCGTTCCAGGGTGCGCTCCTAAAAAGGGGACGTAGCAACCATTAGTCATAAAGACAAAGTGGGTTCACATCCTCTCCCCCGGCGACTCCAAGGCACCGGGCGGAAAGGAAGAAAAGGAGCTGCAATATTAGCAATAATAAACAAGCAGGTGACAGGTAATAGTTGTTCATATGTGTCGGTTGTTTAAGTGCCCACGCACTTTCCATAGCACTATCTAATATGTTCGTAAGCATAAAAGTAGCAGTGGTTATATATATTTGCAAGTATAAGTAGCACAGACATAAGCAGAGTATTAGAGAACTGAATTGAACTTAACTTATAAGGATGCCCATACAAGCTTATAAGTCAAGAGTCTGCGTATAAAGGTAACTCATCATATAAGGATGCCCATACAAGTTTATATGATGAGGTTCCAATGCGGTGCAATGCAATGATTATGATATGAATGCGGTGCAATGCAATGATTATGATATGAGGACTGACTCATGCACGATTGCTATGTCGACATAGACATTTAGTTCCCACTTTTCGAGGGTAGCTAACCACTCAGGCGCCCCCCATCGTGGCCAGACGGTGGCAGTGGCACGGGCTTCGCCACTACTAGGAGGGTATGAACACTACCGGTCCTAGGCCTATGTACGCCTCGACGCTCTTGCTCATAGCGGAGTCCCTGCGTACTACCCGCAATCATGCGGGGTCTTCAAGAAGCGGAGGGGATCTATTGGGTAGATGGACACCAAGACATTCCAACCCAACCAGTCTGAGTCTAACTGCCGGCTTCTGTCGGTGTCACGACTAGCGAGCCCGTAGACCCGCCACAACCTATCCTCCCACGAGGATCTATACCACCATGCGCAATTATGTTTACCTACGTAGTTTGAACACACCATGCGTGCTATCGAGCACCAAGGACTCGCTCCACGAGCCTTACCACCTTCCGCCTCGCGCGACAACAATCGATGCTAATTAGCATCCAAGGCCCCCAACAACTGGGTCCTTTCCTTTTTACCACCGACTATAACTATAACTTGTGACCCGCACTAAGTTAACCGTGCCGCCCGTTCCGAGTTGATTACTCGTGTGCAGTGGTGTGCGTATAACATGGACACTATTAAACCAATTCATAGGACTATGGACTACTTGCGCACATGATGGCATAACATATTATTTAACTATGGAATCTATTCAAGCCAAGCTACTGGACTTCCACCATCGGTCGTAATTAATCAACAATCCTATAATAGAGGATTATTTACCATCTCCCCCAAATGGAGATTAGATCATTTCAAGCATCAATGATCACATGTATAATTAAAATCCCCTAACAGGGATCTGTTTCTCATTCCAAGCATTAATGATCATATATATATAAGTATATATATATTGAACTCCCCTGACAGGGAACTAATAAAGGAAATCCCATATGAAATTTAGGCAGCCACCACCTCTCCTCCCATGCACCCTCACAAGGCCACCACGTCACACGAAACCAACGTCCCACGTTCGTATTGAAGGCGGGAGTCGATTGGGGGCATTTTCGCGGCGAACGACGCCCTACGGCGAAAACCCTAACGCAACCTCAACCTACAGAACTTCATTTCGCTCCCAAATCGACTCAATTGAGTTCGATATCTCGCCTAGGGGGTCTAAAATACTAGCACCAAGGGAGAGGGGTCGGAAGTCACCTGAATCCGAGCCGACGATCGCGGCGGCATAACGGCGCTTGGACGAACTCAACTCTTTCCAAGCTAGCTCTTCTTCCAACGGGCGTACGAGCTTCTCCACGAATTTTCTTGGCCAAAACCCTAAGTGGGGTGGGGGAGAGGTGGAGACAGAGAACGAGAAAGAGAGGGAGGAAGATGGAGTTCTGCGAAGAAGATGATGAAGAAGAAGAAGAGAAAAAGAGATCGCTCGGCCCTTTCCTTTTGGCTTGCATTAATAGGCCTTGGGACTCCAAACATAGGTGTCATCTCCTTATTGGACTTTATTCCACTGACTACCCAAAGATAAAATAAACAAAGAGCAGCCAGGCCCCCCCTTTTTTTTCTCGGGAATGTGTTAAGCCTTCCCGTTCGACGTTCGTCGAACGGGAGCAGCTCCCCGTTCGTCGATCGTTGAACGGGAGCTGCTCTAGCTTAGCGCTCCCCGTTCGACGTTCGTCGAACGGGAGCAGCTCCACGTTCGTCGATCGACGAACGGGAGCTTCTCTAGCTGAGCGCTCCCCGTTCGACATTCGTCGAACGGGAGCAGCTCCCCGTTCGTCGATCGACGAACGGGAGCTTCTCTAGCTGAGCGCCCCCCGTTCGACATTCGTCGAACGGGAGCAGCTCCGTCGAACGGGAGCAGCTCCCCGTTCGTCGAACGACGAACGGGATAATTCTCTTAGCGGAGAGCTCCCCGTTCGACATTCGTCGAACGGGAGCAGCTCCCCGTTCGTCGATCGACGAACGGGAGCAGCTGTCGTTCGACGAATTCGACGAATTCGTCGAACGGGAGCTGCTAACCGAGAATTTTTTTCCCAAAACTTAATCAGCCACAGCAATATCTGCTCCTCCAGGATTGGGATGTTACAGCAATATCAGCTCAGTTGGTGATGAGAAGTGAAAGTATTCCGTAGTTAAGCGTGCTCGGGCTGGAGTAGTCACGGGATGGGTGACCTCCTGGGAAGTCCACGTGCCGCCGCTTAACTGGCTCTTTTCTCACCGAAGGGAGACTGTATGTCTCCAACAACCCGCTGGGCCCTGTGGTGGGCCAGAGAGGGGTTGGGGTGCACGACCTGCAGGCTTGTGGTTAACCCTTCGGGGTGAGGCTTAACCGGCGGTGCCAGTAGGTCTGTTGACGGTCCTGGGCCGTCGGTGCCGGCAGTACTGGGCTAGTAGGTCATGTGTTGACGGTCCTAGCCAGTACCGTTACAAAAAGTGCACTTTTTGTAACAGTACTGGCCAGGACCGTCAACACATGACCTACAAGCCCAGTACCGCCGGCACCGACGGCCCAGGATCGTCAACAGACCTACTGGCACCGCCGGTTCAGCCTCACCCAAACGGGTTAACCACAAGCCTGCAGACCGTGCACCCCAACCCCTCTCTGGCCCACCACAGAGCCCAGCGGGTTGTTGGAGACATACAGTCTCCCTTCGGTGAGAAGTGAGCCAGTTAAGCGGCGGCACGTGGACTTCCCAGGAGGTCACCCATCCCGTGACTACTCCAGCCCGAGCACGCTTAACTACGGAGTTCTTTCACTTCTCATCACCAACTGAGCTGCAGCTCAGTTGGTGATGAGAAGTGAAAGAACTCCGTAGTTAAGCGTGCTCGGGCTGGAGTAGTCACGGGATGGGTGACCTCATGGGAAGTCCACGTGCCGCCGCTTAACTGGCTCACTTCTCACTGAAGGGCGACTGTATGTCTCCAACAACCCGCTGGGCCCTGTGGTGGGCCAGAGAGGGGTTGGGGTGTACGACATGCAGGCTTGTGGTTAACCCGTTTGGGTGAGGCTGAACCGGCGGTGCCAGTAGGTCTGTTGACGGTCCTGGGCCGTCGGTGCCGGCGGTACTGGGCTTGTAGGTCATGTGTTGACGGTCCTGGCTTGTAGGTCTGTTGTAGGTCATGTGTTGCACTTTTTGTAACGATACTGGCCAGGACCGTCAACACATGACCTACAAGCCCAGTACCGCCGGCACCGACGGCCCAGGACCGTCAACAGACCTACTGGCACCGCCGGTTCAGCCTCACCCAAACGGGTTAACCACAAGCCTGCATGTCGTACACCCCAACCCCTCTCTGGCCCACCAGAGGGCCCAGTGGGTTGTTGGAGACATACAGTCTCCCTTCGGTGAGAAGTGAGCCAGTTAAGCGGCGGCACGTGGACTTCCCATGAGGTCACCCATCCCGTGACTACTCCAGCCCGAGCATGCTTAACTACAGAGTTCTTTCACTTCTCATCACCAACTGAGCTGAGCTCAGTTGGTGATGAGAAGTGAAAGAACTCCGTAGTCAAGCGTGCTCGGGCTGGAGTAGTCACGGGATGGGTGACCTCCTGGGAAGTCCACGTGCCGCCGCTTAACTGGCTCACTTCTCACCGAAGGGAGACTGTATGTCTCCAACAACCCGCTGGGCCCTGTGGTGGGCCAGAGAGGGGTTGGGGTGCACGGCCTGCAGGCTTGTGGTTAACCCGTTCGGGTGAGGCTTAACCGGCGGTGCCAGTAGGTCTGTTGACGGTCCTGGGCCGTCGGTGCCGGCGGTACTGTGCTTGTAGGTCATGTGTTGACGGTCCTGGCCAGTACTGTTACAATATGACCCCCTGAGTGATATTGAAGCCTCGAGTAGGAGAGTATCCATAAGCCCATGCCTTCATGCTGTCCATTTGAACCCTTGAGTGATGTTGAAGCCTCGAGTGGGAGAGTCTCTATAAGTACATGCCTTTTTGTTTATCGCATGACCCCTCGAGTTATGTGGAAGCCTCGATTATGAGAGTCTCCATAAGTTCATGCCTTTGGGCTAGCCGTCTGACCCCTCGAGCGCTGAATTTCCCCATGACAACAATCTCTACATAAGAAGATCTTCGTCCTATAAGCTTATGCACGCTCTTGCTCTTTCATCTTATGAGCCTAAGCGCACTCTTGCTCTATATATCCTATAAGCTTAAGCGCTCTCTTGCTCGCTTCATCCTACATTCTGAAGCGGATTCTCATATTTCTAGGAAGGCATCAAAGAAGAAATTTTGAGAAAACATAGGAAAACTCATGCAAAAATCTGTCTTTCTTTTCTATATAAATAATTTGTGAACATCTTGTGAGAAAGAACAAAAGGAACCAAGCAAGAACAGGCCCTTCAGGTCGCCCAACCATGCCTTTCCTGTTATTTTCTCCTCACTAGATCGCCTCGCTACGCCGAGCTCATCATTCAATGATCATGGGTGACCTGTCCTTAGTGCATTGGGAGCTGGAGGAGGGGCCGCCAGATCCAGCGACCGAATCATCATGGTGAGAGGTGCCACCACTTGACCCGTGGGTCGAACCACTGCGGTGAGAAGACGATCTTGAATCTTATTCGTCCTCTTCAGAAAAGGTCACGCCAAACTCATCATTAAATATTTTTGTGAGGAGGGGCTCAGTAGTCAGGCTCTTATCGCCATCGACCAGCTTGCCCAAGCACCATTGGCGGGTGAGCATCCACTCTCCACCCTTACACATATACATGCATCGAATCGATCTCAAGTCGGCTCGCAAGTATTGGAGGAGCTCCTTCCTTCTTGATTAAGTCTCTGGGATGGGTAGAGCAGCGACCAACGACCGGAAAGTTGCGAGCTCGACCTTCAAGGCCCCCACCTCTCCATGGAGTTCCTTATTCTTTTATTCTAAGAGGGAGATGGCTTGCGCAACAAGCAGTTCAGCAGCCTGAAAATAAAAAATCTAATCAGCACGCGACCTTGTAAGCAAGGCATGAAAAGAAAGAAGGTACAAAGTTACCTTGACAACCTCCCTTGTCGATTGTTCCTTATGAAGCTTGGCATGCTCGGCCTTGTCCATAACTAGTTCCTCTACAGCCTCGACATTCTCGTATTCCCTATTCTAGGCAGTGATAAGGGCCTACATTATGTCACGTAGCCTCTTAATTCTACTAAGATACTGCCTCGCCACTGTGTGTGTGAGATTGGCCATTCGTATAACGTAGTGTGAGGTCTGCAATGCAATAAATCAGGGAGTTGCCTGGGCGAGCTCCTCAACATTGTCCCACCCGTACATGGTGTAGAGGACATTGATGGTGTTATCGTCGGGCTCGTCATCCCATGTCTAGAATAGCAAAAGGATGTTAATAGAGAACATGTCATGCTTATTGTTATTTATTGGGTGTCTACTTTATCACCTAGAGGGGGGGGGGGGGGGGGGGGTGAATAGGGTTTTCAAATTATATTATCCCCTTTTAGGTGTTCTTGATTCTTGATTAACAAATATGTAAAGTAAAGAACAAACCACAAAAAAACACACAACGATCTATAGAGGTTCCTCAAGACCGGGTGTCTTGACTAGTCCTCTCTCCCTCTGCGCCTACCAAGCAGTGTGCTAGGCTCGACAAACGCCGCCAAAAACTTCAGGCCCTCAAGCCTTACAACACGGACCCGCAAGTCCCAACATCCTAGGGCCGCATGCCCCTACTGCCCCCGAGCCCGCAAGCTCGACACTCAGGCCCTCAAGCCCTACAACACAGACCTGCAAGTCCCAATAACCAAGGCCCGCAAGCCCCTACTGCCCCCGAGCCCGCAAGCTCGACACTCAGGCCCTCAAGCCCTACAACACGGACTCGCAAGTCCCAACAGCCTAGGCCCGCAAGCCCCTACTACCTCGAGCCCTCAAGCTCGACAAGATGCACCCGCAAGTGCACTGCCCTGTCCCTCAAGCCTCACAGCTCTCCAACCCTCAAGCTAGACAAGTTGGCCCGCAAGCCTTACAAGAAATAACAGTAAATAAAACTGCTTCTTCTGCCTGATGGTGATTGGCAACTTAGCCTGATGGAGATCGGCTTCTTGCGATTGAAGAAGATTCTTCTGATTCAAATCTTTGATAGAGCAGTTCTTCTTCAATCTCTACTTTTAGCCTGATGTTGAACGACGACTTCTCAGTCACTGAAGATGACTGATTCTTTTGAGAACGCTTGAATCTTGTTCTCTTTCTTCTCCGCTGAATATACTGTTTTATTGAAAAGCGGCGGGATTCTTCTCCTCTTTCTTTCTCTTGCACAGCAAGCTTCTTTTTATTTTGATCGATCGATTGATTCCGTGTTACGGCAACCTCTTATCTCTTTTATAAGACTGCGAGGTCCCCAACGGTCTTCTGAAAAAGCACCTTAAGTGTCAGACGCTCCCTTCCTTAAGATCACGCGCTGATTAGACAATCAGACTTGCCATCCTTCGTTCGACGATCTGTATTCTTCGTTCGACGATCTTGCCGAGTCTCAGCGGTGGACGATCTTCCTTCCGAGTTCGACTATCTTTCTTCTGCGCTTGACGAACACGCCAAATCTCAGCGGTCGTCGATCTTCCTTCTGAGCTCGACGATCTTCCTTCTGCGCTCGACGAACGCGTTATTATCAGCTGTTTCTTTTATCTCGTCTCAGCGGACGATGAACACTTTGCTTCTCAGCAGTTACTTTGCTCATCATTACAGCGACAAACATTCTTTGTCGACGATATCTCCTATTCCTCTCGATGACATTTCTTTAACTTCCTGAGATTATAAGCTAGATATATGATTAAATACAAAGTGAAGTATTCTTGACATGATGACTTCTTCAAATCAGGAATCATGTGGGCAAGATTCCCAACAATCTCCCCCTATTTAAAGAAGTCAGAATCATAATTCAAGAGTACTTTCACTAGACAATAAATATTATAATCTTAACTTTGAGCATGTAAGATTGTACTTATCTTTGCTGAACTCCCTGAGTACATGAGCATGTAAGATTGTACTTATCTTTGCTGAACTCCCTGAGTACATCAAGCTTGTAGCTCCCCCTTGATTTGATGTCTCTTCTTTGCTCCCCTACCTTTAAGGTCTTCTTGAGCAACATTTCTCCCCCTTTTTGACTTCTTGTCTTTTGCTTTTCTAACCAAGGAATAACACAAGCTCCCCCTTGCTCAGGCATGATTTTCTGACCACTCATCTAGAAAGCTATTAGTGAATAATAAAGTTGAGGGTTACTCTAAGTTTAACATTCCCAATTGGAATTTGAAGAAGTTAAACTTAGCTTTATCTAGGGGCTTTGTAAATATATCAGCCACTTGTTTGTCTCTTGGGACAAATTCAAGGGTGATATCTTCATTTTCCATATGCTCCCTGATGAAGTGATACCTGATCTCAATATGCTTAGTCCTGCTGTGAGATACAAGGTTCTTAGCAATTGAGATAGCACCTGAAGAGTCACAAAACAGGGGTGTTTTGGTTATCTTTAGATTATAATCTTCAAGTTGATGTTTGATCCATAGCAGTTGGGCACAGCAGCTTCCAGCCGAGATATATTCTGATTCTGCTGTTGAGATTGCCACACTTGTCTGCTTCTTACTGCTCCAAGAGATCAGTCTTCCACCAAGGAATTGGCATGTCCCTGATGTACTTTTCCTGTCTTCCTTGCACCCTGCATAATCTGCATCTTCACCTTAGCCTCTATGTCTCCTTGAGCTAGTGGCTCCCCCTCGATGGAACGTCCACTTATCTTTACTTCTAGCTCCCCCTAGATTAGTGTACCTTGGTATGTGGTAAGCTTTTCTTAGTCCAGAGCTGAGCCTGGAGCACTTACTGTCCATTAGCCTTGTTTGCTTTTTAATGGCTAAATGGAATACCCTGCAAGACAGATTTAACATCCCTTAGGAACCCAAGGTGACTTGGGTCCTAGGTTCTTGTTAGCATAATAGGGAATTCTTCTACTCTCCTTAGCCCTTCCAGGAGGTCTCATCTTTGCACCAGGCACACTAGGATTGTGCCAACAGTCAATGGCAAAGTGTCCCACTTTGCCACAGCACCAACACTCATGGATGTTGTACCTTCTTTTCTGAGCACTTTTTGTAGTATATTCAGTAGAGAAGGCATCATCATTCTTCCAATCTCTCTTAGTCAAGAGCTGACTAGCTGCTCTAGTATCATCGTTTCTTCTTGACTTTATCTGTTTATCAACAACAGATGTCAGCTTGGTGGCTGACATGGTGTTGATGGCATCAGATATGATCAAGTGAGAGTTGATTATACTGGGGCTACTAGTCTGCTTCTTATCTGGGGGTGATTGAGAAGATGTTGCCCCTTTATCCTTGAGAGTGGGGGCTGGGACGCCAAAAACAAATGGTCCATGATGGGCCATTTGAATTTCCTCATGGGGAGCCTTTAATGCACTCATCCCCATGCCCTTTCTCTTTCCATAGTCAGGAGCATTTTCATGACTAGTGGTGCTTCCATTCATCCAGTGACCATGGACGCTGTCCTGATCATACCTATTTGAGGGAAGCACTACCTTCTGAAAGGTGGCGTGATGCTTTGCTTTAGTTTTGCCCCTTTCTCTATTCCCATCATCTGTTGCCCCTTCATTGTAACCTAACCCCTCCTATTTTTATAGGAGGAAAAGGTGTCAATGATGGGCAGAACAGTTTTGGGCTTAGAAAATTGAGCCACCAAGCATCTTTCCTTAAGAAGGTCATTCTTAAATTTCTTGATAAGTTCTTCCCTTCGGCTTCTTTTATCATAAAGCTTGTCTATGATTTTGTTGAGCTCATTTGGATCGGTGTACTTGCTGTAGGACATACCCAGTTTCCTATCTGATTCAACCTTAAAAGGTCTGAGAGATTCTAGCTCCCTAGCTTGTTCCTTAACAAGCCTTTTGCTCTTTCTCAGAGCCTCCAAGAGATCACCAAACTGTTCTATTAGAGCAGCATGGTTCTTATTGTTGCATGATGAGTAGTCTTCTGCATCATCTTCAGAAGATAAACAATTTTCTGATTCACTCTTGGTCTTCTTAAATAAAACAGGTGGTAAAGGTGGGTGAATGGTGCATACCTGATCATGATGCGATTCATCATGATTTTCTTCATCTGATAGAGCCATCAACCCAAGAACCTCTTCATCCTCAGAGTCACAATCTATAGGAGACAGGGGTGCTCTTATCCTTTCTCCTACTCCAGAGCATTCATCATCTTCTGATTCATTGTCTGAAGTAGTCAGTGGTGCTCTGATGCATACCTCTTCATGAGAGGTCTCTTCTTCAAGGTCTTCCCCTAATCCTTCTATGAGGACTTCTAAGAGGTTCCACATATCCTTTGCTGTTGTGCAACGACTCAGCTTCTGGTGTGTTGCTAGATCTACTACACCAGCTAGAATTCTTCTTGCTTCTTTGTCCAAGCTGTCAAGAAGGGTCTCCTCTTTCATCATCATGGAGGGACCATTTTGAACAACCAAGAACATTCTTGGATCCATTGCCTCCATAAATATTCTTGCTCTAACTTTCCAAATGGCAAAGTTCTCCCTGGAACAGATAGCTATTCTTGACACCATAGCTTTGACACTTGGACACCCAATGACAGATCTATTCAAGCTGTTAAGCTTTTCTTTGAACAACCTCGCTCTGATACCACTTGTTGTTTATTGGGTGTCTACTTTATCACATAGAGGGGGGGGGGGGGGGGTGAATAGGTTTTTCAAATTATATTATCCCCTTGTAGGTGTTCTTGATTCTTGATTAGCAGATATGTAAAGTAAAGAACAAACCACAGAAAAACACACAACGATCTATAGAGGTTCCTCAAGACTGGGTGTCTTGAGTAGTCCTCTCTCCCTCTGCGCCTACCCAGCAGTGTGCTAGGCTCGGTAAACGCCACCAAAAATTTCAGGCCCTCAAGCCTTACAACACGGACCCGCAAGTCCCACCAGCCTAGGCCCGCAAGCCCCTACTGCCCCCGAGCCTGCAAGCTCGACACTCAGGCCCTCAAGCCCTACAACACGGACCCGCAAGTCCCAACAGCCTAGGACCGCAAGCCCCTACTTCCCCCGAGCCCGAAGCTCGACACTCAGGCCCTCAAGCCCTACAACACGGACCCGCAAGTCCCAACAGCCTAGGCCCGCATTCCCCTACTGCCCCTGATAAGAAAATAACGAACGACGTAGGAGGCAAGCGCACCTATCGCGTGTAGTATATACGATTTAGAAAAATCATATCAAGGTCGTATTTAGTCCTGGGTCCCGTCGAGTATTGTTACTTCGAGCTACGCGTATTGTTTTATCGGATATAAAAATAGATGAAAGTTTATGCATTAATTAAAACAAAAATGATAACGATCGCGGGCTTGGTGTGCGTTTAGCAAAAACCAAGAAAAGCGATAATACGATAACAAGTGCAATAATTTGAAAACAAAAATGATAACAATCGCGGGCTTGGTGTGCGTTTAGCAAAAACCAAGAAAAGCGATAATACGATAACAAGTGCAATAATTTGAAAACAAAAATGATAACAATCGCGGGCTTGGTGTGCGTTTAGCAAAAACCAAGAAATGCGATAGAAAAGACAAAAAACTAAGTTATGAAAGCTGTAAAGAAAGCTGAAAATCTATTTATGAAAGCGGAAATAAAGCTGAAAATCTATTTATGGAAGCAAATAACCTAATTATGAAAGCTTAAAACTAAGTTATGAAAGCTATAAAGAAAGCAATAAATCTAATTATGAAAGCATGAAAATCTAACTTATAAAAGCTTAAAACTAATTATGAAAGCATAAAAACTAATTATGAAATCTTTTAAAATTTAATCTCATACACTCACACACCCAACAAAAATTTAGAAAAGTAAAATAAAAGAAGAACAATTAAACTCATACACTCACACACCCAACAAAAAAAAAAAAAAAAAACAAGACATGAACAAAACAAAGAAGAACAAAAAGAGCAAAAACAAGAACTTGATGAAGAACAAGAAAACAACAAAAAAGGAACAAAGAAAAACAAGATCAAGATGAAGAACAAGATAAACAAGAGTAAAAACTTATTTCATTTAAACAAAACAAATATTACATACCAAAGAGAGGAGACAAAGGATAACAAAGAGTGAGAAAATAAAAACATAAAAGTAAATACAAAAGGTGGAACACAAACCCCCTACAAGGTTTGGAATTTGTGAACCCCAAATACAATGGCCAACCCCTCTTATTTATAGGCAAGAAGTGGGGGGTGCAATTAGCAAAAAAAAGGGGGAAGAATGGTTTGGAAGAGAGCTGGCAGTTCTAGAAGAGATTGTTCAAGAAGCTGAGCTGGGCTGGTCTGCGGATAGAGGGCTGGAAGCAGCTGGCGGGCTGAGCTGGAGGCAGGGTAGGGCAGCGGGCAGCAGGCACGGGCGCGGGCAGCGGGGCGCGGGCGCGGGCAGGGCGGCAGCGGGATTAATCCTGGCAAAATGTGTGCTTGCCTGGATTCGAGCCCAGGGCGGCAGCGGGGGCAACCAAGACCAGAACCAGTGAGCCAAGCGGCTCTATCTACAATATATAGGGGTATATTATATATATTAAATTAGAATCAGAATTAATTAAAAGCAAAAACGGGTGGGATTGCGCAGACAGAATTAAATCCCAATAAATCCGCCAGCGCCAGGATTCAAACCCGGGCCAGCAGCGCTGCAAGCCAAGACCAGAACCAGTGAGCCAAGCGGTTCCTTCAACATATAAGGAGCAATAAATATACTTATTATAATTTACACAGATATTTTTATTTTTTAATTTAATTTTCATTTAATTTACAAAATTACTTATAAGATTATATTTTAATATATACTCTCTAATTATTTATTATATATATTGATAATATATATACACTTATTATTAATACATATATACATATATGTATTTAATATATATATACTATTTATTATTACATATATACATAAATATATACATGTATTAAAAATATATCAATATTTATTTATACTTATAATATTTACATATATTTACAAACAAGATAAAACAAGCTATTATTTCAATAATTTACATATTGCATATACAAAAATACCCAAATTAGGCTAGAAATTATATTAAAAATATGCAATATTTTCTATTCATCAGCCCCCGAGCCCTCAAGCTCGACAAGACGCACCCGCAAGTGCACTGCCCTGGCCCTCAAGCCCCACAGCTCTCCAGTCCTCAAGCTAGACAAGTTGGCCCGCAAGCCTTACAAGAAATAACAGTAAATAAAACTGCTTCTTCTACCTGATGGTGATTGACAACTTAGCCTGATGGATATCGGCTTCTTGCGATTGAAGAAGATTCTCCTGATTCAGATCTTTGATAGCGCAGTTCTTCTTTAATCTCTACTTTTTGCCTGATGTTGAACGACGAGTTCTCAGTCAGTGAAGATGACTGATTCTTTTGAGAACGCTTGAATCTTATTCTCTTTCTTCTCCGCTGAATATACTGTTCTATTGAAGAGCGGCGGGATTCTTTTCCTCTTTCTTTTTCTTGGACAGCAAGCTTCTTTTTATTTTGATCGATCGATTAATTCCGTGTTAGGGCAACCTCTTATCTCTTTTATAAGACTGCGAGGTCCCCAACGGTCTTCTGAAAAAGCGCCTTAACTGTCAGACGCTCCCTTCCTTAAGAGCACGCGCTGATCAGACAATCAGGCGGCGACATTAAATGTTGACAGCACGTCCGCAAGATTTGAATTCTGTCTTGAAGCTATTTGCGTCATTACAACGACAACTTATCTCTGACTATGTCATCGCGATCTTCCTTCTTCGATCATGTCATCGTGATCATATTGTTATCTCGACGACATGCATTCTTTTCGACGATGTTTGTTCTTTCTCGACGACACGGCCACTTTGGTGAAGTCGACGATACTGCGTCTTCTATGCGTTCGACGAACAGCATTCTGCGATCTGTATTCTTCGTAGGACGATCTTGTCGAGTCTCAGCGGTCGACGATGTTCCTTCCGAGTTCGACGATCTTGCTTCTGCGCTTGACGAACACGCCAAATCTCAGCGGTCGTCGATCTTCCTTCTGAGCTCGATGATCGTCCTTCTGCGCTCGACGAACACGCCAAATCTCAGCGATCATCGATCTTCCTTCTGAGCTCGACGATCTTCCTTCTGCGCTCGACGAATGCACTATTATCAGTTGTTTCTTTTATCTCGTCTCAGCGGACGACGAACACTTTGCTTCTCTGCGGTTGCTTTGCTCATCATTACAGCGACAAGCATTCTTTGTTGACGATATCTCCCATTCCTCTCGACGACATTTCTTTAACTTCCTGAGATTATAAGCTAGATATATGATTCAATACAAAGTGAAGTATTCTTGACATGATGACTTCTTCAAATCAGGAATCATGTGGGCAAGATTCCCAACACTTATCGTCCAATGCGAGCATGGGCTCACCAACGATGCCCATCCCCTCGATGTTGAGCCCGTGGTGGTGGTGGGACTCGAGATCCTCAGGCTCGAAGTGGGCAGGCTTTTCAAGGTTCCTCTGGGAAAGCTCCTATTTATGCTTTGTTGGCGGCTCGGCAGAGCTCGCTAGACTCCCGCCCTTCTGGCTGTGAGGCTTATCCTCGTCCACTGAAATCAGCTCGATATCTGTAGGAGGGGGGATCCCTCACTACATGCGAGAGACTAGTTCTGCTAATGCTCGACACAACAGGGTGGGCGTGAATACCTGCAAAGAATTATGAAAGTATTACAAGATGTCATTCAGTTTGCTGATACATAAGGGAAGTGAAAGGGCTCACATATACCTGAGTTCAAGTCAACATATGTAACACCTCCCTTGTAATGGCCATATAATATGGGTCCAGTTGGGACCCCACAGCATATAGTCACCACAGCTTTAGTATTAAGAGATGACATAGATCTACCCAACTCAAAACTCAGAACAAACACAGCAGAAACATTAACAAGAAGCACAGAAGGTGTCCACATCTACACAAGAGTACCATGACCTTAAGGATTACAAGACCCATGCTCAAGTCATCAACCATAGCACATAAAATATCCAAAAGATAATATCATTCCTATGCTACCTCGGCATGCAAGCAGGAATAAAGTAAAGACAGCATAAACAAACAGGAAAACCAGAGGAGGTACAATTCATGAGGCTTAGGCCTTTTTGGCTGGTGAGCTGGTTCCATCCGGCAATCCTTACCATGCATCTAATACACAAAGAGCGGCATAACGAGGGTCAACTTTGGCTGACCAACAACGGTGTAACAACACCCCTCCTCACGGACGTCCTAGTGGACCCCAGGCAACTCCATCACCCTGCAAGTCAGCACTTCGCATGCAAATGTAATTAACCATAATAACATAAAAACAACAGGTATGAGTGTCACAAGCATCATCCATGTTTCTATGTTGAGCAATTGAAGTAAGGGGGCCTAACAATGCATCATGTATGCAAACCTGGGTTTCACCCAAGGCACCATATGGCGTGTATGCTTTAATATATCATCACACATCATCATTTCATAACAATCCAAGGGTACTCATCATTTCCCCAGGGGCGTGCAAGCCCAAGGACAAGAACTCTGCTAAGACCTCACCCGTACAAGGCCCACAATGCCAACGGGCGCAACAGCTTACTTGTTCTCACCACAATCACCAAGCCAAAGTCCAAGAACTTCGTTGAGACCTCACCCGGACAAGGCCCACAATGCTAACGGGCGCATCAGCTTACTTGTTCACGTCAGTTATCACCAAAGGGGACTTGTCTTGCTGGGACACTCTCCACACATGAATCCCAGCATTCACGGGCTAGCCAGCCGACCACCAAGACAAAGCCACTCCTTCACATACAAGCACATCACAAGTCGTTCACCACGCACAATATTTCCCTTTCTGAACCAACGTTTGTTCTCACACAAAATATAAAGGGGCTTCACAACAACATTTTCGCCGCAATCGGATTTCTATCAAAAATTCCTAAAATGCACGTTAAGCAACATCACTGAATCAGACCACCGGTCGCGATTTCGTCTTCACCCACAATGCCTAATCAGCTAACTGAGCGGATCTCTAATGAAAAAATAATGTCGGGGATGAACTCAATCAACCCGATGGTTCCTCTTGAACAAAGACGACCCAAACCCCTCTCATTTGAAAGATATGGTGCCACAAATTTCAGAAAAAGAGAAGGTAAAATAAGAGATGTCATGCACGCATCCTAAAATCGGGAGGAGAGATGTCATTACCCTTTGAACTCTATTCCTCGCCATGGATCGGTTGAAAGGCACGAATAGAAATGAGCGCCTTCGAGTCCTCTCCGAGGATCTGGTTTCGGATTAACGAACGGAGCTCCGATGCTCCAACAATGGTGGATCTTTCCCCTTCTTCTTCCTCCAACCTCTCCCTCTCACCTTAGCCCCCCAAAATCACAAAGGACTTGACAATAAGAAAAGAGAACTCCTCTTCCCTATTTAGGACTTTCAGACGCACCTATCTAAGCCCTTAGATCAATATCTAAGAAGATCGGACGCCCAGAAGACACTGCTTACGAATCTGTTCCCGTATGTTGTCGCGCGGCGGTAGCACTACTGCGCCGTGCTAGCGTCTCGACAAACCCTTTCGACACTTTTGTCTCGACGAACCCTTCTCGATGTTACTACAACATATGACAAACCTACTGCCGCTGGTATCTATACCGCGTCGTGCTAACCTCTCGATTTAACATTCTCGATGAAACCTCTCGACGAAGCCGTCTCGACATCTTGTTGAGATAGCTACCACCAGCGGTAGTACCTACTGCTC
Source organism: Dactylorhiza incarnata (assembly GCA_033032865.1). NCBI lineage: Eukaryota > Viridiplantae > Streptophyta > Magnoliopsida > Asparagales > Orchidaceae > Dactylorhiza > Dactylorhiza incarnata. The sequence goes on from JAWHQI010000134.1 coordinate 6,394,990, forward strand.
GGCGCTAGCTCCCAGCTATAGAAATCATGCACTTAGCCTTGAGCATTCCATCCCCCGCACTTAGCGAAACTTGGGTTGTTACAACTCCACCCCCCTTAAAATAATTTCATCCTCGAAATTTAATATTTTAAAATTGCCTTAAAACACATACATGACACAAACAGTTCCGGGAAGTCTTCCCGCATTGTTTGCTCGCACTCCCACGAGAATTCATTTCGCCCGCAATTATTCCAACACACTTTTACCAGCTTGACCTCTTTATTCCGCAGCCGTCGGACTTCTGAATCCTCCACGTACACCGGATGAACCATCGTCCTCAAATCTTCGGCTACTAGAACTACCGTAGACCCAACTATATCTTTCGGCTCCAGTACCAGAGCTTTCCTCATCACCGAATATGGAAAACATCATGTAATACACTTAATTCTGCGGGCAACGCCAACCGATAGGCTGCTTTGCCCACGCGCTCAGTAACCTCGAATGGTCCCAAATACCTTGGACTCAACTTCTTGAGTCACCGAATTCGCAAAATGCCTTTGAACAGCTTGATCTTCAAGTAGACCATTTCGCCCACTGCAAACTCCATATTTCTATGTCGCGCGTTAAAATACTTTGCCTGTCAATCCTGGGCAATCTTCATGCGCTCCTGGATTGTTCGCACCAACTCACAAGTGTCTGCCACCACTTCTTTTCCTACAAGCTGAGTGTCTCCCGCCTCTATCCAAGACATCGGCGTTCGACCCCGCCTTCCATACAAAGTCTCGTATGGCGTCATCTTGATACTCGCCTGGAAACTATTGTTATAGGCAAACTCCACCATGAAAAGGTGGTCTTCCCAACTCTTTCCAAAATTGAGAGCACACATCCTCAACAAGTCCTCCAACATACGATTTGTTCTCTCCGTTTGACCATCGGTCTGAGGATGGAACGCAGTGCTAAACTTGAGCTTTGTGCCCAAGCTTCTCTGCACTAACCTCCAATCCTTGGATGTGAACCGCCCGTCGCGATCACTAACGATGGTCTTTGAAATCCCGTGCAACCGCACAATATTACTGATATAAAGCTCCATGAGCTTCTCCACGCCGTCGTCCTTTCAATTTGGAATGAAGTGAGCTACCTTGGTTAGGCGATCCACAATCACACAAATCGTATCGTTACCTTGCGCGACCAAGACAATCCATGCATAGAATCCATGGAGATGTCGTCAAATTTCCACTCAGAGATAGGAAGAGGTTTCAAGAACCCTCCCGGCCTTTGGCACTCGACTTTGCCTAAAGCACAAGTCTGACATTGACTTACGTACAAAGCTACGCCTTGCTTCATCCTAGGCCACCAAAAGAATTTCTTCAAATCCAAGTACATTTTTGTACTTCCTGGATGAATTGAGTACTTCGTGAAGTGAGCCTCAAACATCAACTCCTTACGGAGCTTTCCAAAGCGCGGAACACCCTTCCGTTCCTCTTCAACAGTCCACCGAACATCTCAGAAGCACTGCCTTCGCTTTGCTAAGCTTCTAACACCAAACGTTAACACTCTTGGTCTGCATTGGTCGCCTCTCAGATTTGATCTGCTAAATCACACTGCATCTCGATCCAATTCAGCCGAGCTGCGCTGGACTCACCTCTAGCCACACACACAATGCCAAGAGACTCAAACTCTCACACCAACCGCTCGTCATGCGCTTCAATCCAATTTCCTTGCCTAGAATACTTTCTACTCAATGTGTCAGCCACCATGTTGGCCTTGCCTGGCGTATACTGAATCGCTACGTCGTAGTCCCCAAGGAACTTGAACCACCTACATTGTCTCATATTGATATCTTTCTGATCCAGGAGATACTTCAATGTCTCAAGCGCACGGGCACACTTCGATGTCCACATAAACTTTTGGTCCTTTTGGGTAAGAGAGGCGAGGGGAAAAGCCAACCACGAGAAGTTCTCAACGAACCTTCTGTAATAACCAGCTAGTCTGAGGTAACTTCGGACTTTCTCCACGGTTCTCAATACAGGCCAATCTCTAATGGCTTCAATCTTTGCCAGATCCACTGCCACCCCATCTCCACTAATCACGTGACCCAAGAATGCCACCTTCCCGATCCAGAACTCGCACTTTGAAAACTTAGCATAAAGTTGGTTCTCCCTCAAAATCTGCAACACCAATCTCAGATGAGGCTCATGTTTCGCCTTCGACTTCGAATACACTAAGATATCGTTGATGAACACCGCCACGAACGCATCTAGGTATTGCTGAAACACTCTGTTCATTAAATCAATGAATACTGATGGCGCGTTCGTCAAACCGAACGAAATCACCGAGAACTCAAAATGACCATACCTCGTCCCAAAAGCTGTCTTGGGAATATCCTCTTCTCGAATCCTCAACTGATAGTCACCCCACTTCAAATCCAACTTGGAGTACACCGTCGACCCCACCAGCTGATTGAACAAATCATCGATTCGGATACTTATTCTTGATGGTCAACTTATTCAACTCACGGTAGTCTATGCACAACCGCATACTACCATTCTTTTTCTTTATGAATAACACGGTTGCACTCCACGCCGAAGAATTGGGCCTAATGTACCCCGGCTCTAGCAACTCTCGCAACTGTACCTTTAGCTCGGCTAGTTCTATCGGTGCCATCCTAAATGGAGGACGCGACACCGGCCTCGCACCTTGCACCAAGTCTATTGAAAAGTCGATTTCACGCTGAGGCGGTGCTCCCGGAAGCTCCTCAGGGAATACATCCTCGAATTCTTCCACCACTGGCACTTCTCTGATTGTCAACTTTGTGGAGCGAGTCTCCAACAAAGCTATAAACGCCTCACCTCTTTGATTCGCTGCTCGCATCACTTGCATAATGGAAATCAGTGAGCAAGCCACTCCGCCTAGGCCCTCGAACTTGACCTCCGCTCTACCTTCACTCCTTATGGTCACCACCTTCAACAGGCAGTCAATACTAGCTCGTTGCTCTTTGAGCCAGTCCATCCCCAGGATAATGTCAAATTTGACTAGTGGTAGAATTGCTGCAACCAACTCGAAATCACACTCGCAAATTCTCAAAACAATGCGTCCTTTCCTTCCGGTGGACATGATAGACCCATTCGGCAGGCGCACACTGAGCTCCACCTCCGCCTCAACAGTCTCAACATCGAGTCTCTGAATAAAGCTCTCCACGAGAAAAGAGTGTGGCGTTCTCGTGTCGAACAACACTCTAGAGGGATAGCCAGAAACTAGCACGAAGCCTATCATGCATATAACAAACACGAAAGGTCGCAAACAGTTTTAAGCTATTGAACGAAAATCTAAACTTTTCATACCTGTCACCACATCGGGTTGACGAATCGCATCCTGCTGCCCGAGGTTTGACGCTCTAGGATGCACTGGAGGGAAATGTGAAGCACTGGACTCTGCCGATTTCCCATTCTCCCCAACACTAGGGCCAGAACGCACTGACTGCTCTTGCCTCCGCTCTAACTCAGCCCCGCCCTCAGACCAAAACCGAGCTATGTGGCCCACCTTGCCACGCTTATAGCATGCCAGGGGTCCCTTGGAATGGAACTCTCCGGAAGCTGAACCACTTCTCTCACCAGTCCTAAAAGGACGGGGTTTTTCTTCCATTGACTTCCCTCGGACTTCCCCTGAGACAAAGAAGGTTTACCTTCTCCTTGCTTTTCCGCAAAGCCTTTACGACACTAGGTTCGCTCCATATCGCTCTCCAACATTCGAGCAGCTTTGACTAGCTCATTGAATCCAGCATTCTTCAAGTTTATCAGAGGTTGCCTTAAATTTTATCTTAGACCTTGGTAGAAGAGATTATCCCTCTCCTCATCATCTGCCATGGTCATCCCCGTGTAATGAACCAATCGAGTAAACTCTTGCAGGTACTCGCCTACCAACTTCTCACGATGCACCAAGTGCAAGAACTGCCTTTGATGTGCTAACCTCGTCGAAGAGGGGATGTAGCGCTTCACAAAAGCATTCCCAAACTCTTCCATGGACTGGTACGTCCAGGGAAATAACGACCATTGTGATTCACCCACCATAGCTTAACGTCGCCTTTTAACATAAACGCTGCGAACTGGGACTGCTTGTCCTCTGGGGTCTCTGCCGCTTTCAGGAGTTCCTGAGTCCTTGCCAACCAACCCTCGGCATCCCTCGGAGTGCCGACTCCTTTGAATGTCAGAGGATGGAAACTCAGAAAATACTTCATCTAACGATCTCCCTGCCCAATCTCTCTCTTAGATAACGACTCTACCTGCCTTACTCCCACCTCCAGTGTAACAGTAACCGGGGTGATAGGATTCACAGCCTACACAACATGTGTCGCAATCGGTGCCATCCCCGTAGCTTGAGACTCTACCATCATCTCTGCTAACATAGGACAAAAGTCTGTCGGGGACACGCCTATATTCAGATGGACTGGGACAGTAGCACTGCTTGTCGAAGGCTCCAATTGTCGCCTTGACATCCCCGCATCATCGCCACCATCCTAGTATGAGCAAGGAAACAATGAATCAAACTCTATTCGCAAGACATCGAACACAAGGACACCCATGGTCTCTCAAAGTACTCCTATGTGGACAACCTCTTAACGCGATCTGATTACACTAAATCTCAACAAGAACGCTAACCTAGTCTCTGGTACCAAATTGTAACACCTCCCTGTAATGGCCATATAATATGGGTCCGGTCGGGACCCCACAGCATATAGTCGCCACATCTTTAGTATTAAAAGATGATATAGATCTACTCAACTCAAAACGTAGAACAAACACAGTAGAAACTTTAACAAGAAGCACAGAAGGTGTCCATATCTACATAAGAGTACCATGGCCTTAAGGCCTTACAAGACCCATGCTAAAGTCATCAACCATAGCACATAAAATATCCAAAAGATAATAGTATTCCTATGCTACCTCGGCATGCAAGCCAGAATAAAGTAAAGACAACATAAACAAACAGGAAAACTGGAGGACGTACACTTCATGAGGCTTAGGCCTTTTTGGCCGACGAGTTGGGTCCTGCCTGCGATCCTTGCCCTGCATCCAATACACAAAGAGCGATATAACGAGTGTCAGCTTTGGCTAACCAACAACGGTGTAACAACACCCCTCCTCCCGGCCATCCAAGCGGACCCCGGGGAACTCCATCACCCTGCAAGTCAGCACTTTGTATGCAAATGTAATAAACCATAATAACCTAAAAACAATAGGTATGAGTGTCACAAGCATCATCCACATTTCTATGTTGAGCAATTGAAGTAAGGGGGCCTAACAATGCAGCATGTATGCAAACCTGGGTTTCACCCAAGGCACCATATGGCGTGTATGCTTCTAACATATCATCACACATCATCATTTCATAACAATCAAAGGGTACTCATCATTTCCCCAGGGGTGTACAATCCCAAGGCCAAGAACTCCGCTGAGACCTCATCTGCAGAAGGTCCACAATGCCAACGGGCGCACCAGCTTACTTGTTCTCGCCACAATCACCAAGCTAAAAGCCAAGAACTCCGCTGAGACTTCACCCGCACAAGGCCCACAATGCCAACGGGCGCATCAACTTACTTGTTCTATTCAGTTGGCACCAAAGGGGGCTTGTCTTGCCGAGACGCTCTCCACGCATGAATCCCAACATTCATGGGCCAGCCAGCCGACCGCAAAGACAATGACACGCCTTCTCAAAGAAGCAGCATCACAAGTCGTTCATCACGCACAATATTTCCCTTTCCGAACCAACGTTCATTCTCACACGAAACATAATGGGGCTTCACAACGACGTTTTCGCTGCAATCAGATTTCTAGCAAAAATCCCTAAAACGCACGTTAAGCAACATCACCGAATCGGACCACCAGTCGCGATTTCAGCTTCGCCCACAATGCCCAATCCGCTAATGGAGCGGATCTCTAATGTAAAAATAATGCCGGTGACAGACTTAATCGACCCGATGGTTCCTCTTGAACCAAGGTGACCCAAAACCCTCTCATTTGAGAGATCCGGTGCCACAAATTTCAGAAAAAGAGAAGGCAAAATAAGAGATGTCATGCACACATCCTAAAACCGGGAGGAGAGATGTCGTTACCCTTTGAACTCTCTTCATCTCCATGGATCGATTGAAAGGTACGGATAGAAATGAGCGTCTTCGAGTCCTCTCTGAGGATCTGGTTTCAGATCAACGAACGGAGCTTCGATGCTCCAACAATGGCAGATCTTGCTCTTTCTTCTTCCTCCAAGCTCTCCCTCTCACCTTAGCCCCCAAAATCACAAAGGACTTGACAATAAGAAAAGAGAACTCCTATGCCCTATTTAGGACTTTCAGAACCTATCTAAGCCCTTAAATCAAGATCTAAGAAGATCGGACGCACAGAAAACGTTGCTTATGGATTTATTCCCATAAGTTACCACGCCGCGCTAGCGTCTCGACGAACCCTTTCGACGCTTTCATCTCGACGAACCCTTCTCCATGTTACTATGACGTATGACGAACCTACCATCGGCGGTATCTCTACTGCACCGTGCTAACCTCTCGACAAAACCTTCTCGACGAAACCTCTCGACGAAGACTCTCGACGAAGCCGTCTCGACGTCTCGTCGAGACAGCTACCGCCAGCGGTAGTACCTACCGCTCGATACTAGCTCCGAGCTATAGAAAACATGCACTTGGCCATGGGCATTCCTTCCCCCGCACTTAGCGAAACTTGGGGTGTTATAACATATGTGAGCTCATCCATGCGATGCCGCTGCTAGATGACGTCCAATTGCTTCTGGTAGAGAAAAAGGCATAGAGGATTTGACGCCTCGGGTATGCATGATGGATTATTGAATGTCGTGCACCTCTAAATCGGATAGTAAGGTACCACATTGAAGGGACCTCAAATGATCACAAACTTATGGTTCTAGTTGTGAATCTTGTTCTACGTCTCCTTGACTCTGAGGAACTGGCCGCTGAAATAGGTGACTTCGTCGGGGGTCGCCTTCATCGCCAACAACTTACGAAAGATGGTGAAGTCAAAGATGACCCTAGCTTCGCACAAGAAGCAGATCAGGGCCATGTCGGTCGCGATCCCATTAGGGTTGATATGGGAGGGGATGAGGTCGTAGTGATTCAGTATCTTACGGTCCTCTACTAGAGAGGAATGTGAATCCCCCTATCAAAATGCTCTAGAGGGCACATGAGCTTGCTCGTGAAGAAGCTGTTGAGATGCTTACCAAGCTCAGTTTGACGAATAGTGAACCTGAACAGACCAATGATGCTTCCTGAAAATGGAGAGATCCTCCAGGTTCATCGTGGACTTAAGACAATTGTACATGGTGAAATTGGTCGCGCAATGGAGGCGACCTTCTGTCTCTCCTCTGGGTGATCCCATCTCGGAAATAGGGGAGGTCGCAGAGAGAACTAAGAAAAATCTTGTATGCTCGCGACACCGGTGTAACACCTCAAATCCAGTGCAATTTCTCGAGAAGTCAAAGGCAGGGAATGCCATTTCTCGAGAAATAAAATGGGCAGGAAATTCCATTTATCGGGAAAAAGAAATACCATTTCTCAGCTGATTCGTCGAACGTCCGTTCGACGAACTCAAGGCCATTCGTCGAACGTAAGGCCGGTCGACGAACGTCAGGTCGTTCGTCGAACGCCAGGTTGTTCTTCGAATGTCATTCGACGATCGTGCCATCGAGCCGTCGAGACGTCGAGTTAAGAACGCCGATCGATGAACCACAGGTTATTCGTCGAATGCAGCTTTCTAGCTGTTCGTCGAATGCAGCTTTCTAGCTGTTCGTCGAATGCAGCTTTCTAGCTGTTCGTCGAACGCAGACAGCCGTTCATCGAACGCAGGTTTCTAGCCGTTCGTCGAACGCAGCTTTCTAGCTATTCGTAGAATGCAGACAGCCGTTCGTCAAACGCAGACAGCCGTTCGTCGAACGCAGCTTTCTAGCCGTTCGTCGAACGCAGCCAGCCGTTCGTCGAACGCAAGCTTTAGGCAGCTCATCGAATGCAGCCAGCCGTTCGTCGAACGCAGCTTTAGGCAATTCGTCGAACGTAGCTTCAAAGCTGTTCGTCGAACGCGTCTTCAAAGCAGTTCGTCGAACTCAGCTTCGAACGCCGATCTTCGACTCAGCTTTAAAGATTTCGTCGAACGCCGTCAGATTTCTTAAGCGGCTGTGGATAATTCAGCCACCGCATGAGAAAACTATATATGAGAAGTTTTCGGCTTTTCTTCTGATTTAGCTGAGAAAATCTTACCTTTCCATGACCAGAGAGCTGAGAGCTTGTGGAAATAGATCCGTTAGGAGGGCCAGACGTTCGTGGCTCTGAAAGGGCAATTTGCGAAGGAGATTTCTTGCGTGCTTGTTCCATCGTCGATTCCAGCCGATTATCTTGCTAATCATGGTGCAAAAACGAACGACAAGGGTAACGATTCTCCTCCCTTCATCTTTGGACATGTACGTCCTTTGATTTGCATGCGTAGGAAGATCTCTACTAATTAGTAGATGGGTTCTTCCATTGGGTCGATATTATCCCCACAAAATTTACATATAGAGCCCGGAATGGTAGTACGGACATAGGCATGTTGTGTGAAGCCCATCTGGACAGGTTGGTCCGGATCGGTGATGTTTACTTCTTGTAGAGTGCCGTAGAAAACTCAGTGTATATGTTGAATTTCGGGTTCTTGTACTGTGTTGTACAACAAATTGATCTGGAGGTGTTTCCCAGAAAGTACCCGAGAAAAGTGGACAGAACTTGGTTCTGTTACTAACGTCGGGCGTTAGAGTTAACGCCGGCGGTAGCTCCAGGTGAGCAGATTGTGTGACCCTGTATGGTTACAGTTAAACGGGCACAAGGGGAAGCCAAACCCATGTCAGGTATAGTTGAATACTGACTTTTATGAGCGCGGGCACAAGCTGAACCGAACCCGTTCCATAGCCAGTCAATGACGAGGTCGCTCCTCCGAGTTCACTGAGGGAATTTTGGAATAGAAACCGTAAGGTAGTGCTATCCTTGACGGTCGCAGCTCATAGCGTATAATCCAAGTTGAAAAAGGACTTGTCGATGCCGTGCCGAGAGTGCACAAAGCATGTAACCTGATGTCACCTTGTGATGAATGTTTTTATGCAGTGCTTAGACGCACCTGTGATATATATATATATATATTAATATATATATCTATATATATATATACTGCTATAACTGCCTGTAGGGAAGGAGCACCGCCGCCCTGAGCATGGGGTGGGGTCGTTATAAATCTGGGTCAGCTAAAGCTGACCGGTTACTTGTTTTCCCACTGCTTGGTGGATTTGTTTGTACAGGCCCCGTCGAGACTAGCGGAAAATAGCGGGCTGAAGCCCCTGCTGTTGTGCTGTACTGGCCCTCGAAGGCCAATGCTTTTGTTTACTATTTTCATGTGTGGCCGGCCTGCGCGCCGATGTTTGGAATCCACCTTTATTATGTAAACAAACCTTGTAAAGAACTTGTAATGTATTTCATTCCTTGTGGACATTGTATAAACTGGTTTTAGTTGAAATTAAATGATTCCGTTGTGTGACTCTGTGTGCTGAGATGGTTATGTTATTAACTATTTAATGCTAATTAAATAACGCGCTCTTCTGTTCATTTCATATGGCGTAGGATCCCGGCCGAGCCTACTGCTATATGCTATGTAACAGGGAAGGTGTTACAAATTGGTATCAGAGCCAGGTTTCGATCCTAGGACCTGTGTGCGTCACCGGTAACTCATGTAAATAACCAGTAATTGTCCACTTTAAAAATGAATTACATGTATGTGTGTAGCATTGCGATGGAACTTCTGTGTTCCTTCATTTACCCATGCTATCTCTTAGTCGTTAAATGTGTTTTGTGCACATGTATAGGTGACTGGGAGTGGAGCGGGGCCTTCTTGACCTCTGCGTTCGACTGCCAGCAGTGCACCAACTGCGGTGCCGACTCCTCCTTCTGCTGAGACAGGAAGGATGATAACTGAAGAAGTGTTTGCTATGTTCACTGCACAACCTGGATAGCTGAAGCAGTGTTTGTTATGTTCACTGCACAACGTGGAGGGCATGTCCCTGGACAGCCTCCTACTCCTGGAGTGGCTCCGGTGCCGGTTGTGGCAGTTGAACCTGCAGCTGAAAGGCCAGTGACGGTAAGGGCATGAAGAGCTCCGGACCAACAACTGTAGTACTTTCTGAGTTTCCATCCTCCTACGTTCACGGGGGGCAGGAACCCCGACGCAGGCTGAGGATTGGCTATCAAGGGTGCGCAAGTCCTTGAAGGCCACTGATACGGAGGAAGGGCAGAAAGTTACTTTGGCAACCTTCCTACTTGATGGGTAGGCGCAGTTGTGGTGGAATGAGATAGAGTTGCATCACCTAGCAGGAAGGCGGCTAGCGGACATCTCGTTTGATAAGTTTTCGAGATTGTTCTTGGCGCGGTATCTCCCACCTGCTCAGCAAATTGAGATGGAGAACCGGTTCAACCGTCTGACTCAAGGCAATCGTATGATTGATGATTACCTGCATGAATTTACTCGGTTGGGGCGATACGCAGGAGCGACCTTTGCCGATGAAGCTCGGAAGACCAATCGGTTCTATGAAGTTCTGCGAGAAGAGTTGTGGTTCCTTCTGTAGGGGGCAATGACAAAGGGGTTTATGACCCTGGTCAATACGGCTCGTTCGTTAGAAAAGGATATGAAGTGGTCCCAGAGCAGGAAGGAGTTAGCAGTGGTAAAGCCAGAATTCAAAGCACCGAGCTCTGCGAATTCTGGGCGAGGCAGATGGAGGAACAGAGCGCTACCTTCTGGGTCAGCTCAATCTGCGGCTTCGGTAGATGACTGGGCGAGGCCCACCCATCTATTTTAACTGTGGTAAGCCGGGTCATATGGCCCGAGACTGTCATGGAGGCAAGAAGGCGGCTGCTGCTTAAGCGGCAGAGAAAGGGAAGGCGACAGAGTCAACCGCATCCCATGCTGCTCCAGCCCAACCTAGAGTGTACAATCTTGGCCAGCAGGAGGCCATAAAACAAAGCGATGTGGTGACAGGTATGCATTAGTATACAACTTTTGTTGCATTTTATACTTCATACCTTGTGCATTGCTTGTAACCTTGTGTGTATTAGGATTTGTCCTAATATTTAACTCTCCGGCGAGAGCGTTGTATGATACGGGAGCTTCACATTCTTTTCTATCGGAGGCCTTCATACGTCGGCTTGGGGTGCCTTCGTCATTTAGAAAGGAGCAATTAGATGTGATGCTGCCCAATGGTTGCTCGATGCGTGCGGATTGAGACTGTGTTGTAAAGGTACGAATATGAAGTCAAGATTTTGATTTGGAAGCACTGATACTACCACTTTCGGAGTTCGATGTGATCTTTGGTATGGACTGGTTGTCGGTGCAGCATGCCTACATTGATTGCACTTCTAAGGAGGTCACACTAGGGCGGAATACGGAACGTGCGACTACGTTTGCCGGTTTGCATGGATCGAGCAAGAGGTTGGTGTCTGCTGTCCAAGTAGTCAAGGCAGTTCGGCAAGGCGCAGAATTGTGTGTTGTACTAGTGGGGGATGCAAAGCCTCAGCCCAGTCTGAGTGACATTCCTATTATTTCAGAGTATCCTGATGTGTTTCCGAAAGATCTTCATGGGGCGCCACCTCAGTGAGATATAGACTTCACTATAGAGCTGGTGTCAGGTGCCAAGCCTGTGTCACGCTCTCTGTACTGTATTGCGCCAAAGGAAATGGCAGAATTAAAGGTTCAGTTACATGAGTTACTAGAGAAAAGCTATATACGTCCAAGTACATCACCTTGGGGTGATCCGGTCCTCTTTGTGAAGAATAAGGACGGAAGTCTACGTCTCTGTAGAGACTACCGTGAATTGAACAAGCTGACCGAGAAGAACAAGTATCTGATTTCTCAAATTGATGACTTGTTTGATCAGCTAGTGGGTTCGTCGGTGTATTCAAAGCTGGATCTTAAGTCTGGTTACTATCAGTTGCGGATTCGGGATTGTGATATCCCCAAGACGGCATTCAGTACCCGTTACGGACACTACAAGTTTACAGTGATGCCGTTTGGATTGATGAATGCACCGTCAGTATTTATGGATCTGATGAATAGGACCTTTCGAGAGTACCTGGATCGATTTGTCATCGTCTTCATCGACGATATCTTGGTGTACTCTCAGTCTGAAGAAGAACACGCGATTTATTTGCGCGTAATTTTGTAGAACCTGCGACGGAGTCAGTTGTATGCCAAGTTCTCCAAGTGCGAGTTTTGGCTAGCTTCAGTAGCATTCCTTGTTCATGTGGTTAGTGGTGAGGGTATCGCAGTGGATCCAGCAAAGATAGTTGCTATCCAAGAGTGGCCCATTTTGACGACAGTAGCGGAAGTCAGGAGTTTCCTTGGACTTTCCGGCTACTATCGGCGCTTCGTGGAAAACTTTTTGCGGATTGCTCTTCCTCTCATAACCTTGACAAGGAAGGATCAGAAGTTCGTTTGGTCACCAGCGTGTGCACGGGCTTTTGAAGAATTAAAGAGTCGTCTGACCACGACACCGATCTTGTGTTTGCCATGTGGTGCAAAAGGCTATGAAATTTATAGCGATGCATCAGGGAGCGGCGTAGGCTGCGTACTTCTTCAGCATGGTCAAGTGATAGCTTATGGCTCTCGCCAGTTGAAAGTGCATGAGCGGAATTACCCGGTCCACGACTTGGAGTTGGCGGCCGTGATCTTCGCTCTGAAATTGTGGCGACACTACTTGTATGGCGTGAAGGTTGATATCTTTATGGACCATAAGAGCCTAAAATATCTGCTAAATCAAAAAGAGCTCAATATACGACAGCGAAGATGGATGGAGTTCCTGGGGGACTACACTTTTGAAATACACTATACTCCCGGGAAGGGAAATGTCGTCGCAGATGCTTTGAGCCGGAGGGTTTCTGCGCAGGCCAACTGGATTCAGATGTATGATCCACCTCTGATCAGTGACTTGGAAGCCTTGGAGATCTCCTGTGTGGAGAAGAGTTCTAGTACAAGTGCGTGCTTAAACTGGACGGAGGTGCAATACGACCTCGCGGACAGAATACGATAGGCCCTCGAGCTTGATTCGAGCATGCAACGCTTTTTGGCGGAGTCTGAAGTTGGGACTGCTGCAGAGTTTGTGTTAGACGACGGTCTGATGTGGAAAGGCGGTCGTTTGTGCGTCCCAAATGTGGGTAAGTTGGGAAGAATTGATGTACGAAGCGCACTTTACAAAGTACTCAATTCACCCGGGGAGCACAAAGATGTACCAAGACATGAAAAAACTATTTTGGTTGCCATGTCTGAAGAAAGACATCGCCATATACGTGGCAAAATGCAAAACTTGTGCACTTGTGAAGGCGGAATGTCAGAAACCTGGTGGGTTCCTGAAGTCGTTGCTAGTACCGGAATGGAAATTTGACGATATTTCTATGGATTTCGTGCATGGTTTGCCGAGATCGCAGAGTGGAAATGATGCTATTTGGGTGATCGTGGATCGTTTGACGAAGGTAGCCCACTTTATTCCAAACCAGAGGGACGATTCAGTTGAAAAGTTAGCAAAGCTTTATGTTGATAGTATTGTACGATTGCACGGTGTGCCCCGTAGCATCGTCAGTGACCGAGATGGGCGTTTTACTTCGAAAGAATGGAGGCTAATCCACCAGTTGTAGGGTACAAAGTTGAAGTTTAGTACTGCTTTCCACCCTCAAACGGATGGATAGACTGAACGTACGAACAGAACTCTGCAGGACATGCTCCGCATGTGCGTCCTGGATTTCGGTAAGAAGTGGGAAGATCATCTTTTCATGATCGAGTTCGCTTATAATAACAGCTACCAGGCAATTATAAAGATGACGCCCTTCGAGGCCCTCTATGGTAGAGCTTGCCTCACTCCCTTAGCTTGGGCGGAGACAGGTGAGACGAAGCTGTTTAAGCGGAAGGAAGTCGAAGATGCAAATTCGGCTATTCAAACAATCCGCGAGAGATTGTTGATTGCTCAAGATAGGCAGGCGAAATACTACAACGCCAAGCACAGAAATGTTGAGTTCGCCATGGGCGACTAGGTTTACCTAAAGATCAAACCTTTCAAGGGTGTGTCCAGGATTCGGCGCTTGAAAAAGCTAAGTCCGAGGTACATTGGACCGTTTGAGATTCTGGAGCGTGTTGGTGAAGCTGCCTATCGGCTCGCTCTTTCGACAGAGTTGAGCGGACTGCATGTTGTGTTTCACATATCTGTGCTGCGGAAAGCTGTGCCAGAGCCTAACCAGGTCCTGGTAAAGAATCAGGTGTCGGTCGATGATGAGCTGAAGACATTGGTCTCGCCTATTTGCATCGAAGACACTGATGTCAGGCAGTTGCGGAATAAAATGATCTGAATGGTCAAAGTTCGCTGGAACAATTGCAGTCGTGAGGAGCTTTTATGGGAGCGTGAGCAAATCCCCGAATTGTTCCGTTGAGGTACAAGTTATGTTTTGTATCTTTTTGTTTCTTTGCACTGTTAAAATTTCAGGATGAAATTTCTTAAAGGAGGGGAGATTTGTAACACCTCAAATCCAGTGCAATTTCTCGAAAGTCAAAGGCAGGGAATGCCATTTCTCGAGAAATAAAAAGTGCAGGAAATGCCATTTCTCGGGAAAAAGAAATGCCATTTCTCGGCTGATTCGTCGAACACCCGTTCGACAAACTCAAGGCCATTCGTCGAACGTAAGGTCGGTCGACGAACGCCAGGTCATTCGTCGAACGCCGTTCGACGAACGTGCCGTCGAGCCCTCGAGACGTCGAGTTAAGAACGCCGATCGACGAACCCCAGCCTATTCGTCGAACGCAGCTTTCTAGCTGTTCGTCGAACGCAGATAGTCGTTCGTCGAACGCAGGTTTCTAGCCGTTCGTCGAACGCAGCTTTCTAGCTGTTCGTCGAACGCAGACAGCCGTTCGTCGAACGCAGCTTTCTAGCCTTTCGTCGAACGCAGCCATCCGTTCGTCGAACGCAAACTTTAGGCAGTTCGTCGAACGCAGCCAGCCGTTCGTCGAACGCAAGCTTTAGGCAGTTCGTCGAACGCATCTTCAAAGCTTTTCGTCGGACGCATCTTCAAAGCAGTTCGTCGAACGCAGCTTCGAACGCCGATCGTCGAACTCAGCTTTAAAGAATTCGTCGAACGCCGTCAGATTTCTTAAGCGGCTGTGGATAATTCAGCCACCACCTGAGAAAACTATATATGAGAGGTTTTCGGCTTTTCTTCTGATTTAGCTGAGAAAATCTTACCTTTCCACGACCCGAGAGCTGAGAGCTTGTGGAAAGAGATCTGTTAGGAGGGCCAGACGTTCGTGTCTCCGAAAGGGCAATTTGCGAAGGAGATTTCTTGCGTGCTTGTGCCATCATCGATTCCAGCCGATTATCTTGCTAATCATTGTGCAGAAACGAACGGCAAGGGTAACAATTCTCCTCTCTTCATCTTTGGACATGTACGTCCTTTGATTTGCATGCGTAGGAAGATTTCTACTAATTAGTTGATGGGTTCTTCTGTTGGGTCGATATTATCCCCACAAAACTTGCATATAGAGTCCGGAATGGTAGTACGGACATAAGCATGCTGTGTGAAGCCCATATGGACAGGTTGGTCCGGATTGGTGATGTTTACTGCTTGTAGCATGACAGAGAAGACTCAGCGTATATGTTGAATTTCGAGTTCTTGTACTGTGTTGTACAGCAAATTGATCTGGAGGTTTTTCCCAGAAAGTACCCGAGAAAAGTGGGCAGAACTGGGTTCTGTTACTAACGTCGGGCGTTAGAGTTAACGCCGGCGGTAGCTCCAGGTGAGCAGATTGTGTGACCCTGTGTGGTTACAGTTAGACGGGCACAAGCGGAAGCCAAATCCGTGTCAGGCATAGTTGAATACTGACATTTATGAGCGCGGGCACAAGCTGAACCGAACCCGTTCCATAGCCAGTCAGTGATGAGGTCGCTCCTCCGGGTTCACTGAGGGAATTTTGGAATAGAAACCGTAAGGTAGTGCTAGCCTTGACGTTCGCAGCTCATAGTGTATAATCCAAGTTGAAAAAGGACTTGTCGAAGTCGTGTCAAGAGTGTACAAAGCATGTAACCTGATGTCACCTTGTGATGAATGCTTTTATGCGGTTCTTAGACGCACCTGTGATATATATACTACTGTAACTGCCTGCAGGGAAGGAGCACCGCCGCCCCGAGCATGGGGTGTGGTCGTTATAAATCTGGGTCAGCTAAAGCTGACCAGTTACTTGTTTTTCCACTGCTTTGTGGATTTGTTTGTACAGACCCTAGCGAGACTAGCGGGAAATAGCGGGCTGAAGCCCCTGCTGCTGTGCTGTACTGGCCCTCGAAAGCCAAAGCTTTTGTTTACTGTTTTCATGTGTGGCCGGCCTGCGCGCCGATGTTTGGAAGCCACCTCTATTATGTAAACAAACCTTGTAAAGAACTTGTAATGTATTTCATTCCTAGTGGCTATTATGGACATTGTATAAACTGGTTTTAATTGAAATTAAATGCTTCCGTTGTGTGACTCTGTGTGCTGAGATGGTTATGTTATTAACTATTTAATGCTAATTAAGTAACACGCTCTTCTGTTCGTTTCATATGGCGTGGGGTCCCGGCCGGACCTACTGCTATATGCTATGTAACAGGGAGGGTGTTACAACCGGTAAGAGCTTGGTCGAAGAAGAAGCGTATTAAATTCAATTAAGGGGGTCCCCTATTTATAGGGGTTGTCCACCGATATTGCGCGGCTGGGCTATCGGACCTCGCAACAAGGTGTGGAGAGTGCATATGAGGAAGGCTTAGGGAGCTCGCGGACCGACGAGGTTGTTAATAAAAATAAAAGGGAATTCTGCCTAGGACAAAAGGTCATCGTGGTAAACCCCATGACACGTGGTCGTTTTGAACAATAACAAAGACCTCGCCAATTGGAGATGTCGACATGCAAGCTAAAACAAATTTTACAAAATGCATAGCAAGACAAGGCAATAAACAAAACATAAAATCACCTCGCAATATTATTAAAAATATCATTATACAACATGTAAGTAAATTTATTGAAAAGGAAAGAAATGTTCAAGGCAAGACCCTCATGGTGCAAAGAAGGGGTCACGACATTACGAGGTTGTGACATGGGTGGACCGCTAGCTAACCTCACGCATATCTCCCTGAGACCTGTGCAAGCCCTCGGTACGCTGACGAATCATGTCCTCGTTCCACCGGGAGTGATTCGTCGTCCTTGCCGTATCTCCCGGGAGGCCCGCACTCCTAGAGAGGTTGTGGAGGCTGTCCTCCAACAGCTTCTGGTGGTGCTCCACCTCAGCCATCCGCCTCTCTAAAACCTGAATATCAAAATATTTTCCCTCGGCATTTTAGAGCTGAGGCGCGACCTCCTCCACCACGGAGAGACGGGACTCAACCGCGATCAAGCTGTTGGTATAAAAATTGTACCTCCACAACTTCGCGTTCAGAGACACTGAGGGGACTGATGAGTTGTCGGTTACTTGCGGTTAGAAGGATCGCAAAGAGGAAAAAGGAGGACTCCAAGCGGCAAGACTAGACTTACCTGTCGCGGGTAATACCACTTGCGACGGACAATTAATAGATTTGAAATTGGCGGTTACAAAAAGAGTTAACCGGGCGACAAGCTAGCAACTCAAAAGGGACTAGATTTGAGACCGCTTCCACAGATGCCGAGCTTGAGGATTCGAATCAGCGTACATTATGGGTATTGCTCACCCCTATTTATAGGTGCGGGGGTCTGCCCAAACGGGCAGACTCTAAAATTATGGGTTGCCCGGGATACAGGAGAACCGGGCATGGGTGAGAAGTTATAGCGAGAAAATAACCTTGACCGCCTAGTCCGGCGGTCAGACTGGCACTTGGTCCTGGCTTTCCATTGAGAAGTTGTTTGAGAGAGCGGAGCTATCTGGGCGGTCACCAAACTTGTGACCGGGCAGACCGGCCTTCAGAGGAGTAGAGAGCTAGTCACGGGATTCCGAGTAAACATGATCCCTGCACATTTTTAAGTTTTTGAGAACTTCAGAAATGTTCGCTTTAACCGCGGAGACCGCAACCCACCTTTAATGCAGAAAATTATATAAATACGACTGCAGAGACTTGGAAATTCATTTCAATCCATTGAGAAGGCGAATTTATCTCCATTAGCGGTAAAAATATTTCAGATTGCAGCGAGTAAAGAAAAAATGAGTCTGACGAAGAGTATTGGTGGTGTTTCCATGCGATCTTCTCCCTTGAAAGAAGCTATCGCGAAGTGAAGTTCCCGAATGATAACACCTCAAAACCGCGGACCGGAAAAAACTCCAAGATGGTGAAGATGATAGTAACCTCTAAGAAACCCTCTGCATTAGAGTAAACAATCGAAGTTATTGAGATAGTTGAGCCCTTGCGGGTGATCGATGCAGTCACCCCGAACATATCTCCGGATGTTGATATTGAGGATCTAGGGAATGCTGATGGAGGAGAGCCTGAGACTAATGAGAAATAAAATGAAGAAGTCACGCGGTCAAAGAGTGGAAGTAAATATTTTGCTTCTCCGTCTAGCTCGAGCTCTTCCTCTAGTTCTAGCTCTGGTTATTCATAGTCCTCTGATAGCTCAGATGCAAAGTCTCCAGCTAAGAAGAAGAAAAAGACAAATGAGAATATTGAAGACGAGGAATGTTAGCATCTTAAACAGTGTAATCTTTATTTTTAAGTAAGGCTGTGGACTCGTTTTGATAGTCGCGAGGTCTTAAACACATGCAACTATTTGCCATGAAATGAAAGAAGTTCTTTTCTTTGTTACCTTTATTGCTGCAATTTTATTACCTCTATTTGTATTTTTGCTACTTCCTTCTTTTATAATTGCTCTGATGCAGTTGATCATATCTTACATTAATCGCGTAACCGCGGTGTTTAAAACTGGAGGTCCATCGGAGCCAAGATAATTATACTTATAGAATAAACAACAAGATAACTGACCGCACAATCAAAACATAGAAAAAACGATCTCCTTCATAGAATTTTACATGGAAAGATCATCCCTTTGTCTTTTTGGTTAAGCTGCCTGATAGATAAAATCGTGCGGTTCGATATACAAAATCGATGCATCTAATTCATGATCCTTCAATGACTTTGTACTTGACTAACTCCTGATCGCCAAGATGTAATAACAAGATAATAGACTCAAAATACTTTGTTGTTATTGATAGAGAGACTCATTCTGATCGGGTATAGAGAATGCAGAGCATGTTATAGAATAATCCAGGATGATATCATTACAGGTAATTTTAACAGCTTGAGAGATCCTGAGTAGCATTCATTTTTTTCCCGATCGGGAGTAATAAAGGTATTTTAATTACATACACAATAAGAAAATCAAAGGTTTTAATATAATAGTGATTGAATTCTTGACCACTCGGTTAATAGACCTATTCAAAATCATTTCTGACCACCTGAACAGAGTTATAAGGTTTGTTCAGATCACACTTATAGCTTCATACACAGAAATCTAGAAGTGATAATTCAGACCGCACGGTCTGTTGATGTGTCCGATCTTTATACTGTTTGTGGACTCATTCGGGCTCATTTTATCTTGTGTGCACTGCATTTTCAAGTCATAATCGCTTGTATTTCACTTGTATTCACTTTCACGCTTTGTGCACTATTTAAGCCCGTTGAGGTGTGCATTTGTACTCCTTGTTGTTGGGGGTAAGCCCATGGTGTTCCCCAACCCTTTTTCTGTATTTGGGCTGTGCTGGAGGGGTATTCTCAGCTGTGATTTCTGTGTGGATTGCTGTGCAGGTGGATGGATTATCCATTTTGCCCAGATTTCATGTCTGCACAAATCGCACGGTCGAGCGTTTCCTTGACGCACGATCGCTCCGAGCGTGCGCGCTCATCTGCTGGCCAATTTGGGGTTCTGGAATTGCTCGTGTCTTTTGGTCGCGCACGGGAGTTTTGCCCGTGCGTGAGTAACAACACACGGGCTTGTCTTTTTGTCTAAACTTTTATAATGTTATTGTTCGTGCGTTTGCTTCACGCACGGTTGGAGTCAACCGTGCGCGAAGGAAACGCACGAGCCCTCTTTGTTGGCCCATTTTCCATGTGTTCTAGAATTGCCCGTGTGTTTTTGCGCACGGTCGGTTTCGATCGTGCGTGAGTAAAATCGCATGAGCGCTTCGTGTCAACTTCTTGGCTTCCTGCTTCTTTATTAACGCACGGTCCACGCACGGTCGTGCTTTCGACCGTGCGTGACCATTTTTCTGACTGTTTACTATTTAAAGCCAGGAATTTCACCTTTGGAAAAGATCGCATTCCAGCCCGCCATTTCAGTGCCAAATCCGCCATTTTCTTCGCTCCACCACCGCCCACTCTAGGAGAAGCTCCGACCATCGTTTCCTTGCAAATCCAATGCTAAAGCTTCCTCCTCGGCCTCCTCCATCATCCTCTAGCTCAAGAACTCCATTGCTAGAGATTTTCGCTGCATTCAAGGGTTCTCCGGTGAGAGTTAGGTTCAAGTCGTGAGCCGAAGAAGACGGGACATAGAGGAAGGTGACGGCTCCTCCGGACCCCGGAAGTCAACTGAAGACCGAGCACAAACGGGGAGTGACAAACCCACGATTCAGGCCGCGAACCTTCAGCGAGTCTTCGGGCTTGGGTTTACTCTTTTCCCCATTTGTATTGCTTAGTTATTAGTGTGGATTTCTTGTTGTTAAGAATGATGACCATAAACCTATTCATAATGTTAATGCTATTTTCATGTCTTTGAAATGCTTTCGTGGTTTATGTGTGTTGAGGAGCGCCCCATTCCACCATCCACTTCATCGTTACGTTGTGTGTTGAACTAGCAATTGCTAGTTGTGTGTGTTGTGACGAGGCGCTTACGACCCTCACTCCACTGATTCTGAATCCTCCATCCGCAAGCCTTCTCGTCCACCCGCTAACCGAAGCAGTGCAATACGGCCTGCATTAGATCCATCCACCAAGCGACGCGGTGATTGCAACCCTCATAGTTAATTTAGCTCTCTTTTATTTTGTTTTTCAAAACCAATCAAAACCCCCCTTTTAAAACTTTACAAATCTTTATAATTGATTACCCTAACGAGAAAATCATACACCCCAACTTGCAGTCCTTTGAGAACGATATTCGGGAAGTCTCTCCCAACTTTTATTACTTGTACGACCGGTACACTTGCTATAAGCGTATCATCTGTTCATATAGTGATCGATGGAACAACATTTTTTGGGAGGTTCACAGACTATGATAACCAAATGGGCAGGTGGCGCGCTAAAAAGCGACGACATTTCTTTCTTCAGAGAGGTCATCAAAGCAGTAGTATCCCTAAGGACCTTGGCGACCAGGAAAAAATAAAAATATGTGCACAAATCAAGATGATCAATTGGGCAGGTGACGTGCTAAAAAGCGACTTGCATTGCTTTCCTCAGAGAGATCATAATAGCCGTGTCATCCCAAAACAAGAAAATACAATCTCGACGGTCAAAGACCTCTAGCCGCACTGGGCTCAGGTGATGGTCAATGATGATCCTAACTACCCCTTTCATATACCACGACTTTCCCTAGGCCAAGGAATATTCGAGGGTCACAGGCTAAGATGACCAATTGGGCAGGTGAGTTGCTAAAGAGCAATCGTCATTGCTTTCCTCAGAGAGGTCAGTGAACCTGTAACGATATCCCGTAATGCAGGTCAGAGCTGGACATTCACTTAGACCTCCCTTGATGCAGAGGTGTGTCAGATGTCAGCAAGTGTTGGATCTTAAGGCGCCCTTAGAGGGGGTGAATAAGGGTTTTAGAAAACTTTAATCTTTTATAGAAAACTTTAGATATTTTATTAGAAGTAAGTTAAATCAAAGGTAATGAGATAGAAATTAGAAATGAAATCAGTTTTATTAAACAAGAAAAAACATGATTATCATTTATAAAATTGATTACAAAAACTGATTTCTATGACGCTAGAAATCCAAGGCGAAATATGAAATACTCTTTTTATTTTCTATACCGACTCTTCTCACTAAGAACCGGTTGGCTTTAGCCATTCTCTCCCCAGATACGGCCTCATGCCGCTCTAGCCCTTCTATCCCCAGAAAGGCCTTGAGCACCCCTAGATCTACTCCCTAGACCCAGTCGCCAGCACGAAGCAAATTCCTCCCTAAGTCCTACCCAAACCTAGTCGTAACCACGAGGCGAATTCACGAACCGATTACAAAGATAAATATAAAAGACAAATATAAAAACTCCCTATGAGGTAATCTGAAGGAGACGACGAAGAATCGCTGAAGATCGTTGTAGTTCAACTGTGCGTTCTTCACGTTGAGTTAGCATGTTGATCCAAGCCTCCTTTGATTCCTCCTTTTGAAATTGAGTGGGAGATCCTTTGTGGTCTGGAAATACGGCCCTCACAAATAATTCAGAGTGCTGGAATAGGGCTCCTTAGCATTAGATGTTGAAGAAGACGAAATCCACCTATTTATAGGATTAGAAGCTAACGTCGGCGTTAAGGCTAACGCCTAGCGTTGACCCAGTATAAAAATATTTTGATGGCTCGGATCTTCAAAATAGGAAGGAGATTCTGTGAAAGTCCTCTGATACTAATTGAAAGTGAGGCTAGATCTTTGATTTACTCTAGAGGGGGGGGGGGGTGAATAGAGTATTAAAAGTTTTTAACTTATTTTATAGCGGAATTAAAATATATATATATGTGTGTGTGTGTGTGTATAACAGAGTGAGTGTAAAAACCAAATACAAATCACAGCACATCACAGTACAGAAAAATAAACACAAACACAGAAGACACAAGGATCTATAATAGTTCCCCAATCAAACTGGGTACATCTACTCTTCTACCACCCTTGGTAGGAGTCCGCTAGGTTTTTGATCTGGTGCCCTATCACCAATGGATTTTTGATTAGGTGTCCAAACACCAACCACTGAGCTTTTGATCAGGTGCTCAAACCAACCACAGGTTTTTGATCAGGTGCCCTACCACCAAAGGTTTAACTTTTGAAGGGAGTTAGAACCATGTACAAGATGGGATAAAGAGGGTTTATGAAGTTCTTCTTTGTCAACAAGCTGAGAGAAAATTAGTGGATTTGTTGTTGTGAAGCTCCCCCTGTCTGATAGAATTTCTTGACAGATAATGGATGGAGCTTCCTCTTGAATATAAATGATCTTCCTTGATAGCTGATGAATATGAGAGACAAAAGTTTCTCAGAATGTTGTTGCTCTTTGAAGATTAAAAACTTGCAGCTGAAAACTGAGAGAATGATTTTGTGTTGTTGTTCTCAGAGAATAAGAATGCTGCTATAGAAGATGAACTCTGAAAAGCTTTTACTTTCTGTATTTCTCTCTCGACTGTTTCTTCTCTATTCTTTCTATCTTGATGTAATGCTGTAAATCTTTTTCATCATCTTTCCTTAAAGAATATCTGACTGATTTGAAATTCAAATATTTTAATTAAGGAATAAAATATTCTGAAAAGATATTCTTGGAACTGCAATCTGATTCAGCAATATCCTTTAATTTCTTTTTATTTTTCCATCAAAGTGTCCTTTTCCAATATACGTCAACGACTACTTTCTCGAGAGAAGAGAATGGAAAGGAAATAATAAAAGGAAAGATCAAATATTGACTTATCTGATAATGAATAAGTCCAAATAAATGAATATATCCGTTGCTGATTAGTCGATCTGAGTTCAGAGAATAATATAACTGATCCTTCTGAAATTTTGAGCTGAGGAAAAAATTCGTCGATCTGAGAGTTGAGTTCGTCGAACTGAATGCTGAGTTCGTCGCAAAAGACGAGGCTTGGCGTGCAATTTACTTAAAGAAATCTAAGAGCGGAGTGATCTGTGAAGAAAATAACTTTTGAGAGAGTGATATACGACCTAAACTTATCGAAGGCAAAAATGATCGCTAGAAGCTCCTTCTCGGTAATGGTGTAATTTGCTTGTGCCGACGTGAGTGTTTTGCTCGCATAATAAATCGGGTGGAAATACTTACTCACCCGTTGGCCTAAAACGGCACCAACCGCAATATCACTTGCGTCGCACATGATTTCAAAAGGGAGCGACCAATTTGGGGTGACTAGAATCGGGGAGTTTATAAGTTTCTCTTTGATAAGTTTAAAGGCCAAATGACATTCATCGTTAAAAATAAAGGAGGATTCTTTTTCGAGAAGATGGGTTAACGGCTTTGTGATTTTGGAAAAATTTTGTATAAAGCGCCCATAAAACCCCGCGTGGCCTAGGAAACTTCTAATAGCTTTTACGTTTGTTAGAGGGGGGAGCTTTTCAATTACTTCGATCTTGGCCCTATCGATCTCGATCCCCTTGCCCGAAATTTTATGGCCAATGACTAATCCTTCTTTGACCATAAAATGGTCTTTCTCCCAATTAAGCGCTAAATTTGTTTCCTCACATCGCTGCAGCACGCACTCGAGATTTTTAAACAATTTTTAAATGAGTTTTCGAACACGGAGAAGTCGTCCATAAACACTTCCATCACCTCCTATACTAACTCGTCAAATATTGCCAGCATACACCTTTGGAATGTAGCTGGCACGTTACAAAGACCAAATGACATCCTTCGTAAAGCGAAGGTGCCAAAGAGACAAGTGAAAGTGGTTTTCTCTTCGTCGTCGGGCAAAATCGAGATTTGGAAATATCCCGACAAACCATCGAGAAAATATTAGTAGGAGTGACCTGAAAGGCGCTCTAAAATTTGATCGATAAAAGGTAGCGGAAAGTGATACTTATGGGTGGCATCATTTAGTTTTCGATAATCGATGCACATCCGCCAACCCGTAACAGTACGGGTTGGGATCAATTCATTATTTTCGTTCGCAAGTACCGTGACGCCACCTTTCTATGGTACGACTTGTACTGGGCTAACTTAAGTACTATCCGATATCGGGTAGTTGATTCCCGCATCTAAAATTTTAATAACTTCGGCCTTAACGACTTCTTTCATGTTCGGGTTTAGTCGTCGCTGAGGCTGGACTGAGTTGCGGGAATTATCTTCGAGATTGATTTTATGAGTGCAGAAGGAAGGGTTTATACCCTTAATATCTGATATTTGCCACACAATTGCGTGGCGGTGCTTTCTTAAGACTATAGACAACTCAGAAATTTCTGAGTTGCTAAGATCGGATGAAACGATGACGGGTAGCTTAGACTCTTTTTCTAAAAATAAATATTGGAGGTGAGGGGGGAGTTGTTTTAACTCTAATACGGGTTGCTCTTCATAAGATGTTTTGATTTTTAGTTTTTCTAAACATAGTGGTTCGGGTGGTGTGGGGTGAGAGACTTCTTCTTCAAGATAAAAGAGCTCGACGAGCTCAGGATTACTACTTGCCGATGAGACTAACTCGGGGGTGAATAGAACTCACAACACTCTTCCAGGTAAAAACACGAATCGTCGTTTTCTAATGTGTTCCGCATCGAGGAATTTATGTCGAAAGTAACTTCATCGTCTCCAACCCGTAGGAGGAGCTTTCCGTTACTTACGTCTATAATAGCGCGGGAGGTGGCAAGGAAGGAGCGGCCGAGTATGAGGGGTACTTCGGCATTCTCTTCGATGTCAAGAATGACAAAGTCCACGGGGAAGATGAACTTGTCAACCTTGACGAGCACGTCCTCCACTATTCCTACCGGATATTTTAAAGAACGATCCGCTAATTGAATACTCATTCGAGTGGGGCTTGGATTTCCTAGACCTAGCTTTTTGAATAATGAAAACGACATGAGATTGATGCTTGCTCCAAGATCCGCTAAGGCGTGTTTTACTAACGAATTGCCAAATAAACACGGGATGGAGAACCGTCCCGGGTCATTTGCTTTTTGAGGCAATTTGTTGAGTACAACCGCGGAGCATTCTGCGTTTAAATAAATATGCAAAATATCTTCTAATTTTTTCTTATTTGAGAGCAACTCCTTAAGATATTTCACATATTTAGGTATTTGAGAGATAGCCTCGCAGAAGGGTACATTAATATGAATTTGTTTTAAAACATCTAAAAACTTTTTATAAATTTTTTTGGCGCACTCACTTTTAAATTTAGACGGATGCGGAATATTAGAAGATGAAGTGTGCGGAGCTAACATAGCGGGAAAATTTGAAGATAAATTAAGAGTAGGAGGAGGAGGGGAAGAAGTTACCTTGGGTTCGTCCTATTTTGAAACCACCTCCTTCCCGCTTCGGAGTGTAATCGCGTTCGCGCTCTCCTTTGGATTTTGTTCCATATTCCCTGGTAGTGCTCCTTGCTGACGCTCGGAGATCATCTTCGCTAGCTGGCCCACTTGGTTCTCTAAATTTTTGATCGACCCGGTGAGGATCCGGATGTTCGATTCATTTGTAGCAACATATTTTGCAAAGACCTCTTCAAGCGAAGAGGGCTTGTGCTGTTGTGGTGGAAAATGGGAGGATTAAAATTGTGAGAAATCAAATTTAGAGGCGGAGTTAAGTTAAGAAGTTGATTGGGGGGGGGGGGGGGTTGATTTAGATTCATAGGACGCTGAGCATTTCCTTGGTTGCTCCATGAGAAATTCGGATGATTCCTATAACCCGCATTGTATGTGTAGTTATACGGAGCGGAGTTTGGGTTATAGAAGGCCGAGGTGAATTTCCCATGTAGTCAACCTGTTCTTCAATTAAAACGTTGTTAGCCCAAGGAGGAGTGGCGGAGGAAGCAGACATCTCCGCCACTTGCTTTGTTAAGCGCTCAACTTGTAAAGCCAAATTTGCGTTTGCGTCTATTTCAAAAATTCCGCCTGGCTTATTAGGCCGCGCTCGGGGCATGTTCCATTGGTATGCATTTGTGGCCATCTCTTCGAAAAGCTCTTGAGCGGCATCCGGGGTTTTGTTATTTAACATCCCCCCGGCGGCCGCATCAATCATTTGCCTCGTTTGGAGATTTAAGCCATTATAAAATATTTGCACTTGTTGCCAAGTGGCAAGTGCGTGGTGAGGGCATCGACGCAAAAGCTCCTTGAAGCGCTCCCATGTGTCATAGAGAGTCTACGAGTCGATTTGCATGAACGACGCAATATTCGTGCGCAATTTAGCGGTCTTTGAAGGCGGGAAATATTTATTGAGAAATTTTTCCGCCATTTCGGCCCATGTAGTGATGGACCCCCTAGGTAGGGAGCCCAACCACTGCTTGGCCTTAGACCGCAAAGAAAAAGGAAAAAGACGCAATCGAATGGCGTCATCGGTGATGCCATTGATTTTAAAAGTATCGCAAATTTCAAGAAAGTAAGAAATATGCGAATTTGGATCTTTGTCCGGTTGACCATCGAAGGTCACCGATTGTTGCACCATTTGTATGATGCTGGACTTGATCTCAAAATTATTGTTCGCCACCGTGGGGCGAACAATACTCGATTGTGTGCCTTCCAAATTCGGCTGCGCATAATAGGACATGGTCTGTTGCGCGACCTCATTAGGATTTGGCGCGTTAGGATTAGGAGGATTAAGATCAAGATCCATATTCGTTGTGTTAGTGTCCCCGATCGACTCTTCGAATTCTAATTGATTATCCTTATCACGAGAACGGTGGCACCTAAAAAGGGTTCGCTCTATCTCTGGATCAAAAGGAATATTCGATGCGCTACCTCGGGTCATACACTAAAAAGAAAAGAAGGGGAGAGAGAAACATAAACTAAAATAGAAAAGAGATTAAACTAAAGAAAAAAAAGAAAGGAAGAGGAAAAACTAGATTTTTTTTTTGAAATTTAGAAAAAAACAAAACAAAATAAAATAAAAAGAAGCATGATAAATTAATAGCTATCCTCTTTTCAAAATATTTACGCAAAGTCCCCGACAACGGCGCCAAAATCTTGATATAGAAATTTCGTGTTTTGAGATTAAGCGAAGGTTAAAGATTTTCTCCAAACTATATCTGATAAAGGCAAGTGTACCTTATCATCTATAGTATAGGATATTTAGAAATACCAAGGTCGTATTCCATGGGGTGCGTTGATTACTTCTACTTCGAGGAAAATCACTATTATCTTATCTAACGATTTTTTGAAGGTTGTTTTACTTAACTAAAAAAAGACAATTTGCAAGTGAAATGAAAAGATTAAACGATGGTAAAAGAGATTAGTGCTCATGGTGGAGGGGGAAGAGAAAGAAAAATAAAATTGCATAATAGAAAAATCTACAAGCGGAAGAGGCAAATAAAGAGAACAGCTAAATTTTATTTATACCAAAAACGATTACAAATTGAAGAAGAATTACAACACTAGCAAGAAGAGATTATAAGAACACTAAACTATTGCATCGAAAGAAAAGAAATTAGTACATTGCATGATAAGAAAAAGAGAACATGAAAGCTTAAAAAAAGAACATGGACAAGCTTTGAAAAAAACTTCACTAAAAGCTCTAGCAGCACCTCCCCCACTCCAAAAAAATCTGAACTCCGGACTCAAGGGAGAGCCACTGAATTTATAGCAAAAATTTTCAAGTTACACGTTGGATCCGGCTGTGGCGTGGGGCTTGCGTGACGGCGTGGCGGAAAAGGTCACGGCACGCGTGACATTTCGGGGCACGGGCGTGACTTTGGACGGCCTCATTAAATGCAGCATGGGCTGGCTGGCAGAGCGCGTTCGTCAAACTCAGCTGCAGAGCACGTTCGTCGAACTAAGCGGTAGAGAGCATTCATCGAACTCAGGGGAAGAGCGCGTCCGTCGAACTCAGCGGCAGAGAGCGTTCGTCGAACTCAGAGGCAGAGCGCGTTCGTCGAACTTAGGGGCAGAGCGCGTTCGTCGAACTCAGCTCGGGTTTCATCGAATGCAGGGGCAGAGAGCTTTCGTCGAACTCAGCTCCAGTTTCGTCGAACGCAGGGGCAGAGAGATTTCGTCGAACTCAGCTCCAGTTTCGTCGAACGCAGGGGCAGAGAGCTTTCATCGAACTCAGCTCCAGTTTTGTCGAACGCAGGGGCAGAGAGCTTTCGTCGAACTCAGCTCCAGTTTCGTCGAACGCAGGGGCAGAGAGCTTTCGTCGAACTCAGCTCCAGTTTTGTCGAACCCTGGCAGAGAGCTTAACTTGTAATTTTCTCCAATTGTTTCCCAAAATTCTGCAAAAATTTAAATTAAGCTAAGTTAGAAACAAAATTACAAAATAACTACTTATGACCTAAAATTGACATGAAAAAGAAAAAGACCTATTAAATATTTACAAAATTTTCTATTAAAAAGTTATATAAAAACTACTTATCATAAGACATCTCAGGCTGATACTTATAGCCTTGTGGATGATATTTCCTTGGAGGAATGATCAACTCAGTGAAAGGATTTTTAGTATATTGAGAATAAGAATTCTGTTGAAATTCAGTATATTTTCTGTTCGATGAATTTTGGTGAGTTCGTCGATCGCTGTTCGATGAATTGAAGTAGTTTCGTTGAGCGCCGTTTGAATAATAGCTATACTGAAAGTCTGTATTCAGAGTTCGTCGATCGTCGTTCGACGAATTGAAGTAATTTCGTCGAGCGTCGTTCGATGGATAATTATACTGAAATTCTGTGTTCAGCTTTCATCGATCTACGTTCGATGGATTCATGTGATTTCGTCGATCGCCGTTCGACGAATTATGTTGAATTCCTTTATTCTTAACAGCCTTGCTTGAGATATTTTTATCTACTTCTACTGCCTCTTTGCTCTTGGCAGAAATGAATTTTACTGGTGTAGATAAAATGTTCTTCTTAAGGAGTTGTGGCTCACTTGATGATGCACCCAAGCCCAGTTTGTCATTTAGTCTGACATTCACAGTGCTTGTGATGTCCATCAATTTGATACTTCTCCCATTTAGGGATTCTTCAAATTTCTTAGCCTCGGATAGTTTGTTCTCAATGAGAACAATGTGTTCTCTGGAGGCAGCCAATTCTTTCTTAAGATTTATATTATCTTCAGCCAGTTGATTCATTTCAACCAACTTAATTCGGAGAGAGATTATCACCTTCTCAGATTTAATTAAATCTAAACAAAGAGTTTTGAATTCATCTTTGAATTCATTTGAATTAAAATCAAAGGTAGAGATTACCTGATCACAGTCATTGTCAGATTCTGATTCATCTGAATTACTTCCTGAGGCATTGATAGCCATCATGCAGAAATTTCTTTCATCTTCATCATCACTAGAGCTGAATGATGATGCATGTTCTGACTCACTACTTGAGTCATAGACAACCATCAAGCATTGATCCTTCTCATTTGAGTTATCTTCGTCTTCAGAAGAGCTGGATGAAGATTCTGACTCAGTGTCACTCCATGATTCCGCTACAAAGCCTCGTCCCTTGTGTTTGTGCTTGTGGGAGGATGGCTTGTTGGAGTGCCTCTTTTCTTCTTTCTCTTTTCTTTTGTCCTTCTTTTGATTCTCTGAACACTCAAGTAGAATGTGTCCAGGTTTACTGCAACCAAAACAGACAATTTCTTTAGAATTTGATTTGTCATACCTTGGTTTTTCTCTGGATATTGAATCCTTCTTTCTGAAATCCTTTTTAGCCATCTTGTAAAATATTTTGGCTAGTAGGCTCATAAACTCCATTTCTCCTGGAGCTTTATCTTCCTCTTCTGTAGCTTGGAAAGCAATGCTTCTTTCCTTCTTGGATGCTGGAGATGAGGTAGATTGTTCAGCTTCTCTAATCTTGATAAGCTGCTCATAGGACTTTAGCTTGCCTAACAAGGTCTTAGTAGAGATCTCATTAAGGCTTCTGGCTTCCTTGATTGGCCAGATCCTAGAGTCTCATGTGCTGGGGAAGCACATTAAGATCTTATCATTGACTTCAGTGATTGAGATCACTTTGTCCAGAGACTTCAGTTCATTAATTATGAGACTGAGTCTATTGTACATATCAGCAAC
Organism: Dactylorhiza incarnata; assembly: GCA_033032865.1. NCBI lineage: Eukaryota > Viridiplantae > Streptophyta > Magnoliopsida > Asparagales > Orchidaceae > Dactylorhiza > Dactylorhiza incarnata. The sequence continues at coordinate 6,425,892 of JAWHQI010000134.1, forward strand.
AGTTTCAGTTTCTTCCTTTTTGAAATTCTCATATTGAGAGATGAGGTGAGATCTTCTGTCTTTTCTTTCATCTGCAGATCCTTCAACCATGCTGTTGAGGGAAATCCAAATATCCCTGGCTGAGGTGCATTCCACAACCTTTTGAAAAATGTCATCAGACATTGTCTGTGCCAAGATATTCATTGCTTTGGCATATGCACTTCTTTTCTTCTTGTGAGCATCTGTCAACTCAGGAGGTGGAATATCATTGTTGTTTGTTGTTGCATCAACACTTGTTTTTGCTGTAGTAGTAGGGGTCCTGTCGAAATAACATTGAAAATATCTTCATCAATAGAAATCATAAATAATTTGATCCTTGCCTTCCATAATGCAAACTTATTTAGATTGCTCATAGGGGGTCTTGTGCTTGAGTATTCTTTGTTCTGTGCCATGAGTTTTTAGCAAAAGAAAACTCTAGAGGAAATTAAGATCTAATTGATCTTTTGATTCAGGTGTTAGCCTGTACAAAATTAACCAACCTCTGATACCAATTGAAAGTCCTCTGATACTAATTGAAAGTGAGGTTAGATCTTAGATTTACTCTAGAGGGGGGGGGGGGGGGGGTGAATAGAGTATTAAAAGTTTTTAACTTATTTTATAGCAGAATTAAAATACTGATATATATGTGTATAATAGAGTGAGCGTAAAAACAAAATACAAATCACATCACAGCACAGTACAGAAAAATAAACACAAACACAGAAGATACAAGGATCTATAGTAGTTCCCCAATCAAACTGGGTACATCTACTCTTCTACCACCCTTGGTAGGAATCCACTAGGTTTTCGATCAGGTGCCCTATCACCAATGGGTTTTTGATCAGGTGCCCAAACACCAACCACTGAGCTTTTGATCAGGTGCTCAAACCAACCACATGTTTTTGATCAGGTGCCCTGCCACGAAAGGTTTAACTTTTGAAGAGAGTTAGAACCCTGTACAAGATGGGATAAAGAGGGTTTATGAAGTTCTTCTCTGTCAACAAGCTGAGAGAAGACTAGTGGATTTGATATTGTGAAGCTCCCCCTGTCTGATAGAATTTCTTGACAGATAATGGATGGAGCTTCCTCTTGAATATAAATGATCTTTCTTGATAGCTGATGAATCTGAGAGACAAAATTTTCTCAGATTGTTGTTGCTCTTTGAAGATTAGAAACTTGCAGCTGAAAACTGAGAGAATGATTTTGTGTTGTTGTTCTCAGATAATAAGAATGCTGTTATAGAAGATGAACTCTGAAAAGCTTTTTATTTATGTATTTCTCTCTCGACTGTTTCTTCTCTATTCTTTCTATCTTGCTGTAATGCTGTAAATCTTTTTCATCATCTTTCCTTAGAGAATATCTAACTGATTTGAAATTCAAATCTTGTAATTAAGGAATAAAATATTCTGAAAAGATATTCTTGGAACTGCAATCTGATTCAGCAATATCCTTTAATTTCTTTTTCCTTTTCCATGAAAGTGTCCTTTTCCAATATATGTCAACGACTACTTTCTCGAGAGAAGAGAATGGAATAGAAAGGAAATAATAAAAGGAAAGATCAAATATTGACTTATCTGATAATGAATAAGTCCAAATAAATGAATAGATCCGTTGCTGATTAGTCGATCTGAGTTCAGAGAATAATATAATTGATCCTTCTGAAATTTTGAGCTGAGGAGAAAATTCATCGATCTGAGAGCTGAGTTCGTCGAACTGAATGTTGAGTTCATCGAACTGAATCTGGAGTTCATCGAACTGAATCTGGAGTTCGTCGAGCTGAGAGAAAATCTGCTGAATCTGGCTGGAAGAACTGAGTTAGTCGATCTGAGAAGCACTTTCGTCGAACTGAACATCTTGTTACTTATTCGTCGACCACAGAGCTGAGTTCATCGATCTCAAACTGGAGTTTGTCGAACTGAAGATAAACTACTGGACTGGCTGGAGAACTGAGTTTGTCGAGCTGAGAATGGATTTCGTCGAACGCAGAATGAAGTTCGTCGAACGCAGAGACTTGGCAAGTTCGTTGAACTAGAGCACAACGTTCTTCGAACCCGTGATGGAGTTCGTCGAACGCAGAAACTTAGAGATTTTCCAAAGTTCTAGCTAACTCAGACAGCCTAAACACTTGACCCTTAGACTATACATTGGGGTCAACATAGTCCTAGTCAACAGATAGTGATCCTAGCCCAAATCAGTAATAGGGTTGTTCCAACATTCTGCATCTTTGAAAACATTCATTTTAGGCAACCTTAACGTTGGGTTTTGTGCCTAACGCATGGCGTTGAGTCAAATCATTTCCAAAATGCTCCTGCAATCACGGCAGCTTCCCTCCATGCCATTTTTATCTTAGTGGGAATGAAAGTCAACGCCGGCGTTAAGAGTTAACGCCGGGCTTTAGCTCTCTTCCATTCTTTTCATCTTGTGAGCAAATCCAGACCAACAACAACAACCTAGTGTCATCTTTGTTCAAACCTGCATGCTAAAAACACAATGGCAAACAAGATCAAATACAAGTAGGATTTGTTATTCTCAAATCAAAGGGATGCGAAAAACTGTGTTCCAACACTCTCCCAATTTTGATAACAACAAATCTAATAGAGATAAATCATATTCATATATAAAACATGTGCTTTTAGAAGGATATATGACACAAATATAGAGAAATTAATAAGAATTGTAATTATAGATTGTTTAAAATGTGCTCCCCCTTAGTGTATGCTCCCATAGACTGGATTCATGCTCCCCATTAATCTAGTGAATCATACTCCTTTAATCATTGTGATTTATCATTTTATTCTCCCCCTTTTGTTATTAGCAAAAGTGGGTGGAGTTGAAACAACACTAGAAGAGAGAAGACAAAAGTTAGGGCATAGCTAAGAGAGGATTAAGAGTTTTGTTTAGACATAAAGTAAATCATGATCGAGCTGAGGGAGAGAGTAGCACAGCGGAAAAAGATATGATAAGCGTGAAAGAACAACATTCAATTTTTTTGTTTTACCAAAGGAATTCTACCACTTGCTTTTCAAAGTAAAATTTTTTAAAGAAATTTGTTGGAAGAAATGCAATATAGTTTGACAAGCACAAGCGAAGAAAAACCTTAGAAGTAATCATGAGAAAGCATTGTAAAAATACACATGATCAAATTAGGAATGCGGAAAAATAAAATAAAATAACTAAGAATAACATTTTGTAATTGTTTGACCATTCAAACAATATGTCTAGATTGTTCATATTTGAGCATTTAACTTTGAAAATTTGCATAACTAATAGGCAAGCATGATTTAACATATTCAAAAAGATAATAGCTACAATGTAATCATTTCATATTTAAAGTAAAGAAAACATTGTAGAAATCATGCATTGCAATCTAGTGCTTTTACTTAAATTTTTAGAGAATTATGCAATTTTGTATTAGGATCCAATTCTCATAAGTAGAAGCTTTATGAAAAACAATGATGTATGTGTATAAGGTGTTTCGATAAAAGTATATAAGTGAAATAATCAAATCACATGACATATGTAATGAAATAGTAACAACAATATTAAGATTATAATCTTATAATTACTTTCACACATCAATTTTAGAATAAAATTTCAAAGCACATAAAAGGAGTACAACTACCAAGGTTTTTCGCCCACACAATGCTCATTAAAACTTATCAGGGTGCGAAGTATTGCTTAGGGGATCACATAATTTTTTTTATAATATTTTATTTTTAGTGATCGGTATACAAATAAAAGTGATAAAAAGAATGTGTTTGCACAATACACTTTACAATTCTTGCCAAGGTGCTCAACCTCACAATGCTCATTAAGACTTATCAAGAGGGTGAGTAGTGCTTGGTGGAGTTATCTTTGGCAATTGATTTCATTTTTTTAAAAATCTTGGGCCAAAGGTCTCCGAATTCACTTGTTGTTGCAAACCCTTACAAATTTGAAATAACACTTCTATGTGTGCAAGAAATTAATTGTTTGAAAGATGGTGTAGGTAAGTTAGAAATACAACTTAATATGTTAAAACTATTAAACTACACAATCATGCAAGACTAAGATTATGAGCACATGTAGATTACCAAATTAGTGAGTGAGTGAATCATCGATAAGTATAAAACATTACTCATAATTAGAGGCATGCTAGGCAATCATACATAATTTTCTATAGACTATTTCATTGCACATAATCAGATTAAGGTCAAGGCATGACAAGATAAAACAATGTTTAGCAAAATTGAAATTAAAATTAGATATTGAAGATAATCTTTAAGTGTATGCCTAATCAATTTTAACCATTAGTAACAAAATAACTAAGATGTTTGCTCTTGTGAAGTCTTATAGTCAAACCATAGTTTTGTAAATGTTTAAAGCAAAAAAAATAACAAAAACATATTTTTGATCATTTTGAATTATTTGAATTTTTATTTGTATTTTGGAATAAAACAACCAAATTAATAACAACATAATTTCAAAACTGAGAAAAGAAACAGAGAAAAATCATTATAAAAATGCCAGAAATAGTGTAGAGAAAACAGAATTTCAATTTGGCAAAAAAGAGCTAACGCATGACGTTAATTTCATAACGCCCAAACAGAACACTGTATTTTCAGATTTTTTTGAAAATTTTTCTTTGAAATAGGTAGTATGTATATAGACCTTCTTAGTGTAAAAATTTCAAAAAATTTGGAGATGATTAGAAGGCTATTTATTCATGTTTTATTTGTTAAAAGAAATGAATTTTATATTTTTATTTGGTTTTCAAATATTTGTGTTTTACAATATTATTTAAGCTAAAAAATGATAAATTATGCAAAACACAAAAGAAGTATGTTCAATCAACCCAAGAATGCATGAATAATATAATCATAAAGAGCGCATGCAAAACAAATGATATATGTATGTCCTAGATTATAATACCCTAACTATATGCCTATACACTAGCTCCGTACTAAGTGACGGATGGGCGTGAGGAGTTGTACACATGTCGTAGGTCGGGGTGTTAATCCCATATGCACACACTAGAGAATGCTCAACCTAGCACTCTTTCCGCCCAGTTCCTCGCAAGGCCCCACTGGAACCCTCCCCGGTTAAGGAAAAGATGTGACTTTAAGGTTAGGTCTTCTAATGCATACAATCCTACGCCCTCTCTATTGTCAGACACATAATGTGGGTGAATGGTCATGGACATCCTAAGCATTTTGTCCTATGGAATCAATTTATAAACTATGGCTTTTATGCGAGATAAATTTCTAATTATAGTTGGTTTTAAAGTCACATAGTTATTTTGAATTTTAACTTCCAATTTTCTATTTTAAAATAATTCATTATGGTAATATGAGATAACTGGCATGAATAATATTTATTAAATGATAATGTTAGAATGATGAGTTTGCGAGCAATGTTACGCCATAAGATTAATAGAGTTAATGTTACATGTATTCAAGAATAGTATTTCAATTTTATACCTAGAATAAAGTGATGATTCTATTTGATTTTCTCTTGTTAGTATAAAGATGATTCTAGGGTTTACATATGGGTGATATACATGCATACACGAAACATATTTCAGTCACATTATCATGATCACAAACCATATGTTGGAAGCAAAAGATCTTTTGTAGTTATGTTTCATATTTGAATTAAAAGATCTTTTGATTTTGCATGATTATTATAAGCGATCATTAGTTTAAACACAGAAATTTAGGTACTCATAATTTTTATTCATAATGACGTAAGTATTTAAAATAAAATAATTCATATTCATCAATTTCAACATATTAAAGAGAAAGATTGTAAGGTGAATGATGAATGTATTGAGAAAATATTTTTTGGTTATTTTGAAAAGGTTTTTGTAAATTCTCTTTGAATTTTGAATATTAAACAAAACATATATATATATATATAACTTTCTTGACTTTCAAATTTCAGTGTTCTACTTTTATTTAACATTACATCCCATGGTATAACTAGCATATACATTGATTTCTACTTATAGTAAGTGATGATGCTAGATGAGAAGTTATGATAACAAGGTGCAATGTTATGTAAAGATTACAAGCATATAATTTGTTGGAAGGGGGCACAGGAGCCTGTGACATAAAATCCGCAAACACAAAAATTGCCGAAAAAGAAAAAAACTGAGATAACTTCTAAACGAAGTTGAATTTTGGCAATTTTAAGGGTCGAAATGAACTCAAACGAGAAAAGCTGGTTTTCCATTGCATAGAGCTTCTCGACCTCATTCCGAAAAGCTATTGTGGGCAAAATTCTGACAAGCGGATCAAAAGTTATAATCGTTTGAAGTTTGGGTTGAAATCTCACATATTTTATTTATTATTTTTAGGAAAAGTTACCAAAGGCCTATAATTTTTTTTGAAAGTGCAAGATAATGATAGTTTTCTTTTTTGGTCATTGCAATAGTACGCATGGGTCTATAATCAATTTGATATTTGCTAGACTTTTGTTGGACTTAGCAATTTATAGTGGATCTTGGACTTCCCGAGTCTACCCTATGAGTGGTTCGCACGAGTACTAGGAAATATGATGGGATGACATCCCAAATCTCCCTTTCTCAAGATATTTAAGTGTTATTGGTTTCTACCCAAAACTATTTAAAATTTGTGGACTCAAAATTTCCGAAAGAGAAAAAGTGAAGTTCATGATTTCATAAATCTAGATAAATATCTCATAGCAAATTTTGAATTTGATTTATATGGATAATATAAGATATTTATAGGCAATGAATTAGGGAAGATAAAAAGGATAGATAGGTTACTTGAGAAATGATATGACTTATATCAATTTCATTCAATTTGATTCATTTATGTATTTATGGCTTAAAGTGAGAAAAGTCATATCACAAGTTATATAGAGTGACCATAACATGTTGGTTCAAGAAAAACAACAAAAAAACAAACAAAGAAAAAGAAAGGTAAGCATATCATGAAGTAGAGTGATGAAATTCGTTTTTGATTTGTTTCTACTTCATGCAATTGGTGATACCTAATGAATAAGTGATTTAGGTATCCAAAGGGGACCAAGTGTGGTAGTTCCTTTGAGTACCCAAATATAACGTGTTGGTTTATGGGGAGGTAGTGATGAATGGGTCCTTTCATGTGAAGTTAATATTTCATTTTTAGCTTTTGGCCTCCATTCAAACCTTGGTTTAATGTTATTCTTATACATAAAATTTATATTATGATTATCATTATTTTGAAGATTATATTTGTAATGATTATTGAAAGTATTGTTCATATGAAAATTGTGTAATTCTAATTTCAAGTTGGGAGAAACATGATTTTGTAAATAATGGTGATTTGGTTTTTTATTTACAAAAACTGTGTTTCTTACTCCCATTAGGCTTATTTAAGATATTCATATTCAACTTGTTTGCTTGATATTGTGAATTTGTTTGTTGTGAATTTTTATTCATAATTTTCATAAGCAAGTTGATTTTTTATTTTAATTCATCATTCTTGATCTTAAGATTATGCCTAGCTTTATTATAAGCTATTGTGTTATTTTTAAGAGTGGAAACAATAGAGTCAATATGAGTTTGATAGTTATTTCTAAATTCCTCAAATATTTCATCTATCTCCTTGATTTCAATTTTATAATTTTGGCACATAGCGCAATCACTTTTCAAAGATGAATTTTCTAAAGATAATTTTTCATTATGTTCTTTTACAAAAATAAGTTCCTTTACAAGTTCCTTGAATTTTTCTTTAGTATCATTATAATCAAAATAAGGTTTTATATTTTCAATTGAAGAGATATAAGTATAAATAGATAAATCAAAATTTGATTCTACTTTAACTTTTTCTTTTAAACTTTTATTTTCTAAATGCAATTTATAATTTGCATTTTTCAATTTCATAATTTTGCGCTTTGTAATTTATAACAATTGTAATGTAGAGATAGAATTGCAAACAACAATGAAATTTGATTTCCTTACTTTGCTTTTGGATGAGGAAAAGTTTGAACATAAAGTTCGTTTGACAACTTCACGTTCCTCTTCCAATAATGTGTTGTCATCATCCCTTCTGCTTGATGTGCATTCCATGGATCCATCATGTGAGAAGCTTTCTTGAATACTTGTGCAGGCTTGCATATTCTCCGGTTCTTGTAATTGTTCCATACCTACAGAAGGAGAATCATAACCTCTTTCAAGAAAATTCCAAATTTCATATGCAGCGGGTAAATTATATATAAGTTTGAAAATATTTTGATCTAACGCACAAAATAGACTATTTATTGATTTTGCATTTACAACAATTTCGTTTCTTGTTAGTACGCTAGGTGGCTTTTCAATAGTAATATTCCAAACTTCTTCATCTAAAGCTTTAAGAAAATTTTACATTAATATTTTCCACCTTTTATAATTTTTGCCCATAAATAAAGGTGGTGATAATAATTTTTCATTTATATTAAAATTTTCCTCACTAATAGAAGCGAGATCATGATCAAGAGACGCCATTATTCCCGGTTGTTACACCATATTGGAATAACCTAGCTATGATACCACTTGTAGGATCTTGAGGCGCACTTAGAGGGGGGTGAATAAGGGTTTTAGAAAACTTTAATCTTTTATAGAAAACTTTAGATATTTTATTAGAAGTAAGTTAAGTCAAAAGTAATGAGATATAAATTAGAAGTGAAATCAATTTTATTAAACAAGAAAAGACATGATTATCATTTATAAAATTGATTACAAAAACTGATTCTATGACGCTAGAAATCCAAGGCGAAATATGAAATACTCTTTTTGTTTTCTATACCGACTCTTCTCACTAAGAATCGGTTGGCTTTAGCCGATATCTCCTCAGATACAGTCTCAAGCCGCTCTAGCCCTTCTATCCCCAGAAAGGCCTCGAGCACCCCCTAGATCTACACCCTAGACCTAGTTGCCAACACGAGGCGAATTCCTTCCTAAGTCCTACCCAGACCTATTCGCCAACACGAGGCGAATTCACGAACTGATTACAAAGGCAAATATAAAAACTCTCTATGAGGTAATCTGAAGGAGACGTCGAAGAATCACTGAAGATCGTTGTAGTTAAAGCGTGCGTTCTTCGCATTGAGTTATCGTGTTGATCCAAGCCTCCTTTGATTCCTCCTTTTGAAATTGAGTGGACGAGCCTTTGTGATATGGAAATACGACCCTCACAAATAATTCAGAGTGATGGAATAGGGCTCCTTAGCATTAGATGTTGAAGAAGATGAAATCCACCTATTTATAGGACTGGAAGCTAATGTCGGCGTTAAGGCTAACGCCTGGCATTGACCCAGTATAGAAATGTTTTGATGGCTCGGATCTTCAAAACAGGAAGGAGATTCTGCATCTTTGGAAACATTCATTTTAGGCAACCTTAACAATGGCGTTGAGCCTAACGCCTGACGTTGAGTCAAATCATTCCCAAAATGCTCCTGCAATCACGGCAGCTTCCCTCCATTCAATTTTCATCTTAGTGGGAATGAAAGTCAATGTCGACATTAAGAGTTAATGTCGGGCGTTAGCTCTCTTCCATTCTTTTCAGCTTGTGAACAAATCCAGACCAACAACAACAACCTAGTGTCATCTTTGTTCAAACCTGTATGCTAAAAACACAATGGCAAACAAGATCAAATACAAGTAGGATTTGTTATTCTCAAATCAAAGGGATGCGAAAAACCATGTTCCAACGGCAAGTACCTGACATCCTAGGGATCCTCCGCACGAGCTTGGCGAGCCACTGCTATACAATTGTGAAATCTGCCCGTTATCTGTGGTCATTATAGGTTTTACAACTCAAGCTTCAAGTCGTGGGGGAACAAGTTGGATTCGTCGATATTTCATTTAGTAGGATTTTAACCTCATGTTTTAACCATCAAAATGTTCTTTAAATAGGCATGAAAAAAGTGTCAGTAAGTGTATTGAAGATAGTTAAAACAATGGAATAAATGAAAGCAGGAGAAAGCTTTATTATGAAAAATATCGCTTCAAATCATCTCCACTCCAAGTATGAGGTATTTACTCCCCTTCATAGGTCCGGAGACGATTATCACCATTCTTGAGTACATCTTTTATAATAAATGGCCCTGCCCAATTATGGTTTAATTTTCCAACTGATAAAGCTAGATCTTGCCGTTCTTTAGAACTAAATCACCAACTACAAACTCCTTTATCCTGACATTTTTGTCGAAGTATTTAGCCATTCTTTGTTTTAATTCCTCATGTTTAATTATAGACGTATCTCTTAACTCTTCAATAATATCGAGACTGCATTTCAACTCTTCATCGTTTGCTTCTATCCAGCCATCTTCATTCTGCTTAGACATCAACACCCTCAGGCTCATCAACTCGAATTCAACTGGGATGAGAGCTTCCGACCCATGAGAAAGCTTAAAGAGGGTTTCACCGGTAGACAATGTTTGAGTTGTTTTTAGGGCCCAGAGTACTGATGGCAATTGTTCTGCCCAATCACCACGAATGTTCTCAAATTTTTTCTTTAGGAGATTTAAGATCAACTTGTTTGTTGCTTCTACTTGCTGATTACTCCTTGGATGATGCACTGAGGAAAATCATAACTCAGTTCCAATCTGATCACAAAACATTTATCAGGCCAGAATTATTAAATTGAGGACCATTGTCAGTAATTATAGCCATTGGAATTCCATGTCTGCATACGACTTCTCCCCATATAAAATTTTTTACCATCTGAGTAGTAGTTTTAGCTAATGAGGATGAAACGGCGCTACCCACTAGCCATCGAAAAGGGTCCAATGAGATCCATCCCCTAGACTGCAAACAACCATGGAGTTGTAATTGACCTGAGCTGCTGCGCTGGCTGATGCTGTAAAGGAGTAAATTTTTGACATTGCATGCATTTCTTTGCAAAATTTTCAGCATCTTGCCTCATTTGGAGCCAGAAATATCCTTGCCACAGGATTCCTTTCTCCAAAATTCTAGCACCTGAATGACTGCCAAATTCGATAGAATGAACTTGTTGGGTATTATGCCTTCAATGTTTCTAGATTTGAAGAAGGAACACAAGTACAAATAAGATAAGTTGTTTTTGATGTTATATGTTTAAATTCATGTTATGATAGATGCATCAAAGCTACATCACTGGTATCAAGATGATAAAAGTAATGAAAATTCACTAAGTAAAATATTGTCTCAAGACTTAGCAGATGAATCGTTGAGAAAGGTATCATATCGTCGAGTCAGTCTCGACGATATCATCTTGAAGAAAACTTAATGTTGATAAAGCTAAGTTCAGATGTCTCGACAATATCGTCTTGAATAAGATGTATAGTCTTGAAGATAAAAGACATAACGTCTAAGGTGACTCATTAAGTCATGAAGAAAGGATCATGTAGACAACATCGGTTTGAAGACTATATATCATCTAGAAGATCAAGACGATATCGTGTTGAATAAAGATTATCAACTTGAAGAATAAGTCTAAGTCATATGAAAAAAACATCTCGATGATATCATCTAGAATAAGCTATATCGTTGAGATATCAAGTAAAGTCTTGAAGAATGAAGTATGTCGACGATATCATCGTGAAGAATATTTATCATTTACTTTGATCAAGACGATATCGTCTTGAAGGAATCTTATCATCTTGAAAGTTGTAGAGCTACATTTAATTCATAGACTTTCTTGGAAATTGGTATTCAGGGAGTGTGCACGCCGCCTATCTTGCGCACCAATCAAGGAGTAATAAATGATATATTCTCTACAGAATATAGTCGTTACACAGTATTTAATGAAGAATATTATTTCTTATATATTCTGCAAGTTCCAAGAACGGCAAGTCATTTATGATAAAATATTATGCCAATTCTGTCAAACGTTTCAAACGGGCAAATTGATAATGGAATAATCAATAAGGGCTTTTATGCAAAATTACATAGCAGTATAAAAGAGACACTTTTTTAATTACAGAACCACGGCTGCTTAGTATTCTTTCTCAAGTTTATTCTCAGACATACTTACAGAAGAGAGAGAAAAGAATTAACAAGAAGAAGACTTCATTGCTGTGCAGTGAAGATTAAAGAAAGGTTCAGTGATTCACAAGATCTTTGGGTTTACTGTTGCAAGAAGAAGACCTGTTATTTCAAAGCTTTTATCTTGAAGTCATTTCTTCTACAACGCAAACTTTTCTGTATCATTTTGTAGGGATCTTTGTGAACCTGATCTTGTAAGATCTTGTAATAGATCTGAGATTGGTAGGGTTTTGTGTGAGCCTGAGATTGGTAGGGTTCTTTGTGAGCCTGAGTTTGGTAGGATCTTGGGGAAGATCTGAGATATTGTAAGACTTGCAAAGTCTGAGATTGGTAGGGTTCTGTGTGAACCTGAGTTGTAAGATCTGATTATTGAGAAGAGATCTGAGTTGGAGAAGTTGCCTAGTCTAAGCTCATTGCTAGATAGGTGGGAGAGATAGTGGAGTACCTCTAGACACATTGTCTTGTAGGGAACCACTATAAATCTTGTGTGTTTTCTGAATTGCTCTTGTACTGTGTGTTGGAACCTTAGTTTTGATTTGAGTTAGGATCCACCTTTAATGTCTAAGTTTCTTTCATAATATATCTTACAACTTAGATTAAATCCCATTAAGATAATAGGCTGAAAAGAGATATATTTAATAGGCTGAAATAATAAGAGAAGAATAAAATTAACATATGTTTTCTGCGTTCGACGAACGACCATCTGCGTTCGACGAACGGCGTTCTGCGCTCGACGAATGGTATTCATTCTGCGCTCGACGAAATCAAGCCATCTCAGCGGTCGACGAAGATCTCCTATCTCAGCGCTCGATGATCCCGCCTCAGCTCAGCGGTCGACGCTTTTACTCAAGCTCAGCGGTTGATGCATTTATCCCAGCTCAGCGGTCGACACTTTTACTCAAGCTCAGCGGTCGACGCATTTATCCAGGCTCAGCGGTCAACGAATACTTCCGTTCGATGAACTCAAGTCTGCGTTCGACGAACAGATCAATACTTCAGCGGTCGATGAAATCATCCAGGCTCCGAGGTCGACGAATCCTTCTGTTCGACAAACTCATGTCTGCGTTCGACGAATATTCAGCAGATGTTCAGAACAGTGAATCAAATGTTCAGGTCGACAAATCAAATGATGAGCTCGACGAACTTGAAGCTCAGCTCGATGAAATATCTATAGTATTATTTTTTATCTTTCAGCTCGACTAAAATTATTATATATGCAATATCTTTATAATTTCTATTTATATATATTGTTATATATATTGCTGATTTAACATTACAGCTGTTGAAGCATTAATTGCTATAGCCGTTGGCAGAAACAATAAATGTTGTAGCCGTTGCAGCAAGCTAAAGACAGCAAGTTATGTTCTCGAGGATCTGGGAAATTAAAGTGATAATATTTCTTTCCTCTCTTGTCGGCAAGAATTCAAAACAGCCGAAAGCTCTCTAGAATAAATAAACAGAGAAGATCAGAGAAAAATAGCAGGCTCACGACAGAACATACAGACATAACATATTACATTTTCTGTACAGAGAAAAGAGAAGAAGAAGAAGAAGAGAAAAAGAAGAACATCAGCAAAAACAGAGAACAACATTATTACTCTATCTTGTTTTGTTTTTGCTAACTCTTCTCTTGCAGATCATCTACAACCTGAGACACCAATCTATATCAATTGCTCAGGGATCTAAACTGCAAGAAGAAAAGAGGAGTATTGCAATCTAGAGAAGGAGCTTCATCCACAAGATGTCATCAAACTAAATCAGACAGGGGGAGCTCTCTTCAACATCATCATCATCAAGATCCAACTCAACTACCAATCAGGATCTTCAAGTGTCTTCTCAGCAAAGAGAAGAACAATATATCTTTACTGTTTTCTTTATTTCTCCCATCTTGTAAAGGGTTATAACTCCCTTCAAAAGTTAACTCCCGATGACAGGCCACCTTAGCAAAAACTTGCATCTTGGTTAGAGCACCTGATCAAAAGCTCCCTTGGTTTTTAAGCACCTTATCAAAAGCTTATTGGTGATTTGGGCACCTGATCAAACCTCCATCGGTGTGTGGACACCTTATCAAAAACCCCTTGGTGTGAGGGCACCTTATCAACAACCTCCAGTGGATTCCTACCAGTGGGTAGAAGAGTAGATGTACCCAGGTTGATTTGGGAACTACTATATATCTTGTGTCATCTGGATGCTTGCTTGTTTGCTTTATGTTTTTATTTCTTATTTCTTGCTATGATTAATTATGCACTCTTACTGTTTGTGTTTATTACTCATACAGCACTCAGCAAACAACTATATATATCATTACTTTTGAAGTAAAACTTAAACAAGATCTTTTAAAATATATAAGAACTAAACTCCTTTCACTGTGATAGATAAATTTTAAAGTAGCAAATAATCTTGAAAACACCTAATCACCCCCCTCTACGTGTAGATTATAGATAACCCATATCTTTAAATTGGTATCAGAGGAAGGTTGAGTTCAAAGGCTTAACAGCTTAGAACAAGATCTACAAGTTTAGTGGTTTGTGATAAATCAATGGTCGGTGAGCATCATAAGGAAATGAGCTCAATGAAGCTGCCCATTTGCACCAAAGAGAACTTCACTATCTATAAACAGAGAATCAAATTGTACATGGAAGCTTCAGACCCTAGAGTCTATTTGGTAGTGGAAGAGGGACCCTATGTTCCCATGAATATCCCTGTGGATCCAACAACAACTCCTCCACCTAAAGCCTTATCCCAGTTCACCAAGGATGAAGTTGCCATGTCACCATGGACAAAAGGGCTAAGAACATCATTGTAAATGCAATTGATGATTCAACATTTCATAATCTGATTCATTATAAAACAACAAAGGAAATATGGGATTCTTTGATTGTTTACATGGAAGGAACTAAAAAGGCCAGGGATGACAGAAAATCCCTTCTGAATCAGGAATATGAATTCTTTAGGAAGACAAGAAGGATGACATAGCTGCCTGCCATGAAAAGTTTTTCAGGATTGTCAATGGGCTCAGAACCTATGAAAGAGAGTTCATTAACTATGAGCTAAATGACAAATTCCTGGGATCTCTGAACAAAGAATGAGACATTAAGCAGTGTACAATAAGGGAAGTTGGCAATCTGGGAGCAATGGAGCCTAGACAGCTATATGGAAATCTCCTATCATATGAGTTGCAGCTAAGTACTAGAAAGGCTGAAGAGGAAAACTCCAAGGCTTACAAGAGAGAAAAGGCAGTGGCCTTTACAGCTGAAGCTTCCAGAAAGCACAAGACAATGGAGTCTGCTTATGTCTCAGAGGAAGAGACCTCAAGCAACTCTAGCTCAGAACTCTCTGGTGAAGATCTTTCACTGTTCACCAAGCAGTTTAAGAAACAGCTGAGAAACAGAAGATATGAAGCTTCACCCTCTAGCTCCAGGAGAGAAGACAAGTCTGGGAGGAAACACAGATCAGACAGGTATGACTCCAAATCTAGCAAACATATTTCTTCTAACATTATTTGTTACAGCTGCAAAAATCCTGGACATGTCATTGTTGAATGTCCATTCAAGAAATAAGATAAGAGTGAAGAAAGAAAGCACTCAAAGAGCAGGAAGTCAGAGAAAAGCTTTATGGCAAAGAAAGTGAAAACACTCAGTGACAGTGACACTGAATGCTCTTCATCAGAATCAGATAGCCATATAGCAGCCATGGTCTTCTAAGATGAAGAATGTTATGATTAAATTCATCACAAACAGGTAATTCCTAAAGCTTCTCCTACCATATCTGACACAGATTCAGATGCCAACTCCTCTTCAACAGTAAGAGAAGTTGACACTGATTATATTGAGAAATTTGGTGCCTTAGTTGATGCTCTTAAGAAAGCAAAAGCTCTCTATAAAGCACAAGCGGC
Source organism: Dactylorhiza incarnata (assembly GCA_033032865.1). Lineage (NCBI taxonomy): Eukaryota > Viridiplantae > Streptophyta > Magnoliopsida > Asparagales > Orchidaceae > Dactylorhiza > Dactylorhiza incarnata. The sequence continues at coordinate 6,441,797 of JAWHQI010000134.1, forward strand.
ATAGAACATCTCCTTGAATGGCAAGAGAGATGAACTGCTTGAGAAAGCAACTGATCTAGTTCAAGATAAGACCAAATTATCAATCTCTCCACTGAGCACTAGCACTTTGACTGAAGTTATTAAGCATAAGAACATTATAATCAAAGAGCTAGAGGATAATCTCTTAGAGGAAAGGAGAATTGTGGATAGTTTTTCCAAGCCACAAACTGTTCTTTCTTTGATAGATAGCTTTTCACAAACAAATAAGAAAGGTTTGGGCTACTCTCAAAGTGAAAACAGTGAGAAATCTGCTCAAGTAAAGACAGTCTTTAGAAAGATGACCATACCCACAAATTCATATGATTACAGTAGCATCTATGGATGCAAAGAGAGCAAGGTGACAGAAAGTGGCCTTAAGCTTCCTTCCACTTGGCTCAGCAAAAGAAAAACTTTCCTTGGGAAGAGTGCAATATCTGCACCCCAAAAGAATCCTCCTAAGAAGGCTTTCAGAAACACTCATGCTGGGGAAAGTTCCTCAATTTCCAAAAAGGGAGGGTTAGCTGCCAAGCAACAGATTAACCCAATCAGACCAAGCTCCTCAAGAAAATCTAGATACAATAGATTTGAATGTTGGTGTTGTGGTAAAGTAGGACATTTTGCCTTAGACTGTTGGTTTAATCCAACTTTCCAGAATTCTCCCCACATGAGAATTAGTAAGAAAGTAATTAATCTTCCATTTAGTTTCCCTCCTAACAAGCATATAGGACCCAAGGAAGCGTGGGTGTAGTTATTTTGCTGGTATATCCAAAATCCACCAAGACTCATGTGTAGTATTTGGACAGTGGGTGTTCCAGGCACATGACTGGAACTAAAAGCCTCTTGAAGGAGTTTACACCTGTAGAAGATGGACCCAAAGTCAAATTTGGAGGATCTGATAGAGGTGTAGTCAAAGGCTATGGTAAGATTTCTAATGGTAGTATCACTATCACAAGGGTAGCTTATGTTGAAGGGTGACAACATAACCTCATTAACATAAGTCAACTATGTGACTTGGGATATATTGTTTCTTTCCACAAGGATGAGTATCTGATCAAGGATTCTCAGAATTCGGAATCTATATTAACAGGCACTAGGAGTGGCAATATTTATTGCTTGAATTTAATTTGCATTAGAAAGAATAAACATGTATGTCTTATGGCAAATGATGGAATGTCTACTTATGTAAAGTGGCACAAAAGACTAGCCCACTTTAATTATAAGTCTCTTAAGAAATTAATGACAGAAAACTTGGTAAGAGATGCTCCTAAGTTGAATTGTTTAGAGACGAGTCCTTGTCATGCATGTCAAATGGGCAAGAAAACAAGAACCTCATTCAAAAGCATACAGGACAAACAATCAACTAGGTGCTTATACCTCCTGCACATGGATTTATTTGGTCTTATGGCAGTGCACAACTTAGGAGGAATGACTTATACATTAGTTATTGCTGATGATCACTCTAGATTTTCCTGGGTGTTCTTTTTAAAACACAAGTCTGATACCCTAAGTACATTCAAGAATTTTGTCAAACAAATTTAGAATGAAATAAACAATTCTGCGGTCAAAATCAGAAATGACCATGGAACTGAATTTCGGTCTGGGTCAATGACTAAATTTTGTGAAGAAGAAGGTATCCTACAAGAGTTTTCTTCTCCCAGAACTCCCCAACAAAATGGGGTGGCTGAGAGGAAAAATAGAACACTCATTGAAGCTAGCAGGACCATTTTAAGTGACTCCTCACTTCCTAAATATTTATGGGCTGAGGCAGTCAATACTGCATGTCATGTACAAAATAGAGCACCATCAATAAGAACCATAATAAGACTCCTTATGAGCTGATTAAGGGTTAGAAGCCAACATTAGCTTACTTCAAGATCTTTGGAAGTAAATGTTATGTGCTGAAAAATAGTAAGTATTACATTACCAAGTTCTCTACAAAGAACTACGAAGGCATCTTTGTAGGATATAGCAAAGCTAGCAAAGCCTATAGATTTTTCATTAAGAATGCTCTTACAATTGAGGAATCTGTACATATTAATTTTGATGAGAGCAGCATGCTGCATAATCCTTCTTCTAGTTCATCCAGTGCAGAAATTGAAGAAAGATTAGAGACCCTCAAAATCAGAGAAGAAGAAACAATTGAGAAGAATGAGCCTTCCACACTGGAATCTATTCCAGAATTAGTAGAAGAGTCTATTGAAGAACCAAATCTCCAAAATGAGAATCATGAAGCAGGAGCTGAAGAAGTTACTGAAATAGGAGAACCATCAAGAGTGATGCCTATAACTATGAGACATCTTAGAAGTCATTCAGCAAATCAGATAATTGGTGAGCTCACTCATGGAGTTAGAACTAGAATAAATGCTCTAAATGAGAACTTGCACCTCAGTTTTCTATCACAACTAGAGCCCAAGAAATTTGAGGAGGCCAACAAAGACCAATTCTGGGTTATGGCTATACAAGAAGAGCTCAATCAATTCAGACGATGCAAAGTGTGGAAGCTTGTCCCATGGCCACAAGGACATAATATTATTGGAATAAAGTCGGTCTATAGAAACAAGATGGATGAAGCTTGAGTGATTATAATGAATAAGGCAAGGCTGGTAGCTCAAGGATACCGGCATGAGGAAGGCATAAATTTTGATGAGACATTTGCACCTGTTGCTAGATTGGAAGCCATCAGACTCTTTCTAGCTTATGCTGCATACAAGGGATTCAAAGTCTATCAAATGAATGTAAAATCAGCATTCCTAAATGGAGATTTAAAAGAAGAAGTCTATGTAGCTCAACCACCAGGTTTTATCTCTCCTACCCTTCCTGGTCATGTTTATTTTCTAAAGAAAGCCTTGTATGGGTTGAAGCAAGCTCCAAGGGCTTGGTATGAGACATTGTCTACCTTTCTCCTTGAAAATAAGTTCTCAAGAGGGAAAATAGATAATGCTCTTTTCTTGAGAGAGTTGAAGGGTCACATCCTGTTGGTCCAAATATATGTTGATAACATTATATTTGGATCAACAGATGGGAGTCTTTGCAAAAAATTTGCTAAACTTATGCAAAGTAAATTTGAAATGAGCAGTATGGGAGAGCTTAAGTATTTCTTAGGTCTCCAAGTAAAGCAATCTGAGGAAAGAATCTTCATTTCTCAGACCAAATTTACCTTGGATATCATAAAGAAATTTGGTATGGAGAACTCTACCCCTATGAGAACTCCTATAGGTTCAAATGTGCCTCTAGACAAGGATGAAAAGGGGAAACTCTATAATGAGTCCATGTATAGAAGCATAATTGGCACATTGCTCTACCTCACTGCTAGTAGGCCAGACATCATGTTTGTTATATGTGTCTATGTCAGGTATCAAGTCAACCCCAAAGAATCTCATTACTCAGCTGTGAAAAGAATTTTGAGATATCTGAAGGGTACTCCAAATTTACGGCTCTGGCATCCTAAGTCAGATGACTTTGAGTTGTGTGGTTATCCTGATGCAGGCTTTTCTGGGTGCAAAGAAGATAGAAAAAGTACCTCGGGAACTTGTCAGTTCTTGGGGAGAAGGCTTGTGTCCTGGAGTAGTAAAAAGCAAAGCAACATTGTTATCTCCACAGCTGAATCAGAATATATCTCAGCAGGTAGTTGTTGTGCACAACTCCTTTGGATTCAACACCAACTAGAGGATTACAATATGTACATAAAGAGAACACCTCTCTTTTGTGATTCCTCGTGTGCCATCTCCATTGCTAAAAATCTTATGGCACATAGTAGAACAAAACATATTGAAATTAGATATCATTTTATTAGGGAGCATGTAGAAAAGGAGGACATCTTCCTTGAGTATGTTAATACAGAGAGGTATATAGCTGGCATTTTTACTAAGCCTCTTGATGAATCAAAGTTCAATCAATTGAAAATTGAATTGGGGAAATTGAGTTCTTAAATTGGGCATGTTGAATTCATTATATCTTCTGTTAGTAGATGTGAAATATTTTGATAATGGGCTGGATCTCACACAAGGTCCACCCTAAAGTAATATGACAACTTTAGTTTTGAAGATAGGAAAACCAGAAAGCTTGAATAAGGCTTAACTTAAAGTCATCTAGAGGAAAATAGCTTACACAAAGAATATCATCTTGATGGTCACGACGATATTGATGGAGTCTTGACGACAAAATCTAAGTATCGGCGGCATTACCGGCGTCTCGACAACAAAGCTGAAGCAATTTTGATGACTAGGTTGAAATGTTTTTGGTGAAAAGGATAAAGAAATCTCGACGACACTCTCGACGACAAAACTCAATCAGACTGACAAAATGACATCATAGGACATGACACCGTCATTATTGAGCAGCTATTCCGGGATTCTCAAAACGATATGGGAGGATTTGAAAAGGTACACGCCTCTTTATCTTCCCAATGCATAATTATATATTAGACATTGTGGAAGTATAGAAATTACGCACACACACAAAACCCTAGAATACCTCTTTCATCTTCTTCCTTCCGATGACTCTCTGCTAAAGCAATGGCGCCAAAAAAGATTGAAGAGAAAATTCCCTCTGGTGGAGAACTTTTGAAGGGTGGTTTTGAAAAGACTGAATCAGATTTGGATATGGTAATAACCCTTATGTATGCTTTTGAGTTCGAGTGCATCCTAACTGAGCCAACCCGTCTCTACAACTCTGTCGTCTCTGCATTTTATGAGAATGCTGAATTCAGTAAATCTGAAAGAACTATTCACACTAGTGTGGCTGGACAACTTATTAAAGTGATTGCAGTAAGTTTATCCAAAGTCCTACAACTCACTGACCTTAAAAAAGCTGAAAAAGAAGAAAAATTCACTGAGGCAGATATCTCTGAAGGGCTGAGATGGTGTGGTTTTGAAAACAAACCTTATGGAAGCTTACAGAGAATGCATATGAACAGACAAGGAAAATTACTCACAGATATTATTGGGAAAGTGCTGCTGTGTAAAACAAGGTCACGTGATAGAGTATCTAAAGGGATGTTTGAAGTAATGGTCAGAGTGATCCTGAACAAGAGGACTGATTGGGGGAAGCTTGTGTTTGAAAAGATTAGAGAACACATAAGATCTCCAAACCTTGGAAGAATCTTATCTCTTTATCTCAAAAATTGCATCCCTCACCACCTCAAAGATTCTGAATCTACCCCTCTCCACTATCTCAAAAAGATAGATGTACAGACAGTAAGTAGGTGGGAGAAGAATTTCACCAAGAAGGAAGTAAGTGAGTCTTCACTTCAAAGTGCTAAAGGTTTTTAAACCCCTGCCCTAGCTCCTGTAGCTACTCAAGAACCCCTATCTCTTATTGAGGGGGAGCCTCTGAGAGAATATACAACTGTGATGGACAGTGCTCCAGCACCTCAAGAGGAGGTGAATCCAGAACATGGGCAGCTACCTGATCAAGAAGTTGTTTTGAATGCGGAATTAGAAGAATCTGAGAAAGATCCAAGTGGTGGACATGAAGTTGTTGAAGAACTAGATGAGTCTGACAGCTCCCTGAATGAATTTCTTAATGATGACATGCATATAAATTCAGAAGAAGAAGAATATGAGCACCACTCTGAAATCCCTGCAACAATGGAGGGAGAGACTACTGGTCAATTTACAGTGCTGCCCTCACCTCAAAGGATAGAAGATGACCAACATCCTCCAACCAGCACAGTTCCCACAGTCCCATCAACTGAATTTATGTCCCAAATGGAAGCTCTATTAAATAGACAAAGAGAACATTTTAAAGCATATGTAAATCATGTTCTTACAAGTTGCAAGAATGAACTGTCTGCCAGGATAGATGTATTGCAAGAAGACATCCAACATCTCAATCATCAAAACACAAATGTGTATCACACTGCTGCCAAAGTTGTGGCTAATTCAGGAAATGAAATAGCTAATATCAATCAAGCTACTTATCTAATTAGACATCAACTGAACATTGTGCTTGACAGACTATCTACTCTAAGAGAAAATCAGCAGGCCATCATACAAAACCAAGATGTGGCCTTTAATAACTTTGAAGATGCAATTAATACCTTACTTCAAAGAATATCATCTTCTGCTCGGGTCTCTCAAGAGCTAGTGGATAATGTCGGTGACACTTTACTTCATCAATTTCAAGTTACCCAAGATCAACTTTCAAATTATTTCAATCAATCTGTCAGAGAATCTCAAGGCACACTTATGGATGTTATTGGCAATCTAAATAATCTTTTAGCCAGGCAACTTCAGGACTCCTAGTCAGCTCTCTCTAAAGACATATTTTCAGAAGCCAGAAAGGGGGAGATAATGATAAGCCATCATGTCATGTGGCTAGCCAATGAAGTAAGATTCTCTATGGATCTTGTGCCTATTGACTATGAGATTTCCTATCAACATCCAATTCCAGAAGGCAGTCTCCTTAAAGAACCCTCCCATAGTACAATGCTAGAAGTCTATTCAGAGCAATATCAAGAGCCTGATAGCTATCAAGGGTACTTTATTGATGAGTCTGTCAGTGGGAGTAGGAAAGCTAGGAAAAGCAAAAGACATTTTGTTGATTCTGAAGAGCAAGAAGCAAAAAGGAAGAGAATGAAGGAAATAAAGAAAAATTCAAAATTTGAAGAATGGAACCCTTGCTCAAGGGATATCATCTTAAATACTTGGACTCTATTCCAGCAGGGAAAGCATGACAGGGGTACATTCTACAGTTCAGAAGAATGGCTTAAATATGAGATGAAGTTAGCAGAAGGGAATATTGGAACAAAGTTAAGATGGGAGATACTTTAGTGCCTGCCCATGCTCCTCTCAGATATTACCCTAAGCCTTATAACTATTTTGAAAAGCAAAAGCAAAAATTGGCCGAAGCTCAGCAATACAAGAAAGTTGGACCATCTGGGAAAGGAAAACTGTTCAGAATGATTGAAGAAGAAGGATTCTAGAAATAACATGCACATTTCTATGTTCTACATTTTTGCATCCAATATATTGTTAATGCATTTGACAATAGTTAATCAATATATGCAGTCATTAAAAGATTGATTAATTGTTACTGATTATATTTGTTAGTCAGGCCTATCTATACTTGTAAGTTCTGGCTTCTTAAAATAGGGGAGATTGTTGGGTATTATGCATTCAATGTTTCTAGATTTGAAGAAGGAACACAAGTACAAATAAGCTAAGTTGTTTTTGATGTTATGTTCATGTTGTGACAGATGCATCAATGATACATCACTAGTATCAAGAAGATAAAAGTAATGAAAATTAACTAAGTAAAATATCGTCTCAAGACTTAGCAGCAGATGAATCATTTAGAAAGGTATCATATCGTTGAGTCAGTCTCAACGATATCGTCTTGAAGAAACCATAACGTTGATAAAGCTAAGTTTAGATGTCTCGACGATATCGTCTTGAAGAAGATGTATAGTCTTGAAGATTAAAGACATAACGTCGAAGATGACTCATTAAGTAATGAAGAAAGGATCATGTAGACAACATCGGTTTGAAGACCTTATATCGTCAAGAAGATCAAGACGATATCGTCTTGAAGAAAGATTATCAAGTTGAAGAATAAGTCTAAGTCATATGAAAAGAAACATCTCGGCGATATCATCTAGAAGAAGTTATATCGTTGAGATATCAAGTAAAGTCTTGAAGAATGAAGTATGTCGACGATATCGTCGTGAAGAATATTTATAGTTTACTTTGATCAAGACGATATCGGCTTGAAGGAATCTTATCATCTTGAAAGTTACAAAGCTGCATTTAATGCACAGACTTTCTTGGAAATTGGTATTCAGGGAGTGTGCACGCCGCCTATCTTGCACACCAATCAAGGAGTAATAAATGATATATTATCTAAAGAATATAGTCGCTACATAGTATTTAATGAAGAATATTATTACTTCTATATTCTGCAAGTTCCAAGAACGGCAAGTCATTTATGATAAAATATTATGCCAATTTTGTCAAACGTTTCAAACGGGCAAATTGATTATGGAATAATCAATAAGGGCTTTTATGCAAAGTTACAGAGCAGTATAAAAGAGACACTTTTTTAATTACAGAACCACGGTTGATTAGTAATCTCTCTCAAGTTTATTCTCAGACATACTTACAGAAGAGAGAGAAAAGAATTAACAAGAAGAAGACTACATTGTTGTGCAGTGAAAATCAAGAGAAGATTCTAAAGAAAGGTTCAGTGATTCACAAGATCTCTGGGCTTACTGTTGCAAGAAGAAGAAGACCTGCTATTTCAAAGCTTTTATCTTAAAGTCTTTTCTTCTACAACAGCAAACTTTTTGTATCATTTTGTAGGGTTATTTGTGAACCTGAGCTTGTAAGATCTTGTAATAGATCTGAGATTAGTAGGGTTCTATGTGAGCCTAAGATTGGTAGGGTTCTTTGTGAGCCTGAGTTTGGTAGGATCTTGGGGAAGATCTGAGTTATTTTAAGACTTGCAAAGGCTGAGCTTGGTAGGGTTCTGTCTGAACCTGAGTTGGAGAAGTTTCCTAGTATAGCTCATTGCTTGATAGGTGGGAGAGATAGTGGAGTACCTCTAGACACATTGTCTTGTAGGGAACCACTATAAATCTTGTGTGTTTTCTGTGTTGCTCTTGTACTATGATAGATAGATTTTAAAGTAGCAAATAATCTTGAAAACACCTAATCACCCCCCCCCTCTAGGTGTAGATTTTAGACAACCCATGTCTTTCAAAACTTCTGGAAGTACAACATGAATTTATGGGAATTACCACTTTGATCACAATATTTCAGGCAAGTTTTATTAAGTTTGGTGATATCGACACACATTCTCCATTTCCACCAGATTTTTTAACCATTACAAAATTTAAAACCCATTCTGGGTGTTGAACTTCCTGGATGAAGTTGGCCTTGAGGAGCTTGAGTACTTCTTCCTTTATAGGCTGAGCAAGGGTCACCGTCATCGCCCGCTTCTTTTTCTTGTTTGGCTTGAAGCTCAGGCTGATGTTCAAATGGTGACAGTAAATGTCAGGACCAACTCCTAGCATGTCTTCTACTGACTATGCAAAGACATCCAAGTTCTCTAGTATGCAGGAGACCAACTCCTCCTTTTCTTCTTCTGAATGCTCTCCATTGATTGAAAGCACCCTTTCCTTATTTTCAGCCGCAACAGGAACACTTTTGACAACCCGGGCAGGTTCCAGGTGAGCTCCTTCATCTTTCCAGGACAGAGGCTTTTCTTCTTCCTCTTGGGGCAGCACTTCCATCTCTACTTTAGAAGCTTCTTCGCAACAAGGGACTTAGAGCAGTGGCATTTTAACTTTACTTAACTGTGAAGGAGAGGATTCGATGACGCTCACAGTCTAAATATAACACTATCTTGCAAACTTAGGGTCACACCGGACCCTATATTGCTTCCCCTTGCCAGCAAACTTAAGTGCAAGATGGAAATTTAAGATGATGGCTCTGTACTCGTTCAAGACGGGCCTTCCAAAGATTGCATAGTAGCTTCTTGGAGCATCTACTGCAATGAATTGAGCTTGCTTCACCACTCCACCCATCGTTACTGCAGAAGTAACACTGCCTTCTACCTCCTTCTTTTCTCCCACAAAGCCATAAAAGGGCCCTTCATTGGAAAGGAGAGTCTTTCTGTTCTTCAAGGCCTCAAAGGATTTTTTGAATAGCACGTTAACAGAACTTCCAGTGTCAATCAGGATTCTCTCCACCATGAAGTTTTCAATTACCACTTTGATCACGACGTCATCATTAAATAGATTGGCATTTGGAGGCATGTTATCTGGACCAAAGACCACAACTTCCTTAGGAGGAGTTGTAGAAGAAGAATCAACTTCTGACCAAAACACTCGAGACATGCTAGCCTTCTTAGAAGATTACAAGCCTGCTCCTCCATTAATGCAGAAGAGGCGGCCGAATTGCCCCTCTTCATCAGCTTCTACGCATTCATTCCCATAATGAATTCTACCAAGGAGGCCAACATCGTTAACCTCCTCGCACTCCCAATGAGCTTTAGAGACTTCCTTTCCTTTCAAAGCAGCTTGCATCTCTCCTTCCTTCCGAACAATGAGATCCTGGAGCTTCCTTTCTTTTACTAATCTTTCAATCAAAAAAATGAAGGGCACGACAATTCTCGGTCAAATGCCCTCTTTCTTTATGATACTCGCAATAGGGCCAGATTTCTGGATCTGATATCAAATTTCATCGGGGCAGGCCTATTAAAGTAAGGCTACTTCTGAGTAATGTGCAGTACATCCGTAATTGGAAGAGCAAGCTCAGTAAAGGACTCTTAGGAGTCGTCATACTGCTGTTAAGGCCTAAGAATTGCAGGTGGAGGCTGGAAAGATTGCAATTGTTGGGCCAAAGCTGGCACTTGCGGTCTTACTTGATTGAACGGTTGATGATTATTGAAGGGGCGATGATGGCCAAAATTTCTTCCTCTTTGAGCAGCAGGAAAATATCCTTGGCGAGGAGGATGTTGGGAATGTTGAGGGGTAACGGAAGAAGAAGCTGCAACAACTTTCTACTGAGCTAGCTCGGACAAGGAAGAGATATATCTGGTGTACAACCCAGTGTTCATCGACCCGTAGGGAAATCAATCACAGGCGATTTGGGGAGTTCTCGCCGATTCGCGGCGAGCACCCTTCCAGGGCAAGGCGAGGCGGGTCAGGGATCTCGCTCGCGAGTGTCGAGCGGCGACGGCCCAGTGAGTTTTTAAGAACCGCTCTGGGTGCATTTAGCCAGAGCGAGTCAAGTGTGGTCTCGCAGAGCCAGTCTGACGAGGCGAGTGGAGGCTCGCCTCAACTCGCAAGAGGAGGTCTCATGAGACCAACTCGCAAGGAGGCTAGCGAGTGGCGCCTCCAAGGGCCACTCACCCGACAGGGAGATGCAGGTGAATTTACCCTGATACCCTTTGTGGACTACCAACAGACCTTCAGAATAGCGGAGTTTGGCTATTAGCAGACCGATTTGGGGTGCATATAGCAAAACCAAAAGGAGAAATCCCGCTATCAGCAGGCCAACTTAGACAGGCTATAAATAGACCCTTTGGGGTGTAACACCTCGCCTGTAATGACAATATAATATGGGTCCGGCCGGGACCCCACAACATATAACTGCCACATCTTTAGTATTAAAAGATGATATTATCTACCCAATCTCAAAACTCAGATAACACAACGGAAACAAACTAAATCCACAGAGATTGCCCACAGTACATAGGAGTCCAACTGGCCTTAAGGCCTTACAAAACCAAAGTCCAAAACACCCAACATTCAACACAAAGAGTCATCCCAACGAAAGTGGTAATAATAGTTTTCCCTAAACTACCTCGGCATGCAAGCCGGTTACAACAAAATAATAAAGTAGAAGTGCATGAAAACAAGGTAAACACTTCATGAGGCTTTAGGCCTTTTTGGCCGGCGAGCTGGGTCCAGCCTGCGATCCTTGCCCTGCATCCAAATTGAAAGTGCACAGTTATCCTCACTAGAATTCTCTAGAGGGGGGGGGGGGGGGTGAATAGAGATTTAAAATATTTTGTGCAAAGTTAATAATTATATATATGTGTAGTGATGACAGATTAGTGCTTCCCACACACCAACAAGAATTAAACAAGTAAAGAAAATAAATGCAAGAAGAAAAATCACAGAACAACACAAAGAAATATAGTGGTTACCTAAACTTTGGGTAGTCCACTCTTCTACCCCCTTGGTAGGAATTCACTATCTTGCACTGAGTCTTTTGATAAGGAGACTCTTAGAACCACCCTGAGTCATTTGATAAGGAGACTCTTAGAACCAACTGAGTCTTTTGAAAAGGAGACTCTTAGAACCAGTATAACTGAATTTTTTGAAGAGAGATTCTAAAAACTCTTTTACAGTATTTGAAAGTGAAATAAGAAAAAGAAGAAGAAGTATTTAAGACAAGAAAGAATCTTCTTCCTAGCAAGAAGATTGGAAGCACAAGAAGTAGTGAATGAAATCTCTCTTCTATAGTGAGAAGGAGATTGTAGGCCTTTTCTCTCTTTTGTGAGAGCTATCAGAGTTTGCAGCAGTATGGCTTCAGAGTGAGAAGGAGAAGGAAGCTTGATCTTTGCTGCAACACTATTTCTCAATTCTCTTTTTTCACTTGGGAGCTCTTCCTCTCTTTCAAATGTAAAATGGTGGATCACTTCTCTCATGTTCTCTGCCGACCTCCTTGTTATTTTATAGCTCTGTCCATTCAAATAATATTATAGGAGGATAATTGATTAGTAGACAGAGAAATAGAAAGATAGAAATATTTCCATAATAATTATATCAATAGAAGGAAAGAATTCATTCTGATTTCAAATAATGTCCATAATGGTTTTAATCAAATTAGCCAAGAATCTATTAGAGGAAAAGAATGATTCAGAACAGCTATAAAGAATAAATTGATTCCATATAAATCAGATCTATAAAAGAAGGAAAGAGATCTGGCGATTTATGAATTAGACATAAAAATCGACGTGCGTCGATTACTATTCGACGTAAGCGTCGAATTCATCCTGGCTGGACGTCGAGAGAAGAATAAGGAAGGTGCGTCGACTTCTTAAGATGCGTCGACTAGAAGTCAGAGCTACGTCGACATAGGATACGTTGAATTCTTCTTAAAGTTACTTCGACTCATTCTGAAAGGAACGTCGATACCACTTCGACGTTGCGTCGAATACTATTCGACGCATATTAACTTAACCTTGATTTTTCATTCTTAGAATTCATATTCAACTCTTTTTTTAGGGGTTAAGAGAAATCATTTTCCCAACAATCTCCCCTATTTGTCTTAACCCTATTAGAGAGAAATTGTATCAGCATATAATTAGCACAGCACAGCATTTGTACAAATAAGAAATATGCTAAGTAATCAGAAGAAATAAGTAATTGTCTTTCACAAGATCTAAACTAGAAACTTCTTGCGATACATGAAATTGACAAAAGCAGAATAGAGTTTTCTGGATAAATTTTCAATAGCATCAAAAATATAGCCCCTGGCTCTATCAGGACGTTCCTGGACATTCCTGAGGATTGTATGCAGTTTCTCCAAGAGTTTATCACCATCAGGGAGAGTGTCATTTATGGAGTAGCCTTTGCTGATGATGATTGCTGCCTTTTCATCAATCATCTCAATTGTAATGTTTTGAGTTTTCTGTTGAGTAGGCTTGAGCTCAGGTGGTCCCTTGCTATCAACCTTGGGCCTATACTTTGTTTTCTTTTCTGATTGCTGTTTGTCAGGAATCTCAGTCATCTTTCCTTTCTCTTTGCAGGGTGAGTCAAGCCATTTGTCTAACTTTGCAGGTCTTTTGGGCTTCTTATAGGGAATGTAAGTGTCTTCAGCACAGCCTACACCCCTCTTGTGCTTTTGGCCTTTCTCTAGGATGACCCCTGCCTGAGAGTTTTTCTTTTGATAGGCTTCAATATCAAACAACTTCTTTGGAATTTTGATAGAAGATTCAGCAAGAATTTGTTCCTTGGTCATTCCCCTGTTGATCTTTTCTATCCAGGCATTCCTTTTATCTTCTACTTCTTTCCTAGCTGCTTCATATTCATACAGCTCTCTTTCTCTTATTTCTTCATGCCTCTTTTCCATGTCAGGATCATGGTATTCCTTTACAGGGCTGTTAGGAATGATGACAGGCATCTTTTCAAACCTTCTTATCTCCTCACAGGCTTTTCTATACTTCTTTTCCTTTGCATACTCTTTCCTTTCTTCTTTGGAGAAGTTTTGCCAGTAGGGGATGGCTTCTCTTTTCCTTTTCATTTGTCCTTCTGGACATTGCCTGGGTAGAATCTTCTTAGTGAGTTTTGCTATTGGAGGAGGTAAGGGTAGCAGTGGAGGTAAAGAAGAAGGTTGAGGTGGAGGTAGAGGTAGCAGAGGAGAAGGAGTTTTCTCTTTAGGTGGAGAAGGGATTTGTTCAAGAGGAGGAGTTTGTTCTGCAGTGAAAGGCAGAATGATCTCTGGTAGAGTAATCTTTGCTGAGAGATGTTTGTCTCCTCCAAGTTATTCTGAAGGGATGTCCTCAAGTAGAGGTGTCTTCAGTTTGATGTAACTGGCAGAGAAGCCAGGAGAGTGATGCTGAATTTCTTCCTCACATGGGGTTGCTTCAATCCACACTTGTCCTCTCCAGTCATCGGAGGAGGCTGCTTCATCCTCCCTCTGGACTTCTGTGTTCTTTACCACAGCAATCTCCCCCTGGGTATGTGGGGCATCTATTCTGAATGCTGAATCCACAGCATGCTCTCCTTCAGTATGGTAAGATGAGGTCTCTTCAAAATTTTTGTTGAAGGTGTAGTCAGAGTGATTGGAGAAGATTGGAACCTATTGTAAGAAGAGAAGTTGGTGTAATACTTTAGAGATAATATTTAGAGTTAGAGAGGAAATTAACCCTGAGCTTTTAAGAGAGATAGAAAACCTGAAAAGGGGGTTTCTGGAGCAACTCTCCCCCTGGTTTATATCCTGCATAAAGGATTTAAACCTTTCTGGCGACAGAGGCCGTTCTTGAATAAGAGCATTAAGCTCAGGAAGAGAAGCAGAGAGGGTTGCCAGTTTTGCTGCACAGGTGTTGATCATGGTAGCACATTCGTTGGCGAAGTGATTCAATCGATTTTGGAATTCATTTACTAGGTGTTCGAGAGCATCGTTCATCATTTTGATGAGGGCCGATTGATCAGGAGTTGGTGCCATTGTCGCAGAGAGAGAGAGAGGTAGAAGACGAAGTTTTGGTGGGTTTTAGGAAAGTATATGTTATGAAATAAGAGGTATTATTTAAAGGAAGTGAAACGTCGAGAAAGGAAACATAAATCAAGGTATATCAGGTAATCCAATCGTCAAAAGAGGAAGTAAGGATTTGATTCTAATTGTAACTAGATGTCGACGTTACGTCGAATTGATGTCGACATATGCGTCGATATGGAGTCGACGCTCCATGGAGATTTGTCAACTAGTGTTCTGTCGACGTGTTCATAGCCCTGCGTCGATATAAATTCAACGGTGCGTCGATAAGTTATCAATGTAACTTTGCCGGGAAGAAATCAACGCCAGCGTCGAGTTCTTCTCGACGGTGCGTCGATATGTATTCGACGCATCTTCAAATACTTTCTTAGATTTCCTGATTTCTTTTATATTTCCCAACAATGGTGGTTACAGACTACCATCAAGCATTCCTAAGGTGTTGGTGAAATAATTATGCTTAGTTTCATCCAAGGGTTTTGTGAAGATGTCTGCTCTTTGATTGTCTGTGGGAATATATTCTAAGGTTATCTTACCCTTTTCAACATTGTCTCTAAGGAAGTGATGTCTGATCTCTATATGTTTGGTTCTACTATGAAGGACTGGGTTGGATGCTATGGATATAGCACTAGAGCTATCACAATAGATCTTAGAGTTATGCACTTCCAATTTGTAGTCAAGAAGCTGATTTTGCATCCACAGGATTTGTGAACAACAGCTGCCAGCAGCTATGTATTCAGCTTCAGCTGTTGAGGTTGAGACTGAGGTTTTTTTCTTACTAAACCATGATATTAATCTGTCACCTAGAAATTGGCAAGTGCCAGATGTGCTTTTTCTATCAACCCTACATCCACCATAATCTGCATTTGAGAAACCCATTAATTCAAAGTTGGTTTCTGCTGAGTACCACAGACCTAGTTCAGTGGTTCCCTTTAGGTATCTAAGAATCCTTTTTACAGAGGTGAAATGGGATTCCTTTGGATCAACCTGAAATCTAGCACATATGCAAGTGGCAAACATAATGTCAGGTCTGCTAGCTGTTAGATATAGAAGGGATCCTATGATGGCCCTATATGTCTTTTGATCTACTGATTTTCCTTTATCATCTTTTTCTATAATGACATTGGTTGCCATGGGTGTTTTCATGGTAGATGATGATTCCATACCAAACTTTTTGATTAGCTCTTTAGTATATTTGGATTGTGAGATGAAGATTTCCTCACTACTTTGTTTTACTTGTAATCCTAAGAAATATGAGAGTTCTCCCATACTACTCATTTCAAATTTAGATTGCATTAGATTAGCAAATCTTTTACACAGATTAGGATGAGTTGAGCTAAAGATGATGTCATCTACATATATTTGAACAATGAGGAGTTGGTTTTTATGGGTTCTAGTAAAGAGTGTCTTGTCTACTTTTCCCCTTTCAAAGGAATTTTCTAAAAGGAAGTTAGAGAGAGTTTCATACCAAGCTCTAGGTGCTTGCTTAAGACCATATAGTGCTTTGTTAAGTCTATAAACAAAGTTAGGAGAAGAGGGATTTACAAAACCTGGTGGTTGCTCCACATATACCTCTTCTTGAAGGTCACCATTTAGAAAAGCACTCTTGACATCCATTTGGTAGTCTTTCATCTTCATGAAGGCTGCATAGGCAAGAAAGAGCCTGATTGCCTCCAATCTGGCTACCAGAGCAAAGGTCTGGTTGTAGTCTATCCCTTCTTCTTGTCTATATCCTTGTTCTACAAGTCTTGCCTTGTTTCTGACAATTACTCAAATGGAATCTAGTTTGTTCCTGTATACCCATTTTATACCAATCACAGGGTAGTTTCTTGGTCTTTCAACTAGGTTCCACACTTTATTTCTCTCAAATTGGCCTAGTTCTCCTTGCATGGCCATAATCCAGTGAGGATCACAATTTGCTTCCTCAAACTTCTTTGGTTCAACTTGTGATAGGAAGCATTGGAGCATCATCCCATTGGAGACCTGGTGTCTTGTTCTTACTCCTGTATTGGGGTCTCCAATTACTTGAGTTTGTGGATGATCTTTCAAATTGACCCTTGTCCTGCCTGGACTTGTCAGATATTTTTCTTCCTCATTGGTGATGGGATCATTGTCCACCTGGCCTTCCTGAACCATGTTCTTGTTCAGATTCCTCACTTGATTCCTCTATCTGGTTTTCTTTTCCATTATCTGTGTTCTCTAGAACCAGTTGCTGAAGCTGTGTTTCTATGTTGCTGCTTTCCTGTGGAAAAGAACTGCTGGGAGTTCCCTCCCCCTTGAACAGTATGTTAGTTTCATCAAATATAATGTGTATAGATTCTTCAATTTTAAGAGTTCTCTTGTTATAGCACCTATAGGCTTTACTAGATGCTGAGTATCCCAGAAATATTCCATCATCAGATTTCTTGTCAAACTTGGCAAGATGATCTTTTCCATTATTTAGGATAAACCAAGCACATCCAAAAAATTTGAAGTATTTAACAATTGGTGTTTTTCCTTTTAGGAGCTCATATGGAGTTTTTGATTTAGTTTTGTGTATGAGGCTTCTATTTAGAACATAGTTGGCAGTGTTGACTGCTTAAGCCCAGAAAGTTTTTGGTAAACCTGATTCTGCAAGTAAAGTTCTTCCTGATTCAATTAAAGTTCTATTCTTTCTTTCAGCAACTCCATTTTGTTGAGGGGTTCTAGGGGTTGAAAAATTTTGTTTGATACCTATATCTTCACAGAAACTACTCATAAACTGATTTTCAAATTCAGTCACATGATCCCTTCTGATTATGGAAACCTGACTATTGAGTTCAGATTGAATTTGTTTTATGAATCTTGAGAGAGTCTTGTGGGTTTCAGACTTAGCCCTTAGAAAGAATACCCAGCTGAATCTAGAATAGTCATCCACAATGACTAGGGTATAGGATTTTCCACCTAAGCTCTGAGTGGATATGGGACCAAAGAGATCCATGTGTAGTAAGTAAAGGACCCTGGGAGAGTCATCCTTACCAATTGGTTTGAAGGATGATTTGGTTTGTTTTCCTAGTTGGCAAGGTCTGCATGGAGAATCCTTAGAGTACCTACCCTTTGGTAAGCCTCTGACTAGGTTATTCTTTGCTAGTTTACTAATTGTTTTGTAATTTAGATGACCTAGTCTCTTATGCCATAATTCGCTTTTATCAATAATATTGTTGAATAAACAGACTTCTGTGGGTGAGGAGCTAAAGTCCACTACATATACTTTTCCTTTTCTAATTCCATTGAGTACTGTGGAACCAGTCTTGATATCAATAATATGGAAGAATAGTGTGGTGAACTTTACCTCATACTTACCATTTTCACATACTTGACTTATACTTATCAGATTGTGCTTCAGTCCTTTAACTACTGCCACATTCTTGAAGGTGACTTTCCCTTCTTTGAAGTCTCCAAAGCCCCTGGTTTGGCCACAGCTAGAGTCTCCAAAAGTCACTGATGGTCCAAGTCTATCCTCAAAGTTGATCAATAGGTTTTTGCATCTTGTCATGTGCATGGAGCATCCACTGTCCAAGTACCACACCAGCCTGGAGATGTGATACATCTGCACATAGAATTTTACACATTAGTTTGGACCCTGCTGAGCTGGGGTCCCTTCCTCCCATTAGTGAAAGATTTAATGAAAGAATAAGTAGGTTTTTCTGAATATCCTTCCTCCTTTAGGGGTATTAGATTATCATACCAATTTTCTTTGGTGATGTTACAGAAATAGTGATCATAGTAAAAGGAAATGGATTGAGAGAGTTGTTTGGAAGAGGAGAAATTTCTGTCTGATTGGTTGCGTCGATATGTATGGTTGCGTCGATATGTATTCGACGTAGGTTTATGGTTGCGTCGATATGAAGTCGACGCTTTCTCCATTCTGCATTTACTTTCAGTCGAAGCATGAGAGAGGTTGCGTCGGGTAGGAGTCGACGCACTTTGGTGTATGCGTCGATTACAAGTCGACGCACGTGGATAAGAATTCGACGCATGTTTAAATTATTTCTGAGGATATTTTCCTAGGATTCCTTCATATGTAATGGGATTAGTTTTATTAAAGACAGTGGTTGTTTCTGGATTTTCCTGTGATCTTTCTCCTGTCATATGTCCTTCCTTAGTGAAGTGAATGGGATGTCTCCAAACAGATTTTCTAGGTGGCTGAGTTTTTGGTTCTAAGTCAGTATTATCTTCTAGTTGTCTAAGTCTATCAGTAAGATTTCTAGAGATGTTCTTAAGCTTCTGACTTCTCCCATTTAGAGAGTCTTCAAAGGCCTTTGCCTTTGCTAGCTCATTTCTCAGTGTTAGATTTTTTGTATAGATTTTGTCTAATTCCTTTTCTGAGAGTCCTAAACTGAGCGCATATTTATTATACTGTGTATTCAATTGTTTGAGATTTTTTTAATTCATTTCTTAGTTCTTTTATTTCTTTTTCAGATTTGATTAGATTTAAACAGAATTCTTTGAAATTGTTTTTGAAATCAGTGGAAGAGAAATCTATATCATCAAGTATATTTACCATAGATGTATCATCAGGCTTCTCAGTGGCCATCAAACATGTTTCCTCCAGCTTGGCCTCTTCTTGATCATTGTCAGATGAGGTGCTTTCTTCAGATTCTGAATCACTCCATGATTGAGCAATGAGACCTTTCTCTTTCTTCTTTTTCTTCTGTAGATCTGTTCTTTTCAGATCTTTCTTTTTGCTGATCTCCTTAGGACATTCAGGTGCAATATGTCCAGGTTTCCTGCAAGAGTAACATATAATCTCTTTAGTAGGTGTTTTATTATACCTGGTTTTTGAGTCTCTTCTTCTGGATCCTTCTGTTTTGATCCACTTCTTGAATCTTCTGGCCAGTAGACTGATCAGTTCTTCATCATTTGTAGAGGATTCATCTTCAACAGCCTTTAGTGCAATACTCTTTTCTTTTGAGAGTGAATGAGCCTTTTCCTTCTCTTCTTTCTCAGCTCTTATTTTCAACAGATGTTCATAAGATTTTAATTTGCCCAACAGGACATCTGTTGAGATTTCTCTTTGACTTCTGGAGTCTCTAATTGGCCAGATTCTTGAATCCTAAGAGCTAGGGAAGCATGTTAGCAGTTTGTCATTTATCTCAGTGAGAGATATGTCCTTTTCAAGTGTTCTCAATTCATTCACTATGAGGCTGAATCTGGCATACATGTCAGCAACACTTTCACCTTCTTTCTTCTGGAAGTTTTCATATTGAGAGATGAGTAGTGCCTTTCTATCCTTTTTCTCATCAGCACTTCCCTCTACCATTTTGGTGAGAGCTTCCCATACTTCCTTAGCTGACTCACATTCAGCAATCTTTTGGAAGATTTCATCAGAGAGGGTTGAGACTAGGATATTCATAGCCTTGGCATCATATCCTTGGGCTTTCTTTTCTTCATCTGTCCACTCAGCTTTTGGAGCAAGTGTTTCAGTTACTTTTCCACTTGAGTCCTTTCTAAATGGCTTGGGGGGACCTGTCAAAACAACATTAAACAATTCATCATCAATAGAGTTTAAATAAATTCTAATTCTTGTTTTCCAAAGTGCAAATTTTTCAAGGTTGCAAATTGGTGGTCTGGTGGAAGCATAATCTTTGATTTGTGCCATGTGGAAAGAAATATTTTTCAGAAATATATATATAAAAATAAGAGGTAGGATCTTTTTGATCAAGGAGTTATCCTTTTTGATCAACCTCGCTTTGATACCAATTGAAAGTGCACAGTTATCTTCACTAGAATTCTCTAGAGGGGGGGTGAATAGAGATTTAAAATATTTTTGTCCAAAGTTAATAATTATATATATATATATGTGTAGTGATCACAGATTAGTGCTTCCCACACACCAACAAGAATTAAACAAGTAAAGAAAATAAATGCAAGAAGAAAAATCACAGCACAACACAAAGAAATATAGTGGTTCCCCAAACTTTGGGTAGTCCACTCTTCTACCCCCTTGGTAGGAATTCACTATCTTGCACTGAGTCTTTTGATAAGGAGGCTCTTAGAACCACCCTGAGTCTTTTGATAAGGAGACTCTTAGAACCAACTGAGTCTTTTGAAAAGGAGACTCTTAGAACCAGTACAACTGAATTTTTTGAAGAGAGATTCTAAGGACTCTTTTACAGTATTTGAAAGTGAAATAAGAAAAAGAAGAAGAAGTATTTAAGACAAGAAAGAATCTTCTTCCTAGAAAGAAGATTGGAAGCACAAGAAGTAGTGAATGAAATCTCTCTTCTATAGTGAGAAGGAGATTGTAGGCCTTTTCTCTCTTTTGTGAGAGCTATCAGAGTTTGCAGCAGTATGGCTTCAGAGTGAGAAGGAGAAGGAAGCTTGATCTTTGCTGCAGCACTATTTCTCAATTCTCTCTTTTCACTTGGGAGCTCTTCCTCTCTTTCAAATGTAAAATGGTGGATCACTTCTCTCATGTTCTCTGCCTACCTCCTTGTTATTTTATAGCTCTGTCCATTCAAATAATACTATAGGAGGATAATTGATTAGTAGACAGAGAAATAGAAAGATAGAAATATTTCCATAATAATTATATCAATAGAAGGAAAGAATTCATTCTAATTTCAAATAATGTCCATAATGGTTTTAATCAAATTAGCCAAGAATCTATTAGAGGAAAAGAATGATTCAGAACGGCTATAAAGAATAAATTGATTCCATATAAATTAGATCTATAAAAGAAGGAAAGAGATCTGGCGATTTTTGAATTAGACATTGAAATCGACGTGCGTCGATTACTATTCGACGTAAGCGTCGAATTCGTCCTGGCTGGACGTCGAGAGAAGAATAAGGAAGGTACATCGACTAAGGTGCGTCGACTTCTCAAGATGCGTCGACTAGAAGTCAGAGCTACGTCGACATAAGATACGTCGAATTCTTCTTAAAGTTACTTCGACTCATTCTGAAAGGAACGTCGATACCACTTCGACGTTGCGTCGAATACTATTCGACGCATATTTACTTAACCTTGATTTTTCTTTCTTAGAATTCATATTCAACTCTTTTTTTAGGGGTTAAGAGAAATCATTTTCCCAACACAAATCACAAAGAGCGGTAAACGAGGGTCAGCTATGGCTAACCACAAACGGTGTAACAATATCCCTCCTCCCGGCCGTCCTAGCGGACCCCGGGGAACTACTTCACCCTGCAAGTCAGCACTTCGTATGCAAATGTACATAAAGAAAAGCGACATAAATACAGGCATGAGTGTCACAAACATCATCCACGTTTCTATGTTGAGCAGATAATAAAAGGGGCCTACCAATGCAAAGTGAATGCAAACCCGGGTTTCACCCAAGGCACCCTAAGGCGTATGAATCTAACACATCATCATACATCATCATCACATCACAAACACAAGGGTACTCATCATTTCCCCACGAGGGCATCGTAGCCCAAGGCCAAAATCTCTCGCTGAGACCCACCTCGCCTGGCTCACCATGCCATCGAGCTTGTCTAACAGCTCACATGCTCGGGCAGCTAAAAACACACAAAACCGATGCTAAGAATTCTGGCTTAAGCAAAACGTCCGAAGGCCCTGGACTTACACTCGGGACAACGTCCACCGACTACCTCGCCTGGCGACCGTTACCGGACTCACCCATAGCATAGACATTCTCGTCAGTCAACACCGAAGGGACTAATCTTGTCGGGACACTCTCCACACGTGAATCTCAATCTTCACGGGATAGCCAGCCGACCACAAAGACCAATCGCGCCTTCGCACAACCCTAGGCATCACAAGCCCCATATTCCGCACATCATTTCCCCGCCCAAAACCTGACATTCGTTACCACACGAAGCTACAAGGGCATCACAACGACGAGTTTGCCGTAATCAGATTTCTAAACAAAACCCCTAAAATGCGCGTCATTCAACATCGCCGAATCGGACCAACGACCCACAATGCATAATTCTCTAACGGAACGGATCTCTAGTTCAAAACATGTCGGGGACGGACTCAATCAACCCGATGGTTCCTTTTGAACCAAGGCGACCCGGATCCCTCTCAGTCGACGGATCCGGTGCCAAAAAATGCAGAAAATAAAGGGATGCCATGCACGCATCCTAAAGACCGGGAGGAAAAATGTCGTTACCTTTTGAGATCTCCTCCTAGCCATGAGAAACTTGCAAACAAACGGAGGAGAAGAAGCGCCTCGACGCCCCCTACGCATTGCCGGTCTCGGATCGGCGAACGGAGCTCCGAAGCTCCAACAATGGCGAAATCTCCTTCTTCTTCCTCCTAGCCCCCTTCTCCTTTCTCCAACCTAAGAGAGAGAAAACCCTTGAAAAATATGAGGGATTATCCCCTCTCCAAAACTCTAAAGCCCCCCAGCGAACCATCACAGCCGTTGGATCAAATCCTAAAGTTTTTGAATGGTCGGATCATCTTCTCCGCACGTTTTCGCGGAGCAGAATAAATAGGGCGCACGAGCAGCGGCGCACGGTCAGTGGTCGTGTGCGAAGAACTTGTTTGATCGAGCGCACTGCCCGAGACAGAACTCCGATTTTTTTGCGAATTAACGCACGATCATTGGCGCACGACCACTGGTCGTGCGCGAAGAGGCCTATGAACGTGCGCGAAGAATTGCTATGGAATTTTTAGCCTATCCCGAGCGCAGCACTACCACTCCGCCTACCTCGCTAACCTACGATTTTTGGGGTGTTACAACTCCACCCCCGTAGAAGAATTTCATCCTCGAAATTTCAGAATTGAAACAGGAAATTCATAATGCATACCTGGTGCAAAAAGTTCCGGGAAATCCTCCCGCATCGCTTGCTCACGCTCCCAAGAGAATTCGTCTCGCCCGCAGTTGTCCCATCGCACCTTTACAAGTTTGACTTCCTTGTTACGCAACTGCCTGATTTTCGAATCCTCCACGCAAACCGGACAAACCCTCGTCCGCAAATCCTCCATCACCGGCATCGCCTCCGCTTCGACCACGACGCTCGGCTCCACCAAAGCTTTCCTCAGCACAGAGACATGGAAAACATCATGTAATCCACTCAGCTCTGCGGACAACGCCAAACGATAGGCTGCTTCGCCTATACGTTCCGCAACCTCGAACAGACCCAAATATCTCGGACTCAACTTCTTGAGTCGCCGCACCCGCGAAACACCCTTGAACGACTTGATCTTCAAGTAGACCATGTCGCCCACTGCAAACTCCACATTTCTGTGGTGCGCATTAAAATACTTCGCTTGTCGATCCTGAGCAACCTTCATGCGCTCCTGAATCGTCCGCACAATCTCGAAAGCATCTTCCACCACTTGCTTTCCCAAAAGCTTAGTGTCTCCCACCTCTGCCCAAGACATCGGAGTTCGACACTTCCTTCCAAACAAAGCTTCGTATGGCGCCATCTTGATGCTCGCCTGGAAGCTATTATTATAGGTGAACTCCACCATGAAAAGGTGGTCTTCCAAACCTTTACCAAAGTCGAGAGCACACATCATCAACATGTCCTCCAACGAATGGTTCGTTTGCTCCGTCTGACCATCGGTCTGCGGATGGAACGCGGTACTAAACTTGAGCTTTGTGCCTAAGCTTTTCTGCACTAACCTCCAGTCCTTCGAAGTGAACTGCCCATCGCGATCACTAACGATACTCTTCGGAATCCCGTGCAACCGCACTATGTTTCAAACATAAAGCTCCACAAGCTTCTCCATGCCATCGCCCTTCTGATTAGGAATTAAGTGAGCCACCTTGGTCTGGCGATCCACTATCACCCAAATCGCATCGTTACCCTGCTGCGATCGAGGCAAACCATTCACAAAATCCATAGAGATGTCATCGAATTTCCATTCGGTGATGGGAAGAGGCTTCAAGAACCCACCGGGCCTTTGACACTCAGCCTTCACCAAGTCACATGTCTGACATCGGCTTATGTACTCAGCTACATCCCGCTTCATCCCAGGCCACCAAAATGATTTCTTCATATCCGCGTACATCTTTGTACTTCCTGGATGAACAGAGTACTTTGTAAAGTGAGCCTCAAACATCAACTCCTCGCGAAGCTTGCCAAAGCGCGGAACACAAACCCTTCCGTCTCTTTTCAAAATCCCACCAACAATCTCTAAAGCAGTGCCTTCGCTTTGCTGAGCCTCCAACACCAACTGTTGGCACTCCTCGTCTGCACTGGTCGCCTCTCAGATTCGATCCGTTATATCACACTGCATTTCAATCCAGTTCAAACGAGCCACGCCAGACTCACCTCTAGCCACACAAGAAATGTCAAGAAACTCCAAGTCTCGAATCAAACGCTCGTCATGCGCCTCCATCCAATTACCTTGCCCGGAGTACTTCCTACTCAAGGAATCCGCCACCACGTTGGCTTTACCCGGCGTATACTGAATCTCCACGTCGTAGTCCCCAAGGAACTCGACCCACCTACGCTGCCGCATATTCAGATCCTTTTGGTCTAGGAGATACCTCAGGCTTTTGTGATCCGTGAAGATCTCCACCTTCGCACCATAAACGTAGTGCCGCCACAGTTTTAGCGCAAAGATTACCGCCGCCAACTCCAGATCATGGACGGGATAATTCCTCTCATGAGTCTTTAACTTCCTTGAGCCATAAGCAATCACCTTGCCGTGCTGCACCAGCACGCAACCCAACCTGCAACCTGACGCATCACTGAAAATCTGAAATCCTTCCGTCCCAGTAGGAAGACTAAGGATTGGAGCAGACATCAACCTTTCCTTCAAATTCTCAAATGCACGGGCACACTCCGGTGTCCATACGAACCTTTGGTCCTTGCGAGTGAGAGTGGTGAGGGGCAACGCCATCCGCGAAAAGTTCTCCACGAACCTTCTGTAATAACCGGCTAGTCCAAGGAAGCTACGGACTTCCGCCACGGTTCTCAATCTTCGCTGGATCTACCGCCACCCCATCTCCACTGATCACGTGACCCAAGAATGCCACCTTCTCGATCCAAAACTCACATTTCGAGAACTTAGCATAAAGCTGATTCTCCCTTAGAGTCTGCAATACTTGTCTCAAGTGAGACTCATGCTCTGCCTCCGATTTTGAATACACCAAAATATCATCTATGAACACCACCACGAACGAATCTAAGAATGGGCGAAAAACCCTGTTCATCAAATCCATGAACACAGATGGCGCGTTCGTCAGTCCGAACGGCATCACCGAAAACTCGTAGTGGCCATACCGAGTCCCAAACGCTGTCTTGGCAACGCCCTCTTCTCGAATCTTCAACTGGTAGTACCCAGATTTCAAATCCAACTTGGAGTACACCACCGACCCCACTAACTGGTCGAACAAATCATCGATTCGGGGAATCAGATATTTATTCTTGACGGTCAACTTACTTAGCTCACGGTAGTTAATGCACAGCCGCATACTTCCGTCCTTTTTCTTCACAAATACTACCGGCGCGCTCCACGGCAAAGAGCTATGCCTAATGTACCCTTGCTCTAACAACTCCTCCAACTGAACCTTTAGCTCGGCCAGTTCCTTTGGTGCCATCCTAAACGGAGGACGCGACACCGGCCTCGCACCCGGTACCAATTCGATCAAAAAATCGATCTCACGCTGAGGAGGTGCTCCCGGAAGCTCCTCAGGGAATATATCCTCAAATTCTTCCACCACCGGAACTTCTCCAATAGCCAACTTTGTGGAGTGAGTCTCCAACAAAGCTAAAAACGCCTCGCCTCCTTTGTTTACCGCACGCCTCATCTGCATAGCAGAAATCAGGGAGCAAGCCACTCCGCTTAGGCCTTCGAACTTGACCTCTGCTCTACCTTTTGCTCTCAGGGTTACCACCTTCAACTGGCAGTCGATACTAGCTCGCTGCGCTGCAAGCCAGTCCATCCCCAAGATAACGTCGAATTCGGCTAGTGGCAGAATTGCTGCTACCAACACGAAATCACAATTACCAATTTGCAACACAATGCGTCCTTTCCTTATGGTAGTCATGAAAGACCCATTCAGCATACGCACGTTCAGCTCCACCTCTTCCTCTATGGACTCAGCACCAATCTTCCGGATAAAACTTTCCGCAAGAAAAGAGTGTGACGCTCCCGTGTCGAACAACACTCGAGAGGGGTAGCCCAAAACTAGCACGAAACCTAACCACGTGCAAAACAAACATGAAAGGCCGCAACCTACATTATAGTATCAAACAAAAACTTAAACTTTTCGTACCTGTCACCACGTCGGGTTGACGTATCGCTTCCTGTTGCCCAAGATTATATGCTCTAGGCTGCACTGGAGGGAACCTCGAAGCACTCGACTCCGCCGCTTTCCCCCTCTCTGCAACACTGGGACCGGAACGCACCGATTATTCCTGCATCGGCTCTGGCTCAGCTCCGCCCTCGGTACAAAAACGACTTATGTGACCCACCTTGCCACACTTGTAACAAGTCAACGGACCTTTGGAGCAAAAATCTCCCGAAGGTGCGCCACTTCTCTTCCCAGGCCTACTAGGATGGGGCTTCTTCTTCCATCGGTTGCCCTCGGACTTCCACTGAGACTTAGACTGAGAAGGCTTTCCTTCTCCCTGCTTTGCCGCAAAACCCTTTCGTCATTGGGTTTGCTCCATGTCGCTCTCCAGTGTGCGAGCGGCTTCGACCAATTCATTAAATCCCGCATTCTTCAAGGCTATGAGTGGTTGCCTTAAATTTTCCCTCAACCCTTGATAGAAAAGATTATCCCTCTCTTCATCATTTGCCATAGTCGTCACCGCATAACGACCCAATCGAGTGAACTCTTGCAGATATTCATCCACTGTCTTCTCACGTTGCACCAAATGCAAAAACTGTCGCTGCAGTGCTAACCTTGTCGAGGCCGGAATATAACGCTTGAGGAAAGCGTTCCCGAACTCTTCCATGGACGGAACACGCCCAAAAAAATGGCGACCGTTATGGTTCGCCCACCACAACTTCGCATCACCCTCTAACATGAGACTCGCATAGTGAGACTGCCTCTCCTCTGGGGTCTCAGCTGCCTTCAAGAGTTCCTGGATCCTCGAAAGCCAATCTTCGGCATCCGTGGGAGTGCCAACTCCCTTGAATGTCGGAGGGTGGAAACTCAAGAAGTACTTCATGAATCGATCACCCATCGCAATAGCTCTCTCCGCTAAAGGCTCTGCTTGCCTCACTTCGACATCCGGTATAGCCGGCGTAGCCGCCGGAGTAACAGGAGTCGCAACTTGCACCACCGGCGTAGGAACCCGTGACATTGCTCCAGCTTGAGCCGCTATCATTGCTTCCGCTAGCATGCGACAGAAATCAGCCGCGGACATGCCCACATTCATGAGGCCCGGAGCAGTAGCACTGCTTCCCGAAGGCTCCTCTTGCCTCCTCGACGTCCCCGCATCGTCGCCAACATCCTAGCATAAGCAAGGAAAAAGACTCATCAAGCTCTATTCGCAAGACTAAAACACAGGGATACTCGTGATCCCGCACAATTCTCCTATGTGGGCAATCTCTTACGCGATCCAAATACACTAGACCTCGCAAGAATACTCAAACCTAGCTCTGATACCAAATTGTAACACCTCCCCTATAATGACCATATAATATGGGTCCGACCAGGACCCCACAATATATAACTGCCACAGCTTTAGTATTAAAAGATGATATTAACTACCCAATCTCAAAACTCAGATAACACAACAGAAACAAACTAAAACCACAGAGATTGCCCACAGTACATAGGAGTCCAACTGGCCTTAAGGCCTTACAAAACCAAAGTCCAAAACACCCAATATTCAACACAAAGAGTCATCCCAATGAAAGTGGGAATAATAGTTTTCCCTAAACTACCTCGGCATGCAAGCCGGTTACAACAAAATAATAAAGTAGAAGTGTATGAAAACAAGGTAACCACTTTATGAGGCTTTAGGCCTTTTTGGCCGGCGAGCTGGGTCCAGCCTGCGATCCTTGCCCTGCATCCAAATCACAAAGAGCGGTAAACAAGGATCAGCTATGGCTGACCACAAACGGTGTAACAACATCCCTCCTCCCGGCCCTCCTAGCGGACCCCAGGGAACTACTTCACCCTGTAAGTCAGCACATTGTATGCAAATGTTCTTAAGAAAAGCAACATAAATACAGGCATGAGTGTCACAAACATCATCCACGTTTCTATGTTGAGCAGATAATAAAAGGGGCCTACCAATGAAAAGTGAATGCAAACCCGGGTTTCACCGAAGGCACCCTAAGGCATATGAATCTAACACATCATCATACATCATCATCACATCACAAACACAAGGGTACTCATCATTTCCCCACGAGGGAATCGTAGCCCAAGGCCAAGAGCTCTCGCTGAGACCCACCTCGCCTGGCTCACCATGCCATCGGGCTTGTCTAACAGCTCACATGCTCAGGCCGCTAACAACACACAAAACCGATGCTAAGAATTCTGGCTTAAGCAAAACGTCCCAAGGCCCTGGACTTACACTCGGGACGACGTCCACCGACTGCCTCGCCTGGCGACCGTTACCGGACTCATCCGTAGCACAGACATTCTTGTCAGTCAACACCGGAGGGACTAATCTTGCCGGGACACTCTCCACACCTGAATCTCAGTCTTCACGAGATAGCCAGCCGACCACAAAGACCAATCACGCCTTCGCACAACCCTAGGCATCACAAGCCCCATATTCCGCACATCATTTCCCCGCCCAAAACCCGACATTCGTTACCACACAAAGCTACAAGGGCATCACAACGACGAGTTCGCCGTAATCAGATTTCTAACAAAACTCCTAAAATACGCGACAATCAACATCACCGAATCCGACCAATGGTTGCAAATCCGGCTTCACCCACAATGCCTAATCCGCTAACGGAGCGGATCTCTAGTGCAAAACATGTCGGGGACGGACTCAATCAACCCGATGGTTCCTTTTGAACCAAGGCGACCCGGATCCCTCTCACTCGACGGATCCGGTGCCAAAAAATGCAGAAAATAAAGGGATGCCATGCACGCATCCTAAAGACCGGGAGGAGAAATGTCGTTATCTTTTAAGATCTCCTCCTAGCCATGAGAAACTTGCAAACAAACGGAGGAGAAGAAGCGCCTCGACGCCCCCTACGCGTTGCCGGTCTCGGATCGGCGAACGGAGCTCCGAAGCTCCAACAATGTCGGAATCTCCTTCTTCTTCCTCTTAGCCCCCTTCTCCTTTCTCCAACCTAAGAGAGAGAAAACCCTTGAAAAATATGAGGGATTATCCCCTGTCCAAAGCCCTAAAGCCCCCAGCGAACCATCACAGCCGTTGGATCAAATCCCAAAGTTTTTGAATGGTCGGATCATCTTCTCCGAATGTTTTCGCGGAGCAGAATAAACAGGGCGCACGAGCAGCGGCGCACGGTCAGTGGTCGTGTGCGAAGAACTTCCCCTGATCGTGCGCACTGCCCGAGACAGATCTCTGATTTTCTTGCGAATTAACGCACGATTATTGGCACACGACCACTGGTCGTGCGCGAAGAGGCCTATGAACGTGCGCGAAGAACTGCTATGGAATTTTTAGCCTATCCCGAGCGCAGCACTACCACTCCGCCTACCTCGCTGACCTACGATTTTTGGGGTGTTATATGGGGCACCTTTGGAGAGCATTTGTTGGGGAAATGATTTATCTTAATCCCTAAAAATGAGTAGAATATAAATTCTACGAATGAAAAATTAGTCTAAGTAAATATGCGTCGAATAGTATTTGACGCAACGTCGAAGTGTAGTCGACGTTCCTCTCAGAATGAGTCAAAGTAGCTCTAAACAGAATTCGACGTAACCTATGTCGACGTAACTCTGACTTTTAGTCGACGTATCTAGTGAAGTCGACGTATCTTAGTCGATTCACCTTCCATATTCTCCTCTCGACGTCCAACCAGTCTGAAATCGACGCTTCCGTCGAATAGTAATCGACGTACGTTGATTTCTATGTCAAATTCAAAACACGCCAGATTTCTTTCCTTCTATCTGTAGATCTGAATTTTATGAATGATATTATTCTTTTCTAGCCGTTTTGAATCAGTCTTTCCTTCTAAATGATTCTAGGCTAAATTGATTAAGTTTATTATGGATATTATTTAAAATCAGAATAATCTCTTTCCTTCTACAGAAATATTGATTATGGAATCTTTTCTCTCTTACTATTTCTTTGTCTGCTAATTGATTATTCTCCTATAGTATTCTTTGAATAAACAGAGCTATAAATAAGAGGGAAGTCGTCAGAGAAGAAAATGAGAAGTGATCCACTCCATACATTTGAAATAGAGGAAAAGCTCCCAAGAGAAAAGTGAGAAAAGCTGAGAGAAGTGATAGTGTGCTGAAGCCAACAACAAGCCTTCTCCTTCTCCTCTTTCTGAAGCCATACTGCTGCAATCTCTGATAGCTCTCATTGAAAGAGAAAAAGACCTACAATCTCCTTCTCACTATAGAAGAGAGATTTCATTCACTATTTCTTGTGCTTCTAATCTTCTTGCTAGGAAGAAGATTCTTTCTTATTTAAAATTACTTCTTCTACTTCTTCTTCTTATCTTCATTTCATTTTCAAACAGTGTAAAAGAGTTTTAGAATCACTTTTCAAAAAAGTTTAGTTGTACTGGTTCTAAGAGTCTCCTTATCAAAAGACTCAGGCTGGTTCTAAGAGTCTCCTTATCAAAGGACTCAGTACAAGATAGTGAATTCCTACCAAGGGGGTAGAAGAGTGGACTACCCAAAGTTTGGGGAACCACTATATTTCTTTGTGTTGTGTTGTGATTTTCATTTTGCTATTTCTTTCTTTATTTACTTAATTCTTGTTGGTGTGTGAGGGAAGCTTAAATCTGAGATTATTACACACACACACATATATATATATATATTTGTTAACTTTGCACAAAGTACTTTTAAATCTCTATTCACCCCCCCCCCCCCCCCCCCCCTCTAGAGAATTCTAGTGAGGTTAACTGTGCACTTTCAATTGGTATCAAAGCGAGGTTGATCTAAAAAGGGTAACTCCTTGATAAAAAAGATCCTACCTCATACATATATATAGATTTCTAAAAACTATTTCTCACATGGCACAAATCAAAGATTATGCTTCCACCAGACCCCCAATTTGCAACCTTGAAAAGTTTGCACTTTGGAAAACAAGAATTAGGATCTATATGAATTCTATTGATGAAGATTTGTTCAATGTTATTTTGACAGGTCCTCCTAAGCCCTATAGAAAGGACTCAAGTGGTAAAGTGACTCAAACACTTTTCCCAAGGGCTGAGTGGACAGTTGAAGAAAAGAAGGCAGGAACAAGTGATGCAAAAGCTATGAACATTCTTGTCTCAACCCTCTCAGATGAAATCTTTCAAAAGGTTGTTGACTGTGAATCAGCCAAAGAAATCTGGGAGGCTCTTACAAAGATAGTAGAAGGAAGTGCTGATGAAAGGAAAGATAGAATGGCTCAATTGATCTCCCAATATGAGAACTTTCAAACGAAGCATGAAGAAAGCATATCTGAGATGTATGACAGATTCAGTCTGATCATCAATCAATTAAAGAGCTTGGCTAGAGAGATCTCTCTCACAGAGATCAATGACAAACTGTTAATGAGTCTCCCAAGTTCATGGGACTCAAGAATATGGGCAATAAGAGATACAAGAGGACAAAAGGAAATCTCAACAGATGCTTTCTTAGGAAAATTCAAATCCTATGAGCAACTACTGAAAACCAGAGAAGAGAAGGAAAGAAGGGAAAACACTCCAACCTCTTCAAAAGATAGAAATATTGCATTAAAAGCAACAAAAGAAGAAATCTCTGTGACCGAAGAAGAACTATTCAGCCTCCTGGCCAGAAGATTCAAGAAATGGGTCAAGCCAGATGGGTCTAGAAGGAGAGAGTCAAAACCAAGGTATGATAAGACTCCTACCAAAGATATTGTTTGTTATTCCTGCAGGAAAACTAGACATATTGCTCCAGAATGTCCAGAAAATGCTGAGAGAAAGAAAGATCTGAAAAAGAAAGATCTCAAGAAGAAAGGGAAGAAGAAAGAAAGAAGCTTCATTGCAGAAGCTTGGAGTGAGACAGATTCTGAAGAAAGCACTTCATCTAAAAATGACAATGAAGAGTCTAAGCAAGAAGACCTATGCTTAATGGCTCTTGGAAGCACAGAAGAAGAATTTGTTGCTGAATCATGGAGTGAAACAGGATCAGAAGGAAGCATCTCTTCAACAGCAAAAGAAAATAGCCTTATTCTCATAGAGGAATCTGAGGATAAGGATGAGGTAAGCATTTTTGATGAAATAGATTTTCTATGTGATGATTTTAAAAATGATTTTGAAAGGCTCTGTTTAGATCAACTAAAAGCTAAACAAGAAATTAAGGATCTAAAAGAACAAATTAATATGAGAAAAATAGAGGATACATGTTCAAAAAATTATGAACTAAGGTGTAAAATCTATAAAACAGAAAAGGAAATTGATAGTGCTAAATTAGAAAATCAACTCCTTAAGAAGAAGGTATCCCAAGCAAAAGCTTTTGAAGAATCTATAAAAGTCAGAAGCCAAACACTTAAAGAAATCACTGAAAAACAAATAATCAGACATTAGAATCTGGGGCTAGGAGCTGATCCTTCAACTAGTTCAATACCATCTACCAAACCTGCTTGGATGAGCCCTGTTAAATTCACTAAACCCATCAAATCAACAAACTTAGAAGAAGACTCATAAGATACAGAAGACCTCACCTTCAAAGAGATAAACCACCTTAATGAATCATCATCATACCATTCAGAAGAAGACTCCCAAACTACCTCTGAGAAAGCAACTATGCCAAAAGAAACAAGTTCTAAAGAAACAAAACTCCAATCAGAAAAAGGGAAAAATAAAATCTGTGAAGATAAAATTGCATCGACTTCATATCGACGCATGAATGATAGTACGTCGAATACTACTCGACGCAATCACTTAGATGCTTCGACCTCAAATCGACGCATGAATAACAGTACGCCGACTTACAATCGACGCAACTACTTCTATGCATCGATTCCAGATCAACACAATCTAGAGAAAGCGCTGAATACATATCGACGCAACTCTCAACATACGTCGAATAGATATCGACGCATAAAACCTCAGAGCAACTTAAATACAGGACATAGCTATTCTTCAAAAACTCTCTATCTTAACCCCCATTCAGGACCCTTTTATCCTGATCAAAACTTCTATCCTAATCAAAACTCTTTTCATAATCAAAATTACTATCCTGATCAAAACTGTTATCTTAATCAACAACTCTATCCTAATCACCTTCTCTATCCCTCCCTAAACTCAAATTTCCTTAATCAAAAGACAATTAGGTGTTATATCTGTAATAAGATTGGCCACACTGCCAAACAATGTTGGCACAATCAATCCAACTGTTTATAAAATTAGTCCAAGGGTGACTTAGAAAATCTTAGGATTAGGAAGAAATAATCTCTAAAGAAAAACCTGGAATTTTCAGACAAAGTAAAAGTCACGTCGATCTCTTAATCGACGCATACATCGATAGAAAACCCTATTAGACTATACTGACGCATACGTCAACTTCCACTTGACGCAACGTCGACTTCATGAAAAAGGCGGCATTACTAAAATATTTTCGATCACATCTACTGCTGTACCGAATAAACCTCGAGTTGTGTCTCGTATCGACGTTTCACCTGACTTAAATAGACTCTTCAGTTAAAATTCTGCACACTCCTGAGCTTCTCCCATCCTTCTCATTTCTCAGAAAAGCCATCTCTTCCTCTCTCTCACTGACCTAAATGGATCCCAAGATCAACTCTGGTTTCGACATTGATCTTGAATCCTTCCAAGCCGCCGCCGAAAACTATAAGAGCATCATAGCTCTCTTCACGGAAGCTGGTTTAGACAAACTCATTTCCACAAGATGTAGAATCCTAGAGACAGAACTCACTGAGTTAATGAATCATGTTCAGATATCTGAGCAAGGAGAGATCACAGGAACACTCTATGAGACACCTGTCTCAATCTCAGCAGAACACCTTAGGGACACCTTTGATCTTCCATCAGGTACACAACAACACTATTCTATTTCAAATCAAAAGGAAAGCAAATTATTTTCTAAGAATAGCTAAATGAATCTTCATCATCATTCCCTTATCAGGTGATGAACCTGTGGATCTCACCCCTGAGGAAACCAAGAATCTATTACTCATCATGAAGTTCTCCAAAGATAAACCAATCCACCTGAAGAAAATAGATTTTTCTGAGGAATATAGGCTATTGGCAGACATAGTAGGAAAAGTTCTATTATGCAAGATCTCTGCCCATGATGCAGTGCCCAAGCAGCAACTAAACATCATGGGGGCCCTTGTGCTGAAAAAGAAAGTTGACTGGGCCAGTTGCTTACTAAAAATGATAGGCTACAAATATTCTCACAAAGAGAATGCATGAGGATCATGAGTCAGGTACTCCTCCACTCCTTCCCTGACCTATGTAGGTCAAAAGGAATCCCCATTCCCCCTGGAAAAAGGATGTCCATAGCCCTCTTCTCAAAATGGACCAGGCAAATTCCCAAGCCTGGTGCCATTCCTTACAGAACTCTCCTAGCCATCCATCCTCACCTCCTCCTCTTCATACAGACACCTCTTCTCTACCAACATCATCCACACTTATATCTTCTACAACCCTCACACCTCCTATCCTACCTACATCTTCACATACACCAGCTCAACCCTCCTCTAATCCTCCACCTCCTCCATCAAACTCACCTCATCACAATGATACAGTCCACTCTCCACCTTCCTCACCTCCACCTCCACCATTATCTCCTACTCCAACACATCTTGAACCATCTCCATCCACTAGAACTCTCATCACACAGTGTATCTAGTCAGCAGCCTAAAAGTTTCAAAAAATGCTGGATGGACACTGCTCCCAACTTCACTCTTCCATCATGCGCATGCAAACCCAAATAGATGGGGTCAATGCCTTTGTGCAAAGCTTGAAGTCCTCTGTCTCTTCCTCTAAGTTGACCAAGTCTTTCTTAACCTCCTTGGCTAAGAAGGTCAAGAAGGGGGAGAAATTAGATGAAGAGCAGCTCTCAAGTCACAAATCTCTCTCACACAAGTCCCTTCCTACTTCAAAAGCTGATAAGACAATTGGGAATGAGAATTAGTCCCAGAGTTACATACTGAGGACCAGATAACAGATGTACTCTCTTTAGCAAGAGAAGCTATACAACAAGTAGTTCTCTTTCAAGGGGAGGCTAGCAGAGCAGAGAGAGAAGTTGAAAAGGAAACTTTTGTTGAAAAAGAAGCTGAAGCTCAGGGGGAGCCAAATGCTGATATAATTGAAGCTGGAGCTGAGAAAGAACCAGAAGAGGCAGAAGTAGAAGGCTCAAAGGAAGTTCCATCTCAGGGGGAGCAAACTGCTGTGACTCAGGGGGAGCTGAGTGAACCACCTGTTACTGAGAAGGAGCAACTCTCTTCGTTAAAAACTTTAGTATTCACTAGGAAAAGAAAAACTCCTCCTACCCCTCTTGAGTGATGTGATGAACAATGTTGATATACTCTATATTTTTTCCTCCATGCTTAAATACTGTTTATGAAGTCTGTGTATATGATTCTATTTTCTTCTTATTACATAACATATTTCTTTCCTATATATGAATGCCTTGCTGTGTTGATTAAAAGCTGATACAATTTCTCCCTGAATAGGGTTAAGACAAATAGGGGGAGATTGTTGGGGAAATGATTTATCTTAACCCCTAAAAATGAGTAGAATATAAATTCTAAGAATGAAAAATTAGTCTAAGTAAATATGCGTCGAATAGTATTCGACGTAACGTCGAAGTGTAGTCGACGATCCTCTCAGAATGAGTCGAAGTAGCTCTAAACAGAATTCGACGTAACCTATGTCGACGTAACTCTGACTTCTAGTCGACGTATCTAGTGAAGTCGACGTATCTTAGTTGACGCACCTTCCATATTCTCCTCTCGACGTCCAGCCAGTCTGAAATTGACGCTTCCATCGAATAGTAATCGACGTACGTCGATTTCTATGTCAAATTCAAAACACACCAGATTTCTTTCCTTCTATCTGTAGATCTGAATTTTATAGAATGATATTATTCTTTTCTAGCCGTTTTGAATCAGTCTTTCCTTCTAAATGATTCTTGGCTAAATTGATTAAGTTTATTATGGATATTATTTGAAATCAGAATAATCTCTTTCCTTCTACAAAAATATTGATTATGGAATCTTTTCTCTCTTACTATTTCTCTATCTGTTAATTGATTATTCTCCTATAATATTCTTTGAATAAACAGAGCTATAAATAAGAGGGAAGTCGGCAGATGAGAAAATGAGAAGTGATCCACTCCATACATTTGAAATAGAGGAAAAGCTCCCAAGAGAAAAGTGAGAAAAGCTGAGAGAAGTGATAGTTTGCTAAAGACAACAACAAGCCTTCTCCTCTTTCTGAAGCCAAACTGCTGTAATCTCTGATAGCTATCATTGAAAGAGAAAAAGACCTATAATCTCCTTCTCACTATAGAAGAGAGATTTTATTCACTATTTCTTGTGCTTCTAATCTTCTTGCTAGGAAGAAGATTCTTTCTTATTTAAAATTACTTCTTTTTCTTCTTATCTTCATTTCATTTTCAAACAGTGTAAAAGAGTTTTTAGAATCTCTCTTCAAAAAAATTCAGCTGTACTGGTTCTAAGAGTCTCCTTATCAAAAAACTCAGGCTGGTTCTAAGAGTCTCCTTATCAAAAGACTCAGTACAAGATAGTGAATTCCTACCAAGGGGGTAGAAGAGTGGACTACCCAAAGTTTGGGAAACCACTATATTTCTTTGTGTTGTGCTGTGATTTTCATTTTGCTATTTCTTTCTTTATTTACTTAATTCTTGTTGGTGTGTGTGGGAAGCTTAAATCTGAGATTATTACATATATATATATATATATTTGTTAACTTTGCACAAAGTACTTTTAAATCTCTATTCACCCCCTCTAGAGAATTCTAGTGAGGTTAACTGTGCACTTTCAGCATTCTAGATCTTTGCTTCTCCTCAGAATCTCTTTGGTTAGTTCCTCCAGCTTCCCAAGGTGCCTGGCTATAGTCTTGGCTTGGGAGGGGAAGCGCTCAAAAGATCTTTCGGGTATGCAGTGGGACCTCCACGCTGTTGCCAAGGGTCGTGTCTTCGTTCTAAGTCTTCGGTCAGGTTCCTCCGTGGGATCATTAAGCGCTAGCTGACCCCCACCCCACCCCCCTTCATAGGTGTCAGAACTCCTCGTTGGGCCAAATACTGGTTCCAACATTTTTGGTGCGGTGAGCGTGGATAGCAGCTAGTGCAAGAAATTCCCTATGAGGTAACATGGTCGGAGAGGGTGAGCGAGAGGGTGGCTTCAGCGGTTCTCCACCACCTGGCCCGCTAGTGACCGCAAAGATGTTGGCGGATCTTCGCATGGAGGTTCTCGAGACTATCAACCTCACCTTTGCTGTGGTGCGGAGCGAGTTCGCGACTGCAGCACCTCAGGTCGTCCAACCGTCAGGGGCGGGCGAGAATGCCATGGGGCAGAGAGCCGGCAAAGAAGTGGTCGGCGAGGCGCTAGGGCGAGACCACACGGTGCGAGAACTATTTCCGATTCCGGCAAGCGCTGATCCAGCGAGCACTGTTCTGATGAGCGCTGTGTCGGCGACCGCCATTCTGGCGAGTGCGAGCCCAGTCAGGGAGCTCGTGGGGCGAGTCGAGCAGGTGAGAAAGGCGACTGGAGGAAGCCCGTTCTGCGAGTTGGTGCTCTCGGCACCGCTCCTTGAGGGGTTCAGGGAGCCGAACGTGATGTACTATACCGGCAAGGACGACCCCGTACCACACCTGCAGTGGTTCGAAGATATGGTCTCCCTCAGGCCCCTGTCGTCCGCCTTCAATTGCCGACTCTTTGCGACCATATTGAAGTAGAAGGCAAGGGACAGGTTCCACCAGCTCCCAAGGGGATCGATATATGCTTTTGAGGACCTGCGCCGCAGCTTCTTGCTCCACTTCTCAACCTCAAAGAAGAGGAAGAAGAATGTCGAGGCACTCTTCATGATCAGGCAGGGGCCCAGGGAGTCGTTGGCCCATTATGTGGACAGTTTCCAAGAAGAGGTCCTTCTCATCCAGAAGGTGTCAGGATTCACCCTCCAACTTGCCTTCAGGGTGGGGCTACGGGAGGGATTCATCAAAATGATTCTGAAGCGGAAGGCCCCCTTGTCCTTTGAAGAGTTGATGGAGAGGGCGGCCGAGAAGTTCGAGAGCATGCCGGCCAACCCGGAGTTCACAAAGAGGCTAACAAAGCTCAGTGAGTTGGAGGTCAAGTAGCCGGAGGTTCGAAGAAGGGAGGAGCCGAGGGCCCCAGAGTTGGGGTGGAGGCAGCAGGGAGGAGACAACTTCCATGGGGGTCAAGGAAGACCTCATCAGCTCGGGTGGAGGCTGGGTCCGAGGCCGTTGCCTCCCCCACCTCAGCAGGTTGTGGCGATCGTGTGGGGAGGAAGAGGAATAGGAGGAAGAGGAGTCGAAGCGAAAGCAGGAGTGAGAAGAAGCAATCATGGCGCAGAGGCCGGTGGAAGGGGGTGGCGTTGCCCTATTGTGACTTCCACCAGGAGGAAGGTCACGCGACGGCCACCTGCCCGGAGTTCCTGGAGATGAGGGGGGCCAGAGTGTCGGCGTAGCAGGAGCAGCGGGAGCAGCAGACGATGAGGATCGAGGAGGTACTGGCTCGAGAAGAGGAAGAATAAAGGTGTGAAGACTGGGTCGATGTGCGGACCCGGGGGGATCAGAGTGATCCATGGGGTGTGAGGATCGAGGCAACCTGGAAGGCAAGCCTCCCTCTCATGTATCGTCGGAGCATGGCTTCGACACCTCAAGCCCCACCCCCAGCGGAGAAGATCACCATCTCACAAAAGGATATGCTAGGTTATGAAGACCCATTCTACGATGCGCTGGTTATCAAGACAGTCATCGAGAACTTCACCATCTCCCAAATCCTCGTGGACAATGGGAGCTCAGTCAATGTCATCTTCAATAAGGCATTTGGCGAGATGAATGTGGAGGCGAGGAGAGTGCTGGCCTCGGATGGCCCGTTGTTCAGATTCTCGAGGGAGAGAAAGGAAGTGGAAGGAGGAGTAGGGCTCCCGGTCGTCCTAGTGGGGGCAGTCCCGTAACTTCCGGTTTGTCATTATGGACGCTCCGAGCAACTACAACGCCATATTTGGATGACCCCTCATCAGCACATTCTGATGCATCCCCTCCACTTTCCACCAGTGTCTCAAGCTCAATGTAGGAGGGGTCCAGGTCCAGGTGAGGGGTGACCCGAAGGTATCAAGGCAGTGCTACGTCACCGCGGTCAACACCACCTGCCAAGCTGAGGCGGAGGGGATGGACCGGGAGATGCAGCGGCAAGAGGAAGCGGAGGGGGTCATCGGAGAACCCGGGATGGAGGAGACGGAGGAGAAGAGGGAGAGAAGGCGGGAAGAAGGGTAAGCCCACGCAGGAGGGGAGAAAGAGTTGCTGGAGGTCCGGGAGGAAAAGAGGGAAGAAGGAGGGGCCGAAGTGCTTGCTTGCGGCGAAAGGAAGGAGGGCAATTGGGGGGAGCAGTCCCGGCTGGAAGCCGTGGATGAGTTCATAGAGTTGGAGGTCACTTACTTGGCGGGAGTGATAGAAAAAGTGAAGATCAGCGGGGAGCTCGGCTCCGTGGAGCGGAAGAAGATCCTGGCCTGCGTCCAGGAGAACGTGGATGTCTTCGCAAGGAGCGTGGAGGACATGCCCGGGATCAATGTGAATGTGTCCTTCCATCGCCTCAATCTCAACCCTAGCACCCGTCCCATCCGTCAGAGGAAGAGGTCCACCGCAGACAAGCTGGAAGGACCCATCCGGGAGGAGGTGAGCAAGCTCCTCAAGGCAAACTTTGTGTCGAAGATCCAGTACCTAGGCTGGGTCTCCAATGTAGTGATGGTAAAAAGGGGGGATGGTAGGTGGAGAATGTGTGTAGACTTTTCTTTGCTAAATAAATCATGCTCTAAGGATTGTTACTCCCTGCCTCGAATCGATGAGCTGGTTGACTCAGCCATCAATTTTTCTCTAATGAGTTTTCTAGATGCTTTCTCAGGTTTCCATCAGATCCGCATGCACCCTTATGACGTCAAGGATGTCTCTTTCATCACAGGGGATGAGTTCTACTGCTACAAGATGATGCCCTTTGGGCTAAAAAATGCAGGGGCGACATATCAGCGGATGATGGACAGGGTCTTCCGAGAACAGAAGGGGAGGAACTTGGAAGTTTACGTCGACAATCTCATGATCAAGAGTCGGGACCTCGAGTCCCACCTTCGGGACCTTGAAGAAACTTTTGGGACCTTGCAAAAATTTAAGATGAAACTCAACCCCCAGAAGTGTGTCTTCGGGGCTAGCTGAGGGAAGTTCCTGGGCCACTTGCTCACCCCGGCCGGGGTGGAGCCTAACCCCGACAAAGTCAGGGCGATCTTGGAGCTGGGATCGCCGAGGAACGCGAAGGAGGTCCAGCGCCTCACCGGGATGTTGGTCGGGCTAAGCAGGTTTCTCTCCAGGGTAGGGGAGAAATGTGCATCATTCTTCAAGGTGCTAAGAGGGAACCAAAAGTTCGAGTGGACCCCGAAGTGCGAGGGGCTTTCCAAGCATTGAAGAAGTAGCTAACTCAGACTCCCTTGCTCCAGGGACCGAGGCAGGGAGAGTTCCTATCCCTATACTTGGGGTAGGGTCCAAAGCGGTAAGTTCCATGCTGGTGCGGGAAGAAGGGAAGAAACAGCTCCCGATCTACTATGTCAGCCGGGTCTCGAGGAAGACCGAGCTTCGGTATCCCATCTTAGAGAAGCTGGTATTTGCTCTCATGGTGTTAGCCCGAAAGCTTCGGCCTTACTTCCAGGAGCACTCAATCAAGGTGGTGATCGATCACCCTCTTCGCAACATCATGGAATGAGTGGAGCACTCGGGAAGGTTGGCCAAGTGGTCTGTAGAGCTGAGAGAATTCGACATCTCATTCGTGCCCAGGCTATCTATAAAGGCGTAAGCGGTGCCAGACTTCTTAGCCGACTACGTGACCGAGGTGGAAGAAGTCGGGCCACTCCATTCAGTGGCCTGGAATATGTTGGTTGATGGAGCATCAGGAAAGCATTCCTTCGGAGGGGGAGTCGTCCTAGTAAGCCCCCAAGGGACAAGGATCGAGCAAGCCATCAACATTCACTTCCCGATCACCAACAACCAGGCCGAGTACGAGGCGGTAATAGCTGACACATGGCTGGCTCGGGAGTTGGGTGTGCAAGATGTGGAGGTCTCGACAGACTCCATGGTGGTGGCATGTCAGATCAGGGGAGAGTTTGAGGCAAAGGAGCCAACCAATGCTATCTGGAGAGGGTCAAGGGGATCATTGGGCAGTTCCACTCATTCTCGATCCAACACGTGCCGAGAGAGGAGAGCGTCCCAGCTGACTTCCTGGCTAAGTTCGGTCCCCGGGCACGGGGGACGGTATCGAAACTCTTCCGACCAACCATCGAGGAAGGATAGTTGATGGAGATAGATCAACGAGCATCATTGATGGATCCCATCATTGCCTTCCTGACATCAGGGAAGTTCCCCAAGGGGATGTGGACAAGCGACGGCTCAGGTATAAATCGGCATACAACTCCCTACATGCAGGTGAACTATATCGAAAGACACTCTCGGGACTCCTAGCCCGTTGCGTGTCAGAAGAGGAGGTCCCAAGGTTCCTGGAGGAGATCCACTCAGGGGAGCGTGGAAGCCACTCGGGGAGTAGGACCATGGAAGGAAGGTTGTTGAGGCAGGGCTACTTCTGGCCCACCCTCAGCAAAGATGCGGCAGAGTTCACCAAGAAATGCTCCAAGAGCCAGCTATTTGCTCCCCTCCAGCTCCTTCCATCCCAAAGGCTCCGGTCCATCACAGCTCTGTGGCCTTTCGCAATATGGGGATTGGATTTGGTGGGTCCCTTCCCCCAGGCGAGCGGCCAGAGAAAATTCCTGCTAGTGATGATCGATTACTTCTACAAATGGATGGAGGTGAAATCACTAGCTAAGGTAACTTCACAGGTAGTCAAAAATTTTATATGAGGGGAGATAATATGTCGACATGGGCTCCCACTAGCCATCGTCATAGACAATGGGTCGCAGTTTGCCAGCGACGAGTTTGTCAGCTTTTGCACCCAAATGGGCATAGATCTTCGATTTGCGTCGTCGGTCCACCACCCAAGGAGTAATGGGCAAGTGGAAGCGGCGAACAAAATAGTCGTGAATTTGCTGAAGAAGAAGGTCGAGAACCTAAGGGGAAACTGGGTAGAACAGCTATACTCGGTCTTTGGGCCTTGAGTACCACACCAAACACAGCCACAGGGGAGACTCCGTTCAAGCTCTCTCATGGGTCCGAGGTCGTTCTCCCAATAGAGTTCGAGGTAAAGTCACCCAGGGTGATCGCCGCAGGCGAAGGAGATTAAAAATGGCTAGTGGAAAATGAAGGGGAGCAAAGTCTATCTTTGGTCCTGGTGGAAGAGCTTCGGGACCTAGCCACCATCCGGCAGGAGGGTACCACCTCCGTGATGTGGAAGGGGTACCTCTCAGCCGAGCTTAGAGCGGGGATGATCTGAAGCATTTTTATTCTTGAACTTTTTGTGTTGATTTATTATATGATTGATTCGTTATTATGTTGATTTCAATGTCTCTTTCTAATCTTTGGCTCTCAAGGAAAGTTTGAGCTGGAATGCCCCAGATCGATTCCGGTGTCGGGCACTCATTAGACGGTGGGTCAAGTTGATCTCTGGAGAGGCTGACTTAGGAAAGTTTGAGCTGGAATGCCCCAGATCGATTCCGCTGCTGGGCTCTCATTAGACGGTGGGTCAGGTTGATCTCTAGGGAGGCAGGCTAAGGAAAGTTTAAGCTGGAATGCCCCAGATCGATTCCGTTGCTGGGATCTCATTAGATGCTGTGTCAGGTTGATCTCTAGAGACGATGGCTAAGGAAAGTTTGAGATGGTGCCCCAGATCGATTTCGCTGCCGAGCTCTCATTAGACAGTGGGTCAGGTTGATCTCTAGAGAAGCTGACTAAGGAAAGTTTGAGCTAGAATGCCCCAAATCGATTCTATTGTCGGGCTCTCATTAGATGGTGGGTCAGGTTGATCTTTGGAGAGGCTGGCTAAGGAAAGTTTGAGCTGGAATGCCCCAGATCGATTCCGCTGTCAGGCTCTCATTAGACGGTGGGTCAAGTTGATCTCTAGAGAGGCTAGCTAAGG
Source organism: Dactylorhiza incarnata (assembly GCA_033032865.1). Lineage (NCBI taxonomy): Eukaryota > Viridiplantae > Streptophyta > Magnoliopsida > Asparagales > Orchidaceae > Dactylorhiza > Dactylorhiza incarnata. The sequence continues at coordinate 6,485,821 of JAWHQI010000134.1, forward strand.
GAGGTTTATGTTGGAATGCCCCAGATCGATTCTGCTGCCGAGCTCTCATTAGTCGGCGGGTCAGGTCGATCTCCGGAGAGGCCGGCAAGGTTCCTTGAGACACTCAACTTCCCCAGGTCAACTACGTCACCGGGCTCTCACTAGCGGTGGAGGGGGATTTATTCCTGTATAGGGGAGGCGGGTGAAAATGGATAAGGTGAATCGTCTTAAATGGGTCTCCTGGCCAGGCTCTCACCTAGCTGGAAGGACCGAAAGCCGTTTCGACGACAAGAAAAGAAATCTAAGAGGCTCTAGTGGCCAGGATTTGCCAGTGGGCCAGCCGAAGTGGGCAATCGCTTGGCGAGAGCACCGGGGCGATAACTCATCAGTAAGGGGAAGGAAAATCGTGGCAAGACTCGGTTAGTGTATGCGAATGAGCCCACCGGAATGGGCGTTCGCCTCGGCGAAGAGCTCGCAGGCGAGAACCTATTGGAACGAATGCAAAGGATGAATTCGGGCAAGTCCCACGAAGAGAGGCGAGTACGCGGGTGCTCGAAGCGATACGTAGGTGCGCATGGGGTGCGTGCGAGAATGTGAATGTGCATTTGTGAGTACGCGAGCGCTTGAGTCAGCAAGTGCTTGAGCAAAGTGCAGGTGCGCGCATGGTGCGTGTCGTCGAGGCGCGAGCACGTAAGCGAATGGCAGCGAGAAAAACAAAAAATTGAAGATGAAAGTCTTAGAAAATATTTTTCATTTCATTACAAAAAATGGTTTACATCAGGGGTGGTGATTCTCGCCTTACAAAAGAAAATTCAAAATGAAAGGTTTACATCTCAAGACATGTCCCCTGACTTCTCTCCCTCGCTATCTACGCTGTGTGGGATCGGCTCGAACAGCTTTGGGATGATCTCCTCGACTGTGAGCTCCTCCCCATAGGCAGCGAGAAGTCTGCCCCCTTTAGGGTGTTAAAGATATGTCGTGCCGCCAGAATCACATTGTCACGCAGCATCTCCTCCTCGGCGCGCTTCAGGTTCCTCACCGTCCTGGGGCTGCGAGGGGAGGGAGCAAGGGAGGCCCTGACGAGCTCCTGGTTCTGGGCCTTCAACATGGCGACCTCCTTCTCTAGCTCCGTCTTGCGGGCGAGGAGTTGGTTTGTAGTCTCGGGGTCCTGCGAAAGGTGAATAGGTTAAGAAGGAACATTGCGAAAGGTAGTAAGCAAGTTCTCGGCAAACTTACCATCCCATACTTGAGGCTCTCGAGGAGGCCCTCGTAGACCACCAATTTTTCCTTCTGATCGGCAAGCTCCTTCTTCGCCTCCTGTAGCTCGTGCTTCATCTCCTCAGAGTTCCACTCCGTCGATAGGCAGCGACAACTGTCTATATGGGCGAGCTCCAGCCTGCGAAGCTGAGCTTGCGCGCTCTCGTACACGAGCGCTCGGGAGGTGAGGACGTGGAAGTCTGCAACATCCTACCACCCATAGAGACCGAAGGACAAGGCAAAGGCCTATCCTCCGATGTTCTCCTTCTCCACTAAGGAGGGGGTAAGGGTGGAGATCGAAACCCTGTTTGAGTCTGAGTCCCACTCCAACACGGGCTCGCAGTCCACGTCTCGGTTCCTGGTGCTAAGACAGAAGTTTTGGTGGCCCGCCGGTGTGGGTTCGGTCGGCACACTGGTGGCCACCTCGGTGGTCTCCCCGACTCCCTTGTCGGCGGTAGGTTCCACTGGGGTTCAGCCCCGATTAAGCTTTCAACGGGCCCCTTCCCCTTGGCGAGGGTCCAGGGTCGTTGCTTCTTCGGCGGTGAAGGATTGAGGGACGACCCGCGGCTTGCAGGTGCGGGCCACTTTTTGGATGCGGAGGAAGTGTTGGGTGTCTCGCGGCAGGCATAGGCGGCGGCGGAAGTGAGCTGGAGGCCCGGGATGATATCCACGACCTTCACGTAAGGGGGTGGAGCGGAAGGTCTCGCTCCCCTGCGAATGACAAAAGGCGAGTTAGAAAAAATTAATGAAGGCATAATTAAAGGAAGGAGGCGAACGCGAGTCAAACCTGCCCTGGCGGTACGGGGAGAAGCATGTCCACGTGCCTTCGGAGGTAGATGGCCTCGAAGTTGGTGGACATGTACTGAAAGAGCTCGGCCTCATGGCCGCCGAGCTTGGGGGGACTGTAGGTAGGCTCGTCCCGCAGGACTGACGAGAAAGGGATGTTGCTGAAGGGCCCCTTGATGAACACGAACTTTTCTGTCCAATAGTGGCTTTTGTTCACCATCTCGTGAACCTTAGCGTGCTGGCTCGCGAAAAAGGTTGTTTCATCCTTATTCGCGTGGAAGGAGTACAACTTGTGGAAGACCGGCAAGCTGAACTAGATGCGCTCTTCGCGCAAGTAGCAAGCGAACCCCACCATGACAGCGATGGAGTTCGGGGTCATCTGTCCTGGGATGACGCCATAATATTTCAGCAGCTGAAGGATTCGCGGAAAGCAATTAGAAAGAAATCTTAAGAGAATGCGAGAAAGTAAGAAGAGATCGAGGGAGTACCTGTAAAAGTGGAGTGTTTTAGTTCTTATTCTTCTTATTAAAAGATCTTGTTTAAGTTTTACTTCCAAAATAATGATATATAAATATTATAAGAGTGCTGATTGCTGTAGGAGTAATATACACAAACAGTTGAAGTGCATAAATAATAATCAGCAAAAGAAATAAAGCAAACAAACAAGAAGCACAATCCAGATGACACATGATATATAGTAGTTCCCCTCAACTGTGTACATCTACTCTTCCACCCACTGGTAGGAATCCACTATAAGGTTGTTGATAAGGTGCCCTCACACCAGGTGAGCTGTTGATAAGGTGCTCTAACCAAACTGCAGGTTTTTGCTAAGGTGCCCTGTCACCGAGGGTTAACTTTTGATGGGAGTTATAACCCTGTACATGATGGGGTAAAGAGAGGAAAAATAAAAGCAGAAATTAAATTGTTCTTCTCTGTATAAAAAGACTCTTGATGATCCTGATATGGTGTTGAAAGGATCAGATGATGAAGAGCTCCCCCTGTCTGGTATAGATGAATGACAGTTCTGGAGGTCTCTTCCTTTTGATTGTTCAAATGCTTCTTCCTTCTTTTGCAGTGATGATCCTGAGCAATTGGTCGTGATTGTTGTCTCAGGATGTATGAGATCTGCAAGAGAATATTAGCAAGAAAAATAGATTTGTTTCTATGTATTTTCTTCTCTGTCTCTCCTATATCTGTATATTTCCTTCTGCTCTTCTCATGAATATATAGTCTGGAGAAAGCTTTTGAATCCTTGCTCGGGAAAATGGAAAGAGATAAAATCTCTTTAATTTTGTTCCTTGGAAATAGGAGTTGCCGATTTGACAATACAGAAACGGCAATATGCTTTTAATGCTGCAACGACTAGATTAGCAGAGTATAATAAAGATATTGCATAATATATAAAATAGCTGTCAGCATAAATTATTTTTTAGTCGAACTGACAGAGCCATATAAAGTTTTCGTTGAACTCAGGTTTAATTTCGTCGATCTGAGCTTATCTTTTGATGTGCTAAGCAATTCTCTGCAAATAAGATATTTTGTCGGTCTTGATTTATCTCGTCGACCTGCTAAGTCTGGCTGGATTGAGTTTGTCGAGTGTCGTTCGGAGATGCCTGCCCGCTCCAATTGTTCTGACTGGATTCGTCGAGCGCCGTTCGTTATTTGTCGAACGCTGTTCTGATGAATATTTGTCGAGCGCTGTCTGGCTATTTGTCGAGCGCCGTCTGGCTATTTGTCGAGCGCCGTCTGGCTATTTGTCGAGCGTCGTTCGCTATTTGTCGAACGCTGTTCTGATGAATATTTGTCGAGCGCTGTCTGGCTATTTGTCGAGCGCCGTCTGGCTATTTGTCGAGCGCCGTTCGACATTTGTCGAACGTAGAGAACTTATATTATTTGCTTAAGTATACTCTCCGATTCGATCGCATCATATTTGTGTTAATTTAGATTGATCTAAATTATTAGATTTAACAAAAGGATGGATCCTAACTCAAATCAAAAGCTATGGTTCCAATAATCTCCCCCTATTTGAGTTGGGATCAAATCAAAACTAGTGACCTGGTAATCTTAAAATGGTTTTTAGAATTTTCAGTTGCAGCAGCTTTTATACAGATTCAAGTCTTGTTTGAGATTTGTGTTTCTCATTTTCTCTCTCACTTGGCTTCTCTGATGTTCTCCTTTTCTCTCTCACTTGGTTTTAGTTTTCAATTTTCTTCTGTAGACTCTTTAAATTATTTTATTTAAGCAACTCATTTGATCTTGATTTGAGTTAATATGTTTTTAATATCTTGAATTGCTACAGCTGTTAATGGATTTTAAGGAATGCTTTAGATTATATAAAAAAAACATTGCAGACATTTTCTTTCTCATAGAATCCCCTTATCAGAAGAGACTCACACTCAGTGCTATGATCAATACTGATCAATGCAGCTATAGTAGAATGCTCAAACTGACTTGGAGAAGTCTGTAAGAATACAAAGTTGTCTTAACATAGTTTTTATGAGGGAAACAATCCATGTAAATTTTAGATTTGCTGTTTGAATTGGAATGGAGTTTAATGGTGAGAAATTAATTAGAAAACTTCTTTGAATTTTATTAGAGTTGAAAGGTTTAGCAGTTTTAGCCTTTTTATTTCATTAAAATATAAATTTGAAAATTTTTCTTGAAATTGTTGAACATAATCAATTTGTTTTTCTTTAAAAAAATGTTCAAGTTTATGTTTTAAAAAGTCATTTTGTTCTTCTTTAGGTTTGTTATGTTCGAAAATCAAATGATTTAAATTTGTTGACTTTTTTATGTTACATTTTATTAAATTGGTAAAAGTTATTTTAAAAGAAGATTTGTAATTTTTAGAGGTAGGGTTTTGAATTGATATTACCTCATTTACCTTTTCTGATTTAGTTTCTGCATCTGGGATTTGATGTGAACCACCATATATGGTCATCATGCAGAAAGCATTAGCTCTAAGTTCTTCTTCTTCTTCCTCTTCACTTAGGTTTGTTGATGGTTCTGCATCAAAAATACAGTTAGTTGAAGAGATGGAAGAAGGTTTATTTACCATCCTAGAGAGGGAGGTCCAGATTCCTCTTGCAGAGGTGCAGTCTTCAAGCTTTTGAAGAATGTCTTTTGACACTGACCGAGCCAAGATCTGCATGGCTTTGGCATCTGCTTCTGAAGATGGAGAAAGTTCTGTAGATGGGGAAGGTTCTTTATGTTTATCAGTCCGCCCATCATCAGTAACAGCTTTGAATTTATCTGGCTTCATTTTGCAAACACGGGCAGTGACATCAGTTTCTCTGTTGCCACGTTTTATTTCGGTAGTTTTCTTTGAAGAAGATATATCAGCGCCAACATAAACAGGTCCTGTCAAGATAGATTTGTAAATTTCTTCATCTATGGCATTCATATATAACTTAATTCTGGCTTGCCATAAAGAAAAATTATCCAAGTTAAGTATAGGTGGATCTGAAAACAGAAATTTTACTTGTATCATTAAAAAAAATTTTTAGAGCAGATTTAAGAACTAAGTGATCTTTGTGATTTCAGGTGTTAACCTGTGTGACAAATCAACTTCTCTAATACTAATTGAAACATGAGTTTTTAATTGAAAGTATTAGAAACTAGAAATTGAAATGGTAAAATCAGCACCCTCTGATACCAATTGAAAGTGGAGTGTTTTAGTTCTTATTCTTCTTATTAAAATATCTTGTTTAAGTTTTACTTCCAAAATCATGATATATAAATATTATAAGAGTGCTGATTGCTGTAGGAGTAATATACACAAACAGTTGAAGTGCATAAATAATAATCAGCAAAAGAAATAAAGCAAACAAACAAGAAGCACAATCCAGATGACACAGGATATATAGTAGTTCCCCTCAACTGGGTACATCTACTCTTCCACCCACTGGTAGGAATCCACTATGAGGTTGTTGATAAGGTGCCCTCACACCAGGTGAGCTGTTGATAAGGTGCTCTAACCAAACTGCAGGTTTTTGCTAAGGTGCCCTGTCACCGAGAGTTAACTTTTGAAGGGAGTTATAACCCTGTACAGGATGGGGTAAAGAGAGGAAAAATAAAAGCAGAAATTAAATTGTTCTTCTCTATATAAGAAGACTCTTGATGATCCTGATATGGTGTTGAAAGGATCAGATGATGAAGAGCTCCCCCTGTCTGGTATAGATGAATGACAGTTCTGGAGGTCTCTTCCTTTTGATTGTTCAAATGCTTCTTCCTTCTTTTGCAGTGATGATCCTGAGCAATTGGTCGTGATTGTTGTCTCAGGATGTATGAGATCTGCAAGTGAATATTAGCAAGAAAAATAGATTTGCTTCTATGCATTTTCTTCTCTGTCTCTCCTATATCTGTATATTTCCTTCTGCTCTTCTCATGAATATATAGTCTGGAGAAAGCTTTTGAATCCTTGCTAGGGAAAATAGAAAGAGATAAAATCTCTTTAATTTTGTTCCTTGGAAATAGGAGGTGCCGATTTGACAATACAGAAATGGCAATATGCTTTTAATGCTGCAACGGCTAGATTAGCAGAGTATAATAAAGATATTGCATAATATATAAAAGAGTTGTCAGCATAAATTATTTTTTAGTCAAACTGACAGAGCCATATAAAGTTTTCGTCGAACTCAGGTTTAATTTCGTCGATCTGAGCTTATCTTTTGATGTGCTAAGCAATTCTCTGCAAATAAGATATTTTGTAGGTTTTGATTTATCTCGTCGACCTGCTAAGTCTGGCTGGATTGAGTTTGTCGAGTGCCGTTCGGAGAATGCCTGCCCGCTCCAATTGTTCTGACTGGATTCATTGAGCGCCGTTCGCTATTTGTCGAACGCTGTTCTGATGAATATTTGTCGAGCGCTGTCTGGCTATTTGTCGAGCGCCGTCTGGCTATTTGTCGAGCGCCGTCTGGCTATTTGTCGAGCGATGTTCGCTATTTGTCGAACGTTGTTCTGATGAATATTTGTCGAGCGCTGTCTGGCTATTTGTCGAGCGTCGTCTGGCTATTTGTCGAGCGCCATTCGACATTTGTCGAACGTAGAGAACTTATATTATTTGCTTAAGTATACTCTCTGATTCGATCGCATCATATTTGTGTTAATTTAGATTGATCTAAATTATTTGATTTAACAAAAGGATGGATCCTAACTCAAATCAAAAGCTATGGTTCCAACAACCTGGCTGATCTCTGACCAGAGAGGAAGCCGCAGGCCCACTTTGAAGTGGGCCACCGAGATGGGGAGCTCGTCTGTGTGGAGGTCGTTGATGGCCTTAGTCTTCGCAGGGTGGCGAGCAAAGAACGTAGGCGAGATGTAGTTCGCCATGGTAGAATGGTACTCGCTCTCTGTAAGCGAGCAGGCGAAAAAGGAGTGGTCGCAGATGGTGAATGCGCACTTGGCCCGACCTTCCGTATCGCCATCACCACCCATAGCTATTAAGAAGGAAGCGAATGCGAGAACGAGAAGGTGAGTCCGGGAGAACGAAGACATCAGCGGTTGAGAGAGTTCAATGCGGTGGTTGACTATTGATGAAATGCCTATTTATAAGAAACTAAAGGCGGTGGGAAGGAATCGAGGAGTCGTGGGGTGCGATTAGTAGGATCTCTAGGCGGCATGCCTCGGTACTTGAACCAACCCACTTCTCGCGCACTCGCAGCGAATTAGCAAGGATGGTTCACCGCCTAGCGAGACCAGTCCCATGCGAGCCACTAGAAAAAAGAATTGAATGAGAGAATTAGCGAGAACAACAAACAATAATAACATCGAGTGAGTAAGGATGAAAAAAGAAGATCCCGCGATTATTCGGGAAGCATCAAATAAATGTCGTGGTTCGCGAATTGTCAAGAAAATAATAACAATAATAAAAAAGATATTATTTTGAGAGTTCGTCAGTCGAGAGCGAGGAGGATAAATAGTGGATCCACCTCCATCGGCCTCGTCCTTGCACCCCCGAACTCGGCGGTACACGCGGATAGTGATACACGCAGACTGCGTAGAGCTCGTGCTGCAACAGTCGTATTTGGTCCTCCTCCCGTGAGAGGTGCACCCTGGGAGAGGTGGCCTCGTGGCGGGCGTCAGACTGCAGCTCGGTAAGAACTCTTGCTAACTAATCGTTGATCACGGTGAACCGCTCCTCAGAGGCTGCTCTGTCCTTGCGTGCCTGGTTGTACAGTTCTCGCAGCATGTCCCTTTCTTCTGGAGCACATCAGCGACTCGTCGCTTCATCGCTTCGGGGTCCCGGGGATCGCCAAGGAAGTCAGCAATCTTGTCCGGCGAAGGCACAAGGGACATCTCCTCCTCTCCAAGCTCCAGCTCAGCGGAGGACTGCTAGACACCTGCGAGAAGAGAATTAGCGAACAGAGCGAGAAGCAATCTATTGATTATAATCGACCAACCTGTTGAAGCCGTGGCCGCTTTACCAAGTCGTTGGCGGGAGGAGCTCAGTTGTCCCTGGAAGGCCTCTGTGTACTTCAGCGTGACGGATTTCCCCAGGCCAGGGATGTGGGGGAGGTTGCTCGCAACCTGGGTGTCGGCGGGGGGGGGGGGGGGGGGGGGGGGGGGCGAGCTGTCGGGGCTTCGATGGCCCAGAAGGTTGAACCCAGGAATGGAGACTGTCTCATCCGTGGGGGCAACGAGTCAAGCGAGGGCTGCAAGCCCGGTGGAGAGTGCGAGCCCGGCGGGGGAGGAGAATCCATAGGGGCAGCGAACACGGTGGAGTGGCGCACCTTCTGGGCATCGCAGGGAGGTCCTTTGCAAGGAGCACAAAAAGGTCAGTTGGGGAATTCGCGAAGAGGATAATATCGAAACCTCACCAGGTCACGGCGAGGTAGACAGGTCGAGGACTTCCATGTGGGCGACCAAAGAATTATTTCCCCCGGGAGAATGAAGGCGAGCACCATCCAGGATCTCGCTCACGAGGACTCCCGCCAGAGACGCGCCCTGAAAATTAATATGTTAACACAAAAATAGGGGCGAAGGGCATGCGCGTCCGAGTACCTGTCCAGCATGTAACGACCCAGAAGCCGACGTCTGATCGGGAAAATGTCCACCGATCTAGCCTCAAATGGCCTCGTTACCGGGCTGCATCCCAAGCACCCCAACCCCTCTCCAGCCCTTGCTGGGGGGTTGTTGTTGTAGCTTAATTGGTGATGAGAAGTGAAAGAACTATATAGTTAAGCGTGCTCATACTGCAATAGTACTGGGATGGGTGACCTCTTGGGAAGACCCTGTAGAGGTGCTTAACTGGATCACTTCTCACCAAAGGGAGGCTGTGGCCACCAACAACCTGCCTGTAGGCTGGAGAGGGGTTGGGGTGCTTGAGCTGCAGCCCGGTAACGGTCGCCAGGCGAGGCTGTCGGTGGACGTTGTCCCAATGGTAAGTCTGGGGCCTTGGGACGTTATACAGCAAGTGCGGGATCATGCAGCATGTCCCGAAGGGAGGACCTAGCCATCACGAAGTGTCGCCGCACCTCCTCCGGGCGCCCCAGGGGACGAGCCGATCTGTGATAGAGTGTCCCCTCGCGCGGGACTCTGCCAAGCGGGTGCGAGCTTCTTCCGAGAGGGGCATCTTCAACAAATGCGATCATGAGTAGCGAAGGAAAGGAAGGAAAGAAAGGGTCCCTCATCACCCAGAGCTGTTGGTATTTATAGCGCTGAGGATGGGGACCACCAAAGATTCGTGCCAGCTCCTCCTCGTCCGGCGAACACAGAGGATTGGACGTTTCTTCAGGATCTTAGCATAATTTTGTGAAGAGCGGGGATTATGTACAATCTAGTGTTCGCCGACTCGCAGAGAAATCAATCACAGGCGATTTGGGGAGTTCTCACCGATTCACGGCGAGTACCCTGCTAGGGCAAGGCAAGGCGGATCAGGGATCTCGCTCGCGAGTGGCGAGCGGCGATGGCCCAGTGAGTTTTGAAGAACCGCTCTGGGGTGCATTTAGCAAGAGCGAGTCACGTGTGGTCTCACAGAGCCAGTCTGACGAGGCGAGTGGAGGCTCGCCTCTACTCGCAAGAGGAGGTCTCGCGAGCCCAACTCGCAAGGAGGCTAGCGAGTGGCGCCTCCAAGGGCCACTCGCCCGACAGGGGGATGCAGGTGAATTTACCCCGATAACCTTGGTGGGATGCCAATGGCCCTTCAGAACAAAGGAGTTTGGCTGTTAGCAGGTCGATTTGGGGTGCGTATAGCAAAACCAAAAGGCGAAATCCCGTTATTAGCAGACCAACTTAGAAAGGCTATAAATAGACCCTTTGGGGCACCTTTGGAGAGCATTCTAGATCTTTGCTTCTCCTCAGGATCTCTTTGGTTAGCTCCTCCAACTCTCCAAGGTGCCCGACTATAACCTTGGCTTGGGAGGGGAAGCGCTCAAAAGATCTTCCGGGTGTGCGGTGGGACCTCCATGCTTTTGCCAAGGTTTGTCTTTCGCTCTAAGTCTTTGGTCAGGTTCCTCCGTGGGATCAGCAAGCGCGAGCTGCCCCCTCCCCCCCCCCCCCCCCTCACAAGGTTCCAAACTCCTCGTTTGGCCAAATACTGGTTCTAACATCTGGGATTGGATATCTCTCCTTCAATGAAATAGTTGGTGATGATGATTAGCTCAAGATAGGAACATGGCTCCTTTGTTATCACTCCAAACTTTAGTGGACCCTCTCGGAGGACACTGATGAAGGCAACTTGATATAAAGAAGTTGAATCCACATTTTGGCTTCCTAAATTTTCATCTTGAAATCGATCGACAAAATGAGCAACAGTCTAACTCTCACCTTGCTTGATTCTGAAGAGAGCTGTAGGTTCACTCTTTATCTTCTTAGAGGTAGCAAACCTCAAGAGAAGCTCCTTCCTCAAATCCCCAAAAGAAGTAGTGGATTGAAAAGGCAATTTATAGAAACACTCCCTATCGCCCCCCGAAGGAAGTCGCCAGTATCTTACAACGAAGGCTATCAAGTAGAGTTCTCATAGAAACTGTCGACTCAAAGGCTTAAAGGTGGGAGACGGGATCATCTCTCCCAGTGAAGACCGGGAGGTGGAGATCTCGAAAGCTATTTGTGTTAGAACATAGTCTTTCGCATCTCCTAGGTTTGAGAATAAAAAATCCTATGTGTATTTGATCTTGTGTGTTTAAGTGTGCAGGAAACAAAGTCCATATGACTCAAGGATGACATAAGGAGGTTGCCCCCCAAAATTGAGCCAACAAATCCAACATGCCCACTAGCGTCGGCGGTAGCACCTAGCGCCCGACGCTAGCGATGATTAGCGTAATCCGGGAGCACATTTAGAAGGTCCTAGAGCCTGGTGGTAGCGTATAGCGCAGGAGGTAGCGCAGAGCACAGAAGGCAAGATGATAATGTTTCCTCGGATTGAAGATTCTCCCAGGTCGAATATGTCCTAATCTGGGATAGCGCTAGTGGTAGCGATAGCGCATGCGCTAGCGCTGAGGTTATAAAAAGTACCCCTTGGATTCGTCTTCTTCATCCTCTTGAGATCCTAAATTCGAGAGCTTCGTGCCACAGTATAGAGAGGAAGGTTCATAGAGATACTCCCACAAATCCATGAAGGCTTAAGGAGATCCGTGGAGAAGATTTCAACACGCATCATCGTCGTGACGAAAGACCGCATCGACTACGATCATACTCTGCGGGTCTTCATCTACTTCTCCAAGAGATCCATATAGGGAGTTTGTATATTGTTGTTGTTATTTCATTTATCCATCTCTTTTAAATCGTGTAGTAAATTCGCCTCGTGTTGGCGACTAGGTCTGGGTAGGACTTAGGGAAGAAATTCGCCTCGTGTTGGCGACTAGGTCTATGGTGTAGGTCTAGGGGGGTGCTCGAGGCCATATCCGGGGAAGGGTTAGCTAGAGCGGCTTGAGGTTGTATCCAAGGATGGATCGGCTAAAGCTAACCGGTTCGTGGGGATGCGAGTCCGTATAGAAAACAAAAAGAGTTTTCATTCGCTTTGATTTCTAGCGTCATTGAAATCAAATTTTGTAATCAATTTTATTAATAATAATCATGTCTCTCTTTGTGTAATAAAATTGATTTGATCTTCATTTCTCTAAATTGTTTACTATCCTCTCCTTCATTATAACACAATTTAGATTTTTATTCAAAATCGCTATTTTGATCTCTTATCATAAGCAAGTATTTCATAATATAAGAAAAAGTTTTAAGGCCCTTATTCACCCCCCCCCCCCCCCCTCTAAGGGTGCCTACCGATCAAACAAGTGGTATCAGAGGGGTTTTATTCCAAACGGCTTAACAACCGGGAATAATGGTGTCTCATGATCTCGCTTCTACTAGTGGGGTAAATTTTTATGAAGAAGAAAAATCTCTTAAACCACCTTTATTTGAAGGAAGAAATTATAAAGGATGGAAAATAGTAATGGAAAATTTTCTTAAAGCTTTAGATGAAAAAGTTTGGAATATTACTATTAAAAAGCCACCTAGCGTATTAAATAAAAATGAAATGGTTTTAAATGCAAAATCTATGAATAGTCCATTTTGTGCATTAGATCAAAATATTTCCAAACTCATTCATACTTTTCCTACTGCAAGCGAGATGTGGAATTTTCTTGAGATAACCTATGATTCTCCATCTACAGGTATAAAACAAATGCAAGAATTGGAGAACATAAAAGCTTGCAAAGATGTTCAAGAAAGCTCCTCTCATGATGAATCAATGGAGAGCACATCAAGTGGAAAAGAAGAAATCGTGTCTTTGGAAGACGAATGCCAAAAAGATAAAGATAACAAAGGAACTCTATGCTCAAATCTCATGACATCCAAAAGCGTTGTAAGTAAATCAAATTCCATTTTTTGCAATTCTATTTCTGCATTACAATTGCTACAAATTTCTAAACGTAAAATTAAGAAATTAAAAAATTTAAATTCAAAACTACGTTTAGAAAATAAAAACTTAAAAGCTAAAATTAATGTAAAAACAAAGATAGATGTGTTTGATTATTCTCCACCTTGCACTTTAATTGAAAATATTAAACCATGTTTTGATTGTAATAATATTTAAGAAATATTTGAGGATTTTGAAAAAAGAACTATTAATTGTAAAAGAACAAAATAAAAAATTATCTTTAGAAAATTCATCTTTGAAAAGTGATTGTGCTACATGCAAAAGTTATAAAATTAAAATCAAAGAGATGGATGAAACATTTGAGGAATTTAGAAATGACTATCAAAATCATATTGACTTTATTGTTTCTACTCTTAAAAATAGCTCAATAGCTTATAATAAAGCTATCCATAATCTAAAGATCAAGAATGATGAATTAAAATAAAAAATCAACTTACTTATGAGAATTATAAATACAAATTCACAATATCAAACTATATCTAAAAATAAGTTGAATATGAATATGAACATCTTAAATAAATTTAATATTGAGAGTAAGGAACACAAAGGATTTGTAAATCAAAATCAAAATCACCATTATTTATAAAATCATGTTTCTCCCAACTTAAAAATAAAACTACAAAAATTTCCTATGAACGATACTTCCAATTATAATTTTCAAAATAAAGATAATCACAATAGAAATTTGATGCATAAGAATAACAATAAACCAAGATTTGAATGGAGGCCCAAAATTAAAACTGAAACATTAACTTCACATGAAAGGACCCATTCATCAATATCTACCCACAAACCTACACGTTATATTTGGTTACCCAAAGGAACCACCACTCTTGGTCCCTTTGGATACTTAAATCTTTTATTCATTAGGTATCACCAAATGCATGAAGTAGAATATTTTCAAAAATGAAATATACAAATTTTCTACTTCATGATATGCTTTAATGTTTTTTTATTTTTCTTTTTGTTTTCTTATTTTTAAGCTATCATGTTATGGTCATCTTATATATTAAAGGAAATATGATCTTATCTCTTAAAACTTAATGAGTTTATAAATCAAATTGATCAAAATTCAAAATCATATTTTATTTTGATGACCTATCTATTATTCTTATATTCATTGCTTATAAATATCTTAAATTATCTATATGAATCAAACTCTAAATTTGTTATGAGATATTTATCTAAATTATAAAGAAAATCACAAAAGACATATTGAAAGATTAATTGTCTTAAATACTGATACCATGCGCACCACCATGATCTATTGATGTCCTTTGATAAAATTCTCTAAAAATCATATATCATAATTCATATAAAAAATCATCTAAAAATAACTATCTCTATCACATGTATATGAATTATACGATGACAATTGGTATTATAATTGTTTATAATGATTGGTGTATTAAGTGTGTATTGTGATTTATTTCAAGTTTAGACCTTGGAATCATCTTGATATCAATAAGATCAAATCAAATAGAATCTTCACTTCATTCTTGGTCTATAAGTTGAAACACTATCAAACGTTGGCATAACATTAATCTCAAACTTATCATACTAACATTTTCACCTAAATAATATTTGTGTCTATGTTAGGCTTTATATGTTTACCAAGATATACAGGCTGGGTATTATTATCTAGGGCTTATCCATGATATTCTTTGCATAAACATCATACTAATCATTTAAATTATGCTTATTTGGCCTATTCAAACATGATATCTTGTGCTTACATCTCCTATCATTTTCAACATATACCATAATTGACAAATATAAGCCTTAGAAAAAAATTAAAATGAAGATATAATAAAATATATCTCATACAATGTTTATTTGGTAAAGTCATATACAAAATCGCTAATGTTTCATGCAATTTGCACTATCTAGACATCTCCAAAAATTCTGAAATTACTGCATGAAACTACTCTTGGGACACTTAATCAAGATTCATAATCAAAATTTCCAAAATCATGAAAATCAGTGTACTGTTTCCCGCGCTAGCGCCGACGCTAGCTCGAGTGTCATATTTTTGGTGTTCTTAAAATTTTGAAAAATTACTAAAAATATGTTATTATATATGTACTACCTATTTTTATCTTTATGTCATTGTGTGATTATTGAAAAATCAAATACAAAATTCCAAAGTACAAAAATACAAAAAAAAATATGTCTTTGCTTATTTCTTTAAGGCTTTATTAAAATAATAAAGATTTCTATGTTTCATTCCTTTGGCAAAAATGACAAGCATGTTCTTTTAGAATAAGCTATAAATGTTTAATTTAAAATCTCAAGTTTTCTAAACATTGTTTTTGCTTGTCATGCTTAGAATTTAATCTTGTTATGAGCCATGCAAAATCTATAGTGAATTATGAAGGATTGTGTTTGTATACCTCTAAGTATGAGTAATGTGTTATGTTTGATAATGATCTCTTTACACTCACACTTTTTTGGTAGACTACATGTGCCCATAATTCTTAACCCTACATGATTGTGTAGTGTAGTATCTTACAATATTAAGATGTCTATCTCTATTACCTACACATTATTCAACACTTTGTTGCACATATAAAAGTGAAATTACAAAATTATAAGTGTTTGCAAAAAACAAGTGAATTCGGAGAACTTTGTCTTGCTCAAAAATTCAATAATAAAATGACAAAGATAACTCCATCAAGCACTACTTGAATCTCCTGATAAGTCTTCATAAGCATTGTGAGGTTGAGCACCTTGGAAAGAATTGTAAAGTGTCTTGTGCAAACGACTTTAATACACTTCTATTATGTACAGCGGATCACACAAAAAAGGAACTCTTATTGAAAATAAAATATGTGATCCCCCAAGCACTACTTCGCTCCCTGATAAGTCTTAATGAGCATTGTGTGGGCGAAGCACCTTGGTAGTTGTACTTTTTGTGCTTTGTATCAAATCTAGAATTTATGTGTAGAAGTAGTTAAAATGATTACATGCTTAATAATGTTTCTACATAACTATATAAGTCATGTGTTTTGAATTATATCACTTGTATACTTTTATCAAAATACTTTTTATACACATCATTATCTCTCATAAAGCTTCTGCTCATGAGAATTGGTCTCTAATGCTTCTTTACCTAAATTCTCTAAAAAAGTTTAGTAAAAGCCCAAGATTACAATGCACAATCTCTACAATATTTTCCTAACTTGAAATGCAAATTAATAACATTATGTTGGATCTGTAGGCGCCCTTAGAGGGGGGTGAATAAGGGTTTTAAAAACTTTAAACTTTAATAGAAAACTTTTGATATTTTGGTCAAAGTAAGTTAAATCAAAAGTAAAGAGATAATGAAATTAGAAATGAAATCAATTTTATTAAACAAGAAAATACATGATTATCATTTATAAAATTGATTACAAAATCTGATTTCAATGACGCTACAAATTGAAGCGAATAATATGAAAACCCTTTTTGTTTTCTATACCGACTCGTATCCCCAAGAACCGGTTGGCTTTAGCCGATCTCTCCCCAGATACGGCCTCAAGCCGCTTTAGCGAATCTATCAACAGAAAGGCCTCGAGCACCCCCTAGATCTACTCTCTAGACCCAGTCACCGTGTGGCGAATTCCTCCCTAATTCCTACCTAGACCTAGTCGTTGTGTGGCGAATTCCTCCCTAAGTCCTACCTAGACCTAGTCGGCAACACAAGGCGAATTCACAAACCGATTACAATGATGAAATAAAGGAAAATATAAAATACAAATATGAAACTCCCTATGAGGTAATCTGAAGGAGACGCCGAAGAATCGTTGAAGATCGTTGAAGTCAAAGCGTGCATTCTTCGCGTTGTGTTAGCGTGTTGATCCAAGACTCCTTTGATTCCTCCTTTTGAAATATGAGTGGGAGATGTGTTTCTCTGGAAATATGGCCCTCACAAAATTTTTGAAGTGCTGGAATAGGGCTCTTGGCAATCAGTTGTCGGAGAAGACAAAATCCTCCGATTTATAGAATTTGAGCTAACACCGGCATTAAGCCCTAACGCCTGGCATTGACCATGTATAGCAATATATTAATGGCTCGGATATTCAGAAGAGGAAGGAGATTCTGCACTTTTGGAATGTTTTATTTTAGGCAATATCAACGCTGGCGTTAAGGCTAACGCGACGCGTTGGGCAAATCATTCCTAATGTTCCTCCTGCAATCACGACTGCTTTCTCCTTGCCAAAATCGTCGATCGGATAGCGCCTGGCGTTAAGACTAATGTCTGGCGTTGAGATTATTTCATTATTCAGACGGCACGCCATCTTCTCCGAACAGCATCTTCGTCGAACGCCATTTTCATTGAACGGATAGCACCTGGCGTTAAGCTCTAACGCCTGGCGTTGAGTTTCATCTTTAATCTACTGGCACGCCAATTCGTCGAACAGAAAATATCGTCGAACACATTTCGTCAAACGGGCTTCTTCTTTCGTCGACCACAAATTCGTCGAACGCCAGATCGTCGAACGGATAGCGCCCAGCATTAAGCTCTAACGCCTGGCGTTGAATTTCATCTTTAATCAACTGGCACCCCAATTTGTCGAACAGAAAATTTCGTCGAACACCGATTTCATCTAGCGCTAACGCCCATCGTTAAGCTTAATGCCTGGCGTTAACCAGCTTTCAATCCTTCAGCTTGTGGTTAGTGCCAGACCATTGTTTCAGCAACCTGGTGTCATAACTGTCCAAACCTACATGCTAAAAATACAATGGCAACAAGATCAAATACAAGTATGATTTGTTATTCTCAAATCAAAGGGATGCGGAAAACCATGTTCCAACACATTATAGTCACTATCTTCTGGAATATATGCAATCATGCTTGCCTTAGTATTTTTTTTTTAAATAAGACTCCTTGACTATTGTCATGAAAACATTATTGAAAATCCTACTTGCTTATAAAAATATTCCTTCAAAATATTATCTTTAACTTGGATATTTATATAAGATTAGTTGTATCCAAATAACATCATTTTTATGGCATACCATCTCTTATTACTATTATGATATTTGAACTTCCAAATTGATGTTGTCTTTGGATAAACCATTTTATAGCCTTCTCGCTTCAAATCTCTCAAAAATTATGCTATAAACCTTAAAATTTTTATAAGAAAATTGATTTGCAAAAACATCTTCTCTTTTTGAATTTAACTCTTATTATGAATCATTATGATTACAAAAGGGTGTTTGTTGTATTTCTATAAGTCTTCTGCATCATCACCATATATTTTTTACCTTGCGCTTTCATGCTTATATCAAAGTCTTAAATCTCATAATTCCTTTTTCAACAAATGATGGACTTGCTTGGTAGAATTTATATTGGTTGGTCTAACGCGCATATCTTTTTTATACTAAAAACTCTGATTTATTTCTATAAAAATTTTATGCTGAACACTCCTCCAACAAGTGAAATATTGCTTATAAAAACATCTTCTTGAATTTCAAATCAAATTATGTTTTGAGTTCCTAATTGCTAAAAGGCTGTTCTTATTTATTCCAAAATGTTAAGTCTTCCGCAATGCTAAAATTCTGATTTATTAATGGATTAGCAATGTGAGCTTTTCTTTAAAAATTCAAATAAAAAGATAAATCATAGGCTATGAACTCATTATTACATTCAAACGCTAAATGTTTATAATAATCCCATGACTTCATATCTCACCATAGCGGGGGAATAGGGTTGTAGACTTTAGATATCGTAACCTCTAAGTCATGTCTTGTCCTTAACCGGGGAGGGGTCCAGTGGGGTCTTGCGAGGCACTGGGGGAAAGAGTGCTGGGTTGAGCATTTTCTAGTGTTTGCATATGGGACTAACACCCCAACCTACGACATATATGCAGCTCCTCATGCCCATCCATCACTTAGTACAGGGCTAGGGTGTAGACATGTTGTCTGGGTAGATTGGTTACTTGGAAACCATTATCTTTTTATGCTTAAAACACTTATATAAAGTGGAAGAACTAACATGATAATATTACTTGGCAAATGTTATATTGTTCATCTTTAAGCTAAAAACTCGGATCTATTTCTATAAAAATTATTCTAAAACTCCTTAATCATTTCCTTCTCTCTAAAAGCTCGATCATGCATTTATCGTATTAACAAAATTTTTTGTGTTTTGCCTCCTTACCCACTTTTGCTAATAACAAAATGGGGAGAACTAACATGATAAATAAATCCGCTATCAAAATGAAAACTAACATGACTAATTAAGATGATAGCCTTACATATTAGGGGAGTACTCACCTAGGGGGAGCATGTATGTATGGGGAGCAATTCTAAATACTAAAATCGATAATTATCCTAAGTCATCACTCTCACACACACAAAAGTAGGTTTCATCATGCTTATATATTAATGCTCTGATTTATCATTAATGGATTTGTTATTATCAAAAGGGAGAGTTTGTTGGAACATAGTCTTCCGCATCTCCTAGGTTTGAGAATAACAAATCCTATATGTATTTGATCTTGTGTGTTTAAGTGTGCAGGAAACAAAGTCCATATGACTCAAGGATGACATAAGAAGGTTGCCCCCAAACTTGAGCCAACAAATCCAACATGCCCACTAGCGCCGGCGGTAGCACATAGCGCCGAGCGCTAGCAATGATTAACGCAATCTGGGAGCACATTTAGAAGGTGCTAGCGCCTGGCGGTAGTGGATAGCGCTGGCGGTAGCACGGAGGACAGAAGGCAAAATGAAAATGTTTCCTTGGATTGAAGATTCTACTGCGTCGAATATGTCCTAATCTGGGATAGCATCGACGGTAGCGATAGCGCAAGCGCTAGCGCTGAGGCTATAAAAAGGACCCATTGGATTCGTCTTCTTCATCCTCTTGAGATCCTAAATTCCAGAGCTTCGTCCCACAGCATAGAGAGGAAGGTTCAGAGAGATACTCCCACAAATCAATGAAGGCTTAAGGAGATCCGTGGAGAAGATTTCAACACGCGTCATCGTCGTGATGAAAGACCGCATCGACTACGATCATACTCTGCGGGTCTTCGTCTACTTCTCCAAGAGATCCATATAGGGAGTTTTTATATTGTTGTTGTTATTTCATTTATCCATCTCTTTTAAATCGTGTAGTAAATTCACCTCGTGTTTGCGACTAGGTCTGGGTAGGACTTAGGGCAGAAATTCACCTCGTGGTGGAGACTAGGTCTATGGTGTAGGTCTAGGAGGGTGCTCGAGGACATATCCGGGGAAGGGTTGGCTAGAGCGTCTTGAGGCCGTATCCGAGGAAGGATTGGCTAAAGCCAACCGGTTCATGGGGATACGAGTCGGTATAGAAAACCAAAAGAGTTTTTCATATTTCGCTTTGATTTCTAGCGTCATTGAAATCAAATTTTGTAATCAATTTTATTAATAATAATCATGTCTCTCTTTGTGTAATAAAATTGATTTGATCTTCATTTCTCTAAATTGTTTACTATCCTCTCATTCATTATAAAACAATTTAGATGTTTATTCAAAATCACTATTTTGATCGCTTATCATAAGCAAGTATTTTATAATATAAGAAAAAGTTTTAAAACCCTTATTCACCCCTCCCCCCTATGGGCGCCTACCGATCCAACAATTTGGAACTGGCTCCCATCGGATTTGAGAGATGAAAGGAGATAGCTCATGTAACATCCCATTTACTACTAGACCCCTTAACTTCAATTAGGGTAGGACATGTGGTGAGTGAGGTGAGTTTGAGCTTGGTGGTGACCTTGGGATGCACTGAGTTGAGTGAACTCACATGTGATCCATTATAGGAGGCAGGTCAACATAGGGCAGATTAGCTCAAATTGAACTTACACTTGTGAATTAACCCCACCACCATGTCCCTAACCCTAAAGGAGGCATAATTGACCAAAAGTCTCATCAATTGGTCAACCAATGTAGCCAAGTGGACCAAAGTCAAATCTAGGTCACAATAGCCCATTTCAACTCAATAGGGTTCAATTCAGACTCAAATGCCCAAAATGACCCCACCACTAGTTGGTAACATCTAAAGGAGTGCTTTGGACCCAAAAGCCCCATCATGGGGTCTTCAATTAGTCCAATTTGACCAAAGTCAAACTTAGGTCAACATAAGTCAATCCTTCCTCTATAGGATTAATTGACCCCCAAAGCATGAAATTCACTTCACCCCTAGTCTTAGAACATCATGGTGGACCCAATTGACTCAGAAGCCCCCTCATGGGATCATCATTTTGACCAAATTGACCAAAGTCAACTTTCCCCCAATTTTGGTCAAATTCAAACCTATTGGTTAAATTGGCCCAATTGGGGCATCACCATGACCCGATTAACATTGGGGGGTGTTAAGGGACTCAAGGTCAACATTTTGGACAGGACAACCCACGCAATTGACCAAGTCAACATCAAGGTCAACTTTGGTCAACCTTAGAACAATATGAAGAAATTAAGAGCCCAAACCAAATTCAATTGGGCTAAGGCCTCAATACAAGCCCACCCAGCAGCCAAGTGTGCAATTATTGTCCATGCCCTCTGAAAAAGGAGAAGGATGACATGCAAGGGGACAATTTGGACATTTCCCCCAAATTCCAAGTGAGACAAGATGAATTAGTGGATTGGAGGCCACTTGGCCTCTCCCTCATCTGCCCAAGACTATATATGAACTCCCCAGTTAATTCCCAACTGAATTGGTGCTGGAGGGGTGCCATTTGGCACCAGGGAGGAGCAACCAAGGCTGGCCGAACCATGCCTTAATGGCTGGCATGGTTAGAGCCCTCCTCAGCTCATTTGGACCCTTCCATGAGCTTCAGAAGGTGGAGAGTAGTCGATCCAGTGTATTGGAGTAGGGGAATTGATGCCGGATCGAGAGTTCTAGCAAGCTCGCCGGAGGAGATAATGTCCATGGCCAACCGTCGCCGCCGCCGCCGCCAAGCCCCATTAAGGTCTGGTTTCTCCCCCTCTCCCTCTGTGCTAGTATCTAGGTCCATTTAGGAGAGAAGTCTGGCTCAATTGAGCCTGATCCCGTGTGAGATTGAGGGAGAATTTCTGAGCTTTCTCTTCCGCTCGGGATCGCCGGAGGAGTAGTCTCCGGCGGCCGTGTCGCCGCCTGGCGGTAGCCACCACCTCAACGGAGGTGGTGGAGGTGGTGGCAGGCAGTGGTGGGCCGTGGATGGCTGGGAAATCAAGGTGGAAGATGGTCCAGGTTGGGCAAATCCAAGCTGTTGGCTAGAGGTAGAATATGAAGGAGAGCCATCGGATTTGGACAGATCTGCTATATGCAGACCATATCATTTCAATTAAATGATTTTGTCACACTTTCATATGAATGTTCATGATGGAATTTGAGGCCCTTAGAGGCCTTTTGAGGAAACGTTGCCTGAGATAGATATTGTGGGTCTTGATGCCTACTTTTATAAGAAACTAAAATAAGCCCATTTGGGGTAATGTAGAA
Source organism: Dactylorhiza incarnata (assembly GCA_033032865.1). Classification (NCBI taxonomy): domain Eukaryota; kingdom Viridiplantae; phylum Streptophyta; class Magnoliopsida; order Asparagales; family Orchidaceae; genus Dactylorhiza; species Dactylorhiza incarnata. The sequence continues at coordinate 6,508,146 of JAWHQI010000134.1, forward strand.
GCCTCAGCTTCCATTTTAGTGAGGCTGGTCCAAATAGAGACCAGAAATTATTTTGTGTATATATTCTAAAATATAAGTCTGATGGACTTGAAATTTTGGCCATGCATGCATGTGACTTGTATCTAGCTTGCACCCAAAAATCAGAGTTTTAGGAAATTATTTTTCTAAGGTTTTATTCAAAATATGTAAATTCAAATAAGTGACATTTTTGGAAGAATATAGCTCCAACTGACCCCAAATTTGGGTGTCACCCTTATTTAGCCAATAGTAGACCATGGTTAAAATTTGAGACCAAATGGATCTCTGCATATAAGGTAAATTCCAATTGCATGTCTCTACCTAAAAGGGAATATGTGTCCCAATAGCAAAAACTTGTATTTTGTGTATTTAGCCCCAAGGGTTTGGAGTTAACTTCTGAAATTTTGCACACGCCCCAATTATGATATAATGCATCACCCTAGAAAATCTTAGGACTTCTAGCATCAAGAATCTCATGATTTTGATTAATTTGTCATATGTCACACTTGTGTATTTATGAAATTTTCATGATTAGAATTTGGAGAAAAATTCTAAGACTCTGGAGAATCACTTGTTATGCCCTTTAAAATCTCTGTAAATTTTGGTAGAAAATTCTAGGGATTATTTCTCAAAGAATTATCAAGATTACCTTATGTCTCAAATCTAAATAATGGAAAACTTATTAGGCAAAATCTTTGAGAAATTGTTGAAACTCTGTAATATAGTTAGGAATCCAATTATGAAACTTGTGATTTTTGTTGGAATTTTGGAGATAGTATTTATGGAAAAATTTCATTTATTCAGTTTGTCACTCTTTAGATTTTGTAAAATATTTATGGTGAAATATACCTGGAAAATTAAGAAATTCTGGAATTAGTGTTTTTATGTCATTATAGTGCCACTGTAATTTTCTCAGAATTTTGGGAAGTCAAAATCCAGTACTTGATGTGCAAAGTCGTCTTGTCACCCTTTTTATGATAAATAGAAATTATGGACAGAAATCTGCTAGAAAATTATGAAATTCTGGAATTAGTGTTTGTATGTCATTATAGTGCCACTGTTATTTTCTCAAAATTTTTGGAAGTCAAAATCCAGTACTTGATGTGTAAAGTCATCTTGTCACCCTTTTTATGATAAATAGAAATTATGGACAAAAATTTGCTGGAAAATTATGAAATTCTGGAATTAGTGTTTTTATGTCATTATAGTGCCACTGTAATTTTCTCAGAATTTTGGGAGGTCAAAATCTAGTACTTGATGTGTAAAGCCATCTTATCACCCTTTTTATGATAAATAGATATTATGAGTATAAATCTACTGGAAAATTATGGGATTTTGGAATCCATATTTTCATGTCATAAGTCACATCTAGAAATTTATCTAGCTAGTTTGAATTATAGACATGGTACCTCCTTCACATTTTAGAAGATGACAATTGATTTATGAATTTAAATAAAGGTCAAATCAATATGAAGTACATGGAAATTGTGGTCAAACCCTAAGTTATCCAATATGAGCATGTGGTAAAAAATTAGAACTCATTTGGATATGATATGGTGAAGATTGCGTCATAGGACTCAAATTTAGTTCAACCTCATTATTGGTCTGCGAATAGTAAAAACTTAGTGTGATGAATTGACCGGCAGAATCACTTAGAAAATTAGTGAAATTTGAATTATGGCAGTGAAATATCATTTATATTAGCCCCTAGAAGTTGTGGAATTTTTGGAGAACGTTAGCGCTAAGAGTTAGAGAATAATTTAGACTCGTGTCGCAATATGCATGATGGGGCTGGGATCACATTGAGAGCATAGTAATCACACAGCAGGTTGAGGTATTCATGACATATCTTTAGATTGTGATTAGGGATATTGTGAGTTACATAAGGCCCCCACCATTTAGAGGATGAGAGATCTTAAGTGTGGAGCATCGTTCAAGAGAGTGTTTGCTTAAAAATAGGGTGAATGATATGTCATAAATTATCTAAGTTATAAAGAGCAATAAGGAGAGTGGGGTTTTAGAAAGGGGTAGCCACCAATAAAAGTAATTGTCTTGGAAATGGGGATTTGTGCTTCATCCCATCACATTCCCTAGTACCATTGCGAGCCCTTCACCGGGTAAACCTCGGGAAGTCCAGGATTCACATAAACTTATAAGTATACGATAATTAGACAAGATTAGTCTAACTAAATGAATAAGAGATGTGCAAAAACTTCATCCCGAGTTAAAGGATGGGAAGTTATATATCAGGATGGGTTAGTCCTGAGAGCTGGAGGCTCGGGAGGTTATATATCAGGACGGGTTTGTCATGTGAGCTGAAGGCTCGGGTGGTGATAACTTGCATGTGAATAGAACAAATTAGTGGCGGGTATTCGGTACTGGACCGGTCATCACACCGACGGCAGTATGTTAACTTAGGTGGGTGTGAGGGTTTGAGGGGCCAATAGGCTGTTTATACTGCGGTCTGGAGGACGATCCCCAAAAATGCACACTTGACCTCAAAGACTGGTGGATTCCAGCAAAGAGTACGCAAGACTCTACAGTGCACCTAGGATGTGTACAGAGGCATACAAAGGGTCTAGGCCTGGTAGTGCGTATACCCTCCTAGGAAGTGGAGTTGCCCGCTCCACTGCTGCCGTAGCCACAATGGTGGTACCAGAGAGTGAAGCTGGCTCCAAAAATCGGGAACTAAAGGTCTATGGTCATAGAGTCGTGTGGGTGAGTTGCACTTGTATGAATCATATCATAGCATGCATATTATATCATACGTAAACCTAGAACATAATTTGCAGACTCTTATCATATAAATTAACATGGGCTCTTTTATATGATAAGTTATAATTTCGGAAATCTTAACTTATAAGTTGTATGGGCATTCATATAAGTTAAGATACTCGTGTGATGGTAGTATACTTTACTTATTTACTGTACATGTGTGCACTGCTTTACTTATTTACAGCTTACTTACTGCTTACATACTGCTTTATTTACTGCTAGTATAGTTTACCTTGCTATATATATACTTGCTAGCATAGATCCCCTTGTCACCTACATTTGTTATTACCCCATGTTGTCCCCCGCTTCTTCCTCCCGCCTGGTGCTTAGGAGTCGCGGGGGAGGCGGGAACAAAATCGGCTTAGTCTTTATGACTAACGGTCGGTTGTGACCGTAGGAGTTCGAGGAGCTGGAGCACCAGCAAGACTAGTCAGGACATGATGGAAATATTTAAGAGCAGATGTCGCGCATTACTTCTACCATGAGACAGGTGCCAGATGATGAGAGTGTTTAGCTTCTGCATAGATATGTAGTGAGAGAGAGAGAGAGAGAGTTTATTTTGTTGTCTCTTCATTCGTACATTTACTGGGCATAAGCCTTTACTCTTTCATTTATTGTACTCATTGATGGACTTATATACTATTTTGACTTATATATATATGTGTGTGTGTGTGTGTGTGTGATTGTGGACTTGGTTTATTTTACCAAATTTTTCTTCTTATCTCTTGTTGGCCTGGTTGATCGTTCTTGCCGGCAGGATCGGCGTCTTACGGAGATGGCTATCTAGTGTGTTGGCGTCACCGTAAGGCGGCTGTTCTGGGCATAAGATCTGGGAGCTCTCCTGGTGCAGGAGAGGGATCTTACAACTGGTATCACTTGAACAAATGATCCAATGAGAAAGAAGTCCACAAAACCCTAGGACACCCCCGCTCGAGTTAGTTTGAGGACAAACTAGCAGCGGAAGCAGTGGTGTGCCCATGTGTTAAAATCACACAAAATAGTTCATTAATCAATGAGTTAGGCCAACCCAACTCGGACATCATTCTATTTGACGCACCAAGATGACTGTTGGAGCTTGCTTTCCGTATCTCTTGGTTTGAGAATAACAAATACCGTGTTGTATTTGATCTAGTCTTTTGTGTGTTTATAGTGGCCAGGTTGTATAGGTTCAATGAGGAGACAAGTTCTCGTTCATGGGCATGATCCGAGAACGACAAGTCTCAGGTTGGATGAGTTTTGTGTGCTGATCTTAAAATGGCCATAACTTTCAATCCAGGAAGAGTTACGGAATATGCCACCCCATTTCGGAGATGAGAACGACTCAATCTACAGTCTGGAGAAGTTTCGGATGGCAAAAATGAAGAGGAGATGTCGCCCAGGCGACAGTCACTGTCGCCCAGGCGACAGTCAATGTCGCCCAGGCGACAGCAGAGAAGTTACAACTACTTTCCCCCACGGCAACACGACGAAAAGCAGTTTTGAGATGTCGGAAATCCGGCATCGATGTCGCCCAGGCGACAGCTCGGAGGTTACAACAACTGCCCACGACAGCACCACGACCGGCAGTTTTGCGCTGTCGGAAAATTCCGACAGTCACTGTCGCCCAGGCGACAGTGAATTTCTATAAATTGGTTCCTTTGGTTCGTGCATTCAGAGCTTTGAAGATTCTAAGTCCCTTCCTGAGTGCATTCCATCCAGAGAGCTCCAGAACCTCATGAACTCCCATTTATGCTGAGAAGGTTTGAAATTGAAGACGAGATCGGACGCGCTTCTACATCAACGATCATCTCGAGGCTTCAACCTTCCTTTCAGAGATTTGAATTTCTAGGGAGTTCTTATTTTATCTTGTATTTTCATTTATATACATTTTACTTTGTATTGGTAGGGAAAATCGCTTCCTTGTGCGGAGCGTCTAAGTCCTTGCGTGGCTTAGGGGAAAATCGCTTCCTTGTGCGGAGCGTCCAAGTCCTTGCGTGGCTTGGTGGGAAATCATGGCCTTGTGTGCTACGTCTAGATCTTGGGAAGATCTAGAGGATAGGCTTGGGCTTGGTCTAGGGAGAGACAAGTGATAGCCTTCCGATCCTTGGGAGAAGGATTGGTAAACAAAAAGAAATTTACATTTGTACGCCTCCGATTTCTAGCGATATAGAAATCAAATTTATGTAAACACTTTTTCATATATATAATCATGTCTCTTTTGTGTTTACTTGATTTGTATCATTTGGCGTAATCTCTATTATATTGTGTTCTAAGTTTTCAATTCTAAATCTAAATTGTTTATTTCAATCTCCTTCATTATAAAACAATTTAGTAATTATCTTGAAAATTATAGAAAGAATTTTATTCCCTTATTCACCCCCCCTCTAAGGGCGCCGTAAGTTCCAACAATTGGTATCAGAGCGAGGTTATTCCAAATCTGCTTAACAACCGGGAATAATGGCGTCTCTTGATCATGATCTCGCTTCTACTAGTGGGGAAAATTTTAATATAAATGAAAAAATATTATCACCACCTTTATTTATGGGCAAAAATTTTAAAGGGTGGAAAATATTAATGAAAAATTTTCTTAAGGCCTTAGATGAAAAAGTTTGGAATATTACTATTAAAAAGCCATTTAGCGTACTAACTAGAAACGAAATTATTTTAAATGCAAAATCTATGAATAGTATATTTTGTGCGTTAGACCAAAATATTTTCAAACTTATTTATACTTTACCTACCGCATATGAAATTTGGAGTTTTCTTGAAAGAACTTATGATTCTCCTTCTACAGGTACGAAACATTCACAAGAACCGGAAAATATGCAAGCCTATGCAAATATTCAAGAAAGCTACACAAAGGATGGATCCATAGAATGCTCATCAAGCGGAAAGGATGATGGACACTCTTGTTTGGAAGAGGAAGATGAAGAAGACAACGTCACAATATTGGACTCAGTTGATGGCAACACATCAAGCAAAAGAGAAGACGGAAACTATTGCAAGGTAAGAAAATCTAAATCTTCTCTTTTTGTAAAAAATTCTATTTCTACATCTCGTATGCTTAAAATTGCTAAACGCAAAATTTTAAAGTTAAAAATTGCTAATTCAAAATTATGTTTAGAAAATAAATCTTTAAAAGCAAACGATAACGTAGAATCAAATATTGATGTGTTAAATTCTCTTTCGCGCTCTTTAGTTAAAATTCCTATTCCTTGTCTTAATTGCAATTTATTAAAAGAAAAATTCAAGGAAATTGAAAAAGGTCTCTTAATTTCTAAAAGGCATAATGAAAAATTGATAATTGAAAATGATGTTTTATCTTGCAAGTTAATACAATTAAAATCTTTTGTTGAAAAATTTCAAATGTCATGTAAGGAATTTCATCATAAGATTTTGAATAACAAGGATAAATTAACTTACAAAATTATTTCTAAAAAGGATCATTTTCATACTTTAAATCAAAAGGAGTTTAGTTTCAAAAAGAATTATGATCCTCACAAAATTCTTAAGAGTCATTATTATAAGTCTCAATATATTTTCAATCATGACTCAAATTTAAAAACTCCTTTTCATGAAAATCAAACTATAAAATATAATCCTTCATATTATAAGAGTATGTCTATAAGAAAGAGTGGAAATGAAAATCATCAAAATAAGAATCAATCTTTTAAAACATATTGTAACCCACTCTTTCAACAATCACTTCTAAAGAAAGACAATCACTCTTATAAACTTTCAATGAATCCACATAATAAAATTCATTATGATTATCATCATCAATCTATTTTGAAAAATAATTTGAATAAACATAAATCACAAATGAATTATTTTTCAAACAAATATAATCATGTAAAGATGTCATATAATCATAATATGAATTTAAAAGAAAAACAACCAAAGTATGAATGGAGGCCCAAAATTAAAAACGAAACACTAACTCCACTTGTAAAGGCCCATTCATCACTTTCTCTCCAAAAGCCTACTCGATGTATTTGGGTACCCAAAGGAACCATCCCACTTGGTCCCCTTTGGATACCTAAATCTCTTATTCATTAGATATATCGTATTGCATGAAGTAGAAATAAATTAAATATGAAATATCATTACTCTACTTCATGATATGCTTAATTGCTTTTTCTTTTATTTGTTTTTCTTATTGTTGAGCCAACACGCTAAGGTCACTTAGATATATTATGAAATATGACTATTACATTTTAAGCCTAACATATAACATTAAGTCATATATTTTTCAAAGTGATCTATATCTCATCTTTGATTGTTCTTTATCCTTTTTAAATCCTTTATCCATCTATGTCTTGAATTAACATTATCATTTGAATATTGAAAAAAAAAAATTTTAAGACTAATGAAATTTTTTTTAAAATGGATTTAAATGGTTTATTAAAGGGCTTAAGCTAAAAATTAAAATGCGCAATGTTATGATAATCTTCTATTTTATTTGCTGCATATGATAGCCCTTATAATGAAGAATATTATCTAGAAAAATTGAAAACAAAAATTCATCTAAACGCATGTTTAAATCTTTCAAAAATGCGAGTTTACGATCAAAACTTCAAACATCCATATCGTTTGATCCGCTCGCCTGATTTTTGCGTTTAATATATTTTTGGAAAGAGCACAAAAATCTCCATCCAATGGCAATCTAGGCTTGTTCATTTGAGTTCTCTTGGTGCTATCAACTTTCCCAATTACAACTCTGTTTTTAAAAGCTATCTTAGTTTGCTTGATTTGGAAATTTCTGTGTTTATGAATTTTTTCATCACACGCTATCCTTAGAATAATTGTTTCATATTTTATATTATGTGTGTGATGTGTGTCACCTATGTTTGCATGTAACTTAGACCTTAGAATCATCTTGTATCATTAAGATCAAATCAAAAGTTTAATCATTTCATTCTAGGTCTAAAGAAAATTAATTTGAAAACTTCTCATATTTCATGCAACATAATCTCCATTAATCCTATGTAATAACATTGCATTCAAACTCATCATCGTAGCATTGCTTCTTGGTCTATGCTTATATATTTATGCTGGGTAGAACACTTACAATGTTATTCAACTTTCATGATAACTATGTGATTTGAAATTATATAGAATATTAAAATTCCAACAAACACATAGTTTATGGATTAATCATTAGAATATATATATGAATATTATATCATAAATCATATATTATCATGCAAAACCAAAGATCAATAGATTCAATTATTGAATGCAAATTTTATTATAAATTTCAAAACATTCTATATGTGATCTTTGTCTTTAATATGTTTACATACATCATGATGATCTGAGATATATTCTATGCCAATTTGTCTATAATCATAAATCATAATTCATGTTCTATCAAGACATATCTCAAATCGATAATAGGAATTATGAATCTTATGATAAAAATTATGAATAATGTTTTCTTTACATTATTTGATGTATTGATTTGCTTTGCTAGTGATTGCATGTATCTCTCATATTTGTAGACTCTAGAATCAACTTTGTAATGAAAGTATAAATCAAACTAAATCATCACTCCATTCTAGATCTATAATTTGAAATTCTATTTTGAAATACATGCAATATTAATATTAATCTTATAACATGACATGAAACCCAAAACTCATCATACTAGCATTGTCACTTATTGAATATTAGTAATTGTGCTAGTTATCTCATTTCGTCATCTCATAAAAAGTAGAAAAGCAATGCGGATTTATATAACTCATCACATTAAACAAAACCCATAGTTTTAATATCAACCCTTAGATTTAAAAGCATAGGTTATCCAAAAGATTATTTCACCTATGACTTTATATCTCACAATAGCGGGGGCGTAGGGTTGTATGCATTAGAGACCTAACCTCTAAGTCATGTCTTGTCCTTAACCAGGGAGGGTTCCAGTGGGGCCTTGCGAGGCACTGGGGGGAAAGAGTGCTAGGTTGAGTGTTCTCTAGTATGTGCATATGAGACTAACACCCCAACCTACGGCATGTGTGCAGCTCCTCATGCCCATCCGTCACTTAGTACAGGGCTAGGGTGTAGACATTTAGTCGGGGTAGTTTCTAATCTTAGGACATACCTATATTATGTACTGCATGAACATTTTATTTACTTATCACTTAAATCATGCATATTTTGGGTTGTTTAATAAAAATGTACTCATGTGTTTGCATAATTTATCTTTTTGAGCTTAAATGTTTTTGTAAAACACATGTATTTGAAAAAGCTAAAGTTTTATGCAAATTTGAGCAATCAAGACATCTCTGAAAATTCTGAAATTTCAGCATGGAACTACTCTAAGGACACTTAATAAAAAAAAAATCAGATTTTTAAAATTCTCAAAAAATCGAGTACTGTTTCCAGCGCTAGCGCCGGCGCTAGCGTGGGTGTTGGAATTTTCTGATTTTTAAAATTTCTAAAAATCCATAAAAATATGTTGGTTCATATTTTCTACTTATTTGTTGTGTTTCTGACTTTTGTTATTTTTGTTTTATTTATATTATGAAAAATCAACTACAAAGGATCAAAATTCAAAAATACAAAAAATTTTTTTTTTTTTGCTATTTGTGTTTTTAATCATATTATGAAAAATCAACTACAAAAGTTCAAAATTAAAAAAATATACAAAAATATGTTTTTGTTATTTTTTTTTTATTATGAAAAATCTACTACAAAAATTCAAAATTCAAAAATTACAAAAATATGTTTTTGTGATTTTCTGTTTTTATTTGATTTAAAAAAATGATTAAACTTAAAAAAAACTGTATGATCTTTATTGCCAATATCAAGCATGTATGAATTCTATTATTTAGAATTATTTACAATGTTAAAATTTATTTCTTGAAATTTCTATGAACATTATTTTGATTATCATGCTTTGATATATCTATTTAAGTGCATCAATTGTATTGAAAAATGTGTAGAACCAAGCTTAGCACGCCTCTAAGTATGAGTAAATGTTTTATGATTGATAATGATATATTTCACTCACTTATTTTGGTAATCAACATGTGTGTCTAAATCTAAAATGCTTGCTTGTGTATTGTATTTGTACAATGAATTAAAACTTGCATAAGTTTTTTACCTACACTACATTTGAATTGCACTTATGAAATTTAGAAAAGTGGTTAAAAGTTAAAAAAAAATTGGGTTTGCAAAACAAGTGTATTCGGAGAATGTTGTCTCACAAATATGAACAAAAAAATTTTATATATGTAGACAAATATAACTCCACCAAACACTACTTGAACCTCCTGATAAGTCTTCATAAGCATTGTGAGGTTGAGCACCTTGGAAAGAATAGTAAAGTGGCTTGTGCAAACCTTAGTTATTACACCACTTTGTTAAAAATAAATAAATTATGTGCATTAAAAGTGTGTGAAAGTAATTTACTTATGTTTTATTGTGCACTTTACTTTACATATGTCTTGTATTTTGATGATTTAAATCAATTGTTAACATTGCCTAAAATACACTTATGTGCACATCATTATCTTTCATAACACTTCTTCTCATAAGTATTGGATTCTAATGCATTATCTATACTACTCTTTATATAAAAATGCACTAGATAACCTATCATGATCTCTACAATGTTTTGGTATCTCTTGAACTTAAAATTAAGTAATATTGTAGTATAATCTCTCTTTAATATGTTCATTTCATGCTTGGTATCTTTATGAAAAACTTTGAGATTTCAAAAAGGTTAAAACATCTTTCAATTTTGAACTAAAACTCATATTTTTACTTATGCTTTTCATGCTTACAAAAATGATGTTTCTTATAATCTTCCGCTTGCTTACAACTCTTATCTTTTTATTTGAAATCTCTTTTATATACTATGCTTCAACTCTTTATCATTTCATATATTTAAAAGCTCGATCATGCTTTGTTATTTAAATGCCTCCTTACTACCCTCACCCCACCTTCTTTTGATAATACCAAAAGGGGGAGATTAATTCAAGAAATCTAGAAGATTAAGGGGAGAATAATTAAATAATGCACCATTGCAATTAATTATAACATTTAAGGGGAGCATACATTTAGGGGGAGAATACAATTTAGGGGGAGTATATTAAAAAGTTTTCATGGAAAGCGTCTATTGCTCGATCATGACAACCCACTTTTGGTAATAACAAAAGGGGGAGAATAAAATGAGAAATCTAGTGACATATATATTTAGGGGGAGTAAAATCTGTCACGCAGTAAACCTTTTATTCATGCATATCTTTTATCGCACTTATCTATAAACTCACTAATTTCTCATATGGGTATTTGTTATTATCAAAAGGGGGAGATTGTTGGAGCTTGCTTTCCGCATCTCTTGGTTTGAGAATAACAAATACCGTGTTGTATTTGATCTAGTCTTTTGTGTGTTTATAGTGGCCAGGTTGTATAGGTTCAATGAGGAGACAAGTCCTCGTTCATGGGCATGATCCGAGAACGACAAGTCTCAGGTTGGATGAGTTTTGTGTGCTGATCTTAAAATGGCCATAACTTTCAATCCAGGAAGAGTTACGGAATATGCCACCCCATTTCGGAGATGAGAACGACTCAATCTACAGTCTGGAGAAGTTTCGGATGGCAAAAATGAAGAGGAGATGTCGCCCAGGCGACAGTCACTGTCGCCCAGGCGACAGTCAATGTCGCCCAGGCGACAGCAGAGAAGTTACAACTACTTTCCCCCACGGCAACACGACGAAAAGCAGTTTTGAGATGTCGGAAATCCGGCATCGATGTCGCCCAGGCGACAGCTCGGAGGTTACAACAACTGCCCACGACAGCACCACGACCGGCAGTTTTGCGCTGTCGGAAAATTCCGACAGTCACTGTCGCCCAGGCGACAGTGAATTTCTATAAATTGGTTCCTTTGGTTCGTGCATTCAGAGCTTTGAAGATTCTAAGTCCCTTCCTGAGTGCATTCCATCCAGAGAGCTCCAGAACCTCATGAACTCCCATTTATGCTGAGAAGGTTTGAAATTGAAGATGAGATCGGACGCGCTTCTACATCAACGATCATCTCGAGGCTTCAACCTTCCTTTCAGAGATCTGAATTTCTAGGGAGTTCTTATTTTATCTTGTATTTTCATTTATATACATTTTACTTTGTATTGGTAGGGAAAATCGCTTCCTTGTGCGGAGCGTCTAAGTCCTTGCGTGGCTTACGGGAAAATCGCTTCCTTGTGCGGAGCGTCCAAGTCCTTGCGTGGCTTGGTGGGAAATCGTGGCCTTGTGTGCTACGTCTAGATCTTGGGAAGATCTAGAGGATAGGCTTGGGCTTGGTCTAGGGAGAGACAAGTGATAGCCTTCCGATCCTTGGGAGAAGGATTGGTAAACAAAAAGAAATTTACATTTGTACGCCTCCGATTTCTAGCGATATAGAAATCAAATTTATGTAAACACTTTTTCATATATATAATCATGTCTCTTTTGTGTTTACTTGATTTGTATCATTTGGCGTAATCTCTATTATATTGTGTTCTAAGTTTTCAATTCTGAATCTAAATTGTTTATTTCAATATCCTTCATTATAAAACAATTTAGTAATTATCTTGAAAATTATAGAAAGAATTTTATTCCCTTATTCACCCCCCCCCCCCCCCCTCTAAGGGCGCCGTAAGTTCCAACAATGACTTCATAGAATATACTAATCCAAACCGACCTCGGGTATAGACTGATTAAGGCATGATGACACCCAAAGTGACTAGGAGAAGAACCTTATGGAGAAGTAGATACTTAAGGTTTAAACCTCGATGTCCCTAATTCTCCTGCCAAATGAGAATATCACTTCTTACCCAATGCATAGGACCGCCTCAAGAGATTGGTGCATGAAATCCATTAGAAAAATAACAAGAAACTCGTAAACTTAAATCTCCAAACCAACAACTAAGTTGCGTCGAACCAATCATCGTGACAAATACCAGAAAGTGAATATGTTCAATCGGATAAAGATTGGTGTTTAGAAAATGCCCATTTTGGGACTGCATACATACTAACCTTGAGAAGGGTGTGATAATTGGTAACCCCGAGGATCATAAAGTACGTGGAATATCAATAGGTCGCAGGATGAGACTCCGAGTCTAGGATCGAATACCCTAAGGATTGAGTGCATATCTAGGATGAATATATCCTAGTGATACCAAAGAAACATAGCCCAAAATGCATAGGGGCTAATCCTTTTGTTTATTGGATTAGCTTGGTACCAACTTGGATTTCCTAGACCTTATTTACGAAAAATGGTGTGCATATAACACCCAAATTGAACTTAGTGAATTTTGGAATTCTACAACTCCAAGTATAAAGAGAAATTTTGGTCATGCATGAGTCATGCACAAATACATACCTTAAAATGTGAATAACTTTTACATAAATGATATGAGGCTGATAATTTGACATTGTGTGTATGCACCTTAGATCTACTATATGCCCAAAGATCATAATTGTTGGGGCATATTTCTCTAAAGTATTAGTATAAAGTAAATAAATCATATATGGTGTATAATATGAGTGATTTGGTCCAAAATCACACCAAATCTCCTTTGGAGGGTGGTCATGTATATAATAAACCATAATTAAAATGTTAGGTCAATTGGACCTCTGGAAGTCAATTTTCTTCACAAGCAAGTACAAAGATATTGGTGTGCTTATAACACGACCATGTAACACTAGGTCTACATGAGAGTTTAATGGTTTTCCCTTGGTCAATTCTCACGAAACTTAAAATATACACTTAGGGTTATGAAACAATATCCCTTGGAGAAAATCATAAACTTTTGGATTGATTTCCTTAGGAAATTGGAATTTATGTGAATTGTCACATAGACCTTAAAGGAGAATTTTAGGTTCAAAACTTTCTGAGAAGACATAAAGTTAAGGGATTCACTTAAAAGAGCGAGATCACACTCTGTAGATTTTTGGTGGGATTTTGATGATATTATAATTCATTAATCATTAATTATTCAATTATCCCAACTTACCTCATCCCGTAATTAAGTAAGCTAATGAACTTAAAGCTGCAGGAAACTGGATAATTGGAGTTATGAGACCACCTAAGACCTCTAGAAATTTTGTTAGAATTAATCCTCGAGTATATAACAAACTTCCTTCACAAAGTAGTATATGGACCTATAGCTTGAGAAATTAATTTCTCGAATCATTGATATTAAAATGCTAGGAAATTTTGTACAAGGTCCTTTTTTATGTCAGTATGAAGTTATGGAAATTTTATCTGATTCAATCTCTGAGTAAACTTCATACTTCATTCACCACATGCAAATCGGAGTTATAAATTTAAAATATTCATATCTGGAATAATTGACACTCGAATATTCTAGAATTATGGACATAACCTTGTGATAATATTATACGCCTCTGGTAATTTTTCCTAGAATTTCTGCCCATATGTATATGGTACTTTTTTCATAAGGTATTGTTTGAGGTTACAACTTAGGAAACCCAAAGCTTGAATTATTGATACAGACTAGCTATAGAAACTTGTGCATGAACTTTTGATAATAATACGAACTCCTTAAGATTTTGATGGAATTTATGGTTACCCATTTTTGATACTTCCTTCGCAAAGTAGAATTTGAACATTTTCAGAGATTCATACCATAAGTTACTGTTACTGAATTGTTATGGAATTTTTGTATATAGGCTTCTTATATTGGTAGGAAGCCCTGGGAATTATCTTAGAAGTAATCATTGAATAAAAGACATGCTTCCTTCACGAAGTGGAAATTGAACGTATAATTGGAAGAATTCCCACAATGAATTATTGTTGATGGGTTGTTAAAGAATTTTGTACATTTTTTTTATATATCACTAGGAAGATCTTGAAATATTGTTGAAATTAATTACTGAGAAGACATCGTACTGACTTCACAAGTGCAACCTTGGAATATATTTGAAGGATGGATATGTTGAAACATTGACGATGAGATAATATAACAATTACCAGATAGTCTTGTGATATCATATATACCTTCTTGACACTTTTCATCTTCAATAAGCATGGAACCCCGTAGACCCGAACTTAAATTTTGAGGACGAAATTATTTTTTTGTTTATTGGGATTTGTAACATCCCATTTCCTACTAGACCCCTTAACTTCAATTAGGGTAGGACATGTGGTGAGTGAGGTGAGTTTGAGCTTGGTGGTGACCTTGGGATGCACTGAGTTGAGTGAACTCACATGTGATCCATTATAAGAGGCATGTCAACTTAGGGCAGATTAGCTCAAATTGAACTTACACTTGTGAATTAACCCCACCACCATGTCCCTAACCCTAAAGGAGGCATAATTGACCAAAAGTCTCGTCAATTGGTCAACCAATGTAGCCAAGTGGACCAAAGTCAAATCTAGGTCACAATAGCCAATTTAATTCAATAGGGTTCAAATCAGACTCAAATGGCCAAATTGACCCCACCACTAGTTGGTAAGCATCTAAAGGAGTGCTTTGGACCCAAAAGCTCCATCATGGGGTCTTCGATTAGTCCAATTTGACCAAAGTCAAACTTAGGTCAACATAAGTCAATCCTTCCTCTATAGGTTCAATTGACCCCCAAAGCATGAAATTGACTTCACCCCTAGTCTTAGAACATCATGGGGGACCCAATTGACTCAAAATGCCCCTCATGGGATCATCAATTTGACCAAATTGACCAAAGTCAACTTTCCCCCAATTTTGGTCAAAATCAAACCTATTGGTTAAATTGGCCCAATTGGGGTATCACCATGACCCGATTAACATTGGGGGGGGTGTTAAGGGACCCAAGGTAAACATTTTGTACAAGACAACACACCCAATTGACCAAGTCAACATCAAGGTCAACATTGGTCAACCTTAGGCCAATATGAAGAAGTTAAGAGCCCAAACCAAATTCAATTGGGCTAAGGCCACAATCCAAGCCCACCCAGTAGCCAAGTGTGCAATTACTGTCCATACCCTCTGAAAATGGAGAAGGATGACATGCAAGGGGACAATTTGGACATTTCCCCTAATTTCCAAGTGAGACAAGATGAATTAGTGGATTGGAGGCCACTTGACCTCTCCCTCATCTGCCCAAGACTATATCTGACCTCCCCAGTTAATTCCGAGCCGAATTGGTGCTGGAGGGGTGCCATTTAAAACTAGGGAGGAGCAACCAAGGCTGGCCGAACCATGCCTTAATGGTTGGCATGGTTAGAGCCCTCCTCAGCTCATTTGGACCCTTCCACGAGCTTCAGAAGGTGGAGAGTAGTCGAGCCATTGTATTGGAGCAAGGGAATTGGTGCCAGATCGAGAGTTCTAGCAAGCTCGCCGAAGGAGAGAAAGTCCATGGCCAACCATCGCCGCCGCCGCCGCCAAGCCCCACTAAGGTTTAGTTTCTCCCCCTCTCCCTCTATGCTAGTATCTAGGTCCATTTAGGAGAGAAGTCGGGCTCAATTGAGCCCGATCCCATGTGAGCTTAAGGTAGAATTTCTGAGCTTTCTCTTCCGCTCGGGATCGCCGGAGGAGTCGTCTCCGGCGGCCGTGTCGCCGCCTGGCGGTAGCCACCACCTCAACGGAGGTGGTGGAGGTGGTGGCCGGCAGTGGTGGGCCATGGATGGCCAGGAAATCAAGGTGGAAGATGGTCCAGGTTGAGCAATTCCAGGTCGTTGGCTAGAGGTAGAAGATGAAGGAGAGCCATCGGATTTGGACAGATCTGCTATATGTTGTAATTTAAGGCCCTTAGAGGCCTTTTTAGGAAACGTTGCCTGAGATAGCTGTTGTAGGTCTTGATGTCTACTTTTATAAGGAACTAAAATCAGCCCATTTGGGGCACTGTAGAAGCCTCAACTTCCATTTTAGTGAGGCTGGTAAAAATAGAGGCCAGAAATTATTTTGTGTATATATTCTAAAATATAAGTCTGATGGACTTGAATTTTTGGCCATGACCTGTATCTAGCTTGCACTGAAAAATTAGATTTTTAGGAAATTATTTTTCTAAGGTTTTATTCAAAATATGTAAATTCAAATAAGTGATATTTTTGGAAGAATATAGCTCCAACTGACCCCAAATTTGGGTGTCACCCTTATTTAGCCAATAGTAAACTATGGTTAAAATTTCAGACCAAATGGATCTCTGCATGTAAGGTAAATTCGAATTGCATGTCTCTACCTAAAAGGGAATATGTGTGCCAATAGCAAAAACTTGTATTTTGTGTATTTAGCCCCAAGGGTTTGGAGTTAACTTCTGAAATTTTGCACACGCCCCAATTATGATATAATGCATCACCCTAGAAAATCTTAGGACTTCTAGCATCAAGAATCTCATGATTTTGATTAATTTGTCATATGTCAAACTTGTGTATTTATGAAATTTTCATGATTAGAATTTGGAGATAAATTCTGAGACTCTGGAGAATCACTTGTTATGCTATTTAAAATCTCTGTAAATTTTGGTAGAAAATTCCAGGGATTATTTCTCAAAGAATTATCAAGATTATCTTATGTCTCAAATCTGAATAATGGAAAACTTATTAGGCAAAATCTTTGAGAAATTGTTGAAACTCTGGAATATAGTTAGTAATCCAATTATGAAACTCTGTGATTTTTGTAAGAATTTTGGAGATAGTATTTATGGAAAAATTTCATTTATTCAGTTTGTAAATCTTTATATTTTGTAAAATATTTATTTTGAAATATTCCTGGAAAATTATGAAATTCTGGAATTAGTGTTTTTATGTCATTATAGTTCACTGTAATTTTCTCAGAATTTTGGAAAGTCAAAATCTAGTACTTGATGTGTAAAGTCATCTTGTCATCCTTTTTATGATAAATAGAAATTATAGACAGAAATCTCCTAAAAAATTATGAAATTCTGGAATTAGTATTTTTATGTCACTATAATGCCACTGTAATTTTCTCAGAATTTTGGAAAGTCAAAATCCAGTACTTGATGTGTAAAGTCATCTTGTTACCCTTTTTATGATAAATAGAAATTATGGACAGAAATCTGCTGGAAAATTATGAAATTCTAGAATTAGTTTTCTTATGTCATTATAGTGCCACTGTAATTTTCTCAGAATTTTGGGAGGTCAAAATCTTGTACTTGATGTGTAAAGCGATCTTGTCACCCTTTTTTATGATAAATAGATATTATGAGTATAAATCTACTAGAAAATTATGGGATTTTGAAATCCATATTTTCATGTCATAAGTCACATCTGGAAATTTATCTAGCAAGATTGAACTTATAGACATGGTACCTCCTTCATATTTTAGAAGATGACAATTGATTTATGAATTTAAATAAAGGTCAAATCAATATGAAGTACATGGAAATTGTGGTCAAACCCTAAGTTATCCATTATGAGCCTGTGGTTAAAAATTAGAACTCATTTGGACATTATGTGGTCAAGATTGCGTCATAGGACTCAAATTTAGTTCAACCTCATTGTTGGTCTGCGAATAGTAAAAACTTAGTGTGATGAATTGACTGGCAGAATCACTTAGAAAATTAGTGAAATTTGAATTATGACAGTGACATATCATTTATATTAGCCCCTAGAAGTTGTGGAATTTTTAGAGAACGTTAGCGCTAAGGGTTAGAGAATAATTTAGACTCGTGTCGCAATATGCATGAAGGGGCAGGGATCACATTGAGAGAATAGTAATCACACAGCAGGTTGAGGTATTCATGACATATCTTTAGAGTGTGATTAGGGATATTGTGAGTTACATAAGGCCCCCACCATTTATAGGATGAAAGATCTTAAGTGTGGAGCATCGTTCAAGAGAGTGTTTGCTTACAAATATGGTGAATGATAAGTCATAAATTATCTAAGTTATAAAGAGTAATAAGGCGAGTGGGGTTTTAGAAAGGAGTAGCCACCAATAAAAGTAATTGCCTTGGAAAGGGGGATTTGGGCTTCAGCCCATCGCATTCCCTAGTACCGCTGCGAGCCCTTCACCGGGTAAACCTCGGGAAGTCCAGGATTCACATAAACTTCTAAGTATACGATAATTAGATAAGATTAGTCTAACTAAAGGAATAAGAGATGTGGAAAAACTTCATCCCGAGTTAAAGGATGGGAAGTTATATATCAGGACGAGTTAGTCTTGCGAGCTGGAGGCTCGGGAGGTTATATATCAGGACGGGTTGGTCCTGCAAGCTGAAGGCTCGGGTAGTGATAACTTGCATGTGCATAGAACAAATTAGTGGCGGGTCTTCGGTACTGGACCGGTTGTCACACCGATGGCAGTACGTTGACTTAGGTGGGTGTGAGGGTTTGAGGGGCCAGTAGGTTGTTTATACTGCGGTCTGGAGGACGATCCCCGAAAACGCACAATTGACCTCAAAGACTGTGGATACCAGCAAAGAGTACGCAAGACTCTAGAGTGCACCTAGGACGTGTACAGAGGCGTACGAAGGGTCTAGGCCTGCTAGTGTGTATACCCGCCTAGGAAGTGGAGTTGCCCGCTCCACTGCTGTCGTAGCCACAACGGTGGTACCAGAGTGTGAAGCTAGCTCCAAAAATCGGGAACTAAAGGTCTATGATCACAGAGTCGTGTGGGTGAATTGCACTTGTATGAATCATATCATAGCATGCATATCATACGTAAACCTATAACATAATTTGCAGACTTTTATCATATAAATTAGTATGGGCTCTTTTATATGATAAGTTATAATTCCGGAAATCTTAACTTATAAGTTGTATGGGCATTCATATAAGTTAAGATACTCGTGTGATGGTAGTATACTTTACTTGTTTACTGTACTTGCGTGCACTGCTTTACTTATTTACTGCTTACTTACTGCTTACATACTTCTTTACTTACTGCGCGTATTTTTCTGCTAGTATAGTTTACCTTGCAATATATACTTGCTAGCATAGATCCCCTTGTCACATGTATTTGTTATTACCCATTGTTGTCTTCCGCTTCTTCCTCCCGCCCGGTGCCTAGGAGTCACGGGGGGAGGCGGGGACAAAATCGGCTTAGTCTTTATGACTAACGGTCGGTTGTGACCGTAGGAGTTTGAGGAGCTGGATCACCAGCACGACTAGTCAGTACGTGATGGCAAGATTGAAGAGCAGATGTCGCGCATTACTTCTACCACGAGACAGGTGCCAGATGATGAGAGTGTTTAGCTTTCGCATAGATATGTAGTGAGAGAGAGTTTATTTTGTTGTCTCTTTATTCGTACATGTACTGGGCATAATCCCTTACTCTTTCATTTATTGTTCTCATTGATGGACTTATTTACTGTTTTGACTTATATATAGGTGTGTGATTGTGAAATTGGTTTATTTTACCTAGTTTTTCTTCTTATCTCTTGTTGGCCTGATTGATCGTTCTTGCCGGCAGGATAAGCGTCTTGCGGAGACGGCTAACTAGTGTTGGCGTCATCGTAAGGCGGCGATTCTGGGCATAAGATCTGGAAGCTCTGCTTGTGCGGGAGAGGGATCTTACAGCTCCTCCCCGGTATTAGCAGGACTCTCAATGCCTTCTTGGAAGCTCTTCACTCTATCTGGACCTTACAATGCAGCTGCATAGAAGGCATCATGACGAGTAACTGCGAACTTAGCGGCCTGAGCCCGCATAGGTGTTGCGGGCTGATCAACTGGGCAGATAAGAGATGGGAGACCGCCAGGGGCTCACAGTCTGACGGGAGGAGTTGCAACCGATGCGGTCTGGGGAGCTAGCCGCTAAGTTATTGCGACTAGAGCTTGATTAACCACCTCTAACTGTTGGGCGGTCACACGACGAGGTTGCTCCAAACGAAGCTCCACACAGAGCTCGAGAGCTTCCAGATCGAGCGAACTGCTCAAGCAGGATTGGGCCCCTACATGCGAATACAGCTGGATATCTCACTCAGCCATACTTAACCTCACGGTTCACCAAAGCAACTCGATCTGAAGGTCGTGTGTTTGTTCTGTTGGTAAAAATATTGTACCTCCATAACTTCACATTAAGAGACAACGAGAAGGACTGATGAGTTGTTGGCTACTTGCGATTAGAAGGATGTCAAAGAGGAAAATTGAGGCCGCCAAGCGGCAAGACTAGACTTACCCACCACGGCTAATACAACTTGCGACGGGCAATTAATAGATTTGAAACTAGAGGTTACAAAAAAAGTAACCCGGCGACAAGCTAACAACTCAAAAGGGACTAGATTCGAGACCACTTCCATAGGTGGCGAGCTTGAGGATTTGAATCGGCATACCTTATGGGTACTGCTCACCCCTATTTATAGGTGCGGGGGCCTGCCCAAATGAACAGGCTCTAAAATTATGTGTTTCCCGGGATACAGGAGAACCGGGTAGGGGTGAGAAGTTATAGCAAGAAAATAACCTTGGCCGCGCGGTCCGGCGGTCAGACTAGCACTTGGTCCGGGCTTTCCTTTGAGAAGTTGTTTGAGGGAGCAGAACAGTCTGGGCGGTCACCAAACTTATAACCGGGCGGACCGGCCTTGAGAGGAGTTGAGAGCAAGTCGCGGGATTCTGGGTAAACACAAGCAGCGATTCAGCTCGCTCACAGCCAATGTCTTCAGCTCTATGTCATGCGAGGCGAGCAGGGCGGTTAGGTAAGAACTAAACTTGCTGAACAAGTTGCCTAGGTTAGCAAAGTACTCGCTAGCTACTGAGACAGCACGACGGCGAGGAGGCTACGCGGGAGGGGTCAGCCCAGTAAAAATGTTAATCTGGTTAACATGTCTAGAAAAAATTCCAACATAGTGGAGTTTGTCTAAAGAGCAAAAAGCATTACCACGATAGTGTTCTGGGCTCTCCCTACTTTGCGGGGTGAGTGATAGCGAGGCCTTGGGTTCTCACGGCCATGAAGTTAGCCTCGCAAACAAAATTGACGTCGAGACCCGCTATCGTGCATTATTATTCCAAAAATTGGTGATCCAAGTGACCGAAATCATGCATTCTTATTCGCTCACTCAGAATCTAGAAGGGTGCAATTACCAGTGTGCTCCTCCCCCAAATAAACTATAAAAAGGCACCCAAGTCTTCATTTCAAGGACATGGAAAAAGGGGAAGATTGAGCTCTGAGGTTTTACAGTAAAGTATTAGCACACGGTTCATCCTCCTGTTCAGCATTCACGCTCCACTTGCGATGGTTCTGCTCCAGAGACTGTTGGATCTTACGGCACCCTTAGAGGGGGGGTGAATAAGGGTTTTATGGAATTTAAATTTTAATTAAAAATATTAGAGTTTGCAACTGAAGTTTCAGAATATTTTATAAGAAAATATATTTAAATATTCCAGATAAGATTATATTGAACATTCCTTAATAAATAATTGAAACAAACTTTTTGTTTACTGCTGCTAATGTCTGGCGTTAAGTCTTAACGCTGGGCGTTAGCTCTCTAGAGAATATTCTTCAGAACAAAAAGATTGCCACAGTGATTTTACTTATGAAATCTTAAATGAAATACAATTCCAGAACATCAGAGATGATGAAAATTATTATTGTATTTCAAAGATAATTATACAAATGTTAAATTTAAAACTTTGATGTAAATAGAAATTAAAACATTCTCAAAGAGGAAATAAAAACAATTGAATAGAACATTAAGAAACATGATTTTATTTCATAATAAATTGAATACACAAATGTTTAATTTCTATAACGCAAGAAATCAAGGCGAAAATATGAAAAAACTCTTTTTGATGTTTCACCGGTCCTTCTCCCAAGGACCGGTTGGCTATAGCCTATCTATCCCCAGATGAGGCCTCTAGGCACCCCCTTGATCTACCCTCGACCTAGTCGCCACGCACAAGGCGGCGAATTACCCCCTAAGCCTCACAAGGAGCTAGTCGCCAACACAAGGCGAATTTACCCACGGAATCCTTCCCGGAATCCGATGTTCTCACCGAACGATTTCTCCACACAAATTACAAAAGGAAAAATAAAAGATTACAAGATAAGTAAAGAGAAACTCCCCAAGAAATTCTGAAGGTGAAGACGAAGTCGATGTAGATGTTGGCATCCTTGAAACGATCGTCCTTCATATGGAATATGCGTTGTAGACCTTCTCCTTCAAAATCTTCTTTAGATCTTCATGTTAGCTGATAGAGAAAATCGTGTTCTCCAATCTATACTCGATTAAGGCAAGTGTACCTATCAAAATATAGCATAGGATATTAAAAATATCAAGGTCGTATTAAAACACGGGTCTGTCGAGTACTCCTACTTCGAGAAAACTAACTATTATTTTATCGATGAAAGATTTACGATAATTTTATGATTAAAATGAAAATTCGAAATAAGAAATCTAAACTTGAATAAAACAAACTTCGAAATGAAATAATAATGATAGTTTATAAACGTCTAATCCGATCCTTGACCGTGGAGATTCCCGAATTATGAACGCACCTCTCTCGAGGGTTACGTCCACCTGAGATTAGGTTGATCGACCGAACTCTCGTTCTAATCGAAACCCCTACAACTCGCTTTAACGAGGTGAATCCCGCTATAGGATTTGACTCCTATCCAGAAGATTTTCGTCATCCTCTCTCGAGGGTTGCGAGCAACTCTTTTTATTCGTGAGCGATCAATTCATACGCATAAGCCTCTCGGCTAACTAGAATACGAAATCAGATACGAAAGTTCACACATCGACATATGAACCCGATATAAATCACGAATAAATCGAAGGTTGAAAAGAGCGAATATAAGAGAGAGAGATTTTTATTTCATTCCAAAATTTGCAATAACCAAGGTCTACATATTATACTACTTGCTATAAAATAAAAAGAGTACATGAAGGAAGAAACAAATTTGCTAAAAACAAAATCTAATTAACATTGCATGAAACAAAATTACATAAAATAAAATAAACAAACTAAAATCTACAATGAAAGGAAAATAGAAACATCTCTACCCAAAAGGGGTGGAGCAAGAGAGAGAGAAAGCTTGGAGAATGAGGACATATATATAGGTGAAGGGGAAGCTTCTAGATAGAAGAAAGATGCATGAATGGTGTTTAATGAGGGAGATAAAGAGGAGGAGAGAGAATGGTCCTCATGCATTGCATTTAATTTAAAGAGAAATAAAATAGAATATTAAAAGGGAAGAAGGGGGGATGAATGAGAATTAAAATAGAAGGAGAGAGAAGAAATAAGAGGAGATGAATGAGAATAAAAGAAGAGAAAAGAAAATTAAATAATAAAGGGGAGAGAGAGGGGTTCGGCCAAGAGAAAGAAGAGAGAGGAAGGGGGCCGGCCAAGGTGCTGCTTCAATTTGCATGTATTAATGAAAATGATATTGCATGCAAAGGTGGCTGTTTCACGTGGGCAGCAAGGGTGAATGGTTGGGCTACATGCAAGAGCTGGTTGGTTGATGAAGAGGCCGGCTGGTTGGTGGACTTGAGCTGAAGTGGATTGCATCAAAGATTGGTTGCACATGGAGGCTCGGACTGCTTCAAAGGGGGCTGGTTGGACTGCATCAAAGAAGGTCGGGCTGCACATACGGAGATGGCGTGGACTTCATGCAAAGGTGCCGGCGATGGCGCGGACGTGGCGTTGCGGAGAGCATGGCGTTGCGGCATGAATATTGATGGCGCGACGATGACGTTGCGGCGAGCATGGCGTTGCGGCAACTCGCAAAGGTGGCGGGAAGTCTTTAGTTTTCTTGCTTTGGACGGGTGCAGCTTGAACTTGCGGAGTTGGCGAAGATGGCGGGCGGCATCAAATATGGCACGACGGGCTGCACATGCATGGACGCGTCTCGAGTAATATGACGACTCTAGCAAAATCTCCATCAAACATGCGCGCAATATCAATAAAATTCAGCAGCGGGCTTTCACTTTGAGACGTACAAAAATTACCCCCAGGCCTGCAGAATAACGAAACATTAGTGATAATTATATAAAACTAATTTATAAGCAAAATTAAATATTATTTAGAGAAAATATAAATAATTTATATCAAAATTTAATATTTTTGCTTAAGTAATTTAAGTCAAATTACGCATTATCAAATTCCCCCAAGACTAAGTATTTTGCTTGTCCCCAAGCAAATAAATACGAGCTAGCAAAATAAAAAGGACTAATAAATCTATTTGACTATGCCCAACACGAGTACGGTGCGAAATTAGAAGTAGGGAAATTATGAAAAATAAACTGAAAAATTTTACTTAGCCATGACATAAAATTTTTATAGATTCCACAAACATAAAAATAAATCATCCCAAGTTTTAGCAAAATTAAAAACCAAGTAACGAGACGAATGAAAAGTGCATTGAGGTGCTACTAAAATCTCAGAGACATTTTATAACCACAACAATTTAAATCAAGAGTTCAAACTCCTACCTAGACTTATCCAATTTACTTTTTTGCTACTTAACTAAAAACAGACCTAGGAGCATGAATCAAAAGGACTTCGTTAGTCATAACTTTTGGGGCAAGGGTTTTAAGGTGCGGATATCAAAAGATAAACGTGGAGGTTAAATGCACACTTAAAACAAAGAGAAAGGCTTTGCAAAAACATGAAAGCTAGCAAAATAAAACTTTTGATACAATATTTTCGACACAATTTTTTCAATATTTTTTTCATAAAATTTCTCATTCACCAATTTTTTTATTTTTCTTCCTTCTTCATTTTCCTTCTTTTGTAGCAAAAGGATAAAACTTTGGAACTCCACTATTTTCACAAAATAAGAAGCACATGCTAGCAAGATATAAAGCTCTAAATTTTAAGTGTGCAACATAGGTAGGCTATTTGGTTTTGGTGAAAATAAGTGGATCTACAAAAGGAATGGAAAAAGCACAAAGTGGCTAGCAACGGTTAAGATTTAAGGTTCGGAGTGCAAAGGCTCAAACGAATCAAAAGGTGGCCTAAATCATTTTCATGCTCCTACATCTGTTTAAGCAAAGTTTGAAAATTTTAAAAGGTGCAAGACTAGATAGAAAAAAGAAACTTGACTTATCATGAAAGTGAAAATAATAAGCATCTAGACTGGTTCGCATCTACTACACTAAACATAAGTCAACATTGCAAAGATTTTTTAAAAGAAAAAACAAAGGATGATAGATTTTATATAAGTGTAAAACATAAAAAGAAAATCATGAAAAAGTGCAAATTTTCAAAAGATTTTTCAAACATAACAACATGCTACCCTAATTAGAAACACTACACGAGTCAACACATTACTCGTGAAACATAGCCAAAATGAAAATTAGAAAAAATTATCTAGCTAAACAAGTACACGAATGACTAGAGATAAGAAAACACCAAGTCGTGGGGTACTAAGGATCAGACACAAATTAACTCAAATTACTAAGGTTTTATTTTTTGGTTTTCTCTTTTTTTTTTAAATTTTGGATATGATCTTTTTTTTGAACTTTTTTATATAAGCTATAAATACTAGATAAGAAAATAGCATAAAAAGCATGATACTAAATTTCGTTTTGCATTTTGGAGTTTTCTAATTTTTTTAATTTTGAATTTTCTAAATTTTTTTTTTGTGATTTTAAAATTTTAAAGGGCTAAAAAAAAGAAAATAAAAGCAATTTTTTTTTTAAATTTTGGATTTTATAATTTTTTTTTGTTATTTTGTACTTTTATAATTTTTTTGAAATTTTTGGAATATTTAAACGGAAAGAGAAAATACTCCCCCATACTTAAAATTCAACATTGTCCCCAATGTTGAAAACTAAGTATGAAGAAATAAACAAAAAGAAAGAGAACATGAGCGTAAAAGAAAAAAAAGAGAAAAAAAAACGAGAGAGGGAAAAGAACACGTCCCTGATTTGGAGACGGGAAGAGCGCATGAACACCTGCAAAACAAGTTAAAACAAAGGCAAACAAAACAAAAGAAAATATAATGAAAGTTTTGTTTGTCAATTTTTTTTCTTAATATGTTTTATAATTTTTTGTGGATTTTAAGTTTTTTTTTGAAACGTACGAACAAAAAGAAAGATAAAAGAGATTTTTTTAATGTGGTAATTAGTCTTAGACTTCCCAAGGTCTACCCGGCGAAGGGCTCGCAAGGTACTAGGAGATGTGATGGGATGAAAGCCCTAATCTCCCTTTCCAAGATTTTAATTACAACATAATTTCTTAGATTTAAGGAGGAAAGAAAAAAGAAAAAAAAAAGATAAAAGTAATAGCGGCTTCTCTTTTCAAAATATCGACAAAATAGATTCCCCGGCAATGGCGCCAAAAACTTGATAGAGAAAATCGTGTTCTCCAATCTATACTCGATTAAGGCAAGTGTACCTATCGAAATATAGCATAGGATATTAAAAATATCAAGGTCGTATTAAAACACGGGTCTGTCGAGTACTCCTACTTCGAGAAAACTAACTATTATTTTATCGATGAAAGATTTACGATAATTTTATGATTAAAATAAAATTCGAAATAAGAAATCTAAACTTGAATAAAACAAACTTCGAAATGAAATAATAATGATAGTTTATAAACGTCTAATCCGATCCTTGACCGTGGAGATTCCCGAATTATGAACGCACCTCTCTCGAGGGTTACGTCCACCTGAGATTAGGTTGATCGACCGAACTCTCGTTCTAATCGAAACCCCTAAAACTCGCTTTAGCGAGGTGAATCCCGCTATAGGATTTGACTCCTATCCAGAAGATTTTCGTCATCCTCTCTCGAGGGTTGCGAGCAACTCTTTTTATTCGTGAGCGATCAATTCATACGCATGAGCCTCTCGGCTAACTAGAATACGAAATCAGATATGAAAGTTCACACATCGACATATGAACCCGATATAAATCACGAATAAATCGAAGGTTGAAAAGAGCGAATATAAGAGAGAGAGATTTTTATTTCATTCCAAAATTTGCAATAACCAAGGTCTACATATTATACTACTTGCTATAAAATAAAAAGAGTACATGAAGGAAGAAACAAATTTGCTAAAAACAAAATCTAATTAACATTGCATGAAACGAAATTACATAAAATAAAATAAACAAACTAAAATCTATAATGAAAGGAAAATAGAAACATCTCTACCCAAAAGGGGTGGAGCAAGAGAGAGAGAAAGCTTGGAGAATGAGGACATATATATAGGTGAAGGGGAAGCTTCTAGATAGAAGAAAGATGCATGAATGGTGTTTAATGAGGGAGATAAAGAGGAGGAGAGAGAATGGTCCTCATGCATTGCATTTAATTTAAAGAGAAATAAAATAGAATATTAAAAGGGAAGAAGGGGGGATGAATGAGAATTAAAATAGAAGGAGAGAGAAGAAATAAGAGGAGATGAATGAGAATAATAGAAGAGAAAAGAAAATTAAATAATAAAGGGGAGAGAGAGGGGTTCGGCCAAGAGAAAGAAGAGAGTGGAAGGGGGCCGGCCAAGGTGCTGCTTCAATTTGCATGTATTAATGAAAATGATATTGCATGCAAAGGTGGTTGTTTCACGTGGGCAGCAAGGGTGAATGGTTGGGCTACATGCAAGAGCTGGTTGGTTGATGAAGAGGCCAGCTGGTTGGTGGACTTGAGCTGAAGTGGATTGCATCAAAGATTGGTTGCACATGGAGGCTCGGACTGCTTCAAAGGGGGCTGGTTGGACTGCATCAAAGAAGGTCGGGCTGCACATACGGAGATGGCGTGGACTTCATGCAAAGGTGCCGGCGATGGCGCGGACGTGGCATTGCGGAGAGTATGGCGTTGCGGCATGAATATTGATGGCGCGACGATGGCGTTGCGGCGAGCATGGCGTTGCGGCAACTCGCAAAGGTGGCGGGAAGACTTTAGTTTTCTTGCTTTGGACGGGTGCAGCTTGAACTTGCGGAGTTGGCGAAGATGGCGGGCGGCATCAAATATGGCACGACGGGCTGCACATGCATGGACGCGTCTCGAGTAATATGACGACTCTAGCAAAATCTCCATCAAACATGCGCGCAATATCAATAAAATTCAGCAGCGGGATTTCACTTTGAGACGTACAAAAATTACCCCCAGGCCTGCAGAATAACGAAACATTAGTGAAAATTATATAAAACTAATTTATAAGCAAAATTAAATATTATTTAGAGAAAATATAAATAATTTATATCAATATTTAATATTTTTGCTTAAGTAATTTAAGTCAAATTACGCATTATCATTAGCCCAAGGGAGATCTCTTAATTTGCTGTACACGAACCTCTCTCCAAGTATCAGAATTCTGGAATCATCTATTATCAATTTGAATGAGAGGAGCTGTACTTTTAAATAGCTCAGAAGCTAACGCGTGCGTTAAGGTTCACGCGCGGTGTTAGTGAGACAGTTATTGAGATCGTGCATAAACTCGGGAGCGTGGCTGAACAAAATTTCATCGAACGAAAACAAATTTCGTCAAA
The DNA here is from genome assembly GCA_033032865.1 of Dactylorhiza incarnata. Classification (NCBI taxonomy): domain Eukaryota; kingdom Viridiplantae; phylum Streptophyta; class Magnoliopsida; order Asparagales; family Orchidaceae; genus Dactylorhiza; species Dactylorhiza incarnata. The sequence continues at coordinate 6,537,231 of JAWHQI010000134.1, forward strand.
TGAGCCTTCGTCGAACGCACACTTCATCGAACGGAAAAACCGCAACCATCTGGATCATGCAAACTGCCAAGGATCGTGACAGAACCAACTTTCGTCGAACGGAATCGATTTCGTCGAACGGAGCTTCAAGTTCATCGAACGCAGTTGTCGGGCACAATGTCATCGAGCGCAGGCTTAGTTAATCGAACAGAGCTCCTCGTTCATCGAACGCAGCTTGCCTAGTGCAAATTCGTCGAGCGCAGAAGATTTCGTCGAACGGAACCCCTCGTTCGTCGAACGCAGCTTGGAGCTCAAGTTCGTCGAGTGCAGAAGATTTCATCGAACGGAACTCCTCGTTCGTCGAGCGCAGCTTCCTTTAGATTTCATCGAGCACATTCAAAGTTCGTCGAACGCAGGTTCCATTCGTCGAACGCAACTTCCTTCACAGCGGTTTTCGTCTCAGTGGTTTTCTTCTCAGCGGTTGATCAAGCTGGGCGTTAACGACTAATGCGAGCATTAACTATCTTTTCAGAGAGTTATTTCCAATCAGCAAACTATTCATAGGGATGTGTAGCTATAGTTCCTATACAACTTGCATGCTATGAACACACAAAATACAAGATCAAATACAACACGGTATTTGTTATTCTCAAACCAAGAGATGCGGAACATAGGCTCCAACAATCTCCCCCTTTTGATAATAACAAATACCTGTATGAGAAATTAGTGAACTTAAAACCATTTGTGTTTATAGATAAGTGCGGTAATAAGATATGCATGAATAACAGGTTAAGAGCGTGATAGAATTGATAGTGATAATGCATACTTTTTCTTTACGAAGTCCCCCCTACATAAGTGTTCTCTTATTATTTACTCCCTCTAAATATCTATTTTACTAGATTTCTCAATTTCTTCTCCCCCTTTATTATTAACAAAAGTGGGTAGGGATGAGTGTATATCTTTTAAGATATCTATTTTACCACTTATTGAAGGATTTTCATGATTGAGCATATGATAGTGTATGCACCTCCTATATGATTACTCCCCCTAAAAATATACCCCCTTTTTGTTTAATATTATTATAATGCACTCCCTCTAAATATTAGATTTATGCAATTTAATCTCCCCTTTTGGTAGAATCAAAAAAGGGTTTAGGAGTGAGTATGTATAATAAGGAGTAATATATTTTATGTCGAGAAGAAAAAATAAGATGCAATCAAAAGTTTGTTAAATACTACTTGTTAAAAAAATAAGCATGATGTAACATAAAGTAGTAAGCAACATAACACAAATGATAAAGTAAGCATTCTTATTTTAAGATACCACTTGTTGAAACCATGGTGTTAAAAATAATAGACAAGAATGAGCATAAGTGGTAATCTTAGTAGAAGAATAAGCACTCTTAAACATAAACATCATTTTTAGAAGATAAAATCATACAAAGGATAATGAGTTTTAAATTTGAAAAGTTGATGTTTGAGTTAAAGATTGAAGAGATGTTATTTCATTAAGATAATATTGCAAGCATGATTTCATAATATCAAGAAAAGATACACAAACTACAATGTAATAAAATTTGCATTTCAAGTAAACATAAACATTATAGCGATCATGTTTTGTTATCTAGTGCATTTACTTAAGTTTGTAGAGATTTGAGTAGATAAGCATTAGGATCCAATTCTCATGAGCAGAGTTTTATGAAAGATAATGATGTGTACAAAGTAGTGTTTTGATAAAGTATACAAGTGAATCAATCAAAAAACATGACATATATAATGAAATAACACAACATTAAAATACACAAATAATATTATTTCCACAATATTTCAATGCACATGAATAAATAGTACAACTACCAAGGTACTCTGCACACACAATGCTTATTAAGGCTTATCAGGGAGCAAGTAGTGCTTGGGGGATCACTTTTATACTTTTTAGCTTTTTTTCAATTTTTTATGATCTGGTGTACTATGAGAAGTGGTGTATAAATTGTTTGCTATAAGGCACTTTACAATTCTTAGCCAAGGTGCTCAACCTCACAATGCTCATTAAGACTTATCAGGAGGATGAGTAGTGCTTGGTGGAGTTTTCCTTGTCATTGATTATTTGCTTTTTAGTTTAGTGACTAAGGACTCCGAATTCACTTGTTTTGCAAACATAGCATTTTTTTAACCACATTTCTCTAAAGAATAAGTGCATGAAAGACAAAGAATTGTAATAACCAATTCAATGTTGTGTAGGTAATCTATTTATGCATTTTAATCATTTATGTTATTACACTACACAATCATCTAAGAATGAGATTGTAATCACATGTAGGTTGAAAGTGCACAGTAAACCTCACTAGAATTCTCTAGAGGGGGGGGGGGGGTGAATAGAGATTAAAAATACTTTGTGCAATTATATATATGTGTAATAATCACAGATTTAAGCTTCCCACACACTAACAAGAATTAAGCAAGTAAAGAAGAAAAATAGCAAGAAGAAAATCACAGCACAACACAAGGAAATATAGTGGTTCCCCAAACTTTGGGTAGTCCACTCTTCTACCCCCTTTGGTAGGATTTCACTAATTTGCACATAGTCTTTTGATAAGGAGACTCTTAGAACCAGACTGAGTCTTTTGATATGGAGACTCTTAGAACCACTACAACTAAATTTTTTGAAGAGAGATTCTAAAAACTCTTTTACACAGTTTGAAAATGAAATAAGGATAAGAAGAAGAAGAAGAATAAGTAGAAGAACAGAGATCAATATATGTAAGAAGGAATCTTCTTCCTAGCAAGAAGATTAGAAGCACAAGTATAGTGAATATGATCTCTCTTCTATAGTGAGAAGGAGATTATAAGCTTTTCTCTCTTTTGTGAGAGATTTCAGTATTTGCAGCAGAATGGCTTCAGAAGATGAAGGCTTTTTCTTTGCTGCAGCACACTATCTCTTTCCTCAATTTTCTCACTCTTCACTTGGGAGCATTTCCTCTTTGTCAAATGTATATGGTGGATCACTTCTTATCATTCTCTGTCGACCTCCTTCTTATTTATAGCTCTGCTTAAAAGATATTGCTAAAGGAGAATAATCAATTAGCAGACAGAGAATTAGAAAGAGATTTAGAGTTTCCATAATCAATATTTCTGTAGAAGGAAAGGAATTCATTCTGATTTCAAATAATATCCATAATAATCTTAATCAAATTAGCTAAGAATCAAATAGAAGGAAAGGCTGATTCAGAACGGTTATAGAAGAATAATATCATTCCATAAAAATCAGATCTACAGAAAGAAGGAAAGACATCTGGCGTGTTTTTTGAATTACTTATAGATATCGACGTGCGTCGATTACTATTCGACGTATACGTCGATTTCATCCTGGCTGGACGTCGAGAGGAGAATAAGGAAGGTGCGTCGACTTTATCAATGCCTCGACTAGAAGTTAGAGGTACGTCGACTATGATTACGTCAAATTCTTCTAAGAGTTACTTCGACTCATTCTGAGGGAAACATCGACTATATTTCGACGTTGCGTCGAATACTATTCGACGCATATTTACTTAGCCTAATTTTTCATACTTAGAATTTATATTCTTCTTAATTCTAGGGGTTAAGATAAATCATTTCCCCAATAATCTCCCCCTATTTGTCTTAACCCTATATAGAGAGAAATTGTATCAGTATTTAATCAACTCAGCAAGACATTCATATAGGTTAGAAATATGTTAAATAATCAGAAGAAGATAGAATAAGAAATTGTATAAACAGATTTCATATTCAGTTGACTAATCAGCATTTAAGCATAGACAATTGTTCAAATAGAGTATATCATCATTGTTCAGGGGTAGGAGGAGTTTTTCTTTTCCTAGTGAATACTTTTGTGGGTTGCTCCTTCTCAGTAGCAGGTGATTTCCTCAGCTCCCCCCGAGTCTCAGTAATTTGCTCCCCCTGAGTCAAAGAAGTTTGCTCCCCTGGGATGGAGCTTCCTTTGAGCCTTTTACTTCTTCTTCAGTTTCACTTTCATCTCCAGCTCCAGTTTTAACTGCATCTGGCTCCTGAGCTCCTACTTTAGCCATCACAGTATCAGCTTCATTTTCTTTCTCTCCTTCGACCTCAGTTTCCTTTTCAACTTCATTTTCTGCCCTACATGCCTCCCCTTGTAATAGAATCACTTGTTGAGTAGCCTCTCTTGCTATATTGAGTACCTCTGTTAGGTGCTCTTCACTATGTAGCTCAGGTACAACTTCATTCCCAATGGTCTTGAGCAGTGCAATACTATCATTTTTTGAAGTAGGAAGAGACTTGTGAGAGAGAGATTTATGACTGGAGAGCTGCTCTTCATCTAACCTCTCCCCCTTCTTGACCATCTTAGCCAAGGAGGTTAAGAAAGATCCGGTGACCTTAGAGGAAGAGATAGAGGTCTTCAGGCTATGCACAGAGGCACTGACCCCATCCATTTGGGTCTGCATGTGCAAGATGGAGGAATGAATCTTGGAGCAGTGCCCATCCAGCATTGCTTGGAATCTTTGGGCTGTGGATTGGATACATTGAGTGATGAGGTTTTCAGTGGATGGAGATGGTTCAAAATGTGTTGGAGGAGGAGGTGTTGTATGTGATGAAGGTGGAGAGGGGACTGTATCATTTTGATGAGGTGTATTGGATGGAGAAGGTGGAGGAATAAAGGAGGGTTGAGCAGGTGATTGAGTTGGTATTTGTGAAGGTTTGGATGATGGTGGTACAGAAGAGATGTCTGTATGAGAAGGAGGAGGAGGTGAAGATGGATGAGCAGGAGAGTTGGGAGGAGATGGAGTCCTTTCAGGAATGGCACCAGGCTTGGGAATTTGCCTGGTCCATTTTGAGAAGAGAGCTATGGACATCCTCTTGCCAGGTGGAATGGGGATTCCTTTTGACCTACATTGGTCACGGAAGGAGTGGAAGAGTACTTGGCTCATAATTCTCATGTAGGCATTCTCTTTGTGAGAGTATTTAAAGCCTATCATTTTGAGCAGGCAGCTTGCCCAGTCTACCTTCTTCTTCAGCACAAGGGCCCCCATGATGTTCAGTTGCTTCTTGGGCACTGCATCATGGGCAGAGATCTTGCATAGTAATATTTTCCCTACTATGTCTGCCAACAGTCTATGCTCATCAGAGAAGTCTATTTTCTTCAGGTGGATTGGTCTATCTTTAGAGAACTTCATGGTGATTAACAGATTCTTTATTTCATCCATAGGTTCATCACCTGATAGGGGAATTATTTTAGTTATTCTTTTAGAAAATCATTTGCTTTCCCTATTTGAACACAGATAATATTGGATTGTACCTGATGGTAGATCAAAGGTGGTCCTAATGTGTTCTGCAGAAATTGAGACAGGTGTCTCATGGATTGTTCCTATGATTTCTCCTTGTTTAGATATCTGAACATGAGTCATCAGGTCTGTGAGTTCTGTCTCCAGGAGCTTGCATCTTGTGGAGATGAGCTTATCCAGACCAGCTTCAGTGAAGAGAGCTATGATGCTCTTATAATTTTCTGCGGCGGCTTAGAAGGATTCGAGGTCAATGTCGAACCCAGACTTTATCTTGGGAGCCATTATAGGTCAGTGAGAAAGAGGAAGAAATGGCTTGACTGAGTGGTAAGAAGGATGAAAGATGCAGAGTGCGAGAGGATTTCTAACTGAAGAGTCTATTTGAGTCAGGTGAAACGTTGAAATGAGACACAATTCGAGGCATATTCGGTACTACAGTGGATGTGACCGAAAATATTTTAGTATTGCCGCTCTTTTTCATGAAGTCGACGTTACGTCGAGTGGAATTCGATGTATACGTCGATTGGAGTTGACGCATGCATCGATTTAAGTTGTTATTGATAGTTATCGACGGTGCGTTGATCATAAAATCGACGTGACTTTTATTTTCCTGAAAAATTTTGGGTTTTCCCTTGAGAGATTATTTCTTCCTGCTCCTAATGTTTTTTAAGACAGTCTTGGACTAATTTTTATAATTAGATTGATTATACCAACATTGTTTGGCAATGTGGCCATTTTTATTGCATATATAACATCTGACTATCTTTAGATTATGGGATTTTGAGTTTAGAGAGAGATAGTGGTGTTGATTAGGATAAACCTTTTGATTAGCATAAAAGTTTTGACTAGGATAGAAATTATGATCAGGATGAATGGGTCCTGAATGGGGGTTAAGATGGAAGGTTTTTGGAGGATGGAAGTGTTCTGTCATTATGTTGCTCTGAGTTTGTATGCGTCGATATATATTCGATGTATGTTGATAGTTGCGTCGATTTATACTCGGTGCTTTCTCCAGATTGTGTTGATCTGGAATCGATGAATGGAAGAAGTTGCGTCGATTTGAAGTCGACGTACTTTTATTCAAGCGTCGAATTGAGGTCGAAGCATCTGAGAGATTCCGTCGAGTAGAATTCGACGCACTATCATTCATGCGTCGATATGAAGTCGATGCAATTATGTTTTCACAAATTTTATTTTTCCCTTTTTCTGATTTTATTTCTTTATGAGTTGTTTCTCTTGGCCTAGTTGCCTTCTCAAAAGAAGTTTGAGAGTCATCAGCTGAATAGTATGATGTTTCATCAAATTGGTTTATTTCCTTGAAGTCTTCTCCCTTATTTTGTGAGTCTTCTTCTTGGTTTATTGAGTTAGTGGGTTTAGTGAATTTAACAGGGCTCATCCAAGCAGGTTTGTTGGATGGATTAAGACTAGCTGAGGGATCAGCTCCTAGCCCAAGATTTTTATGTCTTCTTGTTTGTTTTTCTGTGATTTCTTTAAGTGTTTGGCTTCTCATTTTTATTGATTCTTCAAAAGCTTTTGCTTGGGATACCTTATTCTTAAGAAGCTGGTTTTCTATTTTAGCCCTCTCTATTTCTTTTTCTCTGATGTTAACCCTTAACTCATGATTTTTAGAATAAGTATCCTCTATATTTCTCTGGTTTTTAATGACATTAATTTGTTCTTTTAGATTCTTAATTTCTTGTTTAGCTCTTAGTTGATCTAAACATAATCCTTTAAAATCATTTTTGAAATCATCACACAGAAAATCTATGTCATCAAAGATACTTACCTCATCCTTATCCTCAGATTCCTCTATGAGAATGAGGCTATTTTCTTTATCATCTTCAGAAGAGATGCTTCCTTCTGATTCTGTCTCACTCCATGATTTAGCACCATGTTCTTCCTTTGAGCTTTCAAAAGCCATTAAGCATAAGTCTTCTTGCTTAGACTCTTCATTGTCACTTTTGGATGAGGTGCTGTCCTCAGAATCTGTTTCACTCCAAGCTTCTGCAATGAAGCCTCTTTCTTTCTTCTTCCCCTTTTTCTTGAGATCTTTCTTTTTCAAATCTTTCTTCTTCTCAGTATTTTCTGGACATTCTGGTGCAATGTGTCCAGTTTTCCTGCAGGAGTAATAAATGATTTCTTTAGTAGGAGTTTTATCATACCTTGGTTTTGATTCTCTCCTTCTAGACCCATCTGTCCTGACCCATTTCTTGAATCTTCTGGCCAGGAGGCTGAACAATTCTTCTTTAGTGATAGGGGTCTCTTCTTCTGTTGCTTTCAAAGCAATGTTTCTATCTTTTGAGGAGGTTGGAGTGCTTCCTCTCCTTTCCTTCTCTTCACTGGTTTTCAGCAGTTGCTCATAGGATTTGAGTTTTCCTAAGAGGGCATCCGTTGAGATCTCATTTTGTCCTCTTGTATCTCTTATTGCCCATATTCTTGAGTTCCATGAACTTGGAAGACTCATTAACAGTTTGTCATTGGTCTCTGTAAGAGAGATCTCTCTATCCAGGCTCCTTAATTGATTGATTATCAGACTGAATCCGTCATACATCTCAGATATGCTTTCTTCATTCTTCTTTTGAAAGTTCTCATATTGGGAGATCAATAGAGCCTTTCTATCTTTCCTTTCATCAGCACTTCCTTCTACCATCTTTGTAAGAGCCTCCCAGATTTCTTTGGCTGATTCACAGTCAACAACCTTTTGAAAGATTTCATCTGAGAAGGTTGAGACAAGAATGTTCACAGCTTTTGCATCACATGTTCCAGCCTTCTTCTCTTCAACTGTCCACTCAGCCTTTGGGACAAGTGTTTGAGTCACTTCACCACTTGAGTCTCTTCTATAAGGCTTGGGAGGACCTGTTAAGATAACATTAAATAATTCTTCATCAATAGAATTCATATAAATCCTAATTCTTGTTTTCCAAATTACAAACTTTTCAAGATTGCACATTGGTGGTCTGGTGGAAGCATAATCTTTGATTTGTGCCATGTGAAAAATAATTTTTTATAAATATGTATATATAAAAAGAGGTAGGATCTTTTTGATCAAGGAGTTAACCTTTTTAGATCAACCTCCCTCTGATACCAATTGAAAGTGCATAGTAAACCTCACTAGAATTCTCTAGAGGGGGTGAATAGAGATTAAAAATACTTTGTGCAATTATATATATATATATGTGTAATAATCACATATTTAAGCTTCCCACACGCCAACAAGAATTAAGCAAGTAAAGAAGAAAAATAGCAAGAAGAAAATCACAGCACAACACAAGGAAATATAATGGTTCTCCAAACTTTGGGTAGTCCACTCTTCTACCCCCTTTGGTAGGAATTCACTAACTTGCACTGAGTCTTTTGATAAGGAGACTCTTAGAACCAGACTGAGTCTTTTGATAAGGAGACTCTTAGAACCACTACAACTGAATTTTTTGAAGAGAGATTCTAAAAACTCTTTTACACAGTTTGAAAATGAAATAAGGATAAGAAGAAGAAGTAGAACAAGTAGAAGAACAGAGATAAATATATGTAAGAAGGAATCTTCTTCCTAGAAAGAAGATTAGAAGCACAAGTATAGTGAATACGATCTCTCTTCTATAGTGAGAAGGAGATTGTAAGCTTTTCTCTCTTTTGTGAGAGCTTTCAGTATTTGCAGCAGAATGGCTTGAGAAGATGAAGGCTTTTTCTTTACTGCAGCACACTATCTCTTTTCTCAAATTTCTCACTCTTCACTTGGGAGCACTTCCTCTTTTTCAAATGTATATGGTGGATCACTTCTTATCATTCTCTGTCGACCTCCTTCTTATTTATAGCTCTGCTTAAAAGATATTGCTAAAGGAGAATAATCAATTAGCAGACAGAGAATTAGAAAGAGATTTAGAGTTTCCATAATCAATATTTCTGTAGAAGGAAAGGAATTCATTTTGATTTCAAAAAATATCCATAATAATCTTAATCAAATTAGCCAAGAATCAAATAGAAGGAAAGGCTGATTCAGAACGGCTATAAAAGAATAATAATCATTCCATAAAAATCAGATCTACAGAAAGAAGGAAAGAGATTTGGCGTGTTTTTTGAATTACTTATAGATATCGACGTGCGTCGATTACTATTCGACGTATACGTCGATTTCATCCTGGCTGGACGTCGAGAGGAGAATAAGGAAGGTGCGTCGACAAAGGTGCGTCGACTTTATCAAATGCATCGACTAGAAGTCAGAGGTACGTCGACTATGATTACGTTGAATTCTTCTAAGAGTTACTTCGACTCATTCTGAGGGAAACGTCGACTATATTTCGACGTTGCGTCAAATACTATTCGACGCATATTTACTTAGCCTAATTTCTCATACTTAGAATTTATATTCTTCTTAATTCTAGGGGTTAAGATAAATCATTTCCCCAACATAGGTTATGAAAAATAAGTGAGTGAATGAATCATTATCAAAACATAATACATTACTCATACTTAGAGGCATGCAAAGCGTTTCTACTCATGTTTATCTACAATCAATTTCATTGCACATAACAAGATAATATTCAAGGCATGATAAATACAAAACAATGTCTTTTAAGAAACTTAAAAGTTAAATTAAACATTGTATTTAATCTTTAATTGATATAATTAATCATCCTTAACAATGGCAATGAATAGCAATCAGTTTTTATAAATTTTTTGAATTTTTTATATATGCACAAAACAATAAACACACATAAAGAAAAATATATTTTTGTTCTTTGAAATTGTTTTGTAATTTTGTATTTGTTTTTTTTATATATATTCTCTGGAAAACATAGAAGTCTTTAATAGCCCTTTCAGTAAATGATATTCTATGCCAGAGAAATAATGCATAAGAAAATACATATCATAATTTTTTTTAAATAAAATTTTGTTTTAAAGGAAATAAAAAGATAGAAAACTTTTTACAAATAGAGAAATAAAACACACACAAAATATTAAAATAATACCAGAATAATTCAAAAACAAAAAAAAATATTTTGGAGCAAAGGAGCTAACGCCAGGCATTAACTTCTTAACGCCAAAACAGAACTGCATTTCTTGAATTTTTGAAAAATGTTTTTTAAAATTCATTTGTATTATAAAGAGGCCTTCCTTCAGTTGAAATTTCAGAATATATTGAATAGATTTGAAGGCTCTTTTAGCATGTTTTTAGTGATTTTCCAAGTACTTGTGTTTGGTAAAATCATTAAAGCTCAAAATAATAAAATATGCAAACACAAGATGCAATGATAGAATAAAAACAAATATGCATGATTTATGTATAAAGAGTGAGATAATGTTCATGCAATGAATATAATATAAGTATATCTAAGATCAAGATACCTTAACAACATGACTGCACTCTAGCCCCGTACTAAGTGACGGATGGGCATGAGGAGTTACACGCATGACGTAGGCTGGGGTGTTAATCCCATATGCATACAAAGGACGACGCTCAACCTAGCACTCTTTCCCCCCAGCGCCTCTCAAGGCCCCACTGGAACCCTCCCCGGTTAAGGACAAGACATGACTTAGAGGTTAGGTCTCTAATGCACACAATCCTACGCCCTTGCTATTGTTAGACACATGTCATAGGTTTAATGATTATGGACATACTAAGCGTGTAAGCCTTAAATATATAAAATGTGTTATAATTGCATGATTAGTTTTGGATTTACAATTTTATCGAAGATTGTTAATTTTAAATCCATTTAGAAAAGTTTATTCATGCAAATAACTACAAAGGAAAATATGATTTTCAGATTTTTAATGATATAATTTACTTTAGCATTGCAAGATATAACTAGCATGAATATTGATTTCTTCTTATGATAAGTGATAATGCTAGTGTGATGAGTTAGGACAACAAGGTGCAAAGATAAGTAAAATTGAACAAATATATAATTGAATTGCATGTATTCATACATAGAGTTTTGAATTTTCATAAACCTAGAAATAAGTGATAATTCTATTTGATTTCATCTTGTTGATATCAAGTTAATTCTTAAGTCTAAAGATAATGTGATACATGCAAACAATAGAGATACAAATTACACACACAAAACAAGATATGAAACTATAATACCAATAGCCATCATATATTTCATAATTCCTAAGGTTGATTTATGATAATTCTTGATAGATCATGAATTATGATATATGATAATAGTGAATTTTAGCATAGGATATTAATAGGTCATGGTGGTGTGTGTATAGTTCATATTCATCCTTTTAAAGAGACAAACAAAATTGTTTTGGTTATCTGAAAGTAGAAGACAATGATACTTAACACAGTAAAATAATTTTTCAGAAAATAATAAATAGAGAAATAAGAATTTTTAGGCAAATATGCTACCGCCAGCGTTAGTGATAACGCCTAGCGTTAGCAATAGAGTTACTATATTTGATTTAAAACACATTGTTTTTTACATTATTTGATTCTGATTTTTCTCGATTATGATTTTCAATATAGGGGCTATTATATGCAGCAACAAAAAATAGACAAATATGCAATTAGTTGCATTTAATATTTTAGCCTAAGACCCCTAAAAATCCATTTTAATCCAATTTTGAAAGTAATTTCATTAGTCTTGATAATATCATTTAGAAAATTTAGCATTCAATTTATAATGGTAATATAAGACATTTATAGGCAATGGATTTTAAAAGGATAAAATATATAAAAAAGAAAGATAGATCACTTAAAAATTATGACTTTATATTCAATTTAATTCAATTTGATTTGTTAAACATTAGGCTTAAAATGAAATTCATATCTTATGAAATATAAAGTGATCATAGTGTGTTGGCTCAAAAAATAAAAAAATAAACAAAATGAAAGTGGGGATAGATTAAGATTACTCTAGAGGGGGGGTGAATGGAGTATTTTAAAATAATTTTACTTAGCTTAAAGAAATCTGTAGAAAACAATTTGAGTTATTTAAGTATATGTGTAAGTGAGTGCAGCACAGATATAAACATAAACTAAAATACAGCACACACAGCACAACACAAATAATAAAGGCAAACATAGAAGACACAAGGATCTATAGTAGTTCCCCTCAACCTGGGTACATCTACTCTTCTACCACCCTGGTAGGAAATCCACTAAGACTTTTTGATCAGGTGAGCCTTCACCACAGAGCATTTGATCAGGTGCTCAAAACCACCACAGAGCTTTTGATCAGGTGCTCAAAACCAAAAATCAACTTTTGAAGGGAGTTACAACCCTGTACACAATTATAAAATAAAAGTAAAATAAAGATGATGGTGTCTTCTCTTTTCTCTAACAACAGAGAAGACTAGTGGATTGGTGAATGATTGTCAGATCTCCCCCTGTGAATAAGAGTAAGAAAAACAGGAGAGAAAATCTGCTCAGGGTGTAGGTCTTCTTGATCTTCAGAGTATCTCCAGCAAAAGTTCTCTAGAAGGAATTATTGCAGATGATTCCTAGAGATTAATAGTAGGTGTCTGGAGAAGATGAAGACTTCAGAGAAAATCAGAGAGAGTTCTTGAGAGGAATGAAAACTGAGCAGCAAAAGATTATTCTCTATATTTGTGTCTCTCTCTAGAATAATAACAATGATAATCTCTGGACGGGAGAGAGTTGATCCTCTTTTAAATTTCAAATAGGGCTGGAAAGGAATGTGACAAAAAGGAAAGATTTGCCTCTGACAGAAAAAGGAATACCAATATATTAAATTCCTTGAAACTTGCAATCTGCCTTATAAAATAATCTTCACGTAGCCCTTAATTAATGCAGCAACGGCCATAAAATCTTTGATAGAAAATACTGCAATAACTGACTGATATTATAATAAGAACAGCTGTCAGCCTTCATAAGAAATCCTGAGGATAACTCCAAAATAATACTCTGAATAGAAGAGGTCACTGAATATAGAAACTCTGAAGAAGTTCGTCGACCTGAGGGAAAGTTCGTCGAACTTAAACTGGGAAGTTCGTCGAACAAAAAGAAACTTTCGTCGAACAGAACTTTGAAGTTCGTCGAACCAAGTTCGTCGAACGGATTCTTGAATTCGTCGAACGGATTCTTGAATTCGTCGAACGTGTTCGACGTTCGTCGAACACCTTGACTTAGCTAATCTTCAAATCTCTTCTAGACTTAGCCTATGACCCTTATACTATAAATGATGGGTCAAAACAAATCCTATACCTAGAAATAGACATCCTAGTCCAAATCAGTAATAGGGTTAAACTATGTTCCAACAATTTCCCCCTATTTGGGTTAGGATCCTATGTACATCATTTATCAACTAAACAAATATGCATAACAGAATTATAGGAAAAATATCTAACAGAAAGGAAATTCAGTAGATATAAATCAATTGTCACAAGCAGATATCATCACAGAATAATTAAGAGTCAATTAACCAGAGAGAGAATTTTAAGGATTCCTGTCCTCTGAAGATGGCTTCTTGAAGATTATTTTCCTGCTAGTATCTTCATATTGCCTTCTGCTTAGCTTGCAGTCTTCATCACCCAGTGTTACCTTCTTGGAAACAGTTGGCAGAACAGCCTCTGGGTGGAGACTCATGTAGGCAGAAGTGTTGAACATATTCTTCACCTGGTACTGTTTAAATTCATGTTCTCTATAGGGAGACATGGTAGAAATATGAGAGGTATCCATACCTTTTTTTTTCTCTAGCATCTTTCATCTGAGATAGAGCAACATGCTCTCTAAACCTTGCCATATTGTACAATCTATCTGCTTCAGCTTTATCTTCAACTTCCTTATCTTTGATTTCTTGTTCAGATAATTGGCTATGCCTTCTTCCATAAACCTGATAGCCTGAAGTTCTTCCTTCCCTGTATGAAGAGGATTGACCAGATGGCTTGGAACCAGCAGACTGAGATGTCCTGGATGTGGAAGAAAGTCCTCCTGCAGAACCTGCACCTGGAGGCGGTGGAGGAGGAGGGGGTTTCTTGAACACAGCAGGGTGATCCTTCTGGTATCTTCTTTCAAACTTCCTTCTCTTCAACTCATTCTTGGAGAATTGCATCCAAGGTTGAGTTATTTCATGCGCTTGAGATTTTTCTGCACATAATAGGGAATGCCATTTTTATCAGGCTTTTTGGAAGGGGCTGGCAGCTTCTTGCATGGAGCTTTTCTTTTCTTGGATTTGACTTTGGCATCATTATCATCACAGTCATCATCATCATCAGAATTTGAAGATGAAGGCACATTCTTATACATTTCATCAATTTCCTTGTATGCTTCAATCCTTCTTTTCTCTAAATCATCATCAACATTCTTGACAGCAGTAGCAGCAAACTCAGAAGAAGAGGAGGGGGCAGAGGTAGAGGCATCAGGCATCTGTTCATCAAGAATTGCCTGTTCAGGAACAGCAGGTTCCTGATCTGCCTTAGAGATAACTGGCTCTGGAACTGGAGACACTAGCAAATCTCCATGCCTGGCTTCCAAGTCTGGGGAATAGCAGACAATGGCCTTGGAGAGGTCTTCAGCTGATTCTTTGGAAGATGGGTCTGAGTAGAGGGACTGAATAGTAAGCTGTAGAATCTGATCCACTAGAGGGGTGGATTTGAAAGAGCTGCTGGGAGGAACTTCTGAAGGAGGAGGAGGAGCACCTTCTGTGCTTTGAGCCAGGGAGACCAAGACTGTGCTGACATCAACTAGGTCTGACCCTTGCTCTTCAGGAACTTCTGCCTCTGGAGCTTCATCCTGGAACATCTCCCCCTGCCTAGACTCTGGGAAACTACAGTCTGGGCCCCCAGATGAAGGGAAAGAGGAAGAGGAGAGAGAAAGAAGTTGAGAGAGAATAAGATCAAGCTTAGAATGCACTGGGGCCAGACTTTGATCAATAAGCTCCTGTAATTTAGAAGCTATGTGACCAAACACCTGGGTGGCTATCTGTGAGACATCCACAACCAGTACATCTGGAGTTGGGTGAGAAGAAGAAGAAGGGATGGAAGATGTGGTATGAGCACAAGAAGTGGATGGAGGAGGAGGAGGAGTGAAATCTGATGGGATTTCATCCTGAGAAAAGTCTGGAATGGAAGTGTCTTGTGGAGGAGGAGGAGAATTTTGAGGAGGTGAAGGTGGAGATAGAGTGGAGAGGTTTTCTGGAGGTGAAGGAGGAAGAGAAGAGGAGGCAGGCTCTTCAGAATGTTGAAGAGTCTGTGAGAGAGGAGGAGGAATCTGGGGTGGGGGAGTGGCTATTACAGCCCTAGTGTCCTCAGAAGCTTGAACTGTTGGAGCCACTGGAGCTGATTTCTTCTGGAATGTCCTATCCCACTTCTTGAAAAGAAGGGGAGTCAGTTTCTTTGAGGCATTAAGGCCAACAACAGTAGAAACTGAGAGTGCTGGACACTTGGCCTGAAGGAAGATTCCCAGAATCCTTCCATAGCCTACATTATTTGAGGTCACTTTCTTTTTGATGGAATCAAACAGAGTCAGACCCCAGTTAATGTGCCTCTTCTCAATCAAAGCACTCATGGCTAGAAATTGCTGCCTGTTTGTGTAGTCATGTGCTGAGCTCTTCCCCATCAGAACCTTTCCCACAACCTCTGCCAGGAAGGTGTATTCCACTGCAAAACCACATTTCAGAAGATGTTTAGGGTTACTCCCAGAGTACCCCATCCTGTCCAGCATCAGATTGAACTCTTCCCCAGTGAGTTTCAAATCATCATCTCCATTTTCAAATTCAAATATCTCAGACAAAACAGCAGCACTCAGAACAACTTCATTCCCTGAAACCTTTCCTGCAATTTCTGTGCCATTTCGAATCTCAGAAGTGAATGCCCATTCTTTTATCTCATTGATATGAATCTTGGGCCGGCAAGTCATAAACTTGCGCAACTTCGGGTCTTCAAAGAGTTTCAGAATGTCTGTGAAGCCTTCTCCTGACTGGGCAAACGATTCCAGATCAATATCGAATCCCGTATCGAACTTTATTGAGGCGAGGACTCCAGCAGTGATCGACATTATTCCTGCAAAGAAAGAAAAACGATCAAGTGCAAAGGGAACTGGAGGGAGAAGAAGAGTTTGAGAGCGCAAAAAGACAGAATCCAGACGAATAGAGAGTAAATATTAGGGTTCGGCGAAGACGAGGGTTTGCGCAGAACGGATTCGACGAGAAGACACATGTTAGCGGGAAATAAAAAGCTGTCTTTCGCCGATCCCGTTCGACGAATGAAATATTTCGTCGATCTCATTCGACTAATAACTTTTCAAAACTTCTTTCATAAGGAAGATAGAAAGTCAGAGACTTCATCGATCAGGTTAGACGAAATCGAGACTTCGTCGATCGAGTTCGACGAAAATTCTTCAGAACTTTAGAAAGAAATCTTGACCAGTTCGTCGACCTCGTTCGACGAAAAAGATGTCGTTCGTCGAGCGCATTCGACGAATTTTCTGAACCTTAATATATTGAAAAATTTTGTTGGGTAGAAAACTTTGCCAATTAAATTGACTCCCCATTTATCATTCCAAGCTGATTTATAAAGAATTGATGTTTCTTTTCATCCAAAGGCTTGGTGAAAATGTCAACTCTCTACAAATCAGTTGGTATGAAGTCTAAACATATTTTTCCCTTATCCACATTATCTCTGATAAAGTGGTGTCTAATCTTAATATGTTTAGTTCTACTGTGGAGTACTGGATTTTGTGCTATTGATATTGCACTGGTGTTATCACAAAAGATTTTGGAATTATTTAGATTGTAACCATAGTCTAGGAGCTGGTTCTGTATCCACAAAATTTGTGAACAGCAACTGCCAGCTGCTATGTATTCAGCTTCTGCAGTTGATGTAGACACAGAGGTTTGTTTCTTACAAAACCAGGACACAAGCTTATCTCCAAGGAACTGACAAGTCCGTGAGGTGCTTTTCCTGTCTATTCTACATCCAGCATAATCAGCATCTGAGTATCCAGTTAACTCAAATCCTGATTCTGTAGGATACCAGAGTCCTAGATCTGGACAACCCTTTATATATCTTAAAATCCTTTTTAATAAAATATAGTGAGATTCTTTAGGATTCACCTGAAATCTAGCACTAATACATGTGGCAAACATGATATCTGGTCTACTGGCTGTTAAGTATAAAAGAGACCCCACAATGGCTCTATATACTTTCTGATCAACAGGTTTTCCTGATTCATCAGTGCCAACAGCTGCATTTGAAGGCATGGGAGTTTTCATGGGGGAGGCATCTGACATCCCAAATCTTTTAACAAGCTCTTTAGCATATTTAGATTGGGATATGAAGATGCCTTCTGTTGTTTGCTTAACTTGCAAACCAAGAAAGTAAGACAGTTCTCCCATACTACTCATTTCAAATTTTGAATGCATTAGATTCGAAAATCTTTTGCATAACTTAGAGTTTGTAGAACCAAATATTATATCATCTACATATATTTGTACCAATAGGGTTTCAGATATATGATTTCTAAAAAACAGTGTCTGGTCTACTTTGCCTCTAGAAAACTTATTCTCCAAAAGAAAGTTTGTAAGGGACTCATACCATGCTCTAGGAGCTTGTTTGAGACCATACAAAGCTTTATGTAATCTAAAAACATAAGAGGGTTGAGTTGGAGAAATAAAACCTTGTGGTTGTTCCACATATACTTCTTCTTTGATATCTCCATTTAGAAAGGCACTCTTAACATCCATTTGAAATTCCTTGAATCTTTTGTATGCAGCAAATGCTAGGAATATTCTAATTGCTTCCAGCCTTGCTACAGGTGCAAAAGTCTGATCATAGTCTATGCCTTCCTCTTGGCAGTATCCTTGAGCCACTAGTCTTGCCTTATTTCTGACTATGACTCCTTGAGCATCCAATTTATTTCTGAATACCCATTTAGTGCCAATCACTGGATGATTCTTGGGTCTTGGAACAAGTTCCCATACTTTGTTCCTTTCAAATTAATTTAATTCTTCTTGCATAGCAGTAATCTAGTTGGGATCTTGCTCTGCATCTTTGATGGATTGAGGTTCAATTTGAGAGAGGAAACAAGTGTGCAAATTATTTTGATTTAGTTGATTTCTTGTTTGCACACCCACTGAGATGTCACCAATTACTTGAGATCTAGGGTGATCTCTTATGTTGACATAATCAGTAGGGAAAATAACTTCTTCTTGAGCTTGTTCATTTTCTCTATGAGGAATTTCTATGTCCTCCTGAACTTCAGCATTAACAGCCTCAAGATTTGTAGGAATATTTGTTGTATCCAATGTTGGTGCAATAGGGCATTCTTCTTCACCGTCCTCATTAGGTAATAGAGAAGGATTTATTAAATCCTCTTTCTGTAGAGTTAGATTATCTAACTTCTCACAGAGAATTGATACCTGTGCATCTTGTGAGGTAGAGATATTTCTCTCCTTGCAACTCAAGTTAGTTTCATCAAAAGATACATGAATAGATTCTTTTATTTTAAAAGAAGATTTGTTAAATACTCTGTAAGCTTTACTACTAACTGAATAACCAAGGAAAATGCCATCTGAAGCTTTTGCTTCAAATTTTCCTAGGTGCTTCTTGTCATTATTATGAATGAAGCACTTACAGCCAAAAGCCCTAAAGTAATTTACTCTAGGCTTTTCCCTTTAAGCAGTTCATAAGGTGCCTTGCCCTTTTTTTTATGAATTAAACTTCTGTTTAAGACATAGTTTGCTGTGCTGACAGCCTCAGCCCAAAAGGATTGGGGCAAAACAGCATCTGCAAGCAATGTTCTTCCAGATTCAATCAGTGTTCTATTTTTCCTTTCAGCTACCCCATTTTGTTGAGGAGTTCTAGGAGCTGAAAAGCATTGCCTGATACCTTCCTTCTCACAGAATTCTCTCATCAGAAGAGATTCAAACTCAGTGCCATGATCACTTCTGATCAATGCAATCTGAGTAGAATACTCAATCTTGATGCTCCTGAGAAAGTCTGTAAGAACCTTGAAGTTATCTGACTTGCTTCTCAGAAAGAATACCCAACTGAATCTAGAGAAGTCATCAACAATAACTAAGGTGTAAGACTTACCTCCCAAACTGTGAATGGGAAGGGGTCCAAAAAGATCTAAGTGCAGCAAGTACAAAATCCTAGGAGAATCACTCTTAGATAGTGACTTAAGGCTGCTCTTAGTCTGCTTTCCCAATTGACATGCCCTGCAAAGGCTTTCCTTCTTGTATGATCCAGAAGGTAGTCCCCTGACAAGGTTGCCCTTTGATAACTTGGCTAGGGTCCTATGGTTCACATGACCTAGTCTCCTATGCCACAAATCAGTATTTTTACTGACTTGGTTAAACAAGCAGATCTCAGGTTTGGCTGAATTAAAATCTACTAAATAAACATTACCTTGTCTATTTCCTAAAATAACAATATTATTTTCAGAAAAGATAATGCATCTAGATTGGTTGAAGCATACCTGATATCCTTCATCACATAGTTGACCTATGCTGATGAGATTATGTTTGAGTCCACTTACATAGGCTACCTTTTTGAATGTGATTGTCCCAATCTGGACTGATCCATAGCCTTCTGTTTGTCCCCAATTGGAATCTCCAAAAATCACTCTTGGTCCAAGCTTTGCCTTATAGTTGATTAATTTGGCTCTTGTTCCTGTCATATGTCTTGAACATCCACTATCCAAGTACCACTGTTCCTCTATGGTAGGACAATTCTTTTTCTGCAATATAAGGAGGGTTAGGTGTTCTTAACCCAGGTTACCTTGGGTTGCTTTTTGTAACCTTGAAATGCAGAAATATATGAGACAGCAGGTTGACTATGATAACCTAGAGGGTGATATCTTCTAGGAGGGATAATCCAATCACTAAAGGAATTCTTCAGTTTAGAAGAGGATGTATGTTGTCTGTCCTTAGTAAAATTGGCGTTCGACGAACTTTGTTATGTTCATCGACCTGGTTCGACGAAAGATGTGGCATTCATCGAGCCCTGTCTGCAGCAGGTTTTTTGCTTAGATTCAGGCCTTGGTTTTCGTTGATCTGTGTTCGACAAAACCTGTTGGTTTCGTCGATCGTCGTTCGACGAACTTGCTTGAGCAATATTTGTTTCAGGAATTTTTCCTGTGTCTTGTATTGCTTCTTTCCCTTTTGCAGATACAAATTTTACCGGGGTAGATAACATATTCTTCTTCAAAAGAAGAGGTTGATTAGATGATGCCCCCAAGCCCAGTTTGCCATTCAGCCTGGCATTCACTGTGCTTGTGATATCCATCAGCTTGAGACTTCTCCCATTTAGAGAATTCTCTAGCTGCTTGGCCTCAGTTAGCTGTGTTTCTAGAGAACTCACTTGTTCCCTTGAAATCCTTAGCTCATTTTTGAGCTTAGTGTTTTCAGTGGATATTCCATCCATTAGCTAACTTATCTCTCAGAGAAATAATTTCTTTCTCTGATCTAATCATATCTTTACACAACTGTTTAAAGTCATCTTTAAACTGTTCTGAATGAAAATCAAAACTGGAAATTACCTCATCCCCATTAGCTTCAGATTTATTATCTGAGTTGTCATTTGATGAGGAGGCATTGATTGCCATCATGCAGAATTCCTTGTCTTCTGCTTCCTTCTCCTCATCACTGGAACTGGAGGATGACTCAGATTCAGTGTCACTCCAGGTTTCAGCAACAAAGCCTTTTTCTCTTTTATTGTGGCCTTTTGATGAGTGTTTGCTGGAGTGTTCCTGCTCTTTTCTCCTACTTTTCTTGTGAGCTTCTGGACACTCAGTGAGGATGTGTCCAGGCTTCCTGCAACCAAAGCATATTATTTCTTTAGATAGAGTTTTATCATACATTGGCTTTTCATTGTGCCTGTTGGACTTTCTTCTAAAGTCCTTCCTTGCCATCTTGTAAAATCTCTTTGCTAAGAGACTCAGCATCTCCTGATCACCAATCTTGTCTTCTTCCTCTGTTACCTGAAAGTCAATGCTCTTCTCTTTCTTTGAGGATGAAGATGGAGAGGCTTCTGCTTCTCTGCTCTTTATCAGCTGCTCATAAGATTTGAGTTTCCCAAGGAGATTCTCAGTTGTAATCTCACTTAGTCCTCTGGCATCTTTAATTGGCCAGATTCTTGTGTCCCATGTGCTGGGGAAGCACATTAGGATCTTGTCATTAATTTCAGTGACTGTGATCACTTTCTCCAGGGTTCTCAGCTCATTGATGATGAGGCTGAGTCTGTTGTACATCTCTGTAACAGTCTCTGATTCTCTCTTTTTGAAATTCTCGTACTGGGAGATCAAATGTGATCTTCTGTCCTTTCTCTCATCTGCTGATCCTGCCACCATTCTTGTGAGGGAGTCCCAAATTTCTTTGGCAGAGGTGCAGTCAGCCACCTTCTGAAATATGTCATCAGACATGGTTTGTGCCAAGATATTCATGGCCTTTGCATCAACAGTTTTCTGTTTCTTTTGTGTTTCTGTCCATTCTGGAGGAGGGACAGCAGTTGTGTCCGTTGTTGTTGTTGAGTTTGATGCAGTTGGAGGTCCTGTCAAAATAGAATTAAAAATTTCCTCATCAATAGAATTCATGTAAAGTTTGATCCTTGCTTGCCATAGTGCA
This sequence comes from Dactylorhiza incarnata, assembly GCA_033032865.1. Lineage (NCBI taxonomy): Eukaryota > Viridiplantae > Streptophyta > Magnoliopsida > Asparagales > Orchidaceae > Dactylorhiza > Dactylorhiza incarnata. The sequence continues at coordinate 6,559,029 of JAWHQI010000134.1, forward strand.
AACTTGTTCAGATTGCACATAGGAGGTCTTGTGCTTGAATATTCTTTGTTCTATGTCATGGCTCTAATAAACAAAAAACCTTTAAAGTAGTCTAGATCTATCAGATCTGTTGGTCCATGTGTTAGCCTGTAACAACCAACCCAAGCTCTGATACCAATTGAAAGTGGGGATAGATCAAGATTACTCTAGAGGGGGTGATTAGAGTATTTTAAAATAATTTTACTTAGCTTAAAGAAATCTGTAGAAAACAATTTGAGTTATTTAAGTATATGTGTAAGTGAGTGCAGCACAGATATAAACATAAACTAAAACACAGCACACACAACACATCACAAATAATAAAGGCAAACATAGAAGACACAAGGATCTATAGTAGTTCCCCTCAACCTGGGTACATCTACTCTTCTGCCACCCTGGTAGGAAATCCACTAAGGCTTTTTGATCAGGTGAGCCTTCACCATAGAGCTTTTGATCAGGTGCTCAAAACCACCACAGAGCTTTTGATCAGGTGCTCAAAACCAAAAATCAACTTTTGAAGGGAGTTACAACCATGTACACAGTTATAAAATAAAAGTAAAATAAAGATGATGGTGTCTTCTCTTTTCTCTAACAACAGAGAAGACTAGTGGATTGTTGAATGATTGTCAGATCTCCCCCTGTGAATAAGAGTAAGAAAAACAGGAGAGAAAATCTGCTCAGGGTGTAGGTATTCTTGATCTTCAGAGTATCTCCAGCAAAAGTTCTCTAGAAGGAATTGATGCAGATGATTCCTAGAGATTAAGAGTAGGTGTCTGGAGAAGATGAAGACTTCAGAGAAAATCAAAGAGAGTTCTTGAGAGGAATAAAAACTGAGCAGTAAAAGATTATTCTCTGTATCTGTGTCTCTCTCTAGAATAATAGCAATGATAATCTCTGGACAGGAGAGAGTTGATCCTCTTTTAAATTTCAAACAGGGCTGGAAAGGAATGAGACAAAAAGGAAAGATTTGCCTCTAACAGAAAAAGGAATACCAATATATTAAATTCCTTGAAACTTGCAATCTGCCTTATAAAATAATCTGCACGCAGCCCTTAATTAATGTAGAAACGGCCATAAAATCTTTGATAGAAAATACTGCAATAACTAACTGATATTATAATAAGAACAGCTGTCAGCCTTCATAAGAAATCCTGAGGATAACTCCAAAATAATACTCTGAATAGAAGAGGTCACTGAATATAGAAAATCTGAAGAAGTTCGTCGACCTGAGGGAAAGTTCGTCGAACTTAAACTGGGAAGTTCGTCGAACAAAAAGAAACTTTCGTCGAACAGAACTTTGAAGTTCGTCGAACCAAGTTCGTCGAACGGATTCTTGAATTCGTCGAACGGATTCTTGAATTCGTCGAACGTGTTCGACGTTCGTCGAACACCTTGACTTAGCTAATCTTCAAATCTCTTCTAGACTTAGCCTATGACCCTTATACTATAAATGATGGGTCAAAACAAATCCTATACCTAGAAATAGACATCCTAGTCCAAATCAGTAATAGGGTTAAACTATGTTCCAACAATTTCCCCCTATTTGGGTTAGGATCCTATGTACATCATTTATCAACTAAACAAATATGCATAACAGAATTATAGGAAAAATATCTGACAGAAAGGAATTCAGCAGATATAAATCAATTGTCACAAGCAGATATCATCACAGAATAATTAAGAGACAATTAACCAGAGAGAGAATTTTAAGGATTCCTGTCCTCTGAAGATGGCTTCTTGAAGATTATTTTCCTGCTAGTATCTTCAGATTGCCTTCTGCTTAGCTAGCAGTCTTCATCACCCAGTGTTACCTTCTTGGAAATAGTTGGCAGAACATCCTCTGGGTGGAGACTCATGTAGGCAGAAGTGTTGAACATATTCTTCACCTGGTGTAGATGAAGGTGAAGACAAAGTCGATGTAGATGTTGGCGTTCTTGAAACGATCATCCTTCATATGGAATATGCGTTGTAGACCTTCTCCTTCAAAATCTTCTTTAGATCTTCATGTTAGCCTAAGGGAGATCTCTTAATTTATTGTACACGAATCTCTCTCCAAGTATCAGAATTCTGGAATCATCTATTATCAATTTGAATGAGAGGAGCTGTACTTTTAAATAGCCTCGGAAGTTAACGCGTATGTTAAGGTTAATGCGCAGCATTAGTGAGGCAGTTACTGAGATCGTGCATAAACTCGGGAGCGTGGCTGAACAAAATTTCATCGAATGAAAACAAATTTCGTCGAACGAGCCTTCGTCGAATGCACCCTTCGTCGAACGGAAAAACCGCAACCGTCTGGATCGTGCAAACCGCCAAGGATCGTGACAGAACCCACTTTCATCGAACGCAATTGATTTCGTCGAACAGAGCTTCAAGTTCGTCGAACGCAGTTGTCGGGCACAATGTCATCGAGCGCAGGATTAGTTCGTCGAACGAAGCTCCTCATTCGTCGAACGCAGCTTGCCCAGTGCCAATTCGTCGAGCGCAGAAGATTTCATCGAACGGAACCCCTCGTTCGTCGAACGCAGCTCGGAGCTCAAGTTCGTCGAGTGCAGAAGATTTCGTCGAACGGAACTCCTCGTTCGTCGAACGTAGCTTCCTTCAGATTTCGTCAAGCACATTCAGAGTTCGTCGAACGCAGGTTCCATTTGTCGAATGCAGCTCCTTCTCAGCGGTTTTCGTCTCAGCGATTTATAACGCTGGGCGTTAACGACTAATGCGAGCGTTAGCTATCTTTCCAGAGAGTCATTTCCAATCAGCAAACTATTCATAGGGATGTGTAGCTATAGTTCCTGTACAACCTGCATACTATAAACACACAAAATAAAAGAACAAATACAACACGGTATTTGTTATTCTCAAAGCAAGAGATGTGGAACATAGGCTCCAACAATCTCCCCCTTTTGATAATAACAAATACCTGTATGAGAAATTAGTGAACTTAAAACCATTTGTGTTTATAAATAAGTGCGGTAATAAGATATGCATGAATAACAGGTTAAGAGCGTGATAGAATTGATAGTGATAATGCAAACTTTTTCTTTACGAAGTCCTCCCCCTACATAAGTGTTCTCTTATTATTTACTCCCCCTAAATATCTATTTTACTAGATTTCTCAATTTCTTCACCCCCTTTGTTATTAATAAAAGTGGGTAGGGATGAGTGTATATCTTTTAAGATAGGTAAGGAACCACTTATTAAAGGATTTTCATGATCAAGCATATGATAGTGTATGCACCTCCTATATGATTACTCCCCCTACAAATATACCCCTTTTTTGTTTAATATTATTATAATGCACTCCCCCTAAATATTAGATTTATGCAATTTAATCTCCCCTTTTGGTAGAATCAAAAGAGGGTTTAGGAGTGAGTATGTATAATAAGGAGTAATATATTGTATGCCGAGAAGAAAAAATAAGATGCAATCAAAATTTGTTAAATACTACTTGTTAAAAAAATAAGCATGATGTAACATAAAGTAGTAAGCAACATAACAGAAATGATAAAGTAAGCATTCTTATTTTAAGATACCACTTGTTGAAACCATGGTGTTAAAAATAATAGACATGAATGAGCAGAAGTGGTAATCTTAGCAGAAGAATAAGCACTCTTAAACATAAACATCATTTTTAGAAGATAAAATCATGCAAAGGATAATGAGTTTTAAATTTCAAAAGTTGATGTTTGAGTTAAAGATTGAAGAGATGCTATTCCATTAAGATAATATTGCAAGCATGATTTCATAATATCAAGAAAAGATACACAAACTACAATGTAATAAAATTTGCATTTCAAGTAAACATAAACGTTATAGCGATCATGTTTTTTTATCTAGTGCATTTACTTAAGTTTGTAGAGATTTGAGTAGATGAGCATTAGGATCCAATTCTCATGAGTAGAAGTTTTATGAAAGATAATGATGTGTACAAAGTAGTGCTTTGATAAAGTATACAAGTGAATCAATCAAAAACACATTACATATATAATGAAATAACACAACATTAAAATACACAAATAATATTACTTCCACAATATTTCAGTGCACATGAATAAATAGTACAACTACCAAGGTGTTATGCACACACAATGCTTATTAAGACTTATCAGGGTGCAAAGTAGTGCTTGGGGGATCACTTTTATACTTTTTAGCTTTATTTTCAATTTTTTATGATCCGGTGTACTACGAGAAGTGGTGTATAAATTGTTTGCTATAAGACACTTTACAATTCTTAGGCAAGGTGCTCAACCTCACAATGCTCATTAAGACTTATCAGGAGGGTGAGTAGTGCTTGGTGGAGTTTTCCTTGTCATTGATTATTTGCTTTTTAGTTTAGTGACTAAGGACTCCGAATTCACTTATTTTGTAAACATAGCATTTTTTTAAAACCACATTTCTCTAAAGAATAAGTGCATGAAAGACAAAGAATTGTAATAACCAATTCAATGTTGTGTAGGTAATCTATTTATGCATTTTAATCATTTATGTTATTACACTACACAATCGTGTAAGAATGAGATTGAAATCACATGTAGGTTATCAAAAATAAGTGAGTGAATGAATCATTATCAAAACATAATACATTACTCATACTTAGAGACATGCTAAGCGTTTCTACACATGTTTATCTACAATCAATTTCATTGCACATAATAAGATAATATTCAAGGCATGATAAATAAAAAACAATGTCTAAGAAACTTGAAAGTTAAATTAAACATTGTATTTAATCTTTAATTGATATAATTAATCATCCTTGACAATGGCAATGAATAGTAATCAGTTTTTATAAATTTTTTGAATTTTTTATATATGCACAAAACAATAAACATACATAAAGAAAAACATATTTTTGTTCTTTGAAATTGTTTTGTAATTTTGTATTTGTTTTTTTATATATATTTGTTGGCACCAAAAAATGTACCAATTCCACAATCGCTCAAGCTGAAGGATGCGGGGTGAAACTGTTGGGTAGCTGGTTACTTTGAGCTGAAGGTTGGACAATTTTATTGATATGAAGCTTGAATTACAGCTGAAAATACAAAAGAAAAGTATGAAAGAAACAGCATAAGACTTGAAGAAAAAAGGGGCCTGGAGGGAGACGGAGAGGTCTCCGGAAAGGGTGACGGGCGGTCTCGGCGGTCACTCAAAACTGAGACCGCTCTAACCACTGGCTGGAACTGGAAGCTCTCCCAAAAGTCCCCCAACCGGTACCCCTACCCCTCTATTTATAGGCGCGAGCGTCTGCCTGAACGGGCAGATCTGGAAGGTAACGGGCTGCTCGGAACTGCTGAGATCGCCTAAGACTGCTGAGATCATCTGGACCTGCTACTGACACCGCTGAGATCGTCAGGACCTGCTGAGATCGTCTGGACCTGCTGAGATCGTCTGGACCTGTTGAGATCGTCTGGACCTGCTGAGATCGTCTGGACCTGCTGAGATCGTCTGGACCTGCTGAGATCGTCTGGACCTGCTGAGATCGTCTGGACCTGCTGAGATCGTCTGGACCTGCTGAGATCGTCTGGGCTGGTAATCACCTGAAAAGATCACACAGAACAGAGATTGCACAGGGGAGACCTCTTGAGGCGAAATCGCCCAAGGGGCGATCTCCTCTCGGGGAGGTCGCCCAAGGGGCGACCTCATAAGGCGAGATCGCCCAAAGGGCGATCTCCTCTCGGGGAGGTCGCCCAAGGGGCGACATCACAAGGCGAGATCGGCCAAAGGGCGATCTCCTCACAGGGCGAGATCACCCAAAGGGCGATCTCCCCACGGGGAGGTCGCCCAAGGGGCGACCTCACAGAGGCGCGAGGTCGCCCAGGGGGGTGACCTCCTCACGGGGGAGGTCGCCTAAGGGGCGACCTCACAGGGCGCGAGGTCGCCCAGGGGGGCGACCTCCTCACGGGGAGGTCACCCAAGGGGCGACCTCACAGAGCGAGATCGCCCAAAGGGCGATCTCCTCACGGGGAGGTCTCTCAAGGGGCGATCTCACAGAGGCGCGAGGTCGCCCAGGGGGGCGACCTCACAGAGGCGCGAGGTTGCCCAGGGGGGGCAACCTCCTCATGGGGGTGGTCACCCAAGGGGCGACCTCACAGAGCGAGATCGCGCAAAGGGCGATCTCCTCACGGAGAGGTCGCCTAGGTGGGCGACCTCCTCACGGGGGAGGTCGTCTAAGGGGCGACCTCACAGGGCGTGAGGTCACCCAGGGGGCCGACCTCCTCACGGGGGAGGTCACCCAAGGGGCGACCTCATAAAGCGAGGTCGCCCAAAGGGTGATCTCCTCACGGGGAGGTCGCCTAATGGGCGACCTCATAGAGGCGCAAGGTCGCCCTAGGGGCGACCTCACAGAGGCGCGAGGTCATCCAGGGGGCGACCTCCTCACGTGGGAGGTCGCCGAAGGGGCGACCTCACAAATGCGCGAGGTTTCCCAGGGGGCGACCTCATAGGAGAGGAGTCGTGCAGGGTGCAACCTTCTAGCTAGATCGCGCGAAGCTCGATCCCTACGAGGCGCAAAAGTAAGGCAACCCGGGCGATATGAGACTGCTAGGGCTCGGGCAGCTACCTTGAGGTGATCGCCGATTTCTGGGTAAACAATATTCTCTGGAAAACATAGAAGTTTTTAATAGCCCTTTCAGTAATTGATATTCAATGCCAGAGAAATAATGCATAAGACAATACATATAATAATTTTTTTTAAATGAAATTTTGTTTAAAAGGAAATAAAAAGATAGAAAACTTTTTACAAAAAGAGAAATATAACACACACAAAATATTAAAATAATACCAGAATAATTCAAAAACAAAAAAAAAATTTTGGAGCAAAGGAGCTAACGTCAGGCATTAACTTCTTAACGCCAAAACAGAACTGCATTTCTTGAATTTTTGAAAAATGTTTTTCAAAATTCATTTGTATTATAAAGAGGTCTTCCTAAAGTTGAAATTTCAGAGTATATTGATTAGATTTGAAGGCTCTTTTAGCATGTTTTTAGTGATTTTTCAAGTACTTGTGTTTGGTAAAATCATTTAAGCTCAAAATAATAAAATATGCAAACACAAGATGCAATGATAGAACAAAAACAAATATGCATGATTTATGTTTAAAGAGTGAGATAATGTTCATGCAATGAATATAATATAAGTATATCTAAGATCAAGATACCTCAACAACATGACTACGCTCTAGCCCCGTACTAAGTGACGGATGGGCATGAGGAGCTGCACGCATGCCGTAGGTTGGGGTGTTAATCCCATATGCATACAAAGGATGACGCTCAACCTAGCACTCTTTCCCCTCAGTGCCTCTCAAGGCCCCACTGGAACCCTCCCCGGTTAAGGACAAGACATGACTTAGAGGTTAGGTCTCTAATGTACACAATCCTACGTCCTCGCTATTGTTAGACACATGTCATAGGTTTAATGATTATGGACATACTAAGCGTGTAAGCCTTAAATATATAAACTGTGTTATAATTGCATGATTAGTTTTGGATTTACAATTTTATCAAAGATTGTTAATTTTAAATCCATTTAGAAAAGTTTTATTCATGCAAATAAATACAAAGAAAAATATGATTTTCAGATTTTAATGATATAATTTACTTTAGAATTGCAAGATATAACTAGCATGGATATTGATATCTTCCTATGGTAAGTGATAATGCTAGTGTGATGAGTTAGGACAACATGGTGCAAAGATAAGTAAAATTGGACAAATATATAATTGAATTGCATATATTCATACATAGAGTTTTGAATTTTCATAGACCTAGAAATTAGTGACAATTCTATTTGATTTCATCTTGTTGATATCAAGTTAATTCTTAGATCTAAAGATAATGCGATACATGCAAACAATAGAGATACAAATTACACACACAAAATAAGATATGAAACTGTAATACCAATAGCCATCATATATTTCATAATTCCTAAGGTTGATTTATGATAATTCTTGATAGATCATGAATTATGATATATGATAATAGTGAATTTTAGCATAGGATATTAATAGGTCCTGATGGTGTGTGTATAGTTCATATTCATCCTTTTAAAGAGACAAACAAAATTGTTTTGGTTATCTGAAAGTAGAAGACAATGATACTTTACACAGTAAAATAATTTTTCAGAAAAATTATTTTGGAAATCAGAATTTTTAGGAAAATATGCTACCGCCAGCGTTAGTGATAACGCCTGGCGTTAGCAATAGATTTACTATATTTGATTTAAAACACATTGTTTTTTATATTATTTGATTCTGATTTTTCTCGATTATGATTTTCAATATAGGGGCTATTACAGCAACAAAAAATAGTCAATATAAAATTAGTTGCGCATTTAATATTTTAGCCTAAGACCCCTAAAAATTCATTTAAATCCAATTTTGAAAGTAATTTCATTAGTCTTGATAATATCATTTAGAAAATTTAGCATTCAATTTATAATAATAATATAAGACATTTATAGGCAATGGATTTAAAAAGGATAAAATATATAAAAAAAGAAAGATAGATCACTTAAAAATTATGACTTTATATTCAATTTAATTCAATTTGATTTGTTAAACATTAGGATTAAAATGAAAGTCATATCTTATGATATATAAAGTGATCATAGTGTGTTGGCTCCAAAAATAAAAAAAATAAAAAAAAAGAAAAGGCAATTAAGCATATCATGAAGTAGAGTAATGATATTTCATTTTTAATTTATTTCTACTTCATGCAATACAATGATTCCTAGTGAATGAGAGATTTAGGTATCCAAAGGGGACCAAGTGTGATGGTTCCTTTCGGTACCCAAATACATCGTGTAGGCTCTTGGAGAGATAGTGATGAATGGGCCTTTATAAGTGGAGTTAGTTTTTCATTTTTCATTTTGGGCCTCCATTCATACTTTGGTTGTTTATCGTTTAAATTCATATTATGATTATTTGACATATTTTTGGAATGATAGTTGTTTGAAAAATAATTCATTTGCGATTTATGTTTATTCAAATTATTTTTCAAAATACATTGATGTTGATAAACATAATGAATTTTATTATACTGATTCTTTGAGAGTTTATAAGAGTAATGGTCTTTCTTAAGAATTGAATGTTGAAAGAGTGGGTTACAATATGTTTTAAAAGATTGATTCTTATTTTGATGATTTTCATTTCCACTCTTTCTTATAGACATACTCTTATAATATGAAGGATAATATTTTGAAGTTTGATTTTCATGAAAATGAGTTTTTAAATTTGAGTCATGATTGACAATATATTGGGACTTATAATGGTGACTCTTAAGAATTTTGTGAGGGTCATAATTCTTTTTGAAACTAAACTCCTTTTGAGTTGATGTATGAAAATGATCCTTTTTAGAAATGATTTTGTAAGTTAATTTATCTTTGTTATTCAAAATCTTATGATGAAAGTCATTACTAGAAATTAGAACTTTTTCAACAAAAGATTTTAATTGTCTTAACTTACAAGTTAAAGCATCATTTTCAATTATCAATTTGTTATTATACTTTTAGAAACTAAGAGCCCTTTTTCAATATCCTTGAATTTTTCTTTTATAAGATTGCAATCAAAACAAGGAGTAGAAATTTTAACTAAAGAGCATGAAAGTGAATTTGAAACATCAATATAAGATTCTACTTTAGGGTTTGCTTTTAAAGTTTTATTTTCTAAACGTAATTTGGAATTAGCATATTTTAACTTTGAAATTTTACGTTTAGCAAATTTAAGCACACGAAATGTAGAAATAGAATTAGCTACTAAAAGAGAAGATTTAGATTTTCTTACCTTGCTATAGTTTCCGTCTTCTCTGTTGCTTGATGTTTTGCCATCAATTGAGTCCGATATTGTGTCGTTGTCTTCTTCTCTTGGATCCATAAGGAATTGATCTTGTTCATTATCTGTGGAAGGAAAGCTATAAGTATTCTCAAGAAATTTCCAAACTTCATAAGCATTAGGAAGTGTATAAATAAGTTTGAAATATTTTGATCTAACGCACAATATAGACTATTCATTGATTTGGCATTTAAAAACATTTCATTTTTATTTAAAATATTTGGGGGCATTTTAATTGTAATATTCCAAACTTCCATATCCAAAGTTTTAAGAAATTTTTCCATAAGTGTTTTCCACCCATTATAATTTTCAACCATAAATAATGGTGGACATAATGATTTTTTATTTTCATAAAAATTATCCCCTCTAGAAGATGCGAGATCATGAAGCGCCATTATTCCCGGTTGTGAAGCCGCATTGGAATAACCTACGCTTTGATACCACGTGTTGGATCTTACGGCGCCCTTAGAGGGGGTGAATAAGGGTTTTATGGAATTTAAATCTTAATTAAAAATATTAGAGTTTACAACTGAAGTTTCAGAATATTTTATAAGAAAATATATTTAAATATTCCAGATAAGATTATATTGAAGATTCCTTTTTAAATAATTGAAATAAACTTTTTGTTTACTGTTGCTAACGCCTGGCGTTAAGTCTTAACGCTGGGCGTTAGCTCTCCAGAGAATATTCTTCAGAATAAAAAGATTGTCACAGTGATTTTACTTATGAAATATTAAATGAAATACAATTCCAGAACATCAGAGATAATAAAAATTATTATTATATTTCAAAGATAATTATACAAATGTTAAATTTAATACTTTGATGTAAATAGAAATTAAAACATTCTCAAAAAGGAAATAAAATCAATTGAATAGAACATTAAGAGACATGATTTTATTTCATAATAAATTGAATACACAAATGTTTAATTTCTATAACGATAGAAATCAAGGCGAAAATATGTAAAAAACTCTTTTTGATGTTTCACCGGTCCTTCACCCAAGGACCGGTTGGCTATAGCCTATCTATCCCCGGATGAGGCCTCTAGCCACCCCCTAGATCTACCCTCGACCTAGTCGCCACGCACAAGGCGGCGAATTACCCCCTAAGCCTCACAAGGACCTAGTCGCCAACACAAGGCGAATTTACCCACGGAATCCTTCCCGGAATCCGACGTTCTCACCGAACGATTTCTCCACACAAATTACAAAAGGAAAAATAAAAGATTACAAGATAAGTAAAGAGAAACTCCCCAAGAAATTATGAAGGTGAAGACGAAGTCGATGTAGATGTTGGCGTTCTTGAAACGATCGTCCTTCGTATGGAATATGCATTATAGACCTTCTCCTTCAAAATCTTCTTTAGATCTTCATGTTAGCCCAAGGGAGATCTCTTAATTTGCTGTACACGAACCTCTCTCCAAGTATCAAAATTCTAGAATCATCTATTATCAATTTGAATGAGAGGAGTTGTACTTTTAAATAGCCTCGGAAGCTAACGCGTGCGTTAGGGTTAACGCGCGGCATTAGTGAGGCAGTTACTGAGATCGTGCATAAACTCGGGAGCATGGCTGAACAAAATTTCATCGAACGAAAACAAATTTCGTCGAACGAGCCTTCGTCGAACGCACCCTTCATCGAACGGAAAAACAACAACCATCTGGATCGTACAAACAGCCAAGGATCATGACAGAACCAACTTTCGTCGAACGGAATCGATTTCGTCGAACGGAGCTTCAAGTTTGTCGAACGCGGTTGTCGGGCCCAATGTCGTCGAGCGTAGGCTTAGTTCGTCGAACGGAGCTCCTCATTCGTCGAACGCAGCTTGCCTAGTGCAAATTCATCGAGCGCAGAAGATTTCGTCGAACGGAACCCCTCGTTCGTCGAACGCAGCTTGTCGACCTCAAGTTCGTCGAGCGTAGAACATTTCGTCGAACGGAACTCCTCGTTCGTCGAACGCAGCTTCCTTCAGATTTCGTCGAGCGCATTCAGAGTTCATCGAACGCAGGTTCCATTCGTCGAACGTAGCTTCCTTCTCAGCGGTTTTCGTCTCTGCGGTTTTCTTCTCAGCGGGTGATAATGCTGGGCGTTAACGACTAACGCGAGCGTTAGCTATCTTTCCAGAGAGTCATTTCCAATCAGCAAACTATTCATAGGGATGTGTAGCTATAGTTCTTGTACAACCTGCATACTATAAACACACAAAATACAAGATCAAATACAACATGGTATTTGTTACTCTCAAACCAAGAGATGCAGAACATAGGCTCCAACAGAGACTACTCCTGCGAGCGCTGCTGAAGAATTAGTTTTTTCCTCAAGTTACTTATAAAAAGGAGAGGCGGCCTGTCACGCTTCTAAGAACTTTAACTCATGTAACTGACTACAATTAGTGAATTTTGTCAGAACTCGGTTTGGCCCCGTGGTTTTTTCCTTTCCGGGTTTTCCACGTAAAATGTCTCGTTGTTCTGTTGTTGGTTCACTTTTTGACTGTTTGTGCGCTTGGCTCACACCCGAGCTAAGACTGTTGAAACCGATTTCTCGGCCTCTTGTGAAGCTCGGGGCCCTCACCGAAATGAGGGGCAGCTAGCCCTTACTGATCCCTCAGAGAAGGTAGACTAAAGACTAGGAAAATGACTAAGACCTTAGTCACAGCGAGGAGGTCACTCCACTAACCCAGAAGATCGTTGAGCGCTTCCCCTCCCAAGCCAAAGCTGAGACTCGGGCGCCTTGGAGAGCTCTGGAAATGCTAGCCAAGGAGAGCCTGAGGAGAGAGAAGCTGAAGTGAAGTCCTCTCCAAAGGTGCCCTTTAGGCCTTATTTATAGATTTTCTGATTTGGCCTGCAAATAGCAGGATCCCGCCTTTTGATTTTACTATCCGCACCCCAAACGGGTCTACTAACAGCCAAACTCCACTGTTTGGAGAGGCTAAAGGCATACCACCAAGGGTGAAAGGGTAATTTGGACCTATCAACTTATGGGCAAAGAACTGCGAGAACATTGCTGTCGAAGCTCTCGCGGGCCTCCACGCGAGTCCTGCTTGCGATGCCTCTCCTAGGCGATCGCCCTGCGGGGACCTCGCTGGCCCATTCTGGAGGTATCTGCCGAGGTCCGGTCTCGCGAGCCTTCCTGCGAGACCGCCTCTTGACTTTGTCGAGCTCCACACATTTCGTCGAACGCGGGAAACAATTCGTCGAACATAGAAAGGAGCTCACCGGACGCTGAGGCCCGGTCTCACGAGCCTTCCTGCGAGACCGCCTCTTGACTTTATCACGCACTGAGCACATTTCGCTGAACACCGCTTTACCGAACATAGGTCTTCTTCTGCCAGCGGCTTGTGAGGTATTGGTTTGCCAGCCCTCGCTTGTCCCAGTCTTTTGAAGATATCTGCCGAGATCAGGATCTCGCGACTCCTCTTGCGATACCATCCCTTTAGCTTTAATGAGCATAGAACACTTCGTCGACTTCTGATGATTTTGCCGAACAGGGGTGAGCTCGACGACCGCAGGTGAGCTCGACGAACACGGGAGAGTTCGTCAAACGCGGGACTCCTTTCGTCGAGCTCAGAAAGCTTCCTCAAACTGCCTGCGAGCGTTTATCTCGCCGACCCTTCTCGCTCGCCTTTCAGCGAGCCTTCCGGAAGAGACTTATCCAAGGCCCCTCTCGCGAGGTCTTTGGCCCTATGGCCTTCCTCTCTTATTACTTCCTTTATCCTGTTGCCTTCTTAAACCGTGCCTCCTCGCCTTGCGAATATCGGGGTTGTACACAATCCCCGCTCTTCGCGAGGCTATTTAGGCTCGCGAAGAAACATCCAACCCCTGTTGTTCGCCAGCCCCTTGATGATCTGTCAAGAATCTTTGGTAGGGCCCACCATGGGGGCTATAAATATCGTCCCGAGCCTCAGTGACGTGCGCCGTCACTTCTTTTTCTTTCTTTTTGTCCCGTATTGTAGATTCTAGGAGATGCCACTTTTCGAAGAAGTTGAGGCTCGCCTGAGGGCTGTGAGATTCGGCGGGCTACCCTCCACAACCAGGGTCCCCGCCTGGATGAATCAGCCGCCTCCCGCTCAGTCGCCGAAGAATAAAAAGGCGAAGGCGGCTTGCCGAACCGGGGACGGCTCCGTGCTGCTAGACTCTTCCCCGGATAACCGCCCCCCCTCCCCCCCCCCCCCCCCCGAGAAGGTATGAGTCATTCCTCTAGCTTAAGTCAATAAATTTACCTGTGATTCATGCCTACTCACAGGAGATTTTGCCTAACAAGGAAATTGGCGAGCTTGGAGGTGGGTCTCGCCGAAGTCCGCCAGCAGACACACATCTCGTTGGCAAAAACGCCGAAGGTACGCCCTTGATCTCGCTCACTGACTCTCCTTTCGCTGACTATTGACCTCTAACTCCCTGTTTTTTCACAGTCTTGCCCCGGAAAACCCCGGCTCGCGAAGATTCACGGCTTCCGTCTCTGTCCCTTCCCAACCAAATTGTGGATATGCCGAGGTTCGATCTTCTGGGGACCGAGGGCGCTGGTGGCTCTCGACGGCCAAATATCCCCCCAATCAACAACGCGGCCTATACTTCTGGTTTGGGCGAATCCCTCAACCCCCACTATGGCAGCGTCTTCCAGGACCGCCCTGAGAGTTCTCGCCCCCTTCCGGGTAAGCATTCTGATGTGCCCTGCCATGCGCGAGCTTGAACGTGCCATCTAACCCTTTCGTAATATTCTTGCAGAGAATTCCGAAAATCCGCCTACCGATTCTGAGTCTGGCGATGACGAGGTGTCCCTGAAAGTGCACAGTTATCCTCACTAGAATTCTCTAGAGGGGGTGAATAGAGATTTAAAATATTTTGTGCAATTATATATATATATATGTGTGTGTGTGTGTAGTGATCACAGATTAAGGCTTCCCACACACCAACAAGAATTAAGCAAGTAAAGAAAGTAAATGCAAGAAGAGAAATCACAGCACAACACAAGGAAATATAGTGGTTCCCCAAACTTTGGGTAGTCCACTCTTCTACCCCCTTTGGTAGGAATTCACTATCTTGCACTGAGTCTTTTGATAAGGAGACTCTTAGAACCACCCTGAGTCTTTTGATAAGGAGACTCTTAGAACCAACTGAGTCTTTTTGAAAAGGAGACTCTTAGAACCAGTACAACTGAATTTTTTGAAGAGAGATTCTAAAAACTCTTTTACAGTATTTGAGAGTGAAATGAATGTAAAGAAGAAAGAGAAATAATATAAAGACAAGAAGGAATCTTCTTCCTAGCAAGAAGATTGGAAGCACAAGAAGTAGTGAATGAAATATCTTCTATAGTGAGAAGGAGATTTGTAGCTTTTCTCTCTTTTAGTGAGAGCTATCATAGTTTGCAGCAGAATGGCTTCAGAAGCAGGAGAAGATGGAAGCTTGATGGTTGCTGCAGGACTATTTCTCAATTTTCTCTCTTTTTCACTTGGGAGCTTTTCCTCTTTTTCAATATGTATATGGTGTATGACTTCTTGTCCTCTGTCGACCTTCTCCTTATTTATAGCTCTATGTATTAAGATAACACTATAGGAGAGAAATCAATTAGTAGACAGAGTATGTAGAAAGAGAGAAATATTTCCATAACTATTATATCAATAGAAGGAAAGAATTCATTTTGATTTCAAATAATGGTTTTAATCAAATTAGCCAAGAATCTATAAGAGGAAAAGAATGATTCAGAACGGCTATAAAGAATAAATTGATTCCATATAAATCAGATCTATAAAAGAAGGAAAGAGATCTGGCGATTTTTGAATTAAACATAGAAATTGACGTGCGTCGATTACTATTCGACGTAAGCGTCGAATTCATCCTAGATGGACGTCGAGAGGAGAATAAGGAAGGTGCGTCGACTAAGGTGCGTCGACTTCTCAAGATGCGTCGACTAGAAGTCAGAGCTACGTCGACATAGGATACGTTGAATTCTTCTTAAAGTTACTTCGACTCATTCTGAAAGGAACGTCGACACCACTTCGACGTTGCGTCGAATACTATTCGACGCATATTTACTTAACCTTGATTTTTCTTTCTTAGAAAACATATTCAACTCATTTTCATGGGTTAAGAGAAATCATTTTCCCAACAATCTCCCCCTATTTGTCTTAACCCTATTTAGAGAGAAATTGTATCAGCATATTGATCAATCACAGCAAAGCATTTAAGCAAGTAGAAGAAAAATTAGAAAAGGAAATCTTATAAACAAACTTCATGTTCAGATCAATCAGTATTCAGCCATAAATAAATCAGTCATTGTTTTTAAGGCATTTCAGGAGGGGTAGGAGGAGTCTTCCTAATTCTAGTAATACAACTATTTTAAGAGAGGGGGGTTGCTCCTTCTCAGCACCAGGTAGTTCACTCAGCTCCCCCTGAGTTACATCAGTTTGCTCCCCCTGGGATGGAACTTCCTTGGTTGCTTCTACTTCTGCCTCTTCAGTTTCTTTTTCAGTTCCAGCTTCAGTCATAGCAGTACCTTGCCCCTGAGCTCCTATTTCAACTATCACAGTACCTAGCTCCCCCTGAGTTTCAGCTTCTTTATCTTTTTCACCATCTGCCACATCTTCCTTTTCAACTTCAATTTATGCTCTGATTACCTCCCCTTGTAACAGTACCACTTGATTTGCAGCTTCTCTTGCTATATTGAGTACCTCTATTATTTGTTCTTCAGAATGTAGCTCAGGTACTATCTCATTTCCAATTGTCTTGAGTGGTGCAAGACTATCAGTTTTTGAGGTAGGAGGTGACTTGTGGGAGAGAGATTTAGGACTGGAGGGCTTCTCATCATCTAGCTTCTCCCCCTTCTTGACCTTCTTGGCCAAGGAGGTTAAGAAAGACTTGGTTACTTTAGAGGAAGAGAGAGAGGTCTTTAGACTTTGCACAGAGGCACTGACCCCATCTATTTGGGTGTGCATGTGTAGGATGGAGGAATGAATCTGGGAGCAGTGCTCATCCAGCATTGCTTGGAATGTTTGAGCTGCTGATGCAATGCAATGAGTGAGGAGAGCTTCAGTGGATGCAGATGGTTCATGTTGTGGTTGGTGATGAGGAGAGAGTGGTGGAGGTGGTGAAGAAGCTGGAGAGAAGATAGTTGATACATGAGGTATGGGTGATAAAGGAGGTGGAGAGGATGAGAAAGTATGAGGAGGAAGAGATGGAGAAACTGCTATTTGAGCAGGTGTTTGAGAAGATGTAGGTAGAGGAGGGGTTGTGAGAGTGGTAGAGACTAGTGGAGTAGATGATGGTGGTAGAGAAGAATTGTCTCTTTGAGGAGGAGGAGGAGGAGATGGATGAACAGGAGAGTTAGGAGGAGATGGAGTCTTTTTAGGAATGGAACCAGGTTTAGGGATTTGCCTGGTCCATTTGGAGAATAGAGCTATTGACATCCTTTTCCCTGGAGGAATGGGGATTCCTTTTGACCTACATTGGTCAGGGAAGGAGTGGAAGAGTACTTGACTCATAATCCTCATATATGCATTTTCTTTGTGTGAGTATTTAGAGCTTATCATCTTGAGCAAGCATGTGGCCCAGTCCACCTTCTTCTTCAGCACCAGGGCCCCCATGATATTCAGTTGCTGTTTGGGCAATACATCATGGGCTGAGGTCTTGCATAGCAGGATTTTTCCTACTATATCTGCTAGTAGTTTGTACTCCTCATAAAAGTCTATTTTATTTAGATGGATTGGTCTATCTTTTGAAAACTTCATGGTGGTTAGCAGATGCTTGATTTCATCAGGTGTGAGGTCTATAGATTCATCACCTAATAAGGGAGTGATGAAGACTTATTTAGTTATTCTTTAGAAGCTGATTTTCTTTCCCTATTTGCTTTGAACAAAGATAATATTAGGGTGTACCTGATGGAAGATCAAAGGTTGTCCTAATGTGTTCTGCAGATATTGAGACAGATGTCTCATGGATTGTTCCTTGGATTTCTCCTTGTTCAGATATCTGAACATGAGTCATCAGCTCTGTGAGCTCTGTTTCCAGGAGCTTGCATCTTGTGGAGATGAGCTTATCTAGTCCAACTTCAGTGAACAGAGCAATGATGATCTTGTAGTTTTCTGTGGCGGCTTGGAAAGATTCAAGGTCAATGTCGAAACCAGAGTTGGTCTTGGGAGCCATTTTAGGTCAGTGAGAGAGAGAGAGGAAGAAATCGGTTGGACTGAGGAGCAAGAAGGATGAAGGATCGATGCAGAGTAGTGAAGGTTTCTAACTGAAGAGTCTTTTTAAGTCAGGTGAAACGTCGAAATGCGACACTATTCGAGGCTTATTCGGTACTTCAGTGGATGTGACCGAAAATACACCTCTGTTAAAAAATTGAAATTTTTTAGAATTAATTTTCCTAAAGTTTATTTGAGAATTCAATTAAGCTTACATGTGATAATTATGGGGTCTAATGACTCCTAATCAGCTCAAATTTGGGTTGAGGGAATAGCCTTATCATGATGAGGGTCTGGTAAAATTTTTGGACCAAATTGACATGTGCATGTTTGGGAATTACCATATGCATGTAGGTGTAGTGTCTGGGAAATGGGGTGCATATAACCCCCAAGTTGATTTTACTAAATTTTGTAGTTCTACAACTCCAAATAGGATGAAATTTTGGACATGCATGAGTCATGCCCCATCTCATCCCCTGCCCAAGTTTGGGAATTTTGGGGGCATATTTTTCTAAAGTTTTTGTAGAAATATAATAAATCATGCATGATGTATAATGTAGGGTATTTTGACTCAAATCACTCCAAATCTTTTTTGAGAGGTTGTTTATGTGTATATTAGTCACTGGTAAAAATTTTGGCTCAATTAGATCCTTGCACATGACTAGATCCATGTTTTAATGAGCCATAGAAAAACCTCCTTTTAGGTCACTTTAAATGTTGTTTTTGCCATAGTGAAATAGACATTTTGTACTCAAATTTGGAGGCCCTTAGAGGCCTTAAAATGAAAAGTAGGCAGAGATAACTTTTGTAGGACTTTTTGTCTATTATCTGTAGGAGGTGAAATCACACCATTTGGTGCCCTACAATCCTCTGTAGGGAAGATTTAGTAAGACTGGTCCTAGTGAAGGACAGACCTTAAATTGTGAATAACTTCTGTATAGTATATGGTATGAGACTAAAAAATTAACCATGTGTGTATGCACCCTAGATCTACTTTGTGCCCAAAAATTCAGAATTTTTAGGGTACATTTTTCTAATGTTTTAGTATAAATTGTTTAAATCATATATGGTGTATAGTTTGCGTGATTTGGACTCAAATCACTCCAAATCTCCTTTGGGGGGTTATTTATGTATGCAATAGCCTCTGGTTAAAATCTTAGGTCATTTGGACAGTTAAAAGTAAGAAAATTTAGGTCAAACATGAAACTTGGCAGGACCATCTTTAAGGTGTTCATTAAAGGGGTAAAGAAACCTTAATTTGAGGATTGAGGAAAATTCTCTTGGTCAACTCACATGAAATTTAAAACATGTACTTAGGACCATAGGACAATACTCTATGGTGAAAATCATCAACCTTTGGGTTAATTTCTCTAGGAAAGTTGATTTCATATGGTTTGGTCACATAGACCCCAAGTGAGTAATGGTAGGGTCAAAGCTCAATTAAATGTTATGAAATTTTGTACATAGATTTTTCATATCAGTAGGAAGCTCTGGAAATTTTGGTAGAATTAATTATTGAGTAAGTGACATGCTTCCTTTGCAAAGTATAATTTGAGCTTATAACTTGAGAAATTCATACCATGAATTATAGTTGCTGAAATGTTATAAAATTTGTACATAGACTTTTCATATCAGTAGGAAGCTCTGAGAATTTTGTTAGAATTAATCATTGAGTAAATGACATAGTTCCTTCACAAAGTAGAATTTGAGCTTATAACTTGAGAAATTCATACCATGAATTATAGTTGCTTGATTGTTATAGAAATTTGTATATAGACTATTCATATCAGTAGAAAGCTCCGGATGTTTTGTTAGAATTAATCATTGAGTAAATGGCATACTTTCTTCACAAAGTAGAATTTGAGCTTATAACTTGAGAAATTCATACCATGGATTATAGTTGATGGATAGTTATAGAATTTGTATATAGACTATTCATATCAGTAGAAAGCTCTGGGAATTTTGTTAGAATTAATCATTGAGTAAATGGCATACTTCCTTCACAAAGTAGAATTTGAGCTTATAATTTGAGAAATTCATACCATGGATTATATTTGCTGGATTGTCTTAGAATTTTGTAAATAGATTACTAATATCAGTAGAAGATCTGGGAATTTTGTTAGAATTAATCATTGAGTAAATGATATACTTCCTTCACAAAGTAGAATTTGAGCTTATAACTTGAGAAATTCATACCATGGATTATAGTTGCTAGATTATTATAGAATTTTGTATATGGACTATTCATATCAGTATAAAGCTCTTGGAATTTTGTTAGAATTAATCATTGAGTAAATGACATACTTCCTTCACAATGTAGACTTTGGACTTATATTTTAGAATATCCATATCTTGAATTATTGACACTGGAACATTCTAGGAATATGAATATAAGCTTTTGATAACATTATAAACCACTGGTAATTTTCCTGGAATTTATGATTACATATATTTGGTACTTCATTCACAATGTAGACTTTGGACTTATATTTTATAATATCCATATCTTGAATTATTGATCCTCGAATATTCTAGGAATCTGAATATAAGCTTGTGATAACATTATTAACCACTGGTAATTTTCCTGGAATTTATGATTACATATATTTGGTACTTCATTCACAATATATACTTTGGAATTATATTTTAGAATATCCATATCTTGAATTATTGACATTGGAATATTCTAGGAATTTAAATATAAGCTCGTGATAACATTATGAACCACTGGTAATTTTCTTAGAATTTATGATTACATATATTTGGTACTTCATTCACAATGTAGACTTTGCACTTATATTTTAGAATATCCATATCTTGAATTAGTTACACTGGAATATTCTAGGAATCTAAACATAAGCTTGTGATAACATTATGAACCGCTGGTAATTTTCCTGGAATTTATTATTACATATATTTGGTACTTCATTCACAATATAGACTTTGGACTTGTATTTTAGAATATCCATATCTTGAATTATTGACACTGGAATATTCTAGGAATCTGAATATAAGCTTGTGATAACATTATGAACCATTGGTAATTTTTCTGGAATTTATGATTACATATATTTGGTACTTCACCCACAATATAGACTTTGGAGTTATATTTTAGAATATTCATATATTGAATTATTGACACTGGAATACTCTAGGAATCTGGACATAAGCTTATAATATCATTATGAAAATATGGAACTAGAATTGACTCATCCTGATTTAGGATTCATATAGTCACTCCTTTAGGACATGAGGACTCGATTAAAGGTCTTCGGTCTGCGAATAGTAAAAATTGAAAACTTAGATTTAGACCTCTCCCTTATGGTCACCACCCCTATAGTTATTAACTCTCAGAGATTTGCATATGCCTAGTCGGGTTGGAAGGTTAATCACCAAGGGCAGTCATCGGAAGTAAAGACTAGGGTGCGTTTAGTAAAACTTTCAGTTCAGGAATTGACAACGGCCTATTGGGAGAGGTGAGGAGTGACCCAACAGGAGCTACAAGTTGTGATTGAGAGATAATACAAAGAAATAGCCGGTCACTAGGGAAGGCGGGGTTCAACGCTCAATTGAACACCGACACTTGTCTGCCTATGTCAATTGGTAATCCATCTTAGGATTTTAGAGCAATTAGAGAGCAAGTGGGCATAGGAGAAAGGGTAGTCACCAATAAGAGTAAATATCCTAGAAAGGGGGATTTGGGCTTCAGCCACCATCGCATCCCTTAGTACCGTTGTGAGCCCTTCACTAGGCAACCCTCGGGAAGTCCGTGATTCACCCTAAACTTCTAAGTATAACTAAACGGTAGACAAGAGTAATTTAAATAGGAGAATTTGATAGGATAATCCCAGTACCAAATTTGGGATGGATTAGTATTGCTCAAGTAAGGATGTGTTAAGTCCTGTGAGCGGTAGGATCGGTATATTAGAAGGATGGGTTAAGTCCTGCGAACGGTAGGCTCGGTATTTTAGAAGGATGGGTTAAGTCCTGCGAGCAGTAGGCTTGGTATATTAGAAGGATGGGTTAAGTCCTGAGAGCGGCGAGCTCGGTATACTAGAAGGACGGGTTAATTCCTCCGAGTAGTAGACTCGGTATATTAGAAGGATGAGTTAGTCCTACGAACGGTAGGCTCTGTGTTTCACTTAGAGGCATTATTGTATCAAGTAATACGTGGATACCCTGTGTGTTCTTAGGGGCGTATGTAAGGTCTAGGCTGGGAGGTGTCATACTGGCCTAGGAGTGGAGTACCCGATCCACTGCCCATGTTTGCCTCAACGGGGTGTACCTGAGTGGAGACTCAAAATGCGGGATAGAGGTGTTGCTTACCAGATAGTATGCGGATACCATGTTTGTTCTTAGGAGTGTACGTAAGGTCTAGGCTGGGAGATGTGTGGCATAAGCCTAGAAGTGGACAAGCCCGATCCACTGCCCCTTTGGCTCAATCAGGTACCTAAGTTGACACACTCGAACAGAGGGAACTAACAAATGGTCTGTATGTATAGAATCGAGTGTGTGTTGCATCATTGCATTGCATAACATAACATAACATACATCATTCATAAAAGACCCCGTCGTATAAATTAGTATGGGCTCTTTTGTACGATGGGTTTAGCATAGTGCCCGATCCCTTGACTTATATATTTGTATGGACATTCATATAAGTTAGGGTTACTTTCATAACTGCTCTAGTTGTTTCATCACTTGTTTTAGTTTACTTTATAACTGCTCTGGTTTACTTTTCTAGCTGCTTAGTTCTTTTATAACATCGTGCATATATTCACTTTATCGCTCGTTTGTATACTGCTCGGTTCCATAGTAGCACTTTTTTTATACATGATAGAACTGCTAGTAGATTCACTGCCATCTGCTTGATATATATTACCCCTTGTTGTCCTCCACTTCTTCCTCCCGCCCGGTGCCTAGGAGTCATCGGGGTAGGGGGATGGGGAATTTGGCTTAGTCTTTTGACTAATGGTCAGTGAACCATATCATTTTAGGAGTCGTTATGCCGGAGCAGCAGGACCCCATACAGGAGACCAGGACAAGAGAGCGTGACATGATGGAGCAGCCCGTACCAGCAGTAGCCACAGTAGATGTGAGTGTAGATGCTTTTGAGACTTCCGCATGAGCATGAGAGACTTGTAGTGAGGAATTGATGTACTGGGCATAAGCCCTTATCTATTTTAGTATTTTCTCATCGTGGACTATTGTACTATCATATATATATATGTATAATGTGATTTGTGGACTTGTTTTGTTTAAACGCTTCTATTACTATGAATTGTGGTTGGCATGGATGATGTTGATTAGCCGATAGAATCAGTGCCTTGTGGTGGAGTCCTCCCGGAGTGGAGGAGGCACCGAAAGACGGCGGTTCTGGGCGGTAAGACCTGAGAACGAATGCAAAAAAGGGGGGTCTTACACTGCCCTCAAACCTCTAGCACTGCTGAGTCAACGAACTGCTGCCGGTGTGACGACTAAGCCAGAACCGAAGACCCACCACATTCTATGCACATGCATTCATGTATCATCCTTATCGTCCGAGCCTCATGCTCGCAGGACTAACCAGTCCTCTGTTACATGTTCCTGAGTTTATTGCTTGCAGGACCAACCCATCCTTCATTAATACTGAGCCTACCGCTCGCAGGACTAAGCCATCCTTTATAGCTACCGAGCCTATAGCTCCTTGGATAGGCTTGTCCGTTCCACTCTATAAAGTACGAGTCACCTAAGATGTATGTTAGTGATTCAATCATATTCCTAAACCATCTAGTCTTTTCTACTCTTTTGTTGATCTTAGATGTTTAAGGTGCATCTTGGACTTCCCGAGGTTTACCGGATGAAGGGCTCGCATCGGTACAAGGAGGTGCGATGGGGTGACATCCCAAATCTCCCTTTCTCAAGATATTTATTATTGGTGGCTACCCATACCTCCCACAACCTTTCTGCTTACTTTAGGTCCCTAAGATGGGTTTTAGTTATTTAGGGGAGCATTGATCTTCAATTGACTCTCATTGCTGCCTGTTATTTGTTGACTAAGTTTCCTTCAGTTCATTTTCACTTGATCATGATCTAGGACTAGTCCTAGAAGCTTAACATTTACTGTGGTTACTGGTGGCTTGCATCGTCTCATTCTCTTTTCCGATCTAGTAATCCAACCTTAAGCATTTATCAAACTGCACACCAACTTGTCTGGGACTAGTTATAAAATGAATTGGCCTACCCACCCTCATATGTGGCACATAACAGATCTAAGGTGGATGGGACTGTATGTCATGTCCAAAGAATGCCTCAACCACTAAATGTAGAATTGATATCCGCAGACTGTTGGAACATGTGTTTTGCATCTCTTTAGTTTGACAATATCAAATCTCATGCTGTCTCCATCCAAGGAAAAGAAAGTTATCTCCCTTCTGCTCAGGCTTGATGATCTCCGAAAAGCAAATCCTATAATGACCATCCGCTGTTGATCGAGTGCAAGAGAAACGATATTCAAAAGCATCGATCGATCACCGCTCTACAGAGGATATTGTCTTTGACGGAGCAATAGTTTTTATCTTTTTTCATTCTTTCATTTTTCTCTTTGTTTTGTGCGAAGGAAAATCGACCGGGGAGGTCGTCGGAGTCCAGGGAGGATTTCATAGGAAATCTCCCTGGGAGGACGTCTAGATCTGGGAGATCTAGTGGGGCTCTAAGACCCTTCCTGGAAGGAAGGTGGAGAGCGGCTCGAGACCTTTCCTGGGAGGAAAGAGAGAGAGACAACCGGTCCTTAGTTTAAGGTCGGTACAGAAAACCCAAGGTTGTCATATTCATCGCCTCTGATTTCCAGCGTTATGGAGATCTAAGTTTTGTATAATCAATGTCTTGTTAGTCAATGATATCTTGAGTTTATATTTTATCTCCTGTTATGTTTTCCTGGTGAAATATTGGTTGCTGCAGTGTGTTTCCCGAAATATTATCTTACACAAATCGTGCAGTTTTCGGAGCTAACACCGCGCGGTAGTGTTACCGCCCAGCGCTAGCCCTAGTGTGCGCATTCCTGCAGAGTTTTATTTAAATCTACAGTAATTAATTAAAAACCTTATTCACCCCCCCCCCCCTCTAAGGTTGGCCACCCAATCCAACAAGTGGTATCAGAGCTAGGTTACTTCAAAAAGGGATTAAAACTCCTGAAGTAAAATAGCCAACGTAAATCATGCCTTCCTTGAAGGGCAAGGTGTGAGCAGACCTCCACTGTTTATGGGGAGTGATTATAGTCACTGGAGAACTCAAATGAAAATTTTCTTGATGACACAAAACATGGACGTATGAGCCATGGTTGAGATGAAATACACTGCACCCACTTTCACCGTAGGCGAACAAGTGTTGGACAAACCTCGCGATAGATGGAATGATGCAGATAAATTGAAATGCACCAATAATGTGAAAGCAATGAACTCTCTCTTTTGTGAGTTAGATAAAACTGAATTCAATAGAATATGCAATTGTGAAACTGCGTATGATATTTGGCGATTACTTGAACTAACACATGAAGGTACATCGCAAGTGAAAGAGTCGAAGCTATTTCGACTAGAATCTGAATTTGAATAGTTCCGGATGGAGATCGATGAGGAGGTGGATAGCATGTACACTCGCTTCACGAAGATTATGAATGCCTCTCGATCACTTGGAAAGACATTTTCCAATGGGGACTTGGTGCGAAAAATTCTGCGATCCCTTCCCCCACGGTTCAACCCAAAGGTGACCGCCATTGCTGAATCTCACAACATCAGCACCTTGGAAATCGAAAGCCTCATTGGGAATCTGAAAACCCATGAGTTGGAGCTAAAAATCTAAAGTGAGGAATATCCAAGGGAGCCAAAGAAGAGAGCTCTTGCTCTCAAAGCGGAAAAGGGAAAGGAGGAAGTAGAAGAATCTGATGATGAAGAGAGTTTGTAAGTTTGGGAATTTAGAAGATTCATGAAAAATCCCAAGAGGCAAGGGAAGTTCAAGAAATTTCTGAAGAAAGGTGCGCAAGAGAAGAGGAGCTGGAACAAACTGTCAAAAGTCATGGAGAGTGATGAAGAAAAGTCGGTTCCAGAATGCTTCCATTGCCACAGATCTGGGCACATGAAGAGGGAATGCCCAAAGCTTCAAAAGGAAGAAAAAGAGAAACGAAACCAGGGCAAAGGAAGAAAGAAAGTGTTAAAAGCGTCAACATGGGACGATGTCGGTTCAGACGAGTCAAGCACTTCCAGTTCAAGTAGTGAGGACGAGGCAAATCTGTGTCTCATGGGGAAGCACGATAATAGATCCAACAGCGAATCCAGTATTCAAAGCGACACTGAGGTAATCCCTCCTTCATATGATGAGCTATATGAAACTTATGAAGTAATATGCAATAAACTTGACGAGGTACTGTTAGAGAAAATTCGATCAAATATGAAGACAAGAAAATAAAGAAAGATTTGAGGGATGTAAATAATGAACTCACCAAATGCGGAAAGGAGAAATTTGAATGCCAGGAGTGTTTTCACTCGGTGGCAACGATAAATGAACTAAAAGAAAGCCTCTCCAAGACTTCCTTGAAAGTAGAAAGTCTCACAAACGAGAAAAAGGTTCTGGAGAAAAGGCTTCACATTTCTCTTACATAAGTGGATTAAAATAGAAAGCAGTTCGCGAATCGGCGTGTGATGCTCGTCACAGAAAACACCACCTTGAAAGCAAGGATTTATGACTTGAACTGTGATGTCCAGAAATTCGGGATAGACCAAAAATCTTTGAATATGCTTCTGGGAGCACAGTGCTTCGAATCTGGAAAATTTGGACTAGGCTACGTAAGTGAAGCGCTACCGCCAAGCGCTAGCACTAGCGCCAGCGGTAACTCATATCTAACAAAGAATAGAACTGCGCTTAAGAAAAATGAATATTTTTTTTTTGAAATTTTGGAGGTGCTTCACCATCTTCCAGCATGGGCTCTACTAAAATGAAAAGGGAGGCATCCACCGCTTATACCTTGTGTGCCAAATGTAAAAAAATTGGTCACACATCTAGCTCATGTTTGAAGAAAGGTCAAAAGAAAGCAACACAAGTCTGGGTACTGAAGTCGTCTACCTACACTATGGGTGGAACAACTTGGGTAACCAGATATTTACCCTCATCTTCTTTCTAGGTATGTTGGCAGGCGAAGGATAAGGAGAGCGTGTGGTACTTGGATTCTGGGTGTTCCAAGGACATGACAGGAGATGAAGACAAATTCCTTAGCCTGGAGAAGAAAGGACTGGTGACCTTTGGAGACAACATCAAAGGACGCATTCTGGGCGTTGGCACCATAGGTAATAAAGCATTTTCTATTTCAAATGTCCTGTTTGTAGATGGTTTAAAGCATAATCTGATTTCTATAGTCAATTATGTGATAATGGCTTGAACATTGTGTTTGAAACCTCCACAAATTCATGCAAAATTCTAGATGCTAAAAC
This sequence comes from Dactylorhiza incarnata, assembly GCA_033032865.1. NCBI lineage: Eukaryota > Viridiplantae > Streptophyta > Magnoliopsida > Asparagales > Orchidaceae > Dactylorhiza > Dactylorhiza incarnata. The sequence continues at coordinate 6,586,506 of JAWHQI010000134.1, forward strand.
AAACACCGTGTTGCTCACCGCACCTAGAAATCATAATGTCTACACCATTAAGTTTGAGGATTTATCCTCTTCTAATCTAAGTTGCTTAGTAGCAAAAAATGAGGAGCTAGAAATTTGGCATCGGAGGCTAGGTCATTCCGGGAGCAAATTAATAGTCAAACTATCAAAAGAAAAGCTAATACGTGGTCTTCCACAATTAAATGGTAGTTTGCCTGCTTTATATACTCCGTGCCAAAAGGGCAAGTTCTCAAAATCATCTTTCAAAACCAAACCTGACATTACCACTTCTAGGGCACTACAGTTGATTCACATGGATCTTTTTGGTCCTATTAGTTCTTGTAGTCTAGGTGGCAAATGGTACACATTTGTATTGATAGATGACTATTCATGATTATCTTAGACTGTCTTTTTGGCTTCCAAATCTGATGCATTTTTTGAATTCTCTACCCTGTGCAATAGATTACAAAATGAAATGGATTTAAAAATAAAGCGCATAAGGTTAGATCATGGGGGAGAATTTGAGAATGAAGTTTAAACAAACTTTTGTAACAACTTAGGATTTCGGCACGAGTTTTCTGTTCCGAGCACTCCACAGCAAAATGGAGTAGTGGAAAGGAAAAATCGGACATTGCAAGAATTAGCTCGCACAATGTTATCCAAGTACAGCTTGCCACGATATTTTTGGGCTGAAGCGGTCAACACTGCATGCTATGTGATGAACCGGACAATGCTTTGCCCTATCTTAAAGCGTACTCCATATGAGCTATATTATGATAGAAAGCTGAATGTTTCATATTTTAAAGTCTTTAGTTGCCCATATTTCATTCTAAACTCCTAGGTTCACTTAGGAAAATTCGACAAAAAATCTGACCAAGGCATCTTTTTAGGATATTCTACCACGAGTCGAGCCTATAAGGTCTACAGCAAAAGAACCTCGGTTGTTGAAGAATCGATTCATGTGCACTTTAACGAAAATACACCAAATAATGATTATAAATCAAATGAAGATGATAATGATAATGGCGTACATCTGGAAGATGAGAATGTAGAGAAAGAAGAAGTAGAAGAAATTGATCCAACTAATGTTGAAAGATATAAGCCTCCAACCACTCTAAGTTTTTCAAAATAACATCCACGAGAACTAGTGCTTGGAGAGCCTTCACGTTGTAACACCCCCATCCGTTCGGGAGAATATAACAGAGGGTCCGGCCGGGGCCCCACGCCATATACTACAAAACAAACGGGAACGTCACTTAATTGAAATATCGAACGACGCTATACAACGAAGCCTAACTCAGAGCATTCTATGCTGAAGCTGAAAAGAGACAAGATAAACCCCTAAAACCCGAACCCGGGTATGTCCACTTCTATTACTTGGAATGAAATGTTTTATACAACAAAATTTAGGCACGACGGCCTTACAAATTACCAACATCGGCGCGCAGGCCGGCCATACATGAAAACAAGAGAACATCAAAAAGGCCTTCAAGGGCCGCAGCAGCGCAGGGGCTTCAGCCCGCTATGTTCCCGCTCAGTCCAGCACCTTTACAACAAGCCCACCAAAAACGGTGGCAAAACAGGGCAACGGTCAGCTATGGCTGACCAAATTATAACGACCCCACCCCTTCGAGGGGTGGGCAGTTTCCCGTCCCTGCAAGAGCATCACAGCATATATGTATATAACAGAATGAAGCGGCTGGCACGGCCCACAACAATTCATACATATGCATCAATCACAAACGTGGGAATGGCCTCCACGTCTCGTGCTCTCAGGCACTCTTTGGTATACTCCGCCTTCCACCACCATCCACTCTTGATGGCTTTGCCCTTCAAGGCTAAAGTCGGTGGCTCGAATATCAGGGCTCTCCCGTGCTTTAATTGTTAACATCCCGTAGTCCGAAGACTCTTTCCCATTGCTTCCCGACATGATGTACGAGCCTTACTAATCAGGGGCTGCAATGGTGCGGTTTCAGGTTCGCCAAATGCCCGTTGTTCACAGCTCTCGTTGTACAACACGAAAAGCGGGTATGTCGTCCCCTCAACCCAGGTATTCTCAATTAGCCGGCTCTACGGGCCGCTAAGTCATCCACCAGGACACCCTTACAGGTCGGGCACACAGGCCTCAGGTCCTCTCAACAGGTGGGCACAACAACATCACCAGAACTCAGTCTGGGAGCTGTCGCCGGCGTTAACGCTAACGCCTGGCGATAGCACACAGAAACCCCATTTTGGCTTCTAGCAGTGGGTGCTTCCCGGGGCACACCCCCAGGCATTGCTGCACATGCAGTAGCACTCCCACTGCCTCAGAACGCACAAAATCACCAGAACCAAGTCCGGGAGCTACCGCCCGGCGATAACGCTAACGCCAGCAGTAGTGAACAGAACTCATTTCTGTTCCTAACTTCGGGTGCTTCCCGGGGCACACCCCCAGGCGTTGCTGCGCATGCAGTAGCACCCTCTAGTCCTATGAAGCAGGATATCAACACAGAGTTTTCCCCGGCACGCATAATATCAAAAAGCATCACCAATCTGGATGAACCATCTCAGATGGGCTTCACACAGCGCGCCTACGTCCATTCCACGCATGGACTCTACATGAATGCAAGATCTGGTGGGGATAACACGAATCCACCCGTCGGAGGTCACGACCTCACCCTTTTGGGTAGGGACCTCAAAGATGCACGGAAATGGACTAACACATGTCCAAAAGAGGGTAGAAAGGATCGTTACCCTTAGACGTCGCTTCGAGGCCATGGCTTAACTTTTGGCACGGATGGAAAGGAGCGTCTAGCCCTCCTCTACGCGTAGCCACCAACGTTGAGGGATTCTGATGAGTGTAGCTCCACCAAATCCAAGCCCTAGGGTTTAGAAACCCTATTTATCATCACTTTGGAGCTCTCCCTCTCTCCCAAAACAAAACTCTTAGTGAATAATGGGTTTCAAGTGAGTTTCGGCCACCCTATGCCAGCTCCCGAGCCAATCAACCCAAAACTAGCCCCAAAAGTCCAAGTGCCATCAATGCCCACGATTTCGGCCGCAAAGTACATTTTGGCGCTGTCGCCGGGCGGTAGCGCTATCGCCTGGCGATAGCTTTAAAGAACCGACTCTGACCAGTCAACGCCACTGCTTTGAACAGTGCATGACACGTGCACGGTGTCGCCGGCGTTAGACTTACCGCCGCGTGACAACCTCTCGACAGAAACCTTCTCAACAGAACGCTATCGCCGGGCGATAGCCGCTATCGCCGGCGATAGCCGCTATCGCCGGCGATAGCCGCTATCGCCGGCGATAGTGCTGGATTCCAGAAATCCAACTTTCTGATTTGAGGTCTTACAACCCTCCCCTTCTTATAAAAAATTTCGTCCCAAAATTTGTAAAAACAGGCATATATATATCCAAAAAGGTCTTTACATAAAGGGGAAAAAGAGAGATAAACGTCACCGAAACAGCTCGGGGAACTCCTCCATCATGGTCCGCTCACGCTCCCATGAGAGTTCCTCGCGACCGTAGTTGTCCCAACGGACCTTTACCATACGGATCGCCCTATTCCGCAATTGACGCACCTCAGCATCCTCGATGCTAACGGGCCTGACCGCCGTCTTAAGCCCACTATCCACGGACACCTGATCCGCCGCGACCGCATGCGTAGGCTCTTGCACTGCCTTCCGCAACACGGAGATGTGGAATACATCGTGTAGCCCGCTCAGTTCTGCCGATAGTGCAAGCCTATAAGCCGCCTCGCCGACGCGCTCGATGATCTCAAACGGTCCAAGGTATCTCGGACTCAGCTTTTTCAAGCGTCGAATCCTGGATACACCCTTGAACGGCCTGATCTTCAAGTAAACCCAATCGCAAACGGCGAACTGGACGTCACGGTGCTTCGCATTATAGTACTTCGCCTGCCTATCCTGTGCAACCAAAAGCCTCTCCCGGATCATACGTACCGTCGAAGTCGCCTCTTCGACGTCTTTCCTCTTGAAGAGCTTCGTCTCGCCCGTTTCCGCCCAAGCTAAGGGAGTGCGGAACTTCCTGCCATAGAGGGCCTCGAAAGGCGCCATCTGAATACTCGTCTGGTAGCTGTTGTTGTACGCGAACTCAACAAGAAAGAGGTGATCTTCCCACCCCTTGCCGAAATCCAGGACGCACATCCGGAGCATGTCCTCCATCGTCCTATTGGTACGCTCAGTTTGGCCATCCGTCTGAGGATGAAAGGCCGTGCTAAACTGCAGCTTCATACCCAATAGACGGTTGACTAGCCTCCAGTCGCTCGAAGTAAAGCGTCCATCTCGATCACTGACGATGCTACGGGGCACACCGTGCAGTCGTACTACTGTATCAACATACAGCTTCGCCAACTTCTCCACCGAGTCATCCCTCTGGTTGGGGATAAAGTGGGCCACCTTTGTCAGCCGGTCTACGACTACCCAGATGGCATCGTTCCCGCGTTGCGATCTCGGCAGCCCATGCACGAAATCCATTGAAACGTCATCAAATTTCCACTCTGGAACCGGTAGTGACTTCAAAAAGCCACCGGGCATCTGACATTCCGCCTTCACTAGTGCACAAGTGTGGCACTTGGCCACGTAGTGAGCGATGTCCCTCTTCATACCCGGCCACCAGAAAAGGACCTTCATGTCCTTGTACATCTTCGTGCTCCCCGGATGAACTGAATACCTGGTACGATGTGCCTCGTACATCAACTCATCGAGCAGCTCACCCACCTTGGGGACGCAAACGGTCGCCTCACCACAGCAACCCGTCACGCACCTGAAACTGGGCATCCGGCCCACCACCAGCCTCCTCCGTGTAGCGCTTTAAACTCGGATCGAGTTCTAAAGCCCGGCGGACTCTATCTGCGAGGTCGTACTGCACCTCAATCCAACTCAAACAGGCACCGGCACTGCTCCTCTTCTCCACGCAAGAAATATCCAAGGCCTTCAGGTCACGTATCAGGTGCTCATCATGCATCTGAATCCAGTTGGCCTGCGCTGGAGCCCTGCGACTGAGTGCATCTGCAACAACATTCCCCTTCCCGGGAGTGTAGTGGATCTCGTAGGTGTAGTCCCCAAGGAACTCCATCCACCTGTGCTGTCGCATATTCAGCCCCTTCTGCGTCAGAAGGTACGTCAGGCTCTTATGGTCCGTGAAGATGTCGATCTTCACGCCATACATATAATGCCGCCAAAGCTTCAAGGAAAATATCACGGCCGCCAACTCTAAGTCGTGGACCGGATAGTTCTGCTCGTGCACCTTTAGCTGGCGAGAGTCGTACGCTACTACCTTGGCATGCTGCTGCAGAACACAGCCAAGGCCGCTCCCAGAAGCGTCGCTGTAGATCTCATAGCCCTCCGTGCCGCAAGGCAAACATAAGATCGGAGCCGTGGTAAGCCGCCACTTCAACTCCTCGAAAGCCTGCGCACACGCGGGCGTCCAAATAAACTCCTGCATCTTCCGTGTCAGCGTCGTAAGAGGCAGCGCGATCCGTGAGAAGTTCTCCACGAAGCGCCTGTAATAGCCGGCCAGCCCGAGAAAGCTACGGACCTCCACTACAGAAGAAAGAACAGGCCACTCCCTGATGGCCGCAACCTTCACCTGATCTACCGCCACACCCGCTCCACTAACTACATGGCCTAAGAACGCCACGGAAGGTAGCCAGAACTCGCACTTCGAGAACTTGGCATACAGCTGGTTCCTCCTCAGAACCTCCAAGACTACTCGCAGGTGATCACCGCGGTCCTCCTCGGACAGAGAGTAGACCAGTATGTCGTCAAGGAAGACGATCACAAACCGGTCGAGGTACTCTCGGAAAGCCCAGTGCATCAAGTCCATAAACACCGAAGGCGCATTAGACAGCCCAAACGGCATCACGGTGAACTCATACTGTCCGTACCTTGTACTGAAGGCAGTCTTCGAGATGTCGCACTCCCTGATCCGCACCTGATAATAGCCGGACTTCAAGTCCAGCTTCGAGTATACTGTCGAACCAATGAGCTGGTCCAACAAGTCGTCTATCCTCGGAAGAGGATACTTATTCTTCTCGGTCAGCTTGTTCAGCTCCCGATAATCGATACAAAGCCGCAGGCTACCGTCCTTCTTTTTGAGTAGCCCTGCTCAAGCAGCTCCTGCAACTGCAGCTTCAACTCCGCCAACTCCTTCAGAGCCATACGATACGGTGAGCGGGCCAGAGGCTTAGCGCCTGGCACCAACTCAATCGTGAAATCTATCTCCCGCTGCGGTAGAGCACCGGGGAGATCGCTCGGGAACACATCGGGGAACTCTGAAACTACCGAAACACCCACTAGGTTGGGCCTCGGCGTTGAAGCCTCCACTAGAGCAAAGAATAACTCTGCTCCCTGTCGCACTGCCTTGGACACCTGGAGAGCAGACATCAACATCTTGCTCGATCCACGCATGCCCGCAAAGACCGTCTCACGATCGGCACACTGCCCAAACCTCACCTCCTTGGTGGTGCAATCGATGCACGCACGCTGTTCCGACAGCCAGTCCATGCCGAAGATTACATCGAACTCAACCAGGGGGAGTAACGATGCTTTCAGGTCATACTCCTAGCTTACAACTAGAACCTTCACGCAACAACTCCTCTCCACATGCATCGAATATCCATTCGGCAGTAGGACCTCCAGTCTATCTGCAGAAGCAATCGACGGCGCACCAATACGTTGGACGAAGTCCGACGATAAGAAGGAGTACGAAGCTCCAGTATCTAAAAGCGCTCTCGCAGGAACGCCTAAAACATTTACAAAGCCTACGCCGCCAAACAAGGTTAGCATGAACACTAAAACAGGTATATAAAACAGTAAGGACTATATCTTAAATTATACCTGTCACGACGTCCTTGGCTTTGATAGCCTCCTGCTGACCAAGACTGAAGACTCTGGGCTGCGGGGGAGCCATACGGGAGGCAGTGGACTCAACCGTCTTCCCCTTCTCAGAATAAGATGGCCCAGTCTTCTTCTCTGACCTTGGAAGTCCACTACGGCAATCCCGAGAGAAATGGCCAGGCTTGCCACAAGTAAAACAAATAAGAGGGCCACGTCCAGACGACGCGCCCGAAGCAGAGGGAGCTGGCCCAGATAATCGAGCCTTCTTCCAGCGATTCAACCTCCGCAACTTCGCTGCACTCGGCGCCTTGCCCTCCGGGACTGCCTCGACCACAGCCACCTTGCCCTTCTCCCTGAGCATGTCCTGCTCAAGCGCTCAGGCTGAACTAACAAGGGTCGTGAAACCCTGCGTCAACGGCCCTGTCAGAAGGTACCGCAACTCACTACGCAAGCCTCCGTAGAACCTGTTCACCCTTCTCCCCTCATCATCGAAAGAAGTTCCAGCGTAACGCCCGAGGCGGGTGAACTCATACAGGTAGTCATCAACCAGTCTATCACCCTGCGTTAGAGCCAGGAACTGGTTCTTTATCGTGATCTGCTGCGACGGAGGCACATACCTTGCCAGGAAGATTCTCGAGAACTCTTCCATCGGCACATCAACCAGTCGCCTTCCCGCAAACTGGCACCTCTCTACCTCATCCCACCACCGCCTAGCTTCCTTTTCCAACAAGAAAGTAGCGAAGGTCACTTTCTGCGCTTCATCCGACTGTGTCGCTGTCAGAATTCGCTCCATATGCGACAGCCAGTCCTCAGCCTCAGCTGGGGATTCAACCCCGGTAAATGGAGGAGGTCGAAATCCCAGGAAGTGCTTCAGCTGTTGCTCAGCAGCGCGCCTCACGGGGACTTGCTCCACTCTTAGTGGCTCGGGGGCCACTTCCTGCATCGGCGGTTGACCTTGCCTTCCAGGCTTGCCATTCAATGCAGCTAGAACGGCTTCTGTTACAAACCGAACCATCTTAGCAGACGGAGGTGTAGGCATCTCAGCTGATCCACTGCTCTCGTTCACATCACGGGGACGCGACGGTCCCGCTGCACTTCGAGTGCCCTATGTAACATCCCATTTCCTACTAGACCCCTAAGGTGCACTTTGTCATGACATGGTCATAACAATGCCCTAAGATACCAAGGATTGCCCTAGAACCAAGGTGAAAAGGTGAAAAACACCTTGGTGTGCAAATAGACAAAATGACAATCAAAGGTAAATACTCCTTGGAATAATATGAAACTTAGGCATTGCTGATTTTTAGGTCAATAGCATACTTCTGTGATTTATTCAGATTTTATTGAGACCTTTAGGTGGTGGTTGTAGTGTAAACTCTTATTGGCACACCACTTGTATTAAATGAATATTGTGGATAAATATTACCTGGAATAGTATGAAACCTTGGATTTGGTGTTTTTAGACAATTAGTATACTAGGATAATTTTCTCAGAGTTGATAGGGACATATTAATGGTAGTTGTAGTGTAAATCACTATTTGCACCCCATTTATATTAAATAGAAATTATGGTCAAAAATTTCTGTTAAAAATGTGAAACTTAGGATTTGGTGTTCTTAGACCATTATTATGCCATGATAATTTTCTCAGAATTTATTGAAGTCTTAACATAGCACTTGTAGTGTAAACCCTTATACGCACACCAAATGTAACAAATGACAATCAAAGGTAAATACTCCTTGGAATAATATGAAACTTAGGCATTGCTGATTTTTAGGTCAATAGCATACTTCTGTGATTTATTCAGATTTTATTGAGACCTTTAGGTGGTGGTTGTAGTGTAAACTCTTATTGGCACACCACTTGTATTAAATGAATATTGTGGATAAATATTACCTGGAATAGTATGAAACCTTGGATTTGGTGTTTTTAGACGATTAGTATGCTAGGTTAATTTTCTCAGAATTTTTGGAATTCTTATTTTAGTACTTGGTGTATAAAGTCACGTCTTCACCTTTTTCATGATAAATATAAATTATGATTATAAATTTGCTGGAAAAATATGATCTTCTGGAAGTAGTGATGTTATGTCCATATGTAGCTACTGTAATTTTTCCAGAATTTTAGGAAGTCAAAATCTTATACTTCATGTGTGAATTTATACCTTCAATCATTTATTGAAAATTGGAAATCATGATTGGATAACTTCTGGAAAATTATGAAACCTTGGGAATCTTATTATTATGTCATATATCACCTCCGGAAGAATATTTAGCAAGGTTGGACTCACTAGCATGATACATCCTTTGTATTTTAGTTGAAGAAAAATTGGTTAATGAATTTTTATAGAGGTCAAAAATTGTATGAAATAAACTTAATCTCTGGTCAACTCTTATTTTACCCATTATTAACCTATGATAAAAATTAGAAACCATTTGGAAGTAATTTGACCAAGGTTCCATCATAGGAATCTAAGTAGTTATATGTCGTGGTCTGCGGATAGTGAAAACTCACACGATGATTAGGTTAATAGAATCACAAAGGGAATCAGTGAGAATTGAATTATAACAAGAGATGAGCATAGACCACTTAGAGGACTAAGAGCTATTAAAGTTGAGACCAAAAGAACGATTGCTTATGAGCGGGATGAAACATAAGGCGTAAGTTATAAAGAGTAATGAGAGGGAGGAAGGTTAGGTCGGGATAGTCGCCAAGAATGTTAAATGTCCTGGAAAAGGGTTGGGCATCATCCCACACATACCCTAGTACCTTGCGAACCCTTCACCGGGTAGCCCTCGGGAAGTCCAGGATCCACCCTAAGCTTCCAAGTAGAATAATAACTAAACAAGAGTAGTCTAAATAGGAGTTTAGAAGATGAGAGTGCTTGGTGAGCTGTGGGTAAGGCTGTGCTCGGGATTGACGAAAGATCGTCCTCCCCCTTAGAGAGTTATAAAAGCGCTGAGGTTAATTCAAGTGAAATAATAAGAGGGTAATCTTATGGGTAGCTACCAATAATACTAAGTGTCTTGAGGAAGGGAACTTTGGGGTGTCATCCCATCGTAGTTCCTAATACCGTAGTGAGCCCTTTACAGGGTAACCCTCGGGAATCCAAGATTAAACGTAAACCGTAGGGATAAGATGTTACAAGAATAATCAAATAACACACTCACCCACACCCCGTGGTTGCGGGAGCCTAGTCTGATTGGTGCTGCGAGCAGTAAGCTCAGTGTTTGAAAGAGCGGATTGAAAGTCAGGTGAGCTTACACTCAGTAGAGTTGTTGGTACGGACGGGTTGGTCCGGGGAGCCGGTGGCTCGGAAGGTTATTAATGACGGGCAGGTTAGCCCGGGGAGCTTATGGCTCGGAGATAGATTGTAGAACATGTTGCATGTGCATTGAAGGTGGTGGGTCTTCTGTATTGGACGGACGTTCACACCGACGTCAATACGATGACTCGGCAAGTGTGGTATATACACTTAGCCTAGAAAGTCTGGCGGTCCAGTCAGCAAGAGTACGCAGACGCTCCACGGTTTTGTGTTGAGGCGTACGATAGGTCTAGGTTAGGTAGTGTGAATACCAACCTAGAGGTGGGCGAGGCCCAACCCACCGCTTCCGTTTGCCACTACGGGAGTATCCGGGGAGTCTTGCTAGCTCCAAAAAGGGGGAACTAAAGGTCTATGTGCATAGAGTCGTAGTGTGTGAGTTACACTTGTATGAACATAGCATAACTACATACCTTGCATGACATAGCATGAACATTGCATTTCAACCCCTACCCCTATCGTATAAATTGGTATGGGACTTTTTATACGATAGGCCCTGCTAAACGACCCCTTGGTCTATAGGTTTGTATGGGCATTCCTATAAATCAATGGTTACTTTTAAATTACCTTACTTGCGTCGCACTGCTTCTTTATGCTTACTTCTTTCTCTGTTGCGATATTACTTTACTGCTTTTAGTACTATTTACTGGTTCATATTGCTAGCATAGAACTTATATGTTATACTCTTGATTGCGTAGAATATCTGTCACCTGCTTTTGATTACTCCACTTTGTTGTCCTCCGCTTCTTCCTCCCGCTCGGTGCCTAGGAGTCGCGGGGGGAGGCGGGGACAAAATCGTCTTAGTCTTTATGACTAACGGTCGGTGGTGACCGTAGGTAACTGAGGAGCTGGAGCCCAGCTGGCAAGGGAGACAGGACCTGAGGAACAAATGTCGTGCATTACTACCGCTACTAGACAGGTGTTCGATGAGAGATGTTTATGTTTGTAGCTTCCGCATAGATATATATAGTGAGAGAGAGAATTGTACTTCTTTTATTCTTTCGGACATGTACCGGGCTTAAGCCCATTTTACTCTTTCTTGTATTGTACTCATTGATGGACAGTTTTCATTTGGATATATATACATATACAGATGCGTGTGATTGTGGACTTATGTGCTAGTTTTACTTCTTATCTCTTGTTGACCTAGTTGATCGTCCTTGCCGGCAGGATCGGCGTCTTGCGGAGATGGCTAACTTGTGTGCTAGCATCACCGTAAGGCGGCGGTTCTGGGCATAAGATCCGGAAGCTCTCCAGGTGCGGGAGAGGGATCTTACAACTGGTATCAGAGCACAACGATCCAACGAGAAAGAAGTCCACAAACCCTGGGACACCCCCGCTCGAGTTAGTTTGAGGACAAACTAGCAGCGGAAGCAGTGGTGTGCCCATGTGTAAAAATCACACAAAATAGTCCATTAATCAATGAGTTAGGCCAACCCAACTAGGACATCTGTCTAGATTGACGCACCAAGATGATTTTATAGTGTACACTAATCCAAACCAACCTCACGCATAGACGGATTAAGGTGCTATGACCCCCAAAGTGACTAAAGAAAGAGTCTATTGAGAAAATAGTTACCTAAAGCTTAAAACTCCGACGTCCTTAATTCTAATATTAAGTGATATCATCACTCCCTACCCAATGAGAAGGACCACCTCAAGATATAAAGTGCACTTTTTGTAACAGTCCTGGCCCAGCCTGACCCGGGCCCCTGGCTCCAGAACTGCCGGCACCTGAAGGGTCTAGCCTGACCCGGGCCCCTAGCCCCCTTCAGGTTAAGCCTGACCCCAACAACTGGTCAACAACAAGCCTGCAGGCCGTACACCCCAACCCCTCTCTGGCCCACCACAGGGCACAGCGGGTTGTTGGAGACCGCAGTCCCCCTTCGATGAGAACTGATTCTGTTAAGCGCCCCTACGGGGACTTCCCAGGAGGTCACCCATCCCAGAATTGCTCCATCCCGAGCACGATTAACTATGGAGTACTTTCACTTCTCATCACCAATTGAGCTGCAGCTCAATTGGTGATGAGAAGTGAAAGTACTCCATAGTTAAGCGTGCTCGGGATGGAGCAATTCTGGGATGGGTGACCTCCTGGGAAGTCCCCGTAGGGGCGCTTAACAGAATCACTTCTCATCGAAGGGGGACTGCGGTCTCCAACAACCCGCTGTGCCCTGTGGTGGGCCAGAGAGGGGTTGGGTGTACGGCCTGCAGGCTTGTTGTTGACCAGTTGTTGGGGTCAGGCTTAACCTGAAGGGGGCTAGGGGCCCGGGTCAGGCTAGACCCTTCAGGTGCCGGCAGTTCTGGTGCCAGGGGCCCGGGTCAGGCTGGGCCAGGACTGTTACACCCTACACGAGTGCATCACACAGTTAGACGACAGCACAGTCGCAACTAACAATAAAAGGAACACTCAGGTTCCAAAATCATGCAATAATTGTTGGTTTGTTGTTACATTTTATTCCTAAGTGGACATTTTTGGGTTTATTTTACATCTCGACGGTAGCGCACACACGTGCTCACCACCCCTTAAAAGAATTCGTCCAAGAATTCCTTAGAAGGACACGGAACCCTAGAAGCTGATACCAATTTGTAACACCCCCATCCGATCGGAAGCATATAACAGAGGGTCCGGCCGGGGCCCCACGCCATATACTACAAAATAAACGGGAACGTCACTTAATTGAAATATCGAACGACGCTATACAACGAAGCCTAACTCAGAGCATTCTATGCGGAAGCTGAAAAGAGACAAGATAAACCCCTAAAACCCGAACCCGGGTATGTCCACTTTTATTACTTGGAATGAAATGTTTTATACAACAAAATTTAGGCACGACGGCCTTACAAATTACCAACATCGGCGCGTAGGCCGGCCATACATGAAAACAAGAGAACATCAAAAAGGCCTTCAAGGGCCGCAGCAGTGTAGGGGCTTCAGCCCGCTATGTTCCCGCTCGGTCCAGCACCTGTACAACAAGCCCACCAAAAATGGTGGCAAACCAGGGCAACGGTCAGCTACGGCTGACCAAATTATAACGACCCCACCCCTTCGAGGGGTGGGCAGTTTCCCGTCCCTGCAAGAGCATCACAGCATATATATATATATATATATATATATATATATATATAACAGAATGAAGCGGCTGGCACGGCCCACAACAATTCATACATATGCATCCATCACAAATGTGGGAATGGCCTCCACGTCTCGTGCTCTTAGACACTCTTTGGTGTACTCCGCCTTCTACCACCATCCACTCTTGATGGCTTTGCCCTTCGAGGCTAAAGTCGGTGGCCCGAATACCAGGGCTCTCCCGTGCTTTAATTGTGAACATCACATAGTCCGAAGACTCTTTCCCATTGCTTTCCGACATGCTGTACGAGCCTTACTAATCAGGGTCTGCAATGGTGCGGTTTCAGGTTCGCCAAATGCCCGTTGTTCACAGCTCTCGTTGTACAACACGAAAAGCGGGTATGGCGTCCCCTCAGCCCAGGTATTCTCAATTAGCCGGCTCTACGGGCCGCTAAGTCATCCACCAGGACACCCTCACAGGTCGGGCACACAGGCCTCAGGCCCTCTCAACAGGTGGGCACAACAACATCACCAGAACTCAGTCTGGGAGCTGTCGCCGGCGTTAACGCTAATGTCTGGCGATAGCGCACAGAAACCCCATTTTGGCTTCTAGCTGTGGGTGCTTCCCGAGGCACACCGCCAGGCATTGCTGCATATGCAGTAGCACTCCCACTGCCTCAGAACGCACAAAATCACCAGAACCAAGTCTGGGAGCTACCGCCCGGCGATAACGCTAACGCCAGCGGTAGTGAACAGAACTCCATTTCTGTTCCTAACTTCGGGTGCTTCCCGGGGCACACCACCAGGCGTTGCTGCGCATGCAGTAGCACCCTCTAGTCCTACGAAGCAGGATATCAACACGGAGTTTTCCCCGGCACGCATAATATCAAAAAGCATCACCAATCCGGACGAACTGACTCGGATGGGCTTCACACAGCGCGGCTACGTCAATTCTACGCATGGACTTTACATGAATGCAAGATTTGACGGGGATAACACAAATCCACCCGTCGGAGGTCACGACCTCACCCTTTTGGGTAGGGACCTCAAAGATGCACGGAAATGGACTAACATATGTCCAAAAGAGGGTAGAAAGGATCGTTACCCTTAGACGTCGCTTCGAGGCCATGGCTTGACTTTTGGCATGGATGGAAAGGAGCGTCTAGCCCTCCTCTACGCGTAGCCACCAATGTTAAGGGATTCCGATGAGTGTAGCTCCACCAAATCCAAGCCCTAGGGTTTAGAAACCCTATTCATCATCACTTTGGAGCTCTCCCTCTCTCCCAAAACAAAACCCTTAGTGAATAATGGGTTTCAAGTGAGTTTCGGCCACCCTATGCCAGCTCCCGAGCCAATCAACCCAAAACCAGCCCCAAAAGTCCAAGTGCCATCAATGCCCACGATTTCGGCCGCAAAGTACATTTTGGCGCTGTCGCCGGGCGGTAGCGCTATAGCCTGGCGATAGCTCTAAAGAACCGACTCCGACCAGTCAATGCCACTGCTTTGAACAGTGCATGACATGTGTCACGGTGTCGCCGGCGTTAGACTTACCGCCGCGCGACAGCCTCTTGACAGAAACCTTCTCAACAGAACGCTATCGCCGGGCGATAGCCGCTATTGCCGGCGATAGCGCTGGATTCCAGAAATCCAACTTTTTGATTTGAGGTCTTACACTCATAGAGTTAGAACTCGCTTAGATTTGCATGAATCTTTCTCGAACTGATGTTTTATTTCTGAAATATAACCCAAGAACATTTCAGAAGCATTAAATGATGAATTTTGGTTCTTAGCCATGAACGAGGAATTAAATCAATTTGAGCGAAACAAAGTTTGGGTGTTGGTGGAGCAACCTAGTAACCGTCCGGTAATAGGCTTAAAATGGATTTATAAAAATAAACTTGATGGTGAGTCTAGGATAACCAGAAATAAGGCACGTTTGGTTGCTCAAGGGTACTCACAAATCGAAGGCGTTGACTTTGAAGCGTCATTTGCACCGGTTGCACATCTTGATTCCATTAGGATGTTTCTTGCATTTGCAAGTTTTAAACGATAAAGTTATATCAAATGGACGTCAAAAGTGCCCTCCTAAATGGGTATATTAAAGAAGAGGTGTACGTCGAGCAACCACCCAGCTTTAAGAACGGTGATCACCCAAATCATGTCTTCAAACTAGTGAAGGCTTTGTACGGTCTAAAGCAAGCACCCCGTGCTTGGTATGATAGACTTACAACTTTTCTTTTAAAACATGGTTTTAGGATGGGTAGTGCGGATACGATGCTATTTGTAAAGCATAGTGAATCTGATCTAATCATATTACAAATCTTTGTCGACGATATAATCCTCGGTGCCACCAATGAAATTTTATGCAATGAAATTGTTCAAGTGATGCAAACTGAATTTGAAATGAGTTTGGTAGGAGAATTAACATATTTTTTTAGGATTTCAGATTTCTCAAAAGAATGGCAGAATTTTTATATGCCAATCAAAATACATAGGAGATATGCTTAAGCGATTTGGATTTGAAAATCTGAAACAAACAAAAACTCCAATGCGTGCATCACTTAAACTAGGAAAGGATGAAAGTGGCATTTCGGTGGATCAAACAATCTTTAGAGGTATGATCGGATCTCGGTTATATCTAAGTGCGTCTAGGCCCGATATTATGTTTGCGGTGTGCATTTGTGCTAGATATCAAGCTAATCCTAAAGAATCTCATCTGAAAGTTGTTAAACATATCTTTAGGTATCTTATAGACACACAACATCTTGGTCTTTGGTATCCACACACCACCGACTTCTCTCTCCATGGATATTCTGATTCGGACTATGCTGGATGTTCTCTAGATCGTAAGAGCACCAGTGGTACTTGCCACTTCCTAGGTCCGGCATTAGTTTCATGGTCGAGTAGGAAACAGAATTTTGTTGCCCTCTCTACTGTCGAGGCCGAGTATATTTCCTTAGGAAGTTGTTGCGCACAAACACTTTGGATGTGACAAACGTTAGAGGACTTTGATCTAAACTTTAAGAACATTGAACTTAGGTGTGACAACAAGAGTACCATCGACTTAACGAACAATCCAGTACACCACTCTCATTCCAAACATATTAATGTACGTCATCACTTTATTCGCGATCATATCAAGAAAGAGAACGTGAGAGTAACCTTCATTAGAACTGACAACCAGCTTGCGGATATATTTACCAAACCGCTACCCGATGCTCGATTCTCTTTGCTTCCCTTAGAATTGGGGGTATTGGATCTTTCAACATAATTACCATGTATCACAACTAGTGTTTTTTGCTTACTTATCGTCGGGCGATAGTCTTAGCGCCGGCGGTAGCTGTTTTTCATTTCTGCCTGATTTTTTTATTTTTTCTTTATATATGTACCCTGTACTTCTGTTTGTGTTTAGTTTCTTTCCAGTTTTTGTTATAACCAAAAACTCATTAAAATTTGAAAACCCCAAAATCAAAAAAACATGTTTTTCTTTTGTGTCTTTGTTTATGTTTGTTGTCGTGTGATGCGCTATTTCGGCGGTGCTAATTAGCAAGCGCGAAATGCGATACGACGACAGTGCACCGGTCGCTCAAGTAATAAAATAGGGAGGAACTCTCTGAATATCGTTCTCAAAGGACCGCAAGTTGGGTAGTACGATTTGCTCAAACCAGGAAATCAGTTAAAAGGATTAATAAGAAACAAAGGGAGGTTGTGATTTGGGTTCCTAAGCTATTGCAGAATGAAAAGAAATGTGGGTCGAAAAGCACCGCTTCCCAACGTGTGGGTGAGTACAGCGGCCGCGATGTCGCGCTTTGGTAAGCGGGTGAGTGACCACAGTGCGGGATTCGTGAGGGTCATACTCACCTCTTCGCAAACATCACCACTAGCAAACGCTAAGTGGCTTCACACACAAGCAACCTAGGCTATCACAACAACAAACAAGGGCTATTCTTGCCACCGCATCAACATTGGAAATGAACACAAGCAATAATCCTTAAGATTAACTTAACAAGCATTCATACAACACATAAACAAGTACAAGCATTAAGGGTTAGAGAGGACCACAAAGAAGATGTCACCGCGTCTTGGGTTCACGGCCGGAATAAGAGGTTGTCAGGCTCTCTCCGGGCTCGGCCCACAGATGGCGTGCTAACTCGAAGGAGGCTGTCACCGCTCCAACGATCCTCAACGCTTCTATGGTCTACTCGGCGAGGAATGCTTGAGCTAGCGGCGGCGGAAGCTTGCAAACGCTCTCGGATGGAAGGATGATGATGGAGATCGTCGGAGATGGTCTCCTCTTGCCTCCTCCAGTGGAAAGGGTGAAAATGGCGGGATACCCCGTCTTTCCCGCGAGGGGGATCGAGCTCTGTCCCGTCACTCCAATGGCAGCAACAATTCCTGTTTAAATACTAAACAGGCAGAAAAATGGTCACGCACGGTCGAACGCACGACCGTTCGCAGACTATGCGTTAATTAATGATAAAAATGATGTGAAGACGAAGCTACGCCGCCCGTGCGATTTACACACGCACGGGCAAATCCGTCCGTGCGTCAAAACGCACGGACAAATTCAGATACGTCTTAAAACAGAAGAAACAGGAGACCGTGCGTTTTACTCACGCACGGGCGATTCCGACCGTGCGTCAAAATGCACGAGTAAATTCGGATCACCAGTTTTCTGCACAGATGAGATCGCACGACCGCAGCAGACCGTGCGTCAAGGAAAACGCACGACCGTGCGTTTCACACAGTTATGAAATCTGGGAGAAAACTGGGTACAAGACAATCCGGCCACCTGCACACAAGATAAACAAGCTAGGAATACACCTCCAGCACCAGAAAAACATAGAGAAATGGAAGGGGAGCACCATGTGCTTACCCCCAATAACAAGGAGCGCAATTGCACACCGAAACGGGCCTAATAGTGCACCTAGCAGGGAATAGTGAATATGAATGAAAACGTGCCTAAAGTGTGGTGCAAAGACTAGATAATCGGCCCAGATGAGTCCATAATTATATATAAAAATGGGACTCATCACACCCCCAGACTTAACCATTTGCACGTCTCGGGCAAACTACTCAGCCCTCCTGTCGGAACAATTGGATGTTAGCGTGAGTGTGAGCGGTAGAGACCAATGCGAAGTCGCATGCGCACGTGCATAGAAATACATTAGAACAGAATTAAACTCAAGATTATATCTAACTATTTCTAGAACAGTAGTTTGAAATTTATTTTACTTGGATGGTGAGTCTTGGTGAATCTTTCGGTCGCGCAAAAGGGAAAATAGCGTAACTAATGAGTAGAGCATTACTCGAATCGAAGCTCGGGACAAACTCCTAAGAAATCCATCAAAGTTGGTGTTCATAGGCTTGCACGTTCGCACTCTCTCTACTGCATGAGACTACTCGTATCTAAAATCAATAGGACTTATGGGTTAGAATTGGGCTTAGGTTGAGTATAGGCTAGGTAAGTAGCAGGACGATGGGAATCACATTCAACACAACCTGAGCACTCAAGAGAATTGCAATCACCAATACAAAATTTTCAAGAATTACACAACACCCCCAGACTTCAACTGAACACTAGGTGTGTGCTAAGCCAAATATAAATTGAATTTGCCGAGAGAATATTATTTTTGCACCACTTTTTTTCTTCTTCTTTTCTTTTCTTTCTTTTCTTTTCTTTTCTCTCATTTACAAAATGACATTTGAAAGTACAATAAAACGGCTCCTTTAGCTAATTCAAAACTGCCATACACAACAAAGATGGCACCGAATGCGATCGAAAAAGAAATTTCTTTCAGCTCAAAGGTTGGTGTGAAAATAGGTTCGGCCGTATGGCTTTGATTAAATTATAGTGTAGCTAAACAAGGAGGAAGGGTAGGCTCAAGTGGGCTTGCAACGGTGATTATGTAGGTAAGGATTTCAAAAGCACAACCGGATCAAGAAATGGCCTATATCACATTTTATGACGAGTACTTCAACGCAATCGTTTCGAGAGTCGCCTAGTGCAAGTTCTAGCCACCGAGAAAGGTTGTCCTTCCTTCCGACCTTAGTAATAAGCTACTACTAGTCTAGCTACACTCGACCTTATGCTACCGTTGGATTCACCGGATTCACCACTAAAGTAAAGTAAATTGCAGCTACTACAATAGAAATAATTAAATTATAACTCTGAATTTAATTCTACTCTAATTGAATTTCTAGGCGTGATGGGAGCACTTGACTAGAGCACTACTCGAGTCAACATTTTTTCTCTACTCCTCACTCATACGCTAATAATCCAATTCTTACGAGCGGAGAACCTTGCAGCGATACCCAATAAGTACGCGTGATCAAGTGCGCGTGAACTAGGTGCAAGTGTATGCAATATGTGCAACAAGATACAAATCCTAACTCATCACATTCTAGCATGCCATGCAAAGTGTGTGCACGTGTACCGATCACTCTCTCCCCCAGACTTGATCAAAACTAACTAAAATAACCAATTCAGAAATAAGTAAGAGAGGGGTAGAGTTGACCTATGCTCATAAAAGAGCATGCCAGAAGTGTGGTAGTTCCAACATTAATATTTTTCATACTTTCCTCATCCTCCACAAGAGAGCTTCCACCTACAATATTAGCAAAACAGAAATAGTAGTGCATAAAAAAAATTAAAAAGCAGACGGAACCGGGTGGTTCCCATGGGTTGTCTCCCAAGAAGCCCTTTTGTTTAACGTCCTTCAAGGTGGACCAAATACCTGTATTAAAGTATTGTTCAAATAGTTCTAATAAAGTTTTTTTCGTAATTCCCCAGGATATCTCAGAAATACAATACATCGCCAAAGATGAAAAGATAGAAATTAAGCAGAGTTATACAAATCGCGAATTCAAATACAACAGGGAGACAGAAGAGAAAATCACCCTAAAACATTTGACTCAGCTAGATATTCTTTTGTACAGTCCTTCAAAACTGTGCCTCCCTCATAGATTTTCAAACGATGACCATTCACCTTGAATGTCCCTTCTTTTTCACCTGAAATTTCAATTGCGCCAAACGGAGAGACACCAGTCACAGTGAACGGGCCACTCCATCGTGACTTCAACTTTCCAGGAAATAAGCGCAGACGAGAGTTGTAGAGGAGAACGCTATCTCCCGGATTGAATTCTTTTGGTCGAATATGCCTATCATGTCACTGCTTTGTCTTTTCTTTGTATATGCGAGAGTTCTCGTAGGCAAAATGCCGCAATTCTTCAAGTTCATTCAGCTGAGAAAGACGCCTTTCCGCAGTTGCTGCGATGTTCATGTTTAGGAACTTTGTTTCCCACAAGGCTTTGTGTTCTAATTCCACTGGTAGGTGGCATGCCTTTCCAAAAACAAGCTGGAAGGGTGTCATTCCTAACGGAGTATTGAAAGCGGTACGGTAGGCCCACAAGGCATTATCCACTTTCGTTGCCCAATCCTTTCTATTCGAGTGGATTGATTTTTCTATTATTCTTTTGAGTTCTCTATTCGAAACTTCCACTTGCCCACACGTTTGCGGGTGGTAAGCTAACGAGACTTTATGATGCACGCCAAATTTATTAATAATTGCAAAAATTGTCGGTTGCAAAAATGACTACCACCATCACTTATGATTGTCCGCGGAGCTCCGAATCTGGAAAAGATATTTGCGTGAATAAATTTCAAGACTGTACGGGCATCATTAGCAGCAATAGCCTCCGCCTCCACCCACTTTGAAACGTAATCCACTGCCACGATTATATAATGTTTTCCGTGAGACATTGGGAATGGACCCATGAAGTCGATTCCCCAAACGTCGAACGGTTCACAGACTAACATGCTATTGAGCGGCATCTCGTTTTTCCGCAAAATGTTGCCGGTTCTCTGGCATTCATTGCATTTTGAGACATACGCGTGAGCATCCTTGAATAGCGTTGGCCAAAATAATCCACTCTGAAGTATCTTGTGTGCTGTCCTAGCAGCGCCCATGTGTCCTTCGGCCTCCCTATCGTGGCAATGTTCGAGAACAGATCTGTACTCCGATTCCGGGACGCAACGTCTGATTATACCATCGCTACATGTACGAAGCAACAAAGGGTCTTCCCAAGAATAATACTTTAAGTCTGAAAAGAGCTTGTTCCTCTGCTGAGGCGTAAGACTGGGCGAGAGAGTTTTACACGCAAGATAATTTGCGAAATCAGCGTACCATGGGGTTGTTGACGGATGCGTAGTGATTGCAAATAGCTTCTCGTCTGGAAAATAATCGGTAGTTTCCTCCTCTTTGATGTTGGGAGAATCAACCGTCATGTCGTTCTCCAGCTGCGATAAGTGATCTGCGATAACATTCTCTACCCCCTTCTTATCTTTGATCTCCAAATCATACTCTTGCAGCAGTAGGATCCAGCGGATTAAACGCGGCTTGGCCTCCTTCTTGCTGAAAAGGTACCTCAAAGCGGCATGATCAGTGTACACTATCACTTCGGAGAGCACTAAGTATGAATGAAATTTCTCGAAGGCGAAGATCAAAGCCAGCATTTCTTTCTCCGTGGTGGTGTAGTTTGCTTGCGCGTTATTGAGGGTCCGACTGGCATAAGCAATGGTGTGAAAAGTTTTGTCTTTATTTTGACCAAGCACTGCCCCCACGGCCACGTCACTAGCATTGCACATGATCACAAATGGCAAGCTCCAGTCAGGTGCCACCAAGATCGGAGCGGAGATAAGTTGCCCCCGTAGGATTTCAAACGCTTGCATACAGGCTTCATCGAAATAGAACGGGACATCTTTGCCGAGCAAGTGAGAAAGAGGTTTTGAAATGGTTGAGAAATCCTTTATAAACCTTCGGTAGAATCCTACATGCCCAAGAAAGCTACGGATACCCTTCACAGAAGACGGCGGAGGAAGGTTCTTGATGACATTAACCTTCGCCTGATCCACCTCAAGCCCTTGGCGGGAGACCTTATGCCCCAACACAATTCCTTCGCGCACCATAAAGTGGCATTTTTCCCAATTTAAGATGAGGTTGGTGTCCTCACACCGCTTCAAGGTCTTATCAAGATTGGCAAGGCACGAATTGAAACTGCTGCCGAATAACGTGAAATCATCCATGAAGACTTCGAGAAAATCTCCCACCATGTCAGCGAAGATTGCAAGCATGCATCGCTAAAAAGTTGCAGGAGCATTGCAAAGTCCAAATGGCATTCGCTTGAACGCGAAGGTACCGGAAGGGCAGGTGAATGTCGTCTTGTCCTGATCAGCATGGTCGATTAAGATTTGATTGTACCCGGAGTAGCCATCCAGAAAACAGTAGTAGTCTTGCCCTGCCAACTTTTCCAACATCTGATCAATGAAAGGGAGTGGAAAGTGGTCCTTGCGCGTAGCATCATTTAGCTTGCGGTAATCGATGCAGACCCTCCATCCTGTGATCACATGGGTAGGTAGTAACTCATTTTCTCGTTGGGGATAACGGTGATTCCTCCTTTCTTTGGCACAACCTGAACTGGGCTGACCCACTTGTTGTCACTAATTGGATAGATAATGCCTGCATCCAAAAGCTTTATCACTTTTTCCTTCACCACCTCTTGCATCTTCGGGTTCAGTCGCCTTTGGGGTTGAACCGATGGCTTGTACTGATCTTCAAGAAGGATCTTGTGGGGCTAATTCCTTTAATATCGGCAAGTTAACGTCCGAAGACTTTTTGGTATCTTCTTAGCAACCTCACCAACGTAGCTTCATCAGCCTCAGACAGAGTTGCAGAAATAATCATCGGATGCGTGGTATTTTCTCCCAGGAAGATATATTTCAAAGTGTTCGGTAATTGTTAGAGAGCTTGAGAGGTGCAAGAATCCGATGGCACAGTAATTGATTCTCTGATCGGAAGAAGATCCTCAGACTTGTCCGAGGATGAAACTCCATTGCCCACAAGGCCTTCTTGCTGCCAAAAAGTCTCACAATCCCCTGGGCTCATATCAAACTGATTATCCAATTCCTCGGTTGGCTCCGCCAGTTCGCAGTCTGTGATCTCAAATAGTTGTGCCGGGTTGGGAACATTAAAATATATGGCGTCCTGCCCCAATCTGAGAGTGAGCTCTCCCTGCTCCACATTAATGATGGCACGTGCCGTCGCGAGAAAGGGGCGTCCCAAGATAATAGGAACTTTAGCATCGGCCTTCATATCAAGGATGACAAAATCAGCTGGAAAGGCGAGGTCATTCACCACAATGGTAAGGTCTTCCACAATCCCAACCGGTTTCTTGATCGTTCTGTCGGCTAGCTGCAGCATTACTTGTGTCGGCTTCAAAATCCCCGCACCTAGCTCTTGAAAAATGGAGAGCGGCATTAGATTGATGGAGGCTCCTAGATCACAAAGTGCCTGACCGAATCGGTGGTGACCAATTCTGCAAGGGATAGTAAAGCTGCCAGGGTCCTTACGCTTTGTAGTGACGTCAGTGATGAGGGCGGAGCACTCCTCAGTGAGATCAATGGTTTTGAGGTCCTCCAGATCCCTTCGCTTTGAAATCAGCTTTTTCAAGAATTTTGAGTAACCCGGTATCTGGGAGATGGCCTCAATCAGCGGTATACTAACTTGTACACCCTTCATCATTTCCAGGAATCTGCGAAATTGCTTCTCTGACTTCTCATTCCGTAACCTGTGAGGAAATGGAGGGCTAATGATACTTTTCGAGGGTTGTGCCACGCTTGCAGAATCCGGCACAGTAGAGGTGAGAGTCGGCTCCCCTGTCACATCAGCATCAAGCCTGTCCATAGGATTCGTAAGTGGTTCCTGTAGCGCTGGTGCTGGAGGTGTTTTCTGACGTGAGAGGTTTTTTATACTCCTGCCACTTCTTAACTTCATGGTGTTCACAGACTCGGGCAGCTGACCTGAAATTCCTGAGACAGCATCCTTGAGATTACTAATAGCGGAGTCGAGCTGCTGGATTATTGCGGTCTGTTCATTCATTTTATGCAGCATATCGGCCACGAAAGTAACTAGCGGCTCTGTTTGCTATGCCGGAGAACATTCCTCTACTCCATTAAGTGTTGCTGCGTCAACTTCGCTAGTGCTCGGAGGATGAGTAGAGTGGCTCCAATACTGACTAGTCTGCGCTACATTCACAACTATTTCCCAGGCGTCCTTCCCCGACTTATTAAACAGGGCGCCTCCGGCTGCGACATCAAAAATCAAACGGAACCTGTCCAAAACACCAAAATAAAAAATCTGAACTAAAAAGTTTTCTTACAAATCCTCACGATAACAGTCCCTGTGTAAGGATTGAAAACGCTCCCATGCATCAACTAAGGTCTCTTCCTTTCCCTGGCTGAAGGCAATAAGTTCCTTATGCCTATTCATACCTCGCACGCAATGTTGAAAATCAAACAGGAACTTCCCTTCAAATTGCTTCAAAGAAGTTGTCTCACTCTTCTGGGTATCCTGGTACCATCTTTTAGCTTTATCACGCAAAGAGAATGAAAATGCCCGGATTTTTCGCTGGTCATTTTCGACTCCATCAAAAATACACGCGTAGAAGACATCTAAGAATCCCTGCACGTGATGAACTGCATCTTCATTCGAATCCCCGCTGAATGTGCAATTTTCAGATATAAACTCGATAATGTCTGTGGAGATCTCGGACGCATGATTATTCATTCGTGCCTGATTCCTAAGATCATTTAAACTCCCATGATGAATATGTTGCTGGATGGAGGTCATGATTACTAGCTTGCAGGACAAAGGATTAGTGCACAACAATAAGAAACAAAAATACCTTAAAACAAATTTCCAAAGAAAAGCAAATCATACACGCTTGCAGTCCCCGGCAACGGCGCCAAAAACTTGATGCGCTATTTCAGCGGTGCTAATTAGCAAGCACGAAATGCGATACGACGGTAGTGCACCGGTCGCTCAAGTAATAAAATAGGGAGGAACTCCCCGAATATCGTTCTCAAAGGACCGCAAGTTGGGTAGTACGATTTGCTCAAACCAGGAAATCAGTTAAAAGGATTAATAAGAAACAAAGGGAGGTTGTGATTTGGGTTCCTAAGCTATTGCAGAATGAAAAGAAATGCGGGTCGAAAAGCACCGCTTCGCAACTTGTGGGTGAGTGCAGCGGTCATGATGCCGCGCTTCGGTAAGCGGGTGGAGTGGCCACAGTGCGGGGTTCGTGAGGGTCGTACTCACCTCTTCGCAAACATCACCACTGGCAAACGCTAAGTGGCTTCACACACAAGCAACCTAGGCTATCACAACAACAAACAAGGGCTATTCTTGTCACCGCATAAACATTGGAAATGAACACAAGCAATAATCCTTAAGATTAACTTAACAAGCATTCATACAACACATAAACAAGTACAAGCATTAAGGGTTAGAGAGGACCACAAAGAAGATGTCACCGCGTCTTGGGTTCACGGCCGGAATAAGAGGTTGTCAGGCTCTCTCCGGGCTCGGCCCTCAGATGGCGTGCTAACTCGAAGGAGGCTGTCACCGCTCCAACGATCCTCAGTGCTTATATGGTCTCCTCGGCGAGGAATGCTTGAGCTAGCGGCGGCGGAAGCTTGCAAACGCTCTCGGATGGAAGGATGATGAAGGAGATCGCCGGAGATGGTCTCCTCTTGCCTCCTCCAGTGGAAAGGGTGAAAATGGCGGGATTCCCCGTCTTTCCTGCGAGGGGGATCGAGCTCTGTCCCGTCACTCCAGTGGCAGCAACAATTCCTGTTTAAATACTAAACAGGCAGAAAAATGGTCACGCACGGTCGAACGCACGATCGGGCGCAGACCATGCGTTAATTAATGATAAAAATGGCGTGAAGACGAAGCTACGCCGCACGTACGATTTACACACGCACGAGCAAATCCGTCCGTGCGTCAAAACTCACGGAAAAATTACGTCTTAAAATAGAAGAAACAGGAGACCGTGTGTTTTACTCACCCACGGGCGATTCTGACCGTGCGTCAAAACGCACGAGTACACTCGGATCGCCATTTTTCTGCCCAGATGAGATCACACGGTCGCAGCAGACCGTGCGTCAAGGAAAACGCACGACCGTGCGTTTCACACAGTTATGAAATCTGGGAGAAAACTGGGTACAAGACAATCCGGCCACCTGCACACAAGATAAACAAGCTGGAAATACACCTCCAGCACCAGAAAAACATAGAGAAATGGAAGGGGAGCACCATGTGCTTACCCCCAATAACAAGGAGCGCATCAAGCTGGCAGGTCCGAGGATCGCTCGGGGACAAGGAAGTCACAAGTATTTAGTCCTGATGCTGGCCCGCGGACCAGGCTCCCACCTAGCTGGCAGGGCCGGGAACCGCTCGGGACAGGGAGGAAAATGTCCACCACTAGTAGAGCTCGCTCCTAGAAGTGTGTCGACCCTATGTCCACCACTAGTAGAGCTCGCTCCTAGAAGTGTGTCGACCCTATGTCCACCACTAGTAGAGCTCGCTCCTAGAAGTGTGTCGACCCTATGTCCACCACTAGTAGAGCTCGCTCCTAGAAGTGTGTCGACCCTATGTCCACCACTAGTAGAGCTCGCTCCTAGAAGTGTGTCGACCCTATGTCCACCACTAGTAGAGCTCGCTCCTAGAAGAGTGTCGACCCTATGTCCACCACTAGTAGAGCTCGCTCCTAGAAGTGTGTCGACCCTATGTCCACCACTAGTAGAGCTCGCTCCTAGAAGTGTGTCGACCCTATGTCCACCACTAGTAGAGCTCGCTCCTAGAAGTGTGTCGACCCTAAGTCCACCACTAGTAGAGCTCGCTCCTAGAAGTGTGTCGACCCTATGTCCACCACTAGTAGAGCTCGCTCCTAGAAGTGTGTCGACCCTATGTCCACCACTAGTAGAGCTCGCTCCTAGAAGTGTGTCGACCCTATGTCCACCACTAGTAGAGCTCGCTCCTAGAAGTGTGTCAACCCTATGTCCACCACTAGTAGAGCCCGCTCCTAGAAGTGTGTCGACCCTATGTCCACCACTAGTAGAGCTCGCTCCTAGAAGTGTGTCGACCCTATGTCCACCACTAGTAGAGCTCGCTCCTAGAAGTGTGTCGACCCTATGTCCACCACTAGTAGAGCTCGCTCCTAGAAGTATTTAGTCCCGATGCTGGTCCGCTGACCAGGCTCACATCTAGCTGGCAGGGCCGGGAACTGCTCGGGGGCAAGAAGGAAAGTACTTAGCATCGATGCTGGCCCGCTGACCAGGCTCCCACCTAGCTGGCAGGGTCAGGAACCGCTCAGTGGCCGAAAATTCTCTTAAGTATTTTTCCCCCCGAGGTGGCTCCGTTAGCCGGGCTCTCACTAGCCGGCAGGGTAGGAAGGCCTCTCATGGAGGCTAAGTGTTTTTCCCCCGAGGTGGCTCCACTAGCCCGACTCTCGCTAGCCGGCAAGGTTGGGGGACCTCTCGGGGAGGCGCTGTGGCTTTTCCAAGATATCACCAATAACCGGATTCCCAGCGACACTCGTCGAATATGCAGGGTTGGACATTTCTTTCCGAGCGTGAGCCACGCTCGAAAAGAGCGGGGATTGTGTACAACCCTGTATTCGCCGAGTGGGCCCCCGAGGCCCAAGATATTTTTAGGCCCAATATTTTAAAATGACGCGACCCCGGGAGGAGGAGGGGTGATCATTTGGAGGGAGTCGAGTCTGAGGGGCGCATCCAAGGACTATTCCCTTGTGAGGGCGAGCCGGGGAGGGCCGGGAGGCCTCCGACTCGCCCAGAGCCTTGTGAGGGCGAGCCGGGGAGGGCCGGGAGGCCTCCGGCTCGCCCAAAGCCTTGTGGGGGCGAGCCGGGAGGTCCGGGAGGGCCGGGAGGGCCGGGAGGCCCCCGGCTCGCCCAGACCCTTGTGGGGGCGAGCTGGGAGGGCTGGGAGGCCTCCGGCTCACCCACACCCTTGTGGGGGCGAGCTGGGAGGGTCGGGAGGCCTCCGGCTCTCCCACACCCTTGTGGGGGCGAGCTGGGAGGGCCGGGAGGCCTCCGGCTCGCCCACACCCTTGTGGGGGCGAGCCGGGAGGGCCGGGAGGCCTCCGGCTCGCCCAGACCCTTGTGGGGGCGAGCCGGGAGGGCCGGGAGGCCTCCGGCTCGCCCACACCCTTGTGGGGGCGAGCTGGGTGGGCTGGGGGGCCTCCGGCTCGCCCACACCCTTGTGGGGGCGAGCTGGGAGGGCCGGGAGGCCTCCGGCTCGCCCACACCCTTGTGGGGGCGAGCCGGGAGGGCCGGGAGGCCTCCGGCTCGCCCACACCCTTGTGGGGGCGAGCCGGGAGGGCCGGGAGGCCTCCGGCTCGCCCACACCCTTGTGGGGGCGAGCCGGGAGGGCCGGGGGGCCTCCGGCTCGCCCACACCCTTGTGGGGGCGAGCCGGGAGGGCCGGGGGGCCTCCAGCTCGCCCACACCCTTGTGGGGGGCGAGCTGGGAGGGCCGGGGGGCCTCCGGCTCGCCCACACCCTTGTGGGGGCGAGCTGGGAGGGCCGGAGGCCTCTGGCTCGCCCACACCCTTGTGGGGGCGAGCTGGGAGGGCCGGGAGGCCTCCGGCTTGCCCACACCCTTGTGGGGGCAAGCTGGGAGGGCCGGGAGGCCTCCGGCTCGCCCACACCCTTGTGGGGGCGAGCCGGGAGGGCCGGGGGGCCTCCGGCTCTCCCACACCCTTGTGGGGGGCGAGCTGGGAGGGCCGGGGGGCCTCCGGCTCGCCCACACCCTTGTGGGGACGAGCTGGGAGGGCCGGGAGGCCTCCGGCTCGCCCACACCCTTGTGGGGGCGAGCTGGGAGGGCCGGGAGGCCTCCGGCTCGCCCACACCCTTATGGGGGCGAGCTGGGAGGGCCGGGAGGCCTCCGGCTCGCCCACACCCTTGTGGGGGCGAGCCGGGAGGGCCGGGGGGCCTCCGGCTCGCCCACACCCTTGTGGGGGGCGAGCTGGGAGGGCCGAGAGGCCTCCGGCTCGCCCACACCCTTGTGGGGGCGAGCTGGGAGGGCCGGGAGGCCTCCGGCTCGCCCACACCCTTGTGGGGGCGAGCTGGGAGGGCCGGGAGGCCTCCGGCTCGCCCACACCCTTGTGGGGGCGATCCGGGAGGTCCGGGAGGCCTCCAGCTCGCCCAGACCCTTGTGGGGGCGAGCCGGGAGGGCCGGGAGGCCTCCGGCTCGCCCACACCCTTGTGGGGGCGAGCTGGGAGGGCCGGGGGGCCTCCGGCTCGCCCACACACTTGTGGGGGCGAGCCGGGAGGGCCGGGAGGCCTCTGGCTCGCCCACACTCTTGTGGGGGCGAGCCGGGAGGGCCGGGAGGCCTCCGGCTCGCCCAGACCTTTGTGGGGGCGAGCCGGGAGGGCCGGGAGGCCTTCGGCTCGCCCACACCCTTGTGGGGGCGAGCTGGGAGGGCCGGGAGGCCTCCCTCCGGCTTGCCCACACCCTTGTGGGGGCGAGCCGGGAGGGCCCGGAGGCCTCCGGCTCGCCCAGAACCTTGCCGGGTAGGCGGTCTGCGTTTAGCGCCCAAGAGTAGCGGGATTTGGCTATTCGTAGTCCAGTTTTGGTTATTCGCAGTCCAAGAGCAGCGGGATTTGGCTATCTGCAGCCCAGTTCAAGGGTATTTTGGTAATCTGGCAGACCAGTTTTCGGTTATTTGCAGCCCAACTTCAGAAATCCTATAAATAGGACCAAGGGGGCACCATTTGGAGGGACCTCATTCTAGGCTAGCTCTCTCCCTCTCTCTCCCTCCCCAAGTCTCTCTAGGGGGGTGAGGAGAGCCTCCAGTGGTGCCCAAGCTTAGTAGTGGCTTGGGAGGGGAAGTTCCTGAGGGGCTTCCGGGTATGTGGCGGGACCTCCCCACTAAGCCCTTGGTCCAGTCCCCAGTTCCAACACCTTCAACCTAGAGCTCTCCCTTGGGAGGAGTAAGGATTGGTCGCCCCTCGGCTAGCTGAGGGCCCCGAACTCCACAGAGACTAAGTCTTGTTCGCAAGTCTCGGTTTCAACAAGGGTCGTTCCCCCACTTCCTGAATAAAGATACCTGCACTGATTGTCAGGTAGGTGCAGGTAATAAGATGAAGGAATCTCAGTATCTGTTTCCTTATGCAGATGATCCAAGGCATCTCCGGCCCGCATTGCAGGCTCGATTACATCCAGGAGTAGATCCAATGTACAGTCCTGCAGTGAATCAGACACGGGAATGGGGTGAAGAAACAAATTAGACGAATAACCTAAAAGACTTTCTTCTTCAGGAGAGATCCCGGAATCACTCCTGATGGGTTGAGGTGGCGAGGAATTGACGGCATCGCCAAATATGCTGCAGGATCTAGCAGAATCGTCAGCGGCCACTTCCACGACTTGGACCTCCTCAAATGACGCTGAAGTCTCCACCTCCGCACCTTGAAGTACATCCTCCTCTCTCAGAGTGGGCACAACGCTGCAACTCACTACCTCTTCCTGCAATACATTCTCATCGATACTGTCAAAAACAATTGTAGTAGCACACACAAGACTAGAAGAATTAGTGTTTGAAGAGAAATCAAGCACTGCATCCTTAGAAAGAATAGAATCAACATGCGGTGATAAACGAACGGGAGAGACATGCGCAACCATGTCGGGGCATAGATCACCTATAACTTTTTGATCTGCATATCCGCATCGACCCCTTCAAAACATGAAGGTGATATGGATACGAAACCAGAGGAGGGAAGGGTGCTGCCAGAGACAGGATTCGGGACGATCCAGATGTCCGGCTCATCGTCCTCGTCCAGTTCGCGCAGATACTCAGCACAATCCCTTAAAGTGTGATCCGTGCTTCGACAAAACAAGCACTGTTTTGCATTCGTCTTTGGTCCAAGTGGGGACGGAGACGAATTCAAGAACGGTACATGCGGAGCGGCAGAGTAGCCATAAGCCTTAGGCACAGTGTATGTGGTACCGTATGATGGCAATGCCTGATACCATGGGCCTTGGGGACTAGAGCCACTCTCTCCCGATGGGCATCTATCACTAGCATGGGATGTATCCCCACACCCACGGCAGCGGATATTAAATCCAGACCACATTGTGTGAAGATAACCAGATTCACCAGAAAAACACCCTTGTGTGCAACACTACGCTTGACAATGAATGAATAAAACAACCCATCGTTCAGACAAGAGAAAGGATGAAGGAACAAATTAGGAAAGTAAAAATCCTCTCAATTAATTTTCCTAACAACAATTTCATATAACGCTTGCGATCCCCGGCAACGGCGCCAAAAACTTGACGCGCTATTTCCACACCGCTAATTAGCAGGCACGAAATGCGGTACGACGGCAGTGCACCGGTCGTTGTCAAGTAATAAAAGTAGGGAGTAGCTCCCCGAATATCGTTCTCAAAGGACCGCAAGTTAGGGAATATGATTTGCTCGTTAGGAAATTAATTATGGGGGTTCTAAGTTTAAAAAGGACAAGGGGGGTTTGGTTGGTGTTACGGAACAAGAATGAGAAATTAAACAACTCTGCGGGTCGCAATCACCGCTTCGCTTGGTGGATGGGTTTAGTGCAGGCCGCGATGCCGTGCTTCGCTTAGCGGATGGCCGGTGAGCATGTGGATGAGGTGAGTGCAAATGTGAGGGTTGAGGGTCGAAGGCACCTCTTCGCTATCACTTCCAGCTTTTGCTAGAGCGAGTGCTAGAACATGTGGGTGTAAGTGGAGCGGGGGCGGAGCGCATCACAACACAGCATAACGTAAAGACAAGTTCATAAATAAACTTCCATTCATAGACAAATAGATGTTCATTTAGTTCATTACAACCGTTAAGAGTACAAATCACAAAAAGAGAAGGGGTAGAAGTAACCACGAGATGAGAAGCCTCACCGCGGATCGTGGTCGGAATGGGGGGTCGTCAAGCCTCCTCTGAGCTCAGTCCTTGGTTGCTTCCGGGGTGTAGAGGCTGTCACTACCTCCAACTGCTACCCGTCTTCTTCTCAGAGCTGGTTTCACTTCTCCTTCCCCCAATGGAGATGTCTTCCTCTTGGAATGCTGGTCGTAGATGGCGGAGAATGCTTCCGGAACCCTAGATGGACCTTAGGATCAATGGATGAAGCTTTCCCAAGGGGAGGAATGGAAGGAGGGACCTTGGAGAGGTGGAACGGCGGAGTCGCGCGCAGAAATTGCGCCAAAAACCTGCTGGAATACCTAAAATCGCGGAACAACGGCTTAAATAGGGAGCACAATAAGTACTGCGTACGGTCAGCGGCGCACGACCAGTGGTCGTGCGCGAAGGAATGCCTGTGATCGTGCGCAGTCAACCTGTAGCAACGAAAAAATAGAAAACAATGCACGGTCAGGGGCGCACGACCAGTGGTCGTGCGCGAAGGAAGGCCTGTGACCGTGCGCATACCTTTGCCCCGATCTCGATCTGGGCTGGGAATTAACGCACGACCAATGGTCGTGCGCATGATCGTGCGCGAAGGAATGCGCACGATCAGAGGCTTTTTAGGCCAAAAATCACCCCGCACCATCCCGGATGCGCACACGACCCCAGGACCTGCAGGAAAAGTACAAATAACCCCGATCCGTGCACACCACTGGATCCATAACACAGGCATACAGTAATATATAGGAAAAATATGCCACAAAGGGGAAAGGATTGCACAAAAGGCGCAGAAACGCCATGCTATCACTATAAGCGTATATGAACAGCATATGAAGTGCAATGACACTAAAACAAACCCAAATGAGGCCAGAAATCACTGTATAAACCAGACTCATCAGTACCCTGGTTTATTGGGGAACTACTATAAAAATCCTTGTGTCCTCTGTGTTGTGATTTTTTGTGTGCTGTGCTGTGTGCTCTCTTTGTGTTTGCTTTTATTACTCACTCAATACACATATATATATCACTATTTTAATTCCGCAATAAAATTAAGTTAAAAGTTTTTAATACTCTATTCACCCACCCCCACCCCCCACCCCCCCCCCCCCCCCCCCCCCCCCTCTAGAGTAAATCTAAGATCTAACCTCCACTTTCAAAATCCCATGTTGTATTTGATCATACATGTCTTGGGTATAGTGTGCAGGTTTACAGGTGTGAAGTCATCGACAACTCTACTCTTTCTGACCTACCGTCGGGCGCTAGTCCTACCGCCGTCGCTAACATATTCAATGGGACTTGCTATGGACATGAAGGCTATCGCCGAGACTTGCTTGTTATCGAAGGGACTTCCTATCAACAGGACTACCGCCGCGCGATAACCTACCGTGGGCGCTAACCATTACATCGATACGAATGCCATCATATCAACGGTGCTGTCGAGAAGGATCTGACATGAACACTACCGCTGAGCGCTAGCCTACCGCCGAGCGCTAGCCTACCGCTTCGCGCTAACGCTGCCATCGATTAGGATTCGACGCTGCCGTCGAGAAGGATTTGACACTGTCGTCGAGAATTAGATTCAATGTGAAGTTTACCGTGATGTGCTAATCCTATCGCGCTGCTCTATCCAATGACAACAAGAGAATGTTCTCCGGCACATTCCTAATTTGGCGCTGGACAACTGGCGAAAGTGCGTAAAGAAGCTACCGCCGTGCGGTAACTCTACCGCGGTGATAACTTAAAAGAGCAAGCTATAAAAGGTCTCGATTCTTTTCCTAAAATAGGCAGACACACTCTTATGAGAATAGGGTTCCTCATCTGCCTCTGGTGCAGAGAATCACCATATCCATGCAAGGAAAAGAAAGTTATCTCCCTCCCGCTCTAGCTTGACGATCTCCGAAGAGCAAAGCCTACAACGACCATCCGCTGTTGATCGAGTGCAAGAGAAATGATATTCAGAAGCATCGATCGATCACATGCTCTACAGAGGATATTGTCTTTGAGGGAGCAATAGTTTCTATCTCTTTCTTTTTTCATTCTTTCATTTTTCTCTTTGTTTTGTTCGAAGGAAAATCGATCGGGGAGGTCGTCGGAGTCCGGGGAGGATTCCGTAGGAAATCAAACTGGGAGGACGTCTAGATCTAGGAGATCTAGCGGGGCTCTAAGACCCTTCCTGGGAGGAAGGTGAAGAGCGGCTCGAAGCCCTTTCCTGGTAGGAAAGGGAGAGAGCCAACCGGTCCTTAGTTTATGGTCGGTATAGAAAACTCAAGGTTGTCCTATTCATCGCCTCCGATCTCCGGCGTTATGGAGATCTAAGTTTTGTATAAACAATGTCTTGTTAGTCAATGATATCTTGAGTTTATATTTTATCTCCTGCTGTGTTTTCCTAAAGAAATATTGGTTGCTATAGTGTGTTTCCAGAAATATTTTCTTACGGAAATTGTGTTGTTTCCGAAGCTAACGCCGCGCGGTAGAGTTACCGCCCAGCGCTAGCCCCGGTGTGCACATTCCTGCAGAGTTTTATTTAAATCTATAGTAATTGATTAAAAACCTTATTCACCCCCCCCCCCAAGGTTGGTCACCCGATCCAACACAAACCACCTTGACCAAGAGTATAATCTAGGGTCCTTATAAGGTGTAAATGACAATCATGTTCAAAAGACTTTCCAATTTATTCTTGAAACACTACATGACATACTAATGTGCTCCAAATTTCATTCAGATCCTCAATGATCTAGGTGGCTTAATCACTAGTGTAAGTTTTTACTAAATGCACATCATGTCTACATGAACTAAATATACTCTTTGAAATCTATGTTTCAAACCCTTGGGTCTAGGGCCCTAAAGTTTTTATAATAACTCAATAAGGGCATGGATAAGATGCTACGTACCAAAATTCCATAATTTTCCTGATTAATTTGCTCTTGAAATAAAATTGTTATCTCTTTTTCCATGCCATTTAACACCTAGGGGTTCATATCCAAATGCCCAAATAAATTAAGTAAATTAGCACTGACCACTTTAAACAAGATATTAAGGTGGGCAAGGTTTCCAGATTTTTCCAACATATTTAAATCAGCAATATCTATTTATAAATAATAACCTATAAATGTCACTTTTCAAATGAAGTACTAAAATTATACATCTAAAAATTTCATAAAATTTTCCTCTGGTACATACTAATTAAATAAGGTCAAATCCAAAGAATCATAAATTTTCAGGCAATTTTCATGGTATTCATTTCATTAATTCAAAAGTGTAACAAATGATATTATTGAAATTTTGCAAGGCAAATGGTCACCAAAAATTCCTAATAAATTTTCAGAGTTTCAAACCTAGTGTTGAAGCCAGGAAAATCCCGACTCCAAAATTCGGATCAATGCAGCCGGAGGCTAATCGCCCAATAATCCAACTGGACGGCTTGCTGACAACGACGAAGGAACTAGAAAGGAAATAACAGGAACCTGGGCGCAGTTCGAAGATCAACAGAAGTCCGGTAAAGACCACGGGGAAGATCGCCCGAAGGATAAGAAGAGGAAGAAAAAGAGGACCCAGCCCGACAATACTGTGACTATTGCCTCTCCGGGTAAACCAGCCGACCTGCCTCCTGTGTTGACAGTCGATTTGACGACTAGAAACGAAGCGGGTTGCTCAAACCCACCCCCAGTTAATCCTCCTGCTGTTTCTGAGAAAGGAACCGACCTGCCCCCTCCTCCGGACAAGACAGATTCAAAAGCCGCCGTTCCGAAGGGCGATGGAGATGATTCCTTTAAAGTGGAGGTCACTCCCTACGGCGTATTTCATCTAAAGATAAGGGATGAAGGGGGATAAGCGGTTGATTCCCCCAAGCCGAGCGACCAGCAGGGCCAGATAGTGAACATTGAAGACAACCCGGTTTCCCCGAAACAAGCCGGCCTGAAGCTGTCTAAGAAGAGGAAAAAAGATGAGTCTACGGCGGACCGGGTTCTGAAAAAGGTGAAGAGCCTAAAGGCCAAAAACAAGGCGGCTTCCAAGAGACCGGGAGCGGGTAGTCTTCAAGATAAGCCGCGCGAGAAAGAAGATTCGGAGGGCGCATTTACTCCTTCCCCCAAGCCGAACGAACAGATTCAAGCTGACGCGCACAGCATCTCTGTAAGTGAGATCATCAGAGACATGGATTCTCTCCAGAAACAAGATGACTTATTGAGAACCTCTTCCGAACTGCAGGCCTCCAATCCGCCTGGGGAGAAAGAGGCCACCTTGAGTGAGGATGCAACCAGCATTAAGGAGGCCGTCCTGCCTGAGGTTGCCACCAGAACCGAGACAACCATACCAGCCGCTGAAGATTCTATGATGGTCGGGCTTCGGCTCATGCAGGCGAAGGCGGAGAAAGTAAGGGACCAGCTTACCAAACCGCCACCGCTGCCACCCAATCTCCTGTTGCAAGGTAAAGGGGTCGCGGTTTACCGCCCTGTTCATTTTTTCAAGACGAGGTCTCGGAACAAGTCGCGCGACTTGTTGTTGAACCCGTCCCCAAGATTCTTTCCCTCCGCCGCTCAATTTTCCGCTGCCAAGCGGAGGCAAAGCGAGAGATCGTGGAGAGAACAACGCCAAAAGATCGATACCGAGCAAGCAAAGCGATCAATCCGCATGAATTTTATTCGAACTGCAGCGGCTTGTAAGCGAGGAGATTTTGGGAAGAGCGGTCTTCTCTTGATAATTCTCCTATTATATGAAGTTATATGTGGCCGACCTTCTTGACTTTCTTTCTCATTCTCAGATGATCGTGACTCCATTCCCAAATCGGGCGAACTGGTGAATTACCTCCCTCCACTTGATCCACTTTTGCCGAGTTCCTCGGTTATACCGGATACCCGAATGGAGGATGAGATGACCCGCTTTCAAAAGAACTTCGAAACCCTTACGAAGCAGCTGAAGACCCTTGAGGAACGGGAGAAAGCCGCTCAGGAGGAAAAGATTGCGCTGCGGGCTGAGATGGAAGCCGAGAGGAAAGAGAGTCGGGCTGCACTGGAGGTTGAACGGAGAGAGCGCCGCGAGCAGGAAAAAGTGCATCAAGACCAGGTGGCTGCCCTGTCCGACCGACTTGACCGAGGAAAGAGAGATCCATAAGCTTGAAGGGGATTGTGCTTACTTCAGGGAGAAGTACCTTCGTCTGACAAGGGAGGCCGGCGGAAGCCGTCGCCCTGTTAATGTTGCTGAGGAAGGCCGGCGTGGATCACACCGCCCGGCTGCCGGAACGAGCTCGACTCTTCCAGTAGTTGGGACGGTCCATCCTGTTGCTGGTGCAAATGAGGCCGCGGCGACCTTACCTAATCGCGTGATTCCTGCAGCGCGAGTTGAAAGGGACGCCGCCTGACTTCATAGCATGATCAACCACCTCAATCACAGCATGAATCAGATGCAAGGAACTATCATTCAAATCGGTGATCATGTCGCGCGACTTCACAGGGAGGACGCACCGAGTGATACTCGCCAGTGATAAGCGGTTTTAAGACAACTATTTTGTAATATTTTATTCGGTCCTTTGGACAACTGAAATGCTTGAGCTTAATTCTATGTCATTCGGTCTGTCTTTCAGACCGCTCGGTCTGTGTATTTGAATGTGCTTTATACTCTTCTTTCGTATGTTTAACTGATGCCTTCGTATTGCTTTATAAACCGAGCGGCTTGTTTCTGTTGCTTTTTTAATTCGCCTGCTTGAATTGTACTTGTGATCTAATGATGTCTTATGTGGAAATGTACCCGCGCGGGTTGATTGGTCTAGCCGCGATTTGACCTTTGCTAAATGCAGATCACCCGTTGTTATAAGTAGCGCCCTTCCGAAGGTCTTTCTACCAGAATCTCAAGATGGGAGCAAAGCGCCAGCCGAAGCGACCTGCGAAGACCTCTGATACTCGCTTTGAAGCCGCTCTGGCATTTCATTCGGCCGATCTCGAGGAATGTCGTTTGACAAAAGCCGAATTGGATGAATTCGTTGAGAAGCATATGGTTGACAGTCTGCTGCTCGCGCGGCTTCCGCTCCGTGATGAGCGGATGAATTCTTCTGGCCCGAACCAAATCCCCATCCCAATCGATCATTTCGATTGCGGCTTCAAGTTCCCCATACCAATCGAGCTCGCCATGGTCTTCGACCATTATGGAGTTGTCCCCGGCCAAATCTCCCCTAACTTGATGGCCGGGATTTGCAGCTTCATTTCATATTTGCAGTCTGAGAGATTCCGCTTCTCTATGGACCTTTTCAGAAAGATGTTCTCGGTGCGGGCAATCCGGGACTCCGAGTCAAATGTTTTCAAAGGCCATCTCTACTTTGGCTGCCGGGGGCTGAAGATGGTCAACCTCGCAAACAAGGTTACGGCCTGGTCGGAGAGGTATTTGATTTTCGAGGGCCGACTTGGCCTACTGAACCCGAACCCGCAAGTGCGGCCAGAGGAGGCCTTCCAACAAATCGCAATCAGCAAAGTCGAGGAGGAGACCTGCCAACTTCTCGTGAATGAGCGGCTTAATGTACGCCACTACATTCCGCTGCTTGCCGAGCTGGAGAATGTCTGGCCTGAAGATAGTAAGTTCCTCCTCAAGCCGCCTCCGGCTTTAATGTTGACCGTTTCGAGTTTCCGTTCTAACCCTTCTTTTTTGCAGCTGAGGTCGTTGTTCCCAAAAACAAACCGATCAGCCCGGCTGGCTTAATCCTTACTCAGGGCGAGAGGAGGAAAAGGCAGGGCAAGGACAAGTCGTCGCTATCCGATGAGGAGGATTTGACTTCCTCGGGCCACTTCTCCGCCCTCCGCTCCTTCAGCAAGGTGAAGGATTTAATAGGCCGTACGGTCTTGACCTGGCACCCGGACAGTGATAGCGTCCAGGTTTCCACTGCGCTTCCCCACTGGGCGAATGAGAAAACAGGCCGGCATGCTGAGGCCGCCAGCATCGCCATGTTTGGCCGACAAAACTTCAGGCGATTGAGGAAGATCCCCGAGGAGGAGCTTGCCCGGGAGGCCGCGCGGGTTGGAGCTGAGAGCCTCATCACCAATGTCTTCATGGGGATGACCTTCAAAAGGTTGATCAGAGCGAATGATCATCTAGAGAAGGAAATTGCCGTATTGAAGAAGGAAAATGCGCGGCTGAAGGAAGCCGAGTTGGTAAGTTATCACCTGGCCGACCATCCTTCTGAATTTTCTAGATCGCGCAGTTTCTTACCTTACCTTTTTGTTTCAGAAAAAGTATGATGAGACCGATCCGGTCTACCAAGAGGAACTTTTCCCTCATGTCGCCGAGGGAATCGACAATGCTTTAAGCACCTGCGACAGCTCGGTGGGCTTGCAGCCGGTTTTGAGCATTTTACCTTTTCCGATGCCTACCCGTCTTTGCAGAAGAAATTAGAGAAAATCAGGCGGAAGGCCAAAGGGAAGAACAAAATCGATGGGTCTAGCTCAGAGGAAAGTGACGACGAGGATGATGAAGCCGAGGAGCCCGTTGCGGCTAAAGAGGGAGAGAGCGGCTCGGACTCCGAGTCCACCGACTCTGACGAAGGGAGCGGGCGCAAGTCGGGCGAACTGAGCAGTTCATCTTCGTCGAGTAGCAAGGGTTATTCCCCTGATGTTTCAATTGGTGGCAGCTAACACTCGAGTGCTCCTGCATCTAAGAAACTCAAGCAGGATAATCAGTAGTTGTATTTTGCTTTTTTATTTTGAATAGTCGACGGCTTGATTTTGTTAGCCAGTCGGTTTAAAGCATAATGTAAAAATATTTTGATAATGGAATGGAAAGCTTTTACCTGTCTAGCTGTCTACATTTTGCGACTTACTTGTGATTGTTTGCGATCTCTTTCTGCTTTGGATAATTGACCCTTCTAACCAAGTCGTTGATAACTTCTCAAAAAGAAGTTATCTTGTGATTTAATTGTTACCCTTTTGATTAAAATGTTGATAATTATGAGTTAAAATGTTATTAACATGAGTAATATATGTTCTTGTTGAAAGTTTGGATACTATCGTCATTTTATATGTTATTGCGCAGAAAATTTGAAGTATCAATCTTGAAGAATCAATGATGGACAATTAATTAAGTGCAGGAAGAAATGTTGCAACATAGTTCGTAGTTCAGAAAAACATGTTGCAACATCTTGGTCTCTGTTTGATGAAGAAAAGTACATAAACATGTTGTAACATATCCAGCAGTTCAAAAAATGATGTTGCAACATGCCGACGGTTTCTGACAGATTTAAATACGAAATTACTCCACGTACTTCTGGCGGTTACGATGATGGGTGGTTGCATCTATTTCGCAATTTAACATGTCTCGACGGTTGAGAAGAGGATTATTATCGCACAGGAGAGGGAAGTAGTGGATCATTCAGGAAAAATCGAAGGAGGAGAACTGTTCTAGGGCGTGAGAAAAGGAGAAAGACGCTCCGGATCTTCATCAAGGAGGACATTTGCGCAATTCTGAGTACAATTTCCTGCAGCGTTTAGATCTCTAAACATCATGTCTTGTAAGATCTATCTAATTTCGTTGTGTTTGATCTTCGTGATGAACTAAATTCTCTCAGTCTCGTATATGTAAGTACTTTGACTCGTTGTAGTGTTTTGTATCTTAATTCTGTGTCATAAATGCTTGAGACTATATCGTTATTGGATTCATGATTTTTATCCTGGAATTTTTTGCTTAAGTTTTCATCTTTAATTTGCTTGGCGAGATTCGAGAGAGGAGTCAGGCTAGATGAATGTCTTATTTTGCGCAGCAAGATTCGAGAGAGGAGTTGCGTAATTATTTCACCAAAGTTTCCGTCTTAATACTACGCTGCGAGATTCGAGAGAGGAGTGGCGTAAGTGTTTCATAAATTTAGTATATCGTTGAAGGGAGAAAGAGATTTCGTCTTCGCGGTAGCAACATTGATTTGTGTTCTTGTTGTCACTCTCTATTGTTACCTATGTTAGAGATAACTAGGGAAATACGGGGTGAACGAATTTCATAGATCGAGAGATCATGTTTTTCATCTTCAAATCGTTGCACGATAGTCATTTTAACATTCATGATAAATCATTTTAAGAAAACATTACAACAAGCAAGGGAAAGCAATGTACGAGACTATCTTCCTAAACTGATTACAAGTATTCTAAAGTAGTTATTATAGAAACTAGATTTGATTTCTCGTTGTTAACATAAATCACCTTAATTAATTCACTTGGATCTAAAGAAAAGGTTAAGCTAGTAATTGCGAGCATTAGATTCGACACTTCCTCGTGGGAACGATACTTTACTTACACTTTATTACTTGAACCGACACGTGCACTTGCGTAAATTATATATCTGCTTTTCGCGTATCAGTCGTGCGACTTAATATTAACTCAACCGGTTGAATAACGATCTTCATAGGATTCCGGTAAAATAATCACTAGCAGAAAACCTATTCACATTACTTGTTTCTTCAATCCGGATCAAGTTGATTTGATTTATCCCGAGAAAGCGTCAACTACATTGTTACGTCATGTAGTCGATGCGGTTCGGACATTTGACCGAGCGGACAGAAAACCAAGTTCTGCCTTATCTTATTATGAATGCCTTGTGATATCCAGGAAACCGAACATAACCGAGCCGTGCGATTATTACCTGACTTTGTATAATTTCTTTACAGG
This sequence comes from Dactylorhiza incarnata, assembly GCA_033032865.1. Classification (NCBI taxonomy): domain Eukaryota; kingdom Viridiplantae; phylum Streptophyta; class Magnoliopsida; order Asparagales; family Orchidaceae; genus Dactylorhiza; species Dactylorhiza incarnata. The sequence goes on from JAWHQI010000134.1 coordinate 6,628,158, forward strand.
ACAAAAAATGCCAAGTCATAAGAACAATCAACAGGTCGAGCGGCCAGCATTTTAACTCGAGCGGCTTATAACTCAGATTGCTGACTTTGTATAATTGCTTTAGAGAATAAAAAATGCCAAGTCATAAGAACAATCAACAGGTCGAGCGGCCAGCATTTTAACTCGAGCGGCTTATAACTCAGATTGCTGACTTTGTATAATTGCTTTAGAGAATAAAAAATGGCAAGTCATAAGAATAATCAACAGGTCGAGCGGCCAGCATTTTAACTCGAGCGGCTTATAACTCAGATTGTTGTGAGCTTCATCCCTGTGAACATAATTAATAACCGAATAGGAAATTGTCATAACCAAGCCGTGCGGTTATGACCTGACTTTTTGTAACTGCCTCATAAGATAGAATATTAAGCCATAAGAAGACAGTTGATAGGCCGCGCAATTAACATTTAACCTGAATGATTTATGTGTCATAACATCGACTGATAAATCCGCGCGGATTGTGCATACTTGAGCGGTTTGGTAACTTGATACTCATAATGAGAATCATAATCGCCTGATTGTGAAGAGTTTGTTATTGACCGAACGGATCGAATTGAGGCCCATAAAGATGGTAGGTTCATAAACCGAATGATGAGATCGCCCGATCAGGATTATGCTTGATCCTTTGATACCTGCCTTGTATTTTATAATACGTCGCTTGTTTCAAATCGTCCGGTCTGACAACCAGGCCGTTTGATGTATCTAGTACCTGCTTATTTCAAACCGCCCGGTCTGATAGCCAGATCGCTTGATATACTTGGTACCTGTTTATTTCAAACCACTTGGTCTGATAGTCAAACCGCATGATATATTTGGTACCTGCTTATTTCAAACCGTCCGGTCTGAGAGTCAAGCCGGCCGGTTTGTGATGTATATAATAAGAATCCTGTTTTTTCTCCAAATGGTCTAGAATGACCATATAGGATGAGATAATTTCCTGTAATGTAACAAGAGATGACTACAAACTCAGATGACCAAGTGGGCAGGTGGGCCTAGGCGGCGAACATTGCTTTCCTCAAGTGGTCATAAGAGCTGTAGAAATAAAGAAAAAGACAAGTACAGACCCAGATGACCAAGCGGGCAGGTGGGCCTAGGCGGCGAACATTGCTTTCCACAAGTGGTCATAAGGGTTGTAAGAGACTCAACTGCTCTCGTTCCTAGGGCTACAAGCTGAGTTGATCAATTGGGCAGGTGGGCCTAGGCGGCGAACATTGCTTTCCTCAGAGAGATCAACTCAGTTGTGGGTCCCGCTTAGGCATCGCTTGAGAGTACCTAGGAGTATTCGATGGTCACAGACTAAGATGATCAGTTGGGCGGGTGTGGTTATGCCGCGGGGACTATACGGACATTGCTTTCCTCAGAAAGATCATCAAAACTGTAACTATATCCCTCTCGGGGCATGATAGAGCCAACATTCACCTAGACCTCCCTTGATGCAGGGGTGTGTCGGATATCATCCGGGATCCAAGGTTCCGAAGACCACCGCACGGGAATTGGCAAGCTACCACTACACGTGTGCGAAAACTCCCCGCTACACATGATCTTCGTGGTTTTACACTAATGACTACAATCCGAGGGGGTTCGAGCAGAACTTGGCGATGTCTCCGCGGTTCAGTGAGGTTAATATATGAGAAAGTGTAAAGAAAACATCAGACATGGAGAAGTGTCAGTATAGGGCTTTTCATTAAAATATCCAAAGAATGCAAGAAAGTAAAAAGGACATTTTAAGGATAGAACCATTTGAGATCGTCACCGCTCCAGGTGCGTGAGATGTCTTCTCCTTCACTCGTCTGAAGGCGGTAAGCCCCACTTTTTAGTACTTCCTTGATGATGAAAGGTCCGGCCCAATTGGGATTTAGCTTCCCGACATTGCCTGTTCTGGCTGCTGCATCAACTTTCTTTAGCACAACGTCTCCGACTGCAAAGTGTTTTACCCTGACATTCTTGTCAAAGTACTTTGCCATTCTCCTTTTAACTTCTTCCTGTCTGATGGTTGCCTCGTCCTGAAGTTCTTCGATCAGATCCAAGCTATACTTGATAGCCTCGTCATTTTCATCTATCCATGCTTCTCCTCCCTCCTTTGCATATACAACTCTTGGAGTGAACACCACAAATTCTACAGGAACAATAGCTTCTGAGCCATGGGATAATTTGAATGGTGTCTCCCCCGTAGCTGAAGATGGAGTGGTACGAAGAGTCCAAAGGATGGAAGGAAGTTGGTCTGCCCAATTTCCTCTTTGATTCAAGACCCTCTTTGTACAACCCTCATTCTCCAAGGTAGGCCCATTCAAAGCCACGTAGGCTGAAGTCAAGGTCAAAGGGTCAGCACAGGAGCCGGCAGTCCAAGACACAAGGCAACTCAGCCAGCAGGAGCAAGAGGCGAGCTGGGCGAGCAAGGGGCGAGTATGGCGAGCAAGGGGCGAGTATGGCGAGCAAGGGGCGAGCAGAGGCGAGCTTGGGCGAGTATCTCGCGAGTATGAGCGAGTATCTCGCGAGTATGGGCGAGTATCTCGCGAGTATGGGCGAGTAGCCCTTGTAACTCGCGAGCAGAGGCAGTATACTCGCCTGTACCCCCCCCCCCCCTAGGATTTCTCTATAAATAGACCCCCAGGGGTACTAGAAATGGCACTTTTGGAAGTGGTCGAGGTCCCCCCAAGTTGGATACTCGCCAAATCCATGCCCGTCTAGTACCTCGCCCAGCTTTTGGTTGCGGAGGGGAAGTTTCTCCCAAACTTCCGGGTACGTGGTGGGACCTCCCTGCTGGAGCACCTGGGGTGTGCTTAGTCATTTTCTCTCTCCTATTTTAGCTATCAGAGCCGTGGAGTTGGACCGCAGGATCAGTAACCTCGGGCTGCATTGATCCGAATCTTGAGGTCAGGATTTTCCTGGCGTCAACACTTTGGTGCGGTGAGCGTGGACCGTAGTCGTTGGAAGAAAGTTCGGCAAGAAGGCGAGATGGTCGTAGGTGGCGACCATGAGGAGGAGGTCGGCAACTCGACGGGAGCTGGCAGGTTCGTGACGCTGGAGGTTTTCGAAGCCTTCGCGCAGCGCATGGAGGGAGCCATGCGAGCAGCGCTTCAGCCGCGCGCCGAGGTCACTGCGACCTCGCCGCATCGCCCAGTTCCGTCCGAGGGAGGGAGTCCCCCTCGGCGAGCAGGAAAGGAGCACATGGAAGATGAAACCGAGCGACCAAGGAGGTCGCAATTCTACCAGCCAACCTCGCAAGGTATTCGCTTCCGCGAGCCGTGCGAGCAGGGGAGGTACCCGGATACTCGCCCATATGGCGAGTATGGAGGTGATACTCGCCAGGTTGAGGATCGTCGCCGGGCAGGAGGGAGGAGCCCCTTCTGCGAGGAGATTCTCGCCGCGCCAGTGCCAGAGGGGTTCAGGGACCCTGCCTTGAACTACTATTCAGGGAAGGAGGACCCCGTCAGGCACATCCAATGGTTCGAGGATATAGTCTCTATCCGAACCATGTCGGACGCCTTCAAGTGCAGGTTGTTTGCCATTACCTTCCGCGCAAAGGCCTGGGACTGGTTCCATCAGTTGCCCGCAGGCTCAATCTACTACTTCGAAGACCTGTGTCGTGGGCTGACGACCCGGTTCGACACGGCACGGAAGCTAAAGAAGGAGGCCACGGCCCTGTTCTACCTCGTGCAAGGGCCGGATGAGGCCTTGGGCCCTTACATCGAGCGTTTCCAGGAGGAGGTTCTGCAAATCCAGGAGGTAGATAGCAACATCCTGTTGCTGGCCCTGACATTCGGCATCAGTCAAGGCCTCTTCAAGTTGGAACTCAGTGAGAATCCTCCCTACTCCTACGACAACCTCATTCAGAGGGCCAATAAATTTGTCCGGGGAGAAGCCTCCAATCCTGACTTCTTGGCAAGGTTGGCACGGGTGACCAGAGGCGACCGTGGAGAGAGGGATGGGATCCCTGAGAAAAGGAAGAGAGAGGAGCCCCGAAGGGAGGGAAGGAAGTGGCCGGAGCGACAAGAGGAGAAAAAGGAGGAGCTCAGGAGGAAGGAAACCGGGAGGATCGTGGAGAGAAGGCCCGTCGAGTCCCCTGAGCGTCAGGAGGAGGGAAGACGCTACCAGGTCCCCGTCAACCGGCCACCTTGGAGGCCGGCTGGACGGCACCAGCGTCAAGACCAAAGGGGGAGATCCCCAGAAAGAAGGCCCTTTCGCCAACCAGAGAGGCGTCAGGAGAGGAGGAGAGATGAAGCAATGGCGGTAGCCGGGCGAGGCCGCCGTCAAGGAAGGAAGAAGCCGAAGCCTAGGAGGCGTCAAGCAGAAGAGGTTCCTCTCTACTGCGACTTCCACCAGGTGGGGGGACATGCCATGGCTGCCTGCCCAGACTTTTGGGAAGCCCGGAGGAGGTTGGCAGCAGGAGAGGCTGGAGGAGAGCAGAGGAGGATAGAGGCCCCTGCCGAGCCACAGGCAGGGCAGGCCGCAGTCGTTCGCAGGAGGAACGAGGATCGGGTCGACCAGGGAGGCCGGGGAGACCTGGGCCAGGGAGGCCGAGTTGGAGTAATCCATGGGGGAGCAGGGCTGGAGGCTTCCCGCAAGGGGAGCCTTCATCAGATCTACCGCAGGAGTGTCGCCTCGACCTCGCAAGCACCACCCCCGATGGAGGAGATTACTTTTTCCGAGGAGGACATGCTAGGGAACGAGAATCCCTTCCATGATGCCCTCGTGATTCAAGCCGCGATGGAGGACTTCACCGTTGATCGAATTCTGATCGACAACGGTAGCTCTGTAAACGTCATCTTTAAGGGGACGTTTGACGGACTGGGAGTCGAAGCTGCCAGAGTTCGAGCATCTGATGGTCCCCTCTTCGGCTTCTCCGGAGAGAAGAAGGAAGTGGAAGGAGGAGCAGATCTCCTGGTAACACTCGGTGGCACCCCCATCAACTGTCGATTCATCATCGTCGACGCCCCGAGCTGCTACAGAGCCATCTTTGGGAGGCCGATTCTCAACACCTTCAAGGCCGTCCCATCCTCCTACCATCAGTGCTTGAAGTACTGTAAAGGAGACGTCCAGGTGAGGATCAGGAGCGATCCAAGAGCCGCCAGGGAATGCTATCTTACCGCCGTCAGTACCATCAGCTGGATGGCTGACGCGGAGGAGTTCGGGAGAGTGTTGGAGAGCCCGGCCAGGCTGGAGGTGGCAGAGGAAGTGGAAGAAATCGAGGTACTCTCCGCAGCAGGAGTGCCTGGGTTGCTGAAGATTGGCGGGTCGCTGAAGACCGAGGAGAAGATCGAGATGGCGGCGTGTCTGCAAAAGAACGTCGACATCTTCGCTTGGAGTGCCGCCGAGATGCCAGGAGTCGACCCTGAGGTTGCGTGTCATCGCCTCAACCTGGATCCCTCTGTCCAGCCCGTCCGCCAAAAGAAGAGAAGAACCGCCACCATCCTCGCCAAGCCAATTAGGGAGGAGGTTAAAAAACTGCTAGATGCAGGTTTTGTGTCGGAGATCCAGTACCCAGGCTAGGTCTCTGATGTTGTAATGGTGACAAAGGCGGGGGGAGGCTGGAGAATGTGTGTGGATTTTTCCTTAATGAATAAAAGCTGCCCGAAGGATTGTTATCCCTTGCCTCGAATCGACGCGCTGGTTGATTCAGCCGTCGGTTTTTCTGTGATGAGTTTCCTTGATGCGTTTTCAGGATATCACCAGATCCGGATGCATCCCCCGGATTGTCGCGATGTCTCCTTCATCACCGACGACGGCTGCTACAGCTACAGGATGATGCCCTTCGGTTTGAAGAATGCGGGAGCCACCTACCAGCGGATGATGGACCACATCTTCAAGGGGCAAAAGGGGAGGAACCTGGAAGTGTACGTGGATGACCTCTTGATCAAAAGCAAGAACGTCCAGGAACACATAGCCGATCTGGTGGAGACCTTTGAAACGTTGAGGAGGTTCAAGATGAGGCTCAATCCGACGAAGTGCGTCTTCGAAACAGGAAAGGGAAAGTTCCTGGGACATCTCCTAACCCCGATGGGAGTAGAGCCTAACCCCGACAAGGTTAAGGCGATCCTAGAAATGCCGTCCCCGAAGACGATGAAGGAAGTCCAAAGGTTGACAGGAAGGCTGGCGGGACTTAGCCGCTTCCTCTCAAAAGCCGGAGAGAAGTGCTCTCCATTCTTCAAGACGCTCCGCAAAACAGAAAGCTTCGAATGGACCGAGGGATGCGAGATAGCATTCGGAAGGTTGAAGGAGCAATTGACTCAGACACCTCTCCTTCAGAGCCCGAAGGAAGGCGAAGACCTGCTCATCTACCTGGGAGTGGGAGCAGAGGCAGTTAGCTCCATCTTGGTCCGAGAAGAGGGGAGGAAGCAGCTACCCATCTACTATGTCAGCCGGGTGCTGAAGAAGGCGGAACTAAAGTATCCAATCCTGGAGAAGCTTGCCTTCGCCTTGGTGGTGTCGGCGCGGAAGCTCCGGCCTTATTTTCAGGCTCACTCCATCCGAGTGGTAACTGATCATCCTCTCCGCAATATCCTGGAGGGAGTGGAGCATTCGGGGAGGTTGGCGAAATGGTCGGTAGAACTCAGCGAGTTCGACATTTCCTTCTCCCCCCGAGTGGAAATCAAGGCTCAGGCAGTAGCAGACTTCCTGGCTGACTTCTCGGTGGAAGCGGAACCCGGAGAAGAGGTGCTCAACCCAATCCCTTGGAAGATGTTTGTTGATGGAGCTTCGGGCAAAAGTTCTGTGGGGGTGGGCATCGTGCTCGTCAGCCCACAGGGAACAAGGATCGAGCAAGCCGTCGAGATCCTCTTCCCCGTCACAAACAACCAGGCAGAGTACGAGGCCATAGTGGCAGGCTTGCGCCTTGCCAAGGAGCTGGGGATCCGTGATGTCCGGGCTTTCACGGACTCAATGGTGGTCGCGTCGCAAATCCGAGGAGAGTTCGAGGTGCGTGACACCACCCTGCAGAGGTACTTGGTAAAAGTGAAAGGACTGATTGGAGGCTTCCAGTCCTTCTTCGTCGAGCATGTGCCAAGAGAGGAGAACTCGGCAGCAGATCGCCTCGCCAAGTATGGGCCGAGGGCCGGAGGAACTATCACCGAATTATTCCACCCGTCCATTGAGGAGGGAGAGATGATGGAGATCGAGCAACGCCCCTCGTGGATGGATTCCTTTGTGGCATTCCTGGCCAGCGGTCAGCTCCCAGCAGACGAAAGGGATCAAAGAAGGTTTCGGTACAAGGCGGCATACTACCTCCTGCAAGATGGAGAGCTGTACCGTAAAACCATCTCGGGTCCCCTGGCCAGATGCGTTTCTGAAGACGAAGTACCCCGAGTATTGGAAGAGATCCACTCGGGAGAGTGTGGAAGTCATTCTGGGACTCGCACTTTGGAGCAGAGGGTCTTGAGGCATGGTTACTTCTGGCCTACTATCCGAAAGGATGCTGAGGTCTTCTCAAAAAAGTGCCAAAAGTGTCAGCTCTTCGCCCCCCTTCAGTTGCAGCCAGCCCAGCAGCTCCGATCGATCATCTCCCCATGGCCGTTCGCCATCTGGGGGATGGACCTGATCGGCCCTTTCCCTCAAGCAAGCGGTCAGAGAAAGTTCGTTCTCGTCATGATCGACTACTTCTCCAAATGGATCGAAGCCAAAGCTTTGGCCAAGACCACCTCTCAAGTCGTGAAGAACTTCATCTGGGGAGAGATCGTCTGCAGATTCGGGATCCCTCTCGCCATCATCACCGACAACGGTCCCCAGTTTGCCAGCTTGGAGCTAGAAGATTTTTGCAGGCAGCTAGGAACTGATCTTCGATTCGCCTCCGTACATCACCCAAGGAGCAATGGCCAGGTAGAGGCCGCCAACAAGCTGATCATCAACCTACTGAAGAAGAAGGTGGAGAACCTAAGAGGTAACTGGGCAGACCAGCTCCCCTCGGTCCTGTGGGCTTTGAGGACCACTCCTAGCTCAGCCACAGGGGAAACGCCGTTCAAACTCTCTCACGGGTCGGAAGCTCTCATCCCAGTAGAGTTCGAAGTCAGAAGCCCAAGGGTGGTAGCCGCGGAAGACGGAACCGAAGAATGGCGACTAGAGAACGAAGAGGTTCAGAAGCTATCTCTCGACTACATCGAGGAACTCCGAGATTTAGCTTCAGTCAGGCAAGAGGAAATCAAGCGCCGAATGGCGAAACATTTTGACAAAAATGTCCGCCTCAAGCACTTCCAAGCAGGTGACCTAGTCCTGAAGAAGGTGGACGCAGCAGGAAGGTCCGCCGCCGTCGGGAAGCTCAATCCGAATTGGGAAGGACCTTTCATCATCCGGGAGGCGCTCCTGACAGGAGGGTACCATTTGCAAAACCAGGAGGGCGAACTGCTTGGGAGCACCTGGAACGGCGATGACCTAAAAAGGTTTTATCCCTAAGGGGAGATGTATATATCCCATCCTTGTAAATTCATTCCTTTTGAATAAAATTTACGTCGCCCTGAAACATGGGACGAGGAAGCTTCCTTCGCATCAACAAAACCTCAAAATAAGGAAGTCAGGTGAAGTCAATCTCCACGCCAGGTTGGGAAACAGGCCTCCGACTTAACCCTCGTAAAAACTCAGAACGGATGATGGGACAGTGCCTCGGGTGTGCGTTCCCTTAAGACCAAGCCTCTGCAATGACGGCCGAGATCAGCTCCCCCCTTGCATGTTGGCCGCGGTTCCCACCGACTGCATTTCTCGTCCGACTGTAGAGATTACCGGGAAGAAGTCTGGACGCCGACCTTCCGATTCGGCGAAGAGATGATCGATTTCACTAACTCAGGGGACCCTTGAAAAAAGGCGTCATGTACCCTCGAAAGCTGAAAAGCTCGCAGCAAAGCATTTCATTTTCTAAAGTTACTGTGTTAGATCATATGAGTTATTGTGCCTAAAGTGTGCTTAACTCCCTGCTAAACTCCCTGAGCAACAGGAAGCAGGTCCGATCCACATTCAGCATCCAAGTAGGATGGAGGCCTCGGGATGGTGTGTCCCCTTGGATCTCCCCGACTGCCACTCCCTGCTTGACGTCGTCCTACATCAACAATCACCATCGCGAGTTGGAACACGATATTCCGGCTTAACCCTCGTAAAAACTCAGAACGGATGATGGGACAGTGCCTCGGGTGTGCGATCCCTTAAGACCAAGCCTCTGCAATGACGACCGAGATCAGCTCCTCCCTTGCATGTTGGTCGCGGTTCCCACCGACTGCATTTCTCGTCCGACTGAAGAGATTGCCAGGGGAAAGCCTGGAAGCCGACGTTCCAACGATGAAAAGGACAGGACCGATTTGAACAACTAAAAGAAAGGAGATCTTCCGGCATCCAAGTAGGATGAAGGCCTCGGGAAGATGTGTCCCTCCAGGCCTCCCCAACTGCCGTTCCCTATCTCTTTTCCCTAAAAAATTCATTATTGTTAACTCTTCACCAGGTACCAGGCAAGACCTTGAGAGCACGTGTCCCTCTAAACCCTCTGAGTAGCCTCCACAGTTCAACTCCCTCAAGGGAAACATTGCAGAAGGCGAGCATGCATGTGCGAGTACCTAGGCGAGTATACATGTGCGAGCATGGAGGTGCGAGTATATAAGTACGAGTATAGAGGTACACGCAACCTCGCCGTAATCCTAAGAGCCTAGCGAGCACTCAATCTCGCCTCGAGCCTAGGAGCCTAAGCGGCATTCAGAAAAAGAAGCAATGACCAAGGAGACAGGCGAGCAAAACATTTGTCCTTTTCATATGTAAATATTTGATGAATATTACAAAAGAATCTTCAAGATGTTTACAAAAGGTCGCCGGGCGAGCAAAAAGGGAGCCCAGGCGACTAGGCGACGTCCTCGCCCAAAATGTCTACATCTGGCTCGTCGCCCCCATCATCGTCGCCATCATCAGCATCATCATCTTCATCCTCCTCAGAGTCGTCATACTCGGCATCACTGGACGGCGGCGAGGATGCTCGCAAAGGGGAGGTGGACTCCTCGGCGAGCAGCGCCGGGATGATGTCCTCCACCCTCAACTCCATTGCAGCCGGCTTCAGGAGATCATCCGCCTTCAGTTGACTCAGGATGACGGTCCCCGTAGCTCGTGCGATCTCTCGGCGAACTCGTGGCATGTCGTCGCCATGCATCCGAATCTTCTTACCGACCCTAGAGGGGCCCGCCACCGCTGGCCGTTGCTCGGTAGGCCGAGTTTCCAGCTCAGCGATTCGCACCTGGGCGGCCTCCAAGGTTTGCCGAGTATCCTCCAGCTCCTTCTCCAGCTGGGACATCTTTGTCGCCATCTCCACCTCGGCGACCTTCAAAAGCAAGAAGACGCAAAGTCAGTAAGTTATTCGGCAAAGAGGCGACTATCCCGGAGGCGAGTATCAAAGAGAAGCGAGTACCTCATGCTCCTTCGCCTTGAGCCCCATGGCGATCATTTTCTTTGTACTGATCCGGATGGTCTCCTCGTACTCCAGCAACCTCCTCGCCGTCGAATGAGCCAGCTCGGCAGATCGCAGCAGGGATCGCGAGGTTTGGTGCGCCAGATACTCGGAGGATTCCTCCCGCAGCCTCTCCGCGTCCTCGCGACCATAGACGGCGTGGAGCACGTCAAAAGCCTCGCCTTGATCCTCCCAGTCCTCTGACCAGGGCGGGAGGTTGGAGCTCAGGGACACCACATGGTCGCCCTCCGACCAGGCGACTAGGCGGCGTCCATAGGCATCCTCGCCACGAACACCCAAGTTGAAGTTTGGGTGGGTATAGGGCTCGCCGGCCTCAGAAGGGTCCGCCTTCTTGCCAAGGTCCCGGTGAGCGACCTCCTTCTTCTTCCTCGAGGGCTCGGAGGGCTCGCCCCTCTCCTTCCGCTTCTTCAACAGCCTGGAGCCTTCGCCGCCGACCAGGGTCTCATCACCTCCCGGCGACAAGTCGATGGGCGAGTAGGCCCCATCCCCGCGAGCAGAGGTCCCTGTGCCTCCCTGGGTGGAAGTAGTCGTCTTCACCACCGCGGGAAGAAGCTCGCGCGGCAGGACGTGGACTGCTGCAGGAAGAGAAGTGATAAATCCAGTTAGTCGCCAAGTGGAAAACGAAGAACGAGTATTGCGAATACTCGCACAGTAGATTACCTTCGCCTACGAAAATCTCGGCGAGCTCATCTACTCGCCTCCTCCAGTGCACCACATCAAGACAGCGATTCTTGAAGGACTCGAGCAGCTTCACGCCACCCTCGCTTAGGAAGGAAGTCCCGAAGACGCTCTCCGGTGGCTGGAAGGATTTGTCGGGGATCGCTTGAAAGTCGCCAGAAATGACGACTAATCGCTCTCCCCAGCGATGATTCTTGTTCGCGGTGCCGACCAGCGTGCAGACATGGCTGCAGAAGAAGATGACGCCCTCGCCTGTCGCCATGAAGTTGAATACTCGCCGAAAGACAGAAAGGTCGAAGGCGATCCCCTGGTCGCGCAAATAGCAGAGGAAGCCCACGATCATCGCCACCCCGTTAGGGTTGATCTGGGCGGGGACTATCCCAAAGTAGCGGAGTATCTGAGAGAACTCCGTCCACAGTGGTAGTCGCAGGCCCACCTCGAAGTGGCGAGTAGGGAGTACTCGCCCATCACCCAGAATGGAATTTAGTCGCTCTCCCTGGCGAGGAAGCCTAGCGATGTACCCTGGCGTGAGGTACTTCGCCCTGACGACCTCCAACTCCTTCTCAGTCGTGATCGACTTCTTGAAGGTGGTCGCCGCAAAGTTCTGGGCGTGATTGGCACGCCGGATGGTCGCCTCATCGGCCATCTTTTGAAGGAAGGGAAGAAAGGCGAGTATCCAAGAAAGCACGAAGAGGAAAGGGAGACGGAAGATACTCGCACGAGAGCTCAGAAGGTCGCCAAAAGCGTATTTAAGACTCACCCACCCACCCCTATTTATAGTGGTCGGGTAGCTTGGCGTATCGAGCACGACGGCGCGATTAGGAATAAGGGGGTGGCGAGTATTACGTTGTAATCGCCAACTCAGCAACGCGCGTCAGCAAGAAGTCGACCTCCCAAGCGAGAAGACCTGCAAGGAAAGGCGCGGAAAAAGCTCGCTATGCATAAGGCGAGGAACAGATAGCTACTCGCCAAAATAAAAGAAGATAGAGAAAAACTCAAGATAAAATCCATCACAGAAAGAAGAAGGCAGAACAAGTAGTAAACGACGAGTTTTCTAATACTCGCCGAAGTAATATTACATCAAATCAGGCAATAGTTCAGCAGTACAGAGCTACTCGCCAAAAGGCGACATAGCGTAGAAAGAAGAAAAATGGAGAAGAAGCAGCGTCTAGGGAGGTGCTTGGAGATTCGCTTGAAAATCCGGAGGCTGAGGATGTCGCCCAACGAAGCCCATGCTGCGAGCACGCTTGAAGTGCTCAAAGGCCAGAGACATCGCGTCCTCGCCCTGACGCAGTTGGTCTTCGATCCTCGCCAGCCGACCAACCGAGCCCATGCTCGCGCGCATCCCCACCAACTCGTCATGATGCAGCTGTTGGCGATGCTCGATCCTCGCCAGTCTGCGCTCCAGGTCGCCAACCGTATGAAGGCGAGATTCTGCACCAGCCAGGCGAGTATCGAACTCTTCCAGCCGCGATACTCGCACCTCCAGCTCGGTCAAACGACGATGAGCGTCAGAGCTCGCCAGGCGCTCAACTCGCGATTCAACCTCGGACAGGCGGCGATGAGGCTCACAAATCGCCAGGCGCTCCAGCTTGGACTCCAGCTCCAGAATTGCGCGAGTAGCCCTCTCCTGGTACTCGCGAGAAGGAAGCCCGACCGCGTCGATCAAGGCTCCAATGGGGGTATGGGCGCGAGCTGCCAAAAAAGGTAAGAGTGTTAGAACTTAGATGACGAAGCAAAAAGCGAAGTGAAGACAGTAGCGACTATTGAAAATAACGACCAAATACCTGGCCTAGGACTGCGTGAACGACGGCGAGGAGAGACCCTTGCCCGGCGAGGAGATGTGCTGCGATGATGGTCGTCTCGCCGCGAAGAGCCCCCGATCGCCGGATCCCGGCTGGGAGGCGCGTTCCCCCGACCGCGATTATCGCCTGGTCGCCCTCCCCCTCTGGGAGCGAAGAAGCCCGAAGAGCCCCCAGTCCCGCCACGGCGCGAGGATTCGCCCTGGTAAGTCGAAGGTGCAGTAGAAGTCGAAGGGCGCTGATCGCCCTGAAGGGTAGCAGAAGGAGGAAACGGAGGAGGTGGCGGAAGTCCACCTGCGGGCAGCTGCGAGCTGCTCGCCATCTCTACAGATTGAAAAGGCGGTGGAGGCGGAGGCACGATGCTCGCCAAAGGAGCATGTTGCTCGCTCATCGGCCTCTTCTCCAGCGAGGAGCTGTGAAGAACTCGCCCTGAGCGACCTCCACCCCGAGGCGAGACCATGGGCGACGACCTCAGAGGAGCTACGTCCAGAGGATCCTCCTGAGCGCCAAGGGTAGACGACTCTGTTAAAACAGAAAAGGGGCGATTAACTCTGCAAAGCAAGACGAAAGAAATCAAAACTTGACAATGGCGAGTATATTACTCGCACCTCGCACAGGAGCGAGACTCTCCGGCAGATTATGGGCCGAGGTCTCGGGAATGCTCGCCCCCTCGACGACCTTAGAAGCAGGAGGTTCCGTGACCGGCGAGTCGCCCTCATTGGAAAGTCCCAGATCGTCCAGCAGCTGTTGGTGTTGGTCGCCCAAGGGAGCGGCGACCTCCTCCTCGGCGGCTTTCTTCTTTTCCTTCTTCTTCTTCTTCTGGGCGAGCCTCTTCCTCTTCTTAGAAGATGGAAGGTCGCCGGATGTAAGATCTGGGTGAGGAGGGAGCGAAATACCATCAAACAAGCCGACAAGACCAGCCATGGCCGCCTTAGCCTCAGCAGCATAGTCGCGCACCATCTTGAGCGAGTTCAGAAAGGGCGTGCCGTCAGAGACCCTTGCCCCTCTATTTATAGAGTTCGAGCGTCGACTAGCGAGAAATCGATTATCAGCTAATACTCGCCCATAAGGCTGCTCGTCGAATAAGGGTTGGATGATTCTTTCCGAGCAACTGCGTTACTCGCAAAGAGCGGGGATTGTGTACAACCCTCATTCTCCGAGGGTGGACCCCCCCAAGGCCACGTAGGAAGAAGTCAAAGTCAAAGAGGTCAACACAAAGACCGGCAGTTCAAGGTAGAAGTAGAGAAGACCTCGGCGAGTAAACCACCAATACTCGCCAGGCTGGCGAGCATGGAACAGAAGACCTAGCGAGTATTGGCCCGGCGTGTGCGAGCAGTCCCCAATACTCGCCAGATGGGCGACTATGGCATGGTACTCGCCGAGTAATCCATAGTCGCCGGGTCGAAGGGTGGGCTATGAAACCCCCCCCCCCCCCCCCCTACCCCTTGGTTGCCTATAAATAGGACCCCAGGGGTACTTGGATTGGCACCTGTGCTTGAGCTTCTGGAACCCCATTTCCGAATTCTTGAGCCCGCCACCCCTGCTTGCTAGCCAAGTCGGTGCCTTCCTCGTACCTTGCTCGGCCATTCTTTGGTCTTGGAGGGGAAGTCTCTTCGGAGCTTCTGGGTACGTGGTGGGACCTCCCTGCCGCAGCACCTGGGGTCCTGTTTGTTGCTCTTCTAGCTTCTTCGTCGTTGCCAGCCAAGCCATCTCGTCGGGCTGCTGGGCGAGTAGCCTCCGGCTGCATCGGTCCGAATCTTGAGGTCAGGATTTTCCTGGCGTCAACACTCTTCATCAGAAGTTGTTGGATCTGTCGATTTGCTACTTCTACCTGACCATTTGTCCTTGGATGATGTACCGAAGCAAACCGAAGATCAATTCCCACCTGATCACAAAATTTTATCATCTCCGGATTGTTAAATTGTGGACCATTGTCAGTGACAATTGCTAACGGAATTCCATGCCGGCAGACTATCTCTCCCCAGATGAAGTTCTTGATAATTTGAGTGGTAGTTCTTGCTAATGCCTTCGCCTCAATCCATTTGCTGAAGTAATCAATCATTACGATAATAAAGCGACGCTAGCCGCTGGTTATTGGGAAGGGTCCGATGAGATCCATCCCCCAAACTGCAAAGGGCCATGGTGCAGTTATTGATCTGAGCGACTGAGCAGGCAAATGCTGAAGAGGAGCGAACTTTTGACACTGAACACATCGCTTGGCGAATGCTTCAGCATCCTTTCTCATGGTTGGCCAGAAATATCCTTGCCTTAAGATTCTCTTCTCCAGAGTCTTTGCTCCTGAATGGCTACCACACTCCCCGGAATGAACCTCCTGAAGTATGGTTGGGATTTCTTCCTCGGAAACGCATCGTGCTGAGGGAGAGATCAAAGTCTTCCTGTAGAGAACTCCTGCTATCAGATAATAGTATGCCGCCTTTCTTCTAAATCTTCTTCTATCTTTGATGGAATGATGGAACTCTCCTTTTGATAGAAACAGCTCGTAAGGGTCCTTCCATGAAGGATTATGATCAATTTGCATGAGTTCTGCTTCATCTGTTGCCGGATGAAAAAGTTCAAAGGTCACTCCCCCGGATGGAAGACCGAACTTTGACAACCCATCTGCCTCCTCATTTTGTGTCCTTGGAATATGCTCGATGATAAATGACTTGAATCTTCCGATTTTCTTTTTGGCTAACAGCAGATATTTCCTCAGAATTGGCTCCCTTGTCTCATAATTCCCCAAGACCTGAGAGGCCATTACCAATGAATCGGTTCTAACATGTGCATGTTCTATCCCCAACTATTTTGCAAGTCTCAGCCCAGCCAAAAGTGCTTCATATTCTGCTTGGTTATTTGTAACTGGAAAGAAGAATTTGATAGCTTGTTCCAGCCTGATGCCATTTGGACTTATTAAAACTACTCCGGCTCCCACATAGTTTTTCCAGAAGCCCCATCCACATTGATGACCCAAGCTAAAGGAGATTGCACCACTTGTTCGGAACTAGGTTCTGATGTATCCACCAAGAAGTCTGTCAAGATTTGCGCTTTGATTGCTGTTCGGGGGATGTATGATATTTCGAATTCACTTAGTTCGATAGCCCATTTAGCCAACCTCCCTGAATGGTCTGGTTTTTCAAGAATATTTCTTAAAGGATGATCTGTAATTACTTGGATGGGATGAGCTTGGAAATAAGGACGAAGCCTTCGTGAATTTAGCCAAGGCCAGTTTTTCCAAGATTGAATATCTGGTTTCTGCATCTTTGAGAATATGGCTAACATAATATATTGGAAACTGCCTCTTCTTTTCTTCTCGAACGAGGACAGAGCTTACCGCATCTCGGCCGACTCCCAAATATAAGAATAATATTTCCCCCTCACGGGGACTTTGGAGTAGCAGAGTTGAAGTTAACTATACTTTTAGCTGTTCGAAAGCCCTGTTGCACTCCTTGCTCCATTCAAACTTTGATCCTCCCCGCAGTATTTTAAAGAATGAGGAACTTTTATCCCCGGATTTGGAGATAAACCTGCTCAATCCTGCCAATCTTCCTCCAAGCTGCTGAACTTCCTTGGTATTTCGAGGAGGGGTCATATCAAGGATGGCCTTCACCTTATCTGGATTCGGTGCAAGGCCATCGGGAGTTAAGAGATGCCCGAGAAACTTTCCTTTGTTTGCCCCAAACACACATTTCAGAGGATTTAATTTTAACTTGAACCTCCATAGAGTAGCAAACGTCTCTATGAGGTCTTTCAAGTGTAATGAGAATGTTTTACTTTTCAGAAGGAGATCATCAACGTAAACTTCGAGGTTCCTGCCTTTTTGATGCTTAAAGACGGTATCCATCATTCTTTGATATGTTGCGCCCACATTTTTATGACCGAAGGGCATTACGAGATAGCAGTAACACTCATCGTTTCTGATAAATGAGGTGTGCGGGATATCAGGTTTGTGCATTTTAATTTGATGATACCCAGAGAAAGCATCGAGAAAACTCATAAAATCATACCCAACCGCGGAATCAACTAAGACATCTATCCGAGGCAGAGGGTAGCAATCTTTAGGACACGCTTTATTAAGTTTGGTGAAGTCTACGCACATGCGCCACTTCCGGCCAGATTTCTTAACCATTACAACATTCGACATCCACGTGGGATATTGAATTTCAGATATAAAGTCTCCTTTTAGGAGTTTGGCAACCTCCTCTCTGATGGGCAATGCCAGCTTGGTTGCCACTTCTCTCTTCTTTTGCTGGACAGGCTTGAACTCGGGAGATACGTTCAGATGATGACAAACTATGTCCAGATCCACTCCTGGCATGCCCTCCGCTGACCAGGCGAAGACATCCAGATTCTCCAAAAGGCAGGAGATCAGCTCCACTTTCTCCTCCTCCAGCAACTCAGCATTGATGATCAGCTTCTTTTCCTCCCCTTCAGCAATAGGAACCTCTTGGGTCGCCTGGGCAGGTTCCAGGTGAGCCCCTTCTCGATCTTTTCCTTCCTCAGCATCCCTTGAGGATTCAGCGATCTCCAAAACACCAGCCACGGCCTCGGGAAGTGAAACGTCGGTGATCATGTTGACAGTTCGGACATAGCACTCCCGAGCCACCTTTGGGTTACTTCTAACCCGATACTGCCTTCCTTCATCAGCGAACTTTAGAGCGAGGTGAAAAGTGGATACTACTGCACTGTATGCATTGAGAATTGGCCTCCCGAAGATGGCCTAGTAGTTACTTGGGGCATCCACCACCACAAA
The DNA here is from genome assembly GCA_033032865.1 of Dactylorhiza incarnata. Lineage (NCBI taxonomy): Eukaryota > Viridiplantae > Streptophyta > Magnoliopsida > Asparagales > Orchidaceae > Dactylorhiza > Dactylorhiza incarnata. Next base: position 6,645,847 of record JAWHQI010000134.1, read on the forward strand.
GTTGATCAGTTTTATTACTCCTCCAAGAGAGACCAGGAGCTTGACTGAACCCTCCACTTCTTTCTTCTCCCCAGAAAACCCGTAGAGGGGCCCGTCGGTGGAAAGCAGAGGCTTTCCAGTCTTCAGGGCTTCGAAAGTTGGGCGGAAAAGGAGATTGACGGAGCTGCCTGTATCAATTAAGATCTTGTGGACTGTATAATTTTCGATGACGGCTTTGATGACCACCGCATCGTCGAAAGGATTGGCATTGGGGGGAAGGTCATCCTGACCAAAGGTGACAATAGTGCTTTCGGGGGGAGAACTTGTAGTGGCTGCTACTTCCTGCTTCAGAACTCTCGCGATGCTGGATTTGCGAGATGATTCTGCTCCAGCTCCTTCGTGGATACAATAGATGTCCCCTAAGGGGCCCACATCATTGACTTCGATGCATTTGGCAGAAGGATGGATGTCTCCATAGCAGCCAGCGTCTTCGACGTCGGCGCATTCCCAGGTCACTTCCACTGTTTCTTTCTCTTTTTTCTTCTCAGTCGCAGGCTCAGCAGCTGGCTCTTTCCGAACTAGGCCCCGGAGTTTTCCTTCTCCCAGGAGCCTCTCTATCAGCAAGCGAAGGGCCCGACATTCTTCGGTCAGATGCCCTCCCTCTTTATGGTACTCATAGTAAAGGTTCGGATTTCGATTGCGAATATCTGATTTCAGAGGAGCAGGCCTTTTGAAATCTGGCCTTTTCTGCAAGATCTGGACCACTTCATCCATGGTGACATTTAAGGGAGTGAACGACTCTTGCGAGTCATCATATTGAGTGGATGGAATGACTGGAGGTGGCTACGCGGTATACTGTGGTAAGTATACCGGCATGATTTGCGGAAGAGGAGCGGATGGAGCGGGAGCGATGGCCAACGACGGTTTGTGATCCTGAAACCGTTGATGGCCCAAAAAGGGTTGTTTGTTTTTGTAGTTTCTCCCCCTCTGGGAACGGGGTTCAAAGTGGGACTGATTCTAGGGTGGATGGTGAAAAGACGGATTGGACTGCTCCTTGTCGCTTACCAGCTTTGCGACATAGCCTGGATTGCTCTTTTCTCCTCTAATGAACATATTTGCCAGACTTATCATTTCCTGATAAGTCCTGGGCTCCCTTATATTTGCTTCAAATTTTAGAGGGACCTCTCTTAAGACATGGATGAGGGCAACCCTATACAGCTCTGGATCCACATTTTGGACTTCCATGATCTCCTTCTGGAAGCGGTCTATGAAACTGGCCCACGTTTCGTCTTCCCGCTGCTTTATATCGAAAAGGGCCGTCGGGCCACTTTTCCTTTTTCTTGAGGTGGAGAACCTCAGCAAAAACTCCCTTCGCAGCTCAGCAAAACAACTGATCGATCTGGGATGCAGCCCATAAAACCACTCCCTTGCTTGTCCTTCAAAGGAGGTCACAAGGAGTTTGAACTTAGTCGCATCAGTTAAGGTCCTAAGAGCGATGGCTGATTCAAAGGCTTGTAGATGAACAGTGGGATCAGTCTCTCCACTGAAAGCTGGTAGACGAGGCTCTCTAAAATTATTAGGGGCCGGCTCCCCCCGGACTTCGTCCACGAAGGGAGAAGTTTCTTCCATGTCTTCATATAGGGGAGCAGGGTAGTAAGCCGCCGAAGCCGCGGCTATTCGCGGACAAGCCGCCTGGTAAGAGGACCGGGCAGCAGCTTCTGGCAGGTAGAAAGGGTGAGCAGCGGCTTCAGGCGGGTATGACAAGCGAGCTGCTCCTTCTGGCGGATAGGACAGGCGGGCTGCATGAGAAGCCGCCCCCTGGAAATCAAGGGCCCGAGCCGGCATGCTGTGCGCGGCTTCCTGATAGAATTTTTGCCTAGCCGCAAAACCTTCTTGCTGGGATTGGAGGTTGGCGGCTTGTGGTAGCGGGTAAGGCGGAGGCGGAGGAGGAACCGGAGTCACCGCCTGATTAACCGCGGTTTGTTGTGGGACTAACCGCTCGGTTAATAGGGCCAAAGTTTGACTGATTGCGTCCAACCGCTGATCAGTCGCCCTCTGAGCCCGCTCGGCTTCTCTTCTGGATTGCTCCAAGGCTTCCCACAAAGAGTCCTCACTGTGATCGGAGCGGTCTCCAAGGGGGAACTGGCGGTCTGACATTATGGCAAAGAGGATTTCACCGACAATCCGCGATCTGAAGGTCGCGTGTTTCTGTTGAGTCTGAAATTGCACCTCCGAAGGAAATCGGAGGCTGCGGGCTGCCGGTTACTTTTTAAATGGAGAAAACGGGACCGCTAGCAGCGGTCAAGGCCAGACTTTGCCCGTCATGGCGAATGCCACTCCTGTGACGGGCTTTCCTTTGATTAAGAAGAAGCGGTTACAGCGGGTTACAAGTGCAGGAAAGCAGAAGCCGGCCGGTCAGACAATTCGCAAGACGGGAAACTCGAGACCGCAGCTCAAACAAGCGAGCTCCTGGATTCGAGTATGCATGCCTTGGGAGTGTTGTCGCCCCCTATTTATAGGCTCGGGGGCCTGCCCGAACGGGCAGGGATAAAATAACCGCCAGCCCGGGTACAGGAGAATCGGGCAGGCGGTGATGAGATACAGAAAAGAGAAAAGAAAGAAGTCACGCGACTTGGCGGCTTGCGCTTGCGGTCTGTCTCGTAGAGGGGCTGGAGATGCTACGACCAAGGCGATGATGCCACCCGGACGGTCTCCGACTTGAGACTGTGGATTGTCTTCTTGGACTTGGTCCTTACTGATCTTCACGGCACAATCCGGGCGGTCTCCGTCTTGAGACCGCGGCTTACCCTTGAGAACGTGGCCTGTCGCTTGGTCTTGGGGCCTTGTAAAGCTTTCAAGATGTAACCCGTGCGGTCTCCAGCTTGAGACCGCGGGTTGCCTTCTAGACTTTAGACCCCGATGGCTTTCATAGCACAACCCGAGCGGTCTCCTGACTTGATACCGCGATCGGCCATTTTGGACTTGGGCCTTGGTGACCTTCAATCTATGGAGGTGACCTGAGTGCTCAGACCGCCCGATCTGTGTGGATTGATGCTGATGGATATTGTAAAACCCGAACCAAACGACTTGTGTCTGCAGACCGCCCGGTCTATGAGTAATGTTATTCGGAAGCGATCTTCTGGGTAAACAATGAAGACTTAGGTTGACCAATCAGTTACAATAGTCAAAGACTATATTGATCAGTCCATCATGAATGTGAAGACTACAGTCATGACTGAGGTCCAGGAAATCAAGGAGAACACTGGAATGCTGAACAAACAGATGACCAAATGGTTTGATCTAGCAGAGAAGACTGTGATCTCTCAGAACACAATACTCAGATCTATGGACAAACACCTCCAGCTATCTGAACAGGACATAACATATGTCAAAAGGTATGTCAGTAAGACAGATGAGGTGATAGAAAATTCAACCAATCATCTCCAAGATTATGTATACTCCACTGCCATGCAGTTGAATGAAGAAGTTGGCAGGAACAAAGGAGAGTTGCAAGCAAATATTGCTACTATAGTCCAATCCCTTGCTGCAACAGTCACTACCACCCAACTGAATGAAGAGGTAGTCAACCTTAAAGGTACACTATTGGAACATGCTTTCCGCATCTCTTGGTTTGACAATAACAAATCCTATTGTATTTGATCACTTGCATTGTGTTTATAGTGTGCAGGATCTTCAACATTCAATCCCCAAAGGAGTGTGAAAAAGAAAAACATCGAAGCAACATCAGGATGATTCTCTGTTGATACCGCGACGCGGTAGCACTACCGCTGGCGCTAACGGTTCGACGAAATGGAAACCGCTGAGAATGAAATTGCGTTTGATGAAATGTGAAGCCGTTCGACGAAATGAAACTGCATTCGACGAAAAGAGAAGTACTCTACCGCGGAGCACTAGCACTACCGCTGGCGCTAGCGAATCAAAAACTGCTGAGAAGGAAACCGCTGAGAACGGAACTGGCGTTCGACGAAATGAAAATTGCGTTCGATGAACTGGCGTTCGATGAAATTGCGTTCGACGAACTGCATTCTCTACCGCGGCGTTCGACGAACTGCATGCTCTACCGCATCGCTCGATGAAATGCATGCTTTACCGCAGCGCGTTAGAACTACCGTTGGTGCTAGTGTTCGTTCGACGAAATGAAAGCAACGCTCGACGAAATGTGAGGCCGGTTCGACAAAGATGCGCCCGACGAAAAGAAATGTGCTCTATCGCGGAGCGTTAGCACCACCGCTGGCGCTAGCATAAATGGAAACAATTGATGAGAAGGAAATAGTGGAGAAAAAGGAATGTCGACGGGACACTATTTTTGGCAAGTACTATCGCGGCGCGTTAAGGATAACGCCCGGCGGTAGCTTTTGGAACCCTCCCGTCTGCATGTGATTGAGGAGCAAATATGGAAGGAGATATTGGCTGAAGGAAGGTTATCTCTCTATCGCGGAGCGTTAGCGTTACCGCGGCACGCTAGTCGGAACTCAAAGTTTGGCACTCAAAAGTTGCCTAAGTTGCCGCGATCTGTGTGCTTGATCATTGCCTAATGTGACTACCGCGGGGCGGTAGTACTACCGCAGGCGGTAGCAGGTGATTATATTTAAAGACGTGTGCTTCCTCCGTTAAGTCTTGCTGATTCAGAAGGAATTGAAGCCACATATTCAGAGCATTCGTGAGAGCCTTCTCCAAGCAGCCCGAAGAACTCCGTCAACATTCGTGAACGCAAAGAACTTGAAGGCCAATCTGATCGCATCTACATCGACATCAAGTTCTTCTTTTGAGGGAGTTTTTAGTTTGTGTTTTGTTTTAGTTTCAAATTGTAACCTTTATATCTTTTGTTCGGTAGAGGAATTCGCCACACGGCGACTAGGGCCTTGCGGGGACTAGGGGAAATTCGCCTCGTGTTGGCGACTAGGTCTAAGTAGGACTTAGTAAGGAATTCGCCTCGTGTTGACGGCTGGGTCTAGGGAGTAGATCTAGGGGGTGCTCGAGGCCTTTTTGGTGATAGATTGGCTAGAGCAGCTTGAGGTCGTATCTGGGGAGAGATCAGCTAAAGCCAACCGGTTCGTGGGGATACGAGTCGGTATAGAAAACAAAAATGGTTTTTCATATTATTCGCTTCGATTTCTAGCGTAATTGAAATCAGATTTTGTAATCAATTTTATAAATAATAATCATGTCTTTTCTTGTTTAATAAAATTGATTTCATGTCTAATTTCATTATCTTTTTACTTTTGATTTAACTTACTTCGACTAACATATCAAAAGTTTTTTATTAAAGTTTAAACCCTTATTCACCCCCCCCCCCCTCTAAGGGCGCCTACAGATCCAACAAGTGGTATCAGAGCTAGGTTATTCCAAATCGGCTTAACAACCGGGAATAATGGCGTCTCTTGATCATGATCTCGCTTCTACGAGTGGGGAAAATTTTAATGTAAATGAATAAGGATTATCACCACCTTTATTTATGGGAAAAAATTATAAAGGGTGGAAAACATTAATGAAAAATTTTCTTAAGGCCTTAGATGAAAAAGTTTGGAATATTACTATTGAAAAGCCACCTAGCGTACTAACTAGAAACGAAATTGTTATAAATGCAAAATTATGAATAGTATATTTTGTGCGTTATACCAAAATGTTTTCAAACTTATTTATACTTTACCTACCGCATATGAAATTTGGAATTTTCTTGAAAGAACTTATGATTCTCCTTCTATAGGTATGGAACATTCACAAGAACCAGAGAATATGCAAGCCTGCACAAAAGTTCAAGAAAGCTCCTCACGCGATGGATCAATGGAGCAGACATCAAATGGAAGAGAAGAAGAAATACTATCTTCGGAAGAAGAGTGCCAAAAAGATGTCGAAGAAACTATATGTTCAAATCGTGCCTCTCCCGAAAGCAATGTAAGGAAATCAAATTCCATTTTTTGTACTTCTATTTCTACATTACAATTACTACAAACTACTAAATGTAAGATTAAGAAACTGAAAATGGCTAATGCAAAACTACATTTAGAAAATAAAACTTTGAAAGCAAATATGAATGTAGAATCCAAAAAATGAAATGTGTGTATCTCCATCATGCTCTTCATTTGAAAACTCTATATCATGTTTTGATTGTAATGATATTAAAGAAAAATATAAGGAACTTCAAAAGGAATTTATTTGTGTAAAAGAACACAATGAAAAATTGTCTTTAAAAAATTCATCGTTAAAAAATAATTGTGATATGTACAAAAACTATAAAATTGAAATTAAAGAGATGGATGAAACTTTTGATGACTTTAGAAACGAATATAACAATCATATTGAGTCTATCGTATCCACTCTTAAAAATAGCACAATAGCCTATAATAAGGAAAGGCATAATCTTAAAGTTAAGAATTATGAATTGGAAACTAAAGTCAACTTGCTTAAGGAAATTATAAAGAAAAATTCTCAACACATAAATCAACAATTTTAAGCAAATTCCAAAAGCAAGTTAAATATGAATTTTCATAATATGACTAAGCCTAACAAAGGAAATGAAAAATATCAAATGCTTGAAAATGAAATTCCAAATCATTATCATTATCATTTTCAACATCATCTTTCTCCCATCATAAACTTAAAGATAAAAAAATTTCCTATAAATAATGCTTTGCGAAATCATCATGGAAATTTGACAAATAAAAATAATATTAAACCAATGTTTGAATGGAGGCCAAAGTTAAAGATGAAACACTAACTCCACTCAAAAGGGCCCATTCATCACTATCTCCCCAAAAGCAATCACGATATATTGGGTACCCAAAGGAACTGTCACACCCGGTCCTCTTTGTATACCTAAATCTCTCATTCAATAGTATCATATCATTTGCATGAAGTAGAAATCAATTAAAAACGAAATATCAAATTCTCTACTTCATGATATGTTTTATTTCATTTTTGTTTTTTGCTTTTATTTCTTTGAGTCATCATGATAAGATCACTTTATATAACTTGTGATATGATTTTCACATATTAAATCAAAATTCATTAATAAATCAAATTGAACACATTTGAATAAAAAGTCATATTATTTTCAAGTGATCTAATTATCTTTTATTTTTATCCTTCTAAAATCCATTTCCTAAAAGTCTTATAAAATTTGAAAAACTAAATTTGTCATATGATATTGTTAAGACTAAATGAAATAAGTGTCAAAATGGATTTAAAAGGTGTTTTAGGGGTATTAGGCTAAATATATAAAAAGCGCAAGTTTTGCTTTTTTATTTAATATACTTGCGTAATTTGTTTGCCCCTATCATGCTTAACCAAAATTTGAAAAATTGAAATCGGAGAATTTAACATTTCACATGATAATGCCAAGACAAATAAAAATAATTATCAAACTATGAAGTGAGAAAAATTCATAACCATACAGGATATATGTAAACTACTTCAACAAAATAAGCATAAAAGAACACTTAAATAAGCCAGAAATTAGTCCAAAATGAAAAACACGAACCCAGATAGTACGCTGGTACTAACGCCAGTGCTAGAACTATCATCGCGCGTTAGTAACAGATGTTTGTTCTTCTGTCTCTAAAACCTGTATTATTATAAAAATAAAAACAAATTATTCATTCTCCAGTTCCCATACTGCTGCTCTCCCCTTCATCACCTCCACGTCATTTCCGATGAACCGATTGTCGAGGCAGCTCCTCCTCAGGACTCTCCTCTTTAACCAGTGATGGAGTTAATTTGAGTGGCGCCATTATCTTCCGTATCATCTTCTCAACACCGGATATCTTTTTCGACATTCGTGACACTTTCCTATTTATGTCCGCTCCCTGCTCCCTTAGCTCCTGTAGTTCTCACTAGGTCTCTCTCATTGACCCACCTCGTCGAACTGGAGGTTGTGGAGATGGAGCCCTTTCTTGTCATGGAGGATGAATTGATAGTGTAGATAATCTGGCTGGTCGACAATCAAGATGATAAACCTCCCTATTAAGAGACTGGCATTTCTTGTATACAATTCATTGAATAATTCCTCCCAATGGAAGAGTATTCAATCGCTGTCACCTTGGATATTTCAGTTTATATGTATACCTAATCATTGATAGAAGGAGATCTGCCATATCAAACTGAATTCTTTCAAAAATATGGTAAGTGACCATACTCAATTGTGATGTGATCATCTTTGTATCTCCCACCTTTATCATGATTATACGTCGTAGGATCTCTTGTATCATGTACACGTCAGGAGTCAGTGTTGTGACCGATGAAATCAAATCCTCTTCATCTCCTTGACCATGCAATACTTCATTCACTCGAGTTCAGTTCTGAAGTGTTCAAAACCTCTCTATGATATCCAAGAAATTACTACTCAAATCAAGACCACACACTGCACTTCAATCTTCATGTTTTATTACTATCTCATGACCTTGGACATAGGAACGTACTCCTCCTTCGAGATTTTTCTGAGCCGGATCCTCTAATCCCATGTAAAACTCCCTTACTAAAACTGAGGAAAAGCTATCCTCTATCATCACAGAGAGAACACTCGCATCAGCCAATTATTCGTAGATATGTGCATGAATGGGTAAGTCTACCCCCACCATCATAGCCACTATGATGGTGGCATCCTCAATACCGGGAAATATATTACCACCCTCTCGATTCCGATCTACATTTGATCGTCGAGCGCGACTACTGGAGGCAGCCATTCTCAAATCTGAACCAAAATAAAATTGAAGAAATACATCAAAAACCTGGACATGAGATCTACCGCGGCGCGGTAACTTTCTACCGCCACGCAGTAGCTGACGAAACTACTATTTGTCTTCCTCCTCCGATTTCACCCAAATAATCCTCCAAATCATTTCGAAAATGCTTGAAAATTCCAGATCTGAGGTATCTCAACTAATATAACATGAATTCTCAAACAATAACTCATAGATCTACCAAAATGACTTAAAAATTTTATCAAAAATCCTCCTATGACTACATTGCCATGAAATTTCTTCAAATCCGCTAGATCCTAGCTTGAATCACTAACATGAAGCATAAATGAATGTAAAATAACAAAAGAAAATTCCTACCTCTTACTAACGCCGGCGGAAGCTGAAGGAAAATACGAGATCCAAAACCCTTGACCAAATGAAATCTGACCGGGTCAAATCCTTTTATTTCACGCGAGCTACCGCAGCGCGGTAACTCTAGCGCTGGCGTTAGTGAATCTCTTTTGTTCTTTATTTTTGTCTTTCATGTTTTCTTTTCTCTGTTGCTTTCTTTTTATTTACCTTTATGCATTTATTTATTTTCTATTATTTTCTTCATGAAAACCTCAAATAAAAAAATTAGAAAACAAATCAAAATCCAACCAAAAACATGCTTTGCTTTTCTATATATCAAAACAACTACAAAATTGAAAAACCAATTAAAACAACAAAAACATGCTTTTTATTTGTTTTATTTTTTTCTTTTGAAAAACTTAAAATATTTATAAAAACTGATGTAATTTTCAATGTTTCAAGGATGATATGGTTTATCTTGCCAAGTTTAGAATACAATGTTTCATTCTCTATTTCAAGTATCTTAATAACATTGTTTTGTATCATGTCTTGATCATTATCTTATGTGTGCTTTGAATTGATTATAGAAATCATGTGTAGTAGTATTGCATAGCATGCCTCTATGTATGAGTAAATGGTTTATATTTGCTAATGATTTTTTCACTCACACTTTTTAATAAACTACATATGAATTTAATCTGCTCTTACATGATCGTGTAGTGTAACAACTTAATATTATTGTTATGCATGCTTAGTTTTACCTACACCACAAGTAAAAATCTTTTTTCATTCACCTATTTTTGAAGAAGTGTGTTTTTTCAAAAATCTTTTGTTTGCACATACAAGTGAATTCGGAGACCTTTGTCGCTAAACAAAAATTCAAATGAATAATTGACAAAGATAACTCCACCAAGCACTACTCACCCTCCTGATAAGTCTTAATGAGCATTTTGAGGTTGAGCACCTTGGAGAGAATTGTAAAGTGCCTTGTTGCAAATATGTTTTTTACACTACTTCTTGTACACCAGATCACAAATAACTAAAATTCAAAATAATAAGTGTGATTCCCCAAGCACTAATTTGCACCCCTGATAAGTCTTAATAAGTATTGTGTGTGCAGAGCACCTTAGTAGTTGTACTACTTTTCTATGTGCATTGAAAAATTTATATAGCTTTGTGGGTAGAAGTAACTCTAAAAACGCATTTTCAATAATGTTGTATTTATTCCATTATACATGTCATGTGTTTTGATTAACTCATATGTATACTTTTATCAAAAACACTATTTTGTACACATCATTATCACTTGTAAGCCTTCTACTCATGAGAATTGGAGTCTATTGCATATCTACATGTATTCTCTAAATTCTTAAGTAAATGCACTAGATAGCTTTACATGATCAATACAATGTATAAGTGTACTTGATTTCTCAATTTAAGACATTGTATTCTTCTATCTTGACTTGATATGTTGTATCATGCTTACATTTTTTTCCGCTACACCATGTGTACTCTCTATTGCATACCTTTCAAAACTAGTGTATGGCTATGTTGCATCTGAAAAAATTTTCGTGTACTTAAATTGCCACAACATCTATTTTGTTATGTCTAAAACTCTTAATCATCTACTATGCTTCACTATTCTTATATAGATGTTCACTTCAAAAATATATTTCTTCATGTTTTCCACCTCTTTACTACTTGTACGCTCGATCATGAATACATTTTTCCAACAAGTGGTTTCCTTATGAAAATTTCTTCACATTCTCTTTTTCACTCCTATATATTGTTTTTTCCTACGCGTTTAACTCTTTATCATATTCATTCCCTCTCTACACATTTATTGCACACGTTCCTGTTTGACTCTCTCTCCACCCTCTTTTGATAATACGAAAAGGGGGAGAATTAATTTGAAAGAAATTCACATGTTTGGGGAAGTCAAGTTCATAGGAATTTTTTTGTAGGGGGAGCATTCACTTATGGGGAGCATTCATTTAGGGGGAGCATATGCACATGTCTTAAATTTCATGCTTATCCTTTTTAATAAACACAATTCCTATCTTTTGAACTATTTCTTTCTAAAGGGATTTGTTATTATCAAAAGGGGGAGTTTTTTGGAACATGCTTTTCGCATCTCTTGGTTTGACAATAACAAATCCTATTGTATTTGATCACACTTGCATTGTATTTATAATGTGCAAGATCTTCAACATTCAATACCCAAAGGAGTGTGAAAAAGAAAAACGTCGAAGCAACATCAGGATGATTCTCTGTTGATACCGCGGCGCGGTAACACTACCGCTGGCGCTAGCGGTTCGACGAAATGGAAACCGCTGAGAACAAAATTGCGTTCGACGAAATGTGAAACCATTCGACAAAATGAAACTGCATTCGACGAAAAGAGAAGTGCTCTACCGTAGAGCGCTAGCACTACCGCTGGCGCTAGCGAATCAGAAATCGGTGAGAAGGAAACCGCTGAGAGTGAAACTGGCGTTCGACGAAATGAAAACTGCGTTCGACGAACTGGCATTCGACGAAATTGCGTTCGACGAACTGCATGCTCTACCGCGGTGTTCGACGAACTGCATGCTCTACTGCAGCGCTCGATGAAATGCATGTTTTACCGCGGTGCGTTAGAACTACCGCTGGCGCTAGTGTTCGTTCGACGAAATGAAAGCAGCGCTCGACGAAATGTGAGGCCGGTTCAGCAAAGATGTGCCCGACGAAAAGAAATGTGCTCTATCGCAGAGCGTTAGCACTACCGCTGGCGCTAGCATAAATGGAAACAATTGACGAGAAGGAAACAGTGGAGAAAAAGGAATGTCGACGGGACCCTATTTTGGGCAAGTACTATCGCGACGCGTTAAGGATAACGCCCGGCAGTTGCTTTTGGAACCCTCTCGTCTGCATGTGATTGAGGAGCAAATATGGAAGGAGATATTGGCTGAAGGAAGGTTATCTCTCTATCGCGGAGAGTTAGCGTTGCCGCAGCGCGCTAGTCGGAACTCAAAGTTTGGCGCCCAAAAGTTGCCTAAGTTGCCACGATCTGTGTGCTTGATCATTGCCTAATGTGACTACCGCGGGGCGGTAGTACTACCGCAGGCGGTAGCGGGTGATTCTATTTAAAGATGCGCGCTTCCTCCGTTAATGCTTGCTGATACAGAAGGAATTGAAGCCACATATTCAGAGCACTCGTGAGAGCCTTCTCCAAGCAGCCCGAAGAACTCCGTCAACGTTCGTGAACACAAAGAACTTGAATACCAATCCGATCGCATCTACATCGACATCAAGTTCTTCTTTTGAGGGAGTTTTTAGTTTGTGTTTTGTTTCAGTTTCAAATTGTAACCTTTATATCTTTTGTTCGGTAGAGGAATTCGCCACACGGCAACTAGGGCCTTGCGGGGACTAGGGGAAATTTGCCTCGTGTTGGCGACTAGGTCTAGGTAGGACTTAGGGAGGAATTTGCCTCGTGTTGGCGACTGGGTCTAGGGAGTAGATCTAGGGGTGCTCGAGGCCTTTCTGGTGATAGATTGGCTAGAGAGGCTTGAGGCCATTTCTGGGGAGAGATCGGCTAAATCCAACCGGTTTGTGGGGATACGAGTCGGTATAGAAAACAAAAAGGGTTTTTCCTATTATTCGCTTCGATTTCTAGCGTCATTGAAATCAAATTTTGTAATCAATTTTATAAATAATAATCATGTCTTTTCTTGTTTAATAAAATTGATTTTATGTCTAATTTCATTATCTCTTTACTTTTGATTTAACTTATTTCGACCAAAATATCAAAAGTTTTATATTAAAGTTTAAAGTTTTTAAAACCCTTATTCACCCCCCCCCCCCCCCGCTCTAAGGGCGCCTACAGATCCAACATACACTTCAAGCAGATTTTGAGAATGTGTTCCAAACCCTCTCTGACACAATAACAATAACTAAGCAAGACCTCCATCAACAAATATATGAAGAAGCCAGAAAGGGGGAGGACACAAATGCTATCATACATTCTGACCTTACCCTGAAAGTTCTCCAAGGTACAAGGCTAGCTCTGAATCTTCCTATCTTAGATGTAAATAGGGGAGAGGATTGGGATTTCCCACATCAAGAGGCAATTGCCTAATATAAGAGTCTGAAAAAGAGAAGGGAAAGGGAGAAAGTACTGTTGGCTGAGGAATTCATGGACAAGCAAAGGGAGGTACAAAACAGAGATCAAGATTATGAGTATTGGAGTGATGACTCTAAAGAGATCATTTTGTATGCCTGGCTAAGTCATGGCCAAATTGAAAAAGACATTGATAAGCTCTATCCATCTGAAGAGTGGATAAAGCATTTAGAAAGAAATATAAAGAGAGATAGGGTTTTCAAAGCTAATCTAGTAAGAAAAGATAATCCAAGTAGAATGCCTTCCAGATACATTCCAAAGCCATTTCTGTATTTCCAAAGGCAAGAGAATAAAAAAAATAGCTGAGATAAAAGCTGCAAATGCTAAAGATAAGGATCTTCCAGCTCCAGAAGAAGAAGTAGTTGCTGAGAACATGGATGTTGCTGTAGACCAATTAATCTCAGATAAAGGAAAAGTAGTTGCTGACATTTCTGAGGGGTCTACTTCTTATAAGAAAAGAAAACTCTAATTGAATGTATAAATGTCTTATGAATGACTGGATGTAAATTGAATTATTTTATCTGAAATGTTTTAGAATTGAACTATGATTCATTACCTTTTCTGAATTGCAAATGTATTGTTGGTTAAATTAGTCACTTTATGTCCAAAGCTAATCTAAGCCTTAGCTTTATATTACCCTGTATTGTTGGTTAAATCTGTCTGTGCTGCATTGTCATGTTTGTCTAATCATACTGTTGGATTGTTAAACTCTGTGACTATATGACTTTCATAAACATTATCTTCTATAATATTTCTGATGCAATAACTATGATATGATGATCTCTATATAGTGAAGCTACATGTTAAGAATTTATGGGTTATGTACCTTAGCATTAAGGGTGTTCTGCCTTCTTCAAATAGGGGGAGATTGTTGGGAAAATGATCATCAATGTTCCCTTGATTTGAAGAGGCTTCACACTCAATGCTAAGTACAAGTTGTATTTAATAAACCCCACTTTATCTCATGACTATGCAGGGTTAGATCATACCACGGTATGAAGAAAGTTCAGTTGGTTTGCTGCCAAAATTGCTGAGACGAGCTCTCAATCTCATCTGAACCGCTGAGACAAGGCCAGGTGCCGCTGAGAAGAAGTCTGGGCCAGCTGAGCTGCAGATAAGGAAAATCCGCTGAGACAACTATCTGTCTCAGCGGATCCACTAAGACGGAACAGATCCAGCAGCTGAGATAGGAGACTGTCTCAGCCCAACCACAGAGACAGTTTCAAAAGAACTGACGGGCTTTACTTTTGGAGCAACACCTGTAAAGCAAGAAGGGATGTTCCAATCTCTCCCATGATGTGTCAGGAAGACATATAATAGTCGTTGAAAGGCAGGGGCAGTATAAAAGAATCAATTAGGGCTTTGTAAAATCTCTCTCACACACTCTAAAGAAAGAACATTACTGTTCCATTGACAGCAACCAAGAAGCTTTCACTTCCTGTTTCCTGAATCTGCAAGAAGAGAATAGATTGCTCCTCTTGATAAAATCAAGATAGAGCAAGTTGATCCTCACTCCTTCTCTGAAGAATAGAATTAGAAGAATCAAGGCTGAGGACTTTGGACTCATCCAGATTTAAGAATGCTACTGCAATTGTCCAGCAACAGAAGATAAAGTGTATTCCATCTTCTTTTGTTAATCATACATTGTTGTTCTGTGGGAACTTAACAGTTCTGAGTTGTAGGGCATCTTTGCCTGAGTGTGTAGGTCTGTCTAGCCTGAGAAGTAGAGCCGTGTGTTCAGCTTGAGTGTAGGATCATTGGATGATCTGAGGTAGGGTTGTTGAGCCTGAGGTAGGGCTGTTGAGCCTGAGGTAGGGTTTGAGAAAACCTGAGAGATCCTGAGGGATCTGTGTTGTAAGCTCTTGTAGCTGAGTTTGGAGGTGTTGGCCTTGTCTAACTCATTATTAGAAAGATGAAGGGGGAAAGAGGACTACTCAAGACACCCTGTCTTGAGGAACCTCTCTAAATCTTTGTGTGTTTTCTGTGCTTGATACTTTACTAACCTAAAATCAGAAAACAGCTAGCCTAAAATAAAAGAAACCTATTCACCCCCCCCCCCCCCCCTCTAGGTGACTAAGACTACATCCAAAACAAACTATCAGCGTTCTTCTTCTTTTTCATCTTCTTCTTAGTGAGCCACTTCCTCTTTTTGGAAGCGAGGAAGTCCTCGAGCTTGATGTATGTGCGAGCAGGCGTCCGAAGGGGCGACAGCAACCCAAGGATGTCGGGCATATCAGCATCAACTTCCTCGGCATGACTACGCGACATCTTGAGTGAGATCAGAAAAGTCGTGCCATCAGAGACCCCTCCCCCTCTATATATACAGTCAGGGAGTCGGCCAGCAAGATGCCGACTATAAACTGATACTCGCCAACATAACATCTCATCAAATAAAGGTTGGATGATTCTTTCCTAGCAACTACATTACTCGCAAAGAGTGGGGATTGTGTACAACCCTATTCTCTAAGGGTTGGCCCATTCAAAGCCACATAGGCATGAGTCAAGGTCAAATGGTCAGCACAGAGGCCAGCAGTCCAAGACACAAGACAGCTCAGCCAGCTAGAGCAGAAGAAGGTCTGTGCGAGTATGGGTAAACTCGCACGAGTAACCCTGATCCTCGCCAATAGGTGGGCGACCATAGGTGATACTCGCCTATTTCCAAGTGAGGTCGCCTCAATATCGCCTGATTGCCGAGCTGGGTGGGGTATAAATAAGGACCCCCCCCCCCCCCCCCCCCTTCTCTTTGGTTTGCCTATAAATAGGACCGCAGGGGTACTTGGAATGGCATATGAACTTGAGCTTTTGGAACCCTCCTTTCAATTTCTCGGACCCGCCATCCTTGGCCGCTACTCTCGATACTAGCCAAGTCGGTGCCTTCCTTGTACCCTATTCGGCCATCTTTGGTTGTGGAGGGGAAGTCTCTTCTGAGCTTCTGGGTACGTGGTGGGACCTCTCTACCGCAGCGCATGGGGTCCTGTTATTTCCTTTCTAGTTCTTTCGTCGTTGCCAGTCAAGCCGTCTAGTTGGACTGCTGGGCGAGTAGCCTCTGGCTGCATTGATCCGAATTTTGGAGTCGGGATTTTCCTGGCTTCAGCACCTAGATTTTAAATGCTCTCCCAGAGTAACAAGATTTTTCAATTCATTTAAATCAACAAAATCTATTTATGAATAATAATTCCTATATATTACTTTACAAATGAAGTACCAAAATTATACATCTATTCCATAAAAATTTCCTCTAATACATATTGATGAAATAAGGTCAAATCCAGAGAATCATAATTTTTCAGGCAATTTTCATGGTATTCATTTCATTAATTCAAAAGCATGACAAATGATATTATTGAAATTTTGCAAGGTAAAATAATCACCAAAAATTTCTAATAAATTTTTAGAGGTTCAAAATGATGTTACAAGAGATTCATCAGAGTCTCATAATTTATTATTAACTTTTAACCACAAATATTTCAAAATTATATAAAGGGAGTATATTTTGTTTTAAGCCATTAATTAGGCTTTTAGATCCCAAAACTCCTAATTCCCTCTGAGGTGATGTATTATACCATAAAAAAGGTGTGGCTAAAATTTCAGAGGCTAAGACCAAACCAAATGGGCTAGGTTCACAAAATACCCATTTGGGATATGCACACCACACCTCAACCATGCAAAGACATGCATGTGGATTAACCTAACATGCAGTGGTCCAATTGCATTCAAATTTTAACCAAGGCTAATTAATGACTTAATAAGAATGCCACCCAAATTTGGGGTCATTTTGAGGTGTCCAACTCCTTAAATCACACTAATTTGATAAATCAAATAATGAACAAAACTATAGAAAAGTATTCTTCTAAAAATCTGATTTTTGGACACAAGGTGGTCTTAGGGCACATGCATGCATGGACCAAATTTAAGCCCCATTGGAGTTATTTTCTAGGAGATATTCAAAATATAAAATATGGCCTACCCTAGGACCAGTCCCACCAAAATGGGTACTGAGGGAGCTACATTCAACCAAATCACATGAAACAAATTTTTAATTTTAGTAGAGACCTGGATCTACAATTATGTTGAACACATTTCTTGATTTTGCCTCTAAGTACCTCAGAAAATAATCGAAGTTCTGAGTTAAAATGTGACAGAATTAATATTTTTTTACATTATACTATAGCAGGAAATTTCATCATGCAGCACAGATCTTAAAGCAAACGGACGGGATCTGGTCATCTTCCTCCTTGAGCCGACAACTGGGATCATCTCCAGTTGGGCCTTCTTCATAACCAAATTTCGGCCACCCCCTTTGAGTTCATGGCCGACCACTGCCACCACCACCTCAATTGAGGTGGTGGCCGGCGATTTGGGGCGGTTGCCGGCTGGAAGGAAGGGAAATAGGGCGGTTCGGCATGGGAAAAATCGGGGTAAACCCGAATATTGATCTCCTCCATTTCAGGTAATTTGAGCTCGAAATCTCTTCCTAAGGATTCTAAGATCTACCACGAGAGGAGGAGAGGGGAAACCTGCCTTTGATCGGGCTTGATCTTGAAGAAAAATAAGAGTTTCCATGGTCGACCACTCCTCTTGATCCCCTTGCCATCTCCTTGATCCTCCATCAATTTCATTGATCCAGAGCTCGATTCCCACTCCTTGCCCCCTTCTGAAGCTGATAGTGTGATCAATTTGGGGTGAGGTGTACTGTTTATGGAGTTCCCATTATGGGTGCCGACCAACACATAGAAAGCTCCTCCTTGCTGCCATTTGGCATGGAATCCTATTAGAAAATGTTGGGGATTTACTGAGGGAGCTCAAATTTGAGCTTTGGGAGGAGAATTGAGTGCCAATTAGCACTCAATTTTCAAATCCCCTTTTGGCCTTATGTGAATATTGGGGGAAATCTCAATTTCACCCTTGCATGCTTAATTTCTCTAGAAATTTGGGGGCATGATAGATATTCTGATTATTAGACCTCAGAATGGGCCTCAATTGGGGCCTTGGCCCAAGGGAATTTGATTTAATTCCATATAATCCCAATTTAGTCCTACTTGACCAAGTGTTGACTTTCAAGTTGACTTGGTCAAATTAGTGAGTGGGCTAACCCCAAATGTTGGTCATGGGTCCATGAACATAAGGAATGGTGGATTGGACCATGGTGGGGTCCACATTAGGTCAATTTAGCCTAATTGGACTAATTTGGGGTGATGTTGACCAAGGGTTGACTTTGGTCAATTTGATGAAATTGAATGGCCTAATGAGTCAAAGTTGACTCCTTTGGCCTTCCTTGATGATTTGGTGGGCTTTTGGGAAGTTAATTAGGTCAATTGAGTCTTAATTGACCCTAAATTGAGTGGTTTAACCTATTTGGGGGTAGAGTTGACTTTGGCCAAATTGATCAATTTGGTTGACCCCAATGGGTCCTAAATGACCCAAGGACTCCCTAAGTGATTTAGGGAGAGATGGTGGGGTCAACTTGTCATTTTGAAGCTTAAATATCAATCTCTAAGCCTTGGACTCAAATTTGGCTATTTGCACACCAAGGTGATTTTTACCTATTCACCTTTGTTCTTAGGGTCATTTTGGTCTCTTAGAGCAATGTGATCGCTGCACATTTGCATAATATTTCATGCCTCTTTATCGAGATCCCAAATTTGATTAAGACTGAATATTCTGCTATTTTTTGGCTAAAATTATATATTTTTCACTTCAAGCGAACCTTCCTTCGTGGGTAACGAGGAGGGTTTTATAAATTCTACAGGCGCTTCTTATCATTTTACTGAGTTCCATGCAGGGTTTTTCAGAGAGCTGGAGAATCATTGAGGACGAACTCCGCCACCATGTATCTAGCGAGCAACGTGAGAACTAGAACCACCATATGAATTTTTAGATGGAAAAAATGTGCGGCGAGGCGATACAGTGTTCAGGGCATGGAAGGACAACGCGAACACCCAAGGTTGGTGCGTGCGGTGCGCTGGGCATGCCGTGGCGGTGGTCGCGCTTATGGGGAGCGGACTCTAAGCGCGCCATGTAGGGCCTGGCTGCGTGCATTGTGCGTCTTCAACGTGCGTTATGGCTTCCTAGTCGTAGCTCATGATGTGCGCAGCCTGGCCTCCCATGCTACACATCCTCTATGCACACTACACATAGCCTAGATGTGGTCCCATTCCTAGGTTAGTCTCCCATTCACGCAGCTGCTGGGCGCAAAACATGCGGGTGTGTCACGCATGTTGCATGCAACTACTATGATTAATGTGCACGAGCCAACCACCTGAGCCAGATATTCTGTTGGGAAAAACACTCTTTGATTTATCTTACAAATTATACTCGAGTGATTTCATTTTCTAAGATGTATTACCCATGTTGTATAGAGAGAGAGTAATTTGGTCATTAGATGTCTTAGGATATCACACTCTCATTAGAGTGTCAAAGACCAGTCCAAAAAGAGTCAAAAACTCAGTTGAGTTAAACTTGCGTCGAATAGAAGTCGACGCAGCTTCGACTTCAAGTCGAAGTAACTTCGAATATAAGTAACATAAACTCAGACTGAAGTCTAAGTCGACGCAACGTCGAGATGTACTCGAGGCAGAAGACAGAGTCAGTCGAAGCAGTATTAGAAGTCGACGCAGCTTGGACTTATAATCGACGCAGAAGGAAGTGCTCTGAGTTCTATATTTCAACTCGACGGATACGTCGATAACTATCCCAATACCACTATAACCGATTTGGCATCACTCTATAACCCCTGGGTCCAACTCCAGTGTGGTGAAGGGTGTACAACATGGGAGTTACTACTCGTGATCCTATAAGGTTACTTGTGTATCTAGTGATGAAACAATAATCATTATTTATGGTTTCACTATAATTTTCCACTGATAAAGTGAATGGGTCACTAAATGGTGTTTTCCACCAAATCCCATTTCAACCGGACTTGGAGCTCACAAAAGTAGTTCAAAGTCATATCATGGTCAACAAACCCTAACCACACCAACTCACATTCTATGGCGCTAACTCACCAGGTGACCCAAGTTCAAATAGGGGCCTTAACCTTGGGTTTTAACTGTCATCCTATTAAGTCTCACTTTCTTCTATAAGATGAGATGAACTACAACATCCCCAATTGAGGTGTGTGTTAGGCTACCTAGGAGCTCATCCAATAATTGCTACTACTTATTTATCTCTGAAGTAACATTTATAGTTGAAATCCTTAATCAATATCAAGTTACTTTATAAAAATCAAAGAGGCATGTGCATATGGTAATAATACAGTAAGTAAGCATCTAAAACATCTACATTGATGGTATCAATCGGTATCCAATGAAAATTCATAATCAATTAAGTGGGAGTGGCCTTAAAGGCAACATTTACAAATATTATGAATCAAATTAAAACAACTCCAATTGCCCTAAATTATTTACTAGATATCACTACTATCATTGTTATGCCACTGTAAAAACTTGAGAATTTAATTCAGCCAAAAAGATATATTAATTCCATTAATATCCCCATATGATAATAATTGCTTTTAATTTTAAAACTTATGAAAAATGTGCTTCAAAAATTCTACAAATTTTTGGAGCTCTTCCTAAGGTTATTCTACTATTATGTATCAATTTTCAAGTCAATTGGATAAGAAATTCAGACGGAAACACAAGTTCTAATTTCTACTATTTGCACCCAAAGCGTACATGACTCTTTCCAAGGTCAAAACATCTAGGCGCCAACATTGCCCAACTTTATACTAAATGGACCAATATTTCTATCAGAGATTAAATATTTATTGAGGGTAAAGCTATAAAAATTTGGGAAATTTTAAGTTGATTTGACCTACTTCATTTCACTAATTTAATAGTGTGTCAAATGTTAAAGAACTCCTAAAACTTTAGGAATTTACACTCCAAATTTTTGGATTCATTCACAAGTTCATATAACTATCATGCATCAATTTACAATTCAATTGGATAAGAATTTCGGAGGGAAACACAAGTTCTAATTTCTGTTATTTGCACCTCATGCATGGTTAGTTCATTTCTAGGTCAAAATATCCATGGTGTTAAATATCATAATACACTAACCTGATCCAAATTTTTTTTATCTCAAACCCTATACAGTCTAAGAATGAGGCCATAAAAATTTGAGTATTTTTCAAGTAAATTTAACCCATCTAATTTCATTTACTTTGTAGTGTGACATTTATTTAATAATTTCTAAGAACTTAGGAATTTGCACTCCTAAAAATTCATTTTTGGAGTCATACCTGAGGTCATGGTACTATCATATATAAATTTTCATGGCATTTGGGTAAGTATCCATAGAATAATACAAGATCTAAATTTTGTTATGTGCACCCCCAAGCATGCATGACCATTTCTTAGGTCAAATCATGTTGGGTGCCAAATCTCACAAACCACTAACCCAAACGTCCAAATTTTTTCTACCACTGACCAAATATTGCCTAAGGGTCAGGCCATACAATTTTGGGCTTTTCACAAAGTGCATTGACCCAAATAATTTCATAAATATTGTATGTGGCACCTATTAAATTTTCACTTAAACATAGGGAAATTATACTCCAAAAATTCTACAAAATTTTGGAGTTATTCCTAAGGTGATGGTACTGGCATTTATCAAATTGCCAGTCAATTTGGATGAGTATTCAGATAATTTTACATGTTCTAAGTTTTTCTAAATGCACACCAAACATGCAAGTACATTTTCTAGGTCAAAACATTTAGAGTGACATACATCACAAGTCACTAATCCAAATACCCTAATATTTTTACCAGAGATCTAACATGGTCTAAGAATGAAGCCACAAAAAATTGGGCAATTTTCAAAGTGATATAACACAAATAATTTCAATAGTATCCCTTGTGAATTTATTTTAAACATTCACAAATTATATAACAAAATGGTCACCAAAAATTTTCAAACATTCAGAGGTGGTGTAACTATGCATCTAACATGCATGGTTAAAATTTCACAACCATGCAAACAATATTGTGGAATTAATACACAAAATACATATTTTCTAGCATTTATGAGACAGGTGATTAGAAATTAAATTGGGGGAGCTACATGGCACCCCAGAAAATTTATCACACCAATTTGGAAAGTTCTTTCCAATGGATACAACTTTCATGTTGAGCTCAAGGTCCAGATCGGGCTGGATCATGCCGAAAAAGTGGCTTGAATCTGGTTGTATACATGTGGCAGAATTAATTTATGCCATGATTCTATTCCTGGGCTGCAGATAGCAGATTTTGTACGAATCTGGAAGCAGATCCAACGAAAATTGGTTGTTTTCTTCCTAGTCGATGGCTAGGATGCCCGGAACTTCAAACCTTGATGTCTCCCTCCACAGACCACCATTTTGCATGAAATAAGTTACATTAGCTTTATTTTGAGAAGACGAAGAGCTTAGGACTAATTTCAAAGCAAATGGTGGCTGAAAAACTAATTTCTTGCATGGACTTCTCCCCATTTTGGCCATGGAAATTCAAAATCAAACCTCAATTGAGGCTCAATTTTGATCACCTAAAGATCTAGGATACTAACACTAGGGGAGAGGAGCAGAAACTCACCTTAATGGGGTTGTTTGGACTGAAATTTCTTCATGTTGGCATGGTTTTGACTTGGAGCTCAACCGACATGAATATTCCTCATTTCTCCACAAATTTACTCAATTCAAAGCTTGATTTTGATGCTTAGGAGGTCAGGAAGATATCTTTGGGTTGAAATGGAGTTTAGAAAGCTGAAGTGGGGAATGCCATAAAAGGGTGGCCAGTTTTGGCCTTGGGAGATCCCCCATGTGGCTTCAATTTTGCTGCAATCCGACTGAAATTGATGGGGAAAGCCTTCTAACAAGTTTGGGACTCCATGAAGGCTCTAATTGTCTCCACATGTAGGTTCAAGGGCAAAAAGCCATTTTTGCCCTTGCATGTGGGCTAAATGCCAAATCAGTTGGGGAAACTGATGTAATTAGCATTTTATTCTATAATGGGATTTTAAAGGTGGGGTGAGCCCAATGGAATTGGGGTTTGGGCTTAGGAATTCAATTTGGGGCTTAATGGTCTATGTTGACTTTATGGTTGACTATAGTCAAATTGATGATGTTGTAAGTCCCACTTGGTGGTCATGGGTTCCATGAAACCCTATAAATTATATTAGGCCATGATGTGGTCAATTTGACCATGGGAGAACCAATTGGGTCCAATTGGGGCAAAATGTGGTAAGTTTGACCTAGAGTTACTTTGGTCAAAATTGATGATTTGGCTAGCCCACTCATGTTAACCATTACCCTGTTGATTCTTCATGATGTTTATTAAGTTGTGGTGAGATCAATTTTACCATTTGGTGAACAATTAGAGCAAATTAAGCAAAGTTGACCTAATTGGGCTAAGATTTACTTAACCGTTGACGTTGACTAATTAAGTCAATTTGGGCACTAATGACTCATCCATGGCCACCTTATGGTCTTAGGACTACTACCTAGTCAATTTAACTCAAAGTGACACATGTCACTCAGGGGGTGTAGTTCAAATTTGGGTTGTTACACCATATGTGGATGGAGTCCATGCATGAGTTCTCTGAATCGATTATTGTGGAATTTGTGAAACTGATGAGAACGGTCATGCCTTGTGACAAGCCTGATGGTGAGAGTGACCATGTGTGGGTGGGGTCTATGTGGGAGTTTTTAGAATCAGTTGGTCTGCCATTAGGGGTGATGTGTTTGTGTAATGAAGATGTGCTAGTCTCATACATGTGATAGAGAACCTTGGGTGAAACCCGGGTTGCATGCATGATGCATTGATAGAGCCCCTTTACATCATGATCAACATAAAAAACATTTTTGATATTTGTGACATATAGATTAGAGCTTACTATACTTGTTTATATGTTTGTTTTCATGTTGCATATGAAGTGTTTACTTGCAGCCACTACAAGAAAACTGACATTTAGTGAAAAAATTTGTGACGAAATATATTTCGTCACTAAATACGTGTCTTTAATGACATAATATATTTTGTCACTAAAGACGTGTCTTCAGTGATGAATATAAGTTCGGTCACTAAAGGCACATCTTGAGTGATCGCATATAAGTTCAGTCACTGAAGACACATCTTTGGTGAAGAAATATAAGTTTGATCACTGAAGACACGTCTTTAGTAACGACATATATGTTTGATCACTAATTTTATGAACAAAATTAATTTGGTAATTAAATTTGGACTTTCCCTCCCAATATTCATTTCTTTCCTCCTAAAAAACAATTTATAATAAAATAAAATCATTAAAGTTATAACATGGCTAAAGATTTTCTCATGCCCTAAACCTAATCAAATTGAGGATGGCGACAAGCGAGTAGCGACATTCTTGGTCAACAATTTCCACCTTTACTCTCGACGACGGCCAGTGTAACGAGTTTAATAGATTGTATGAATAGAATTATGCCACGTGTCTTTTGTTGTATTTTTTAGAGCTTGGGCTATAAATATACCCATAAAGCTGTAATAGAAAGAAAGGGAAAATGTTTAATAAAGTTTTGCTCTGTTTCTTCTCTGGTTTCCAGCCCCTTTCATCTCTTCCATCTCCGGCCAACCTCTCGGCCCTTCGTCTTCTCCCTCGGCTCGGCAACCTCCTCTTGGCCTTTCCCCTGTTTATTCTTATATCATATTTAGGATCGTAACATTTTGGTGCTCTCATTGAGAGGACAATCTTGCGGCGTTTCAGGCCTCAAGATTTGTGGCGTTCTCAAGCCTCTCAAGGAAATCAAGAATGACGTTGTGCAATATCACTTGTTCTTCCTAAACACTCGCCGTAACAGCCTCCCCACACCAGCGATTAATAATGGCACACCGGCGAACAACATCTTCCTCTGCTTTCTGTGTCGTTATTTTTTTCACGGCTTAACGTGAAGCTTCATCCGCTAGCTCCCTCAATCTGCCTCTGTTGGAACATCCATAAGGGTTCTTC
Source organism: Dactylorhiza incarnata (assembly GCA_033032865.1). Classification (NCBI taxonomy): domain Eukaryota; kingdom Viridiplantae; phylum Streptophyta; class Magnoliopsida; order Asparagales; family Orchidaceae; genus Dactylorhiza; species Dactylorhiza incarnata. Next base: position 6,670,996 of record JAWHQI010000134.1, read on the forward strand.
AACAAGAACATCAACAAAACATCCATCGGCATTCTTTCCTCCAGTCATCGCCGACCATATTGCCGAAACTACTTGTAGCCATCGAAGATCCCGCGACCACGCAAGATCCGCAATCGACGACCGGCGAACATCGAGCTTCCTTCTTCCTCAGGTCCGGTCATCTTCGAATCTCTGCCTTACCTGGAAGGAAACCGATCAGAGCTCTGTTGGAAGGAAGATGCACAAGGCTCTGTTCCACTCCACAGTCAACCATCATAAAGATCGTCAACAAAGAAACAAAAAGCTCGGTTCCATATTTGATCAAGCATGAAAGACGCGCGGCATAATCCTATTTATGCAATCTATTAGACTCGTTACAAAACCAGAGAAGAAACGGAGCAAAACTTTATTAAACTTTTTTTCTTTCTTTCTATTACAGCTCTATGTGTATATTTATAGCTCAAGCTCTAAGAAATACAAACAAAAGACACGTGACATAATCTTATTCATGCATTCTATTAGACTCGTTACATTGTCTTCGCCTTTTAAAACGACGCCCTCGTCGTTTAGTCATCTAAAAAATAATATATTGTGTTCTTCAAATTTAGCCGCTGCAAAGTTGAAGACGAGGATTTTTTGTGCCTGGACAGAACATTGAGAGCTAGAGTGTCCTCCTGGATCGAAAACCAGAATAACGGAAGAGATTAGTATTGGCCGACCACACCTACATCGAGTAGTTCATGCTCATATGGCTGTATTGGCAACGGTGGCAAAGAATTGTTTGCCGCAAGATGTTTTTGGGCCATCATGGTATCTTGGTCGAGGAAGTGTGATGCGGAATGCCAAGAACGGTGAAAAATTTATCAAGATTGGCATTGAGCTCTTCCGGGACAATTTGGATGTTGTTCTTCATCATAAGAGTGGTGGATGGTAGCAAAGAATCCGTAATAGCAACCACAATAATTGTGTCATTGATCCCAATTTGCTCTTGTTCAAGGTTCAATATTGGAGGTGTTGTCATGGATGCTCGAGGTGCCATCAATTCTTTCGGAGCTATCCTTGACAAAGGTTTCTCAACATAATGCTCTTCCAAAACTTCCTCATAACCATTATTGATAGCGGAGGTGATAGACGGCATCACAAAATCACATTCTGCTTGCATCGGTGGCTCGAGGGTTAAGTTGATCTGTTCAAGAACTATATGGTGAACATCTTCTGTTATTGTTGGCGACGAATTGATGATTGGTGGAAAGTGTTCTTCAAGAACCGTGGAAGAGGATTCGTGTTCCTCTTCATCAAAAGCAAGATTTATTTCATCAAGCTTTTGCAAAGATTGACCAATCGCCTCTTCGTGTATTTTATTGCAGGCTGCGAGCTCAATCAAGGGAGAGTCTTGGAAGTCCAGGAAATTGGCGTCGCGTGTTATCATTGAGGAGTTGAAAATGATTTTTCATGCATTGCTCGAAAACATCAAAGCTGCGTAACATGTTTAGCTTGCAGAAGGTGCATTAGTGAGCCCAAAGGGCATAACCGTAAATTCATACAACCCGTACCTCGAGCTGAAAGCAGTCTTCTGGATATCCTCCTCCTGAATCCTCAACTGATAATAGCCAGAGCGCAAGTCGAGCTTGGAGAACCATTGCGCTCCTTCCAACAGATCAAAGAGTTCGTCGATTCGCGGCAGAGGATAAGTGTTCCGGACCGTCAGTCGGTTGAGCTCCCGATAATCTATGCACAAGCGGAGCGAACCGTCCTTCTTCTTCACGAACAGAACCGGGGCTCCCCAGGGTGACAAGCTAGGACGAACGAACCCTGAGTCCACCAATTCTTGCAGTTGTACACGGAACTCTGCTAGCTCCTAGGGCGCCATCCTGTACGGGGCCCGTGAAACAGGCTTAGCTCCCAGTACCAGCTTAATTTGGAAGTCTACCTCCCTAGGTGGGGGTAATCCGGGTAGTTTTTCGGGGAAAACATCCGGAAAATCCCGGACTACCGGTACATCCTTCATTTCAGGCCCTATCTCCTTCATCTCAAAACAGATCACGAACACCTCATCGCCTTGCTCGTGAGCCTTCACAACCTGTATAGAAGACAACAAGTTTCGTGATACGGGTCTTATACCTTGAATTACGACCTCTGAGTCATCATGCCTCAGCGTGATCCGCTTCGCCACACAGTCGATCTTCGCGTGATTCCAGTGCAACCACGTCATGCCCAATATTAGATCAAGGTCGGGCATCCGCAACACTGTTGCCGGTGTCTCAAATTGCTTCCCACCGATGGATATTACCAAGCTGCACCTGGAGGTAGATCGTATCTCCGAGCCATCTGGAAGGCGCACCCTCCTGGGGGCTCCCCTGAAGCACTGTACTGCATCCAGTTCATTCACAAATTCTTCTGATACGAACGAATGAGTGGCACCCGTGTCAAAAAGAGTAAGAGCGGGTTTACCGCAAACGAGCACGGTACCTGGGGTTAAAATCATTCGAACTTAAGCACCTTAGTTATGAAACGAGGAAAATACAAACATAATTACCTGTGATGACCTCCTGCGGGTCTCGCTCCTGAGCTAGATCCAAAGCGTATACACCTGCTCCCGAGCAGGTCTGGGGTTCCTACCCTGCTGACCCTGGCCTCGACCTCGGCCTCTTCCTCGCTGCGCTGCCGAAGGAGCCATGGGGCGATTCGGAGCGTTTCCTTGTAGCTGCGGGCAGTATCTCCGAATGTGGCCGGGCTGGTTGCAATGATAACACACCACTCGAAAGTGCTCTCTCGGCGGCTGAAGCGCCTGACCCTGATGTGGTGGGGGCAATGGTAGTGGTCGCGCTGGCTGCTCCAACCTGAAGTTTGGGCGAGGACGCCCGCCATCTCTCCGCTGGCCTCTGTCTCTGCCCCTGGTGTTCTGCCTCCTCCTGAAGCTGGGCCCCGCCTCCATCACTTCCTCTGCGGGCCTCTTATTCCTGGCCTGGACCCCCAAGTGATCCGCCTCCAACTTCTGTGCCATCTCTATAATCTGTGCGAGGCTCGAATCGGCGACGAAGAGGAGAGCCTGCCTCAGAGGATCTCGCAGGCCCTTGTAGAACCGCTTCGCGTACCCGTGATCATCTAAATCATAAGAGTCTGCGAATCTGGCTAAGTGCTGAAATTCCCGCTGGTACTCGACCACCGATCTCGACCCCTGCTTCAGCTGCAGAAATCTCTCCTCAAGCTCGTCCCTGACCGTAGAAGAGACAAAGTGCTCCAGGAACACGTCCGCAAACTCATCCCAGCTTATGTCCAGGTGGTTGCGTCCTTCAAAGGTGGAGCCCATCAAGGACTTCCACCACCTCTTCGCATGTAGATCCAAGGCCGTGACTGCCAATGTGACTGCCATGTTGCTCGGGCAACGGATCCCTGCCAGTAACTCCTGCACTGTATCCAGCCACTCCTCCGTCTGAACTGCGGACTCCGTCCCATGGTAGGTGGGAGGGGAGAGAGCACGGAAGGTGCTCAACCAATTTGACCTTGGGGCCTGCGGCTGCACCGGCATCTGCTGAGACCTGAAGGCATCCAGGATTGCCGTCAGAGTCTGGCCTAGCTCTGATTGTTGAAAAGGAGTAGGTACTGGAGGCACGAGAGTGGCCGTCGCCGGTTCTGAATGTACCGGAATCTACGTGCAAGATAGATGTTGGGTTTAGGTTGGCTATTCGAAAGAAGGTAATAGACATACTTAATGTGAATTACACATGGGCACACCACTGCTTCCGCTCATTCAGTTTGTCCTCAAACTGAAGAGGTGAGAGGGGTGCACCATGCGGAACTGGACTTCTTGACCTCAGGATCGTTGCAAGCTGATACCATTTGTAAGACCCCCCCCCCCCCCCCCCCCCCCCCTCCGGAACACAAAACACGGCCGAGGGAAGTCTATGCCCAGGACAGCCGCCTTGCCGAAGCGCCAGCTCACGGGCTAGCCTCCTCCACAAGACGCCTATCCTGCCGGCTAACAAATATCATCAATGCCAACCCATCATATAAAATACAACAAGAAGCCACCAGATATATATATCCGCATAAGTACAGTCCAAATACACACCAAATGAGTGTATAATATCAGAGTAACAAAAGGAAGGGCTACAACAAAACTCGCTCACATCTGTCACTGACGGCTGCGATGGTATCGTAGTATCCTGCCCTGTCGTCCCGGCCGGACTATCCGTCTCCTGCGTCGTGCGCTGCTGCTCCAGGTTGCGCTGTCGCGCCAGGATGCGCTCCTAAAAAGGGGACGTAGCAACCGTTAGTCATAAAGACTAAGTGGCTTCACATCCGCTCCCCCGGCGACTCCAAGGCACCGGGCGGAAAGGAAGAAAAGGAGCTGCAATATTAGCAATAATAAACAAGCAGGTGACAGGTAATAGTTGTTCATATGTGTCGGTTGTTTAAGTGCCCACGCACTTTCCATAGCACTATCTAATATGTTCGTAAGCATAAAAGTAGCAGTGGTTATGTATATTTGCAAGTATAAGTAGCACAGACATAAGCAGAGTATTAGAGAACTGAATTGAACTTAACTTATAAGGATGCCCATACAAGCTTATAAGTCAAGGGTCTGCGTATAAAGGTAACTCATCATATAAGGATGCCCATACAAGTTTATATGATGAGGTTCCAATGCGGTGCGATGCAATGATTATGATATGAGGACTGACTCATGCACGATTGCTATGTCGACATAGACATTTAGTTCCCACTTTTCGAGGGTACTAACCACTCAGGCACCCCCCCCCCCCCCCCCCGTCGTGGCCAGACGGTGGCAGTGGCACGGGCTTCGCCACTACTAGGAGGGTATGAACACTACCGGTCCTAGGCCTATGTACGCCTCGACGCTCTTGCTCATAGCGGAGTCCCTGCGTACTACCTGCATTCATGCGGGGTCTTCAAGACACGGAGGGGATCTATTGGGTAGATGGACACCAAGACATTCCAACCCAACCGGTCTGAGTCTAACTGCCGGCTTCTGTCGGTGTCACGACTAGCGAGCCCGTAGACCCGCCACAACTTATCCTCCCACGAGGATCTATACTCCATGCGCAATTATGTTTACCTACGTAGTTTGAACACACAATGCGTGCTATCGAGCACCAAGGACTCGCTCCATGAGCCTTACCACCTTCCGCCTCGCGCTGGCAACAATCGATGCTAATTAGCATCCAAGGCCCCCAACAACTGGGTCCTTTCCTTTTTACCACCGGCTATAACTATAACTTGTGACCCGCACTAAGTTAACCGTGCCGCCCGTTCCGAGTTGATTACTCGTGTGCAGTGGTGTGTGTATAACATGGACACTATTAAACCAATTCATAGGACTACGGACTACTTGCGCACATGAGGGCATAACATATTATTTAACTATGGAATCTATTCAAGCCAAGCTACTGGACTTCCACCATTGGTCATAATTAATTAACAATCCTATAACAGAGGATTATTTATCATATTATGCAAGTTATAATTAACAAATCCTATAACAGGAACTATATGTGTATATATATATATATACAAGTCGAAGACCACCTTCTTCATCCTTGTTGAACATATTTATATAACAGAGGACTCCTCATCCTTGTTGAACATATATATAAATATATATAATGGAAATCCTATTGGCAGGGAACATATACCTATATATATATAGCAAAGCAAAGGCCACCTTCTTCATCCTTATTGAACATATATATATAAATGAAATCCCATTTACAGGGAATTATTCATCGTCTTCCCAAATGGAATTTAGGGCAAAACACCTTCTCTCCTCCCATGCTCCCTCACAAGGCCACCACGTCTCACGAAACCAACGTCCCACGTTCGTAATGAAGCGGGGAGTCGATTGGGGGCATTTTCGCGGCGAACGACGCCCTACGACGAAAACCCTAACGCGGGCCTCAACCTACAGAACTTCATTTCGCTCCAAAATCGACTCAATTGAGTTCGATATCTCGCCTAGGGGGTCTAAGATACTAACACCAAGGGAGATGGGTCGGAAGTCACCTGAATCCGGGCCGACGATCGCGGCGGCATGACGGCGCTTGGACGAACTCAACTCTTTCCAAGCTAGCTCTTCTTCCAACGGACGCACGAGCTTCTCCACGAATTTTCTTGGCCAAAACCCTAAGTGGGGTGGGGGAGAGGTGGAGACAGAGAATGGGAAAGAGAGGGAGGAAGATGGAGTTCTGGAAGAAGACGATGAAGAAGAAGAAGAGAAAATGAGATGGCTCGGCCCTTTCTTTTTGGTTTGCATTAATAGGCCTTGGGACTCCAAACATAAGTGTCATCTCCTTATTGGACTCTATTCCACTGGCTCCCCAAAGATAAAATAAACAAAGAGCAGCCAGGCTCTTTTCTTTTTCTCTCAGGAATGATAAGCCTTCCCGTTCGACGTTCGTCGAACGGGAGCAGCTCCCCGTTCGTCGAACGACGAACGAGAGCTGCTCCTTAGCTGAGCGCTCCCCGTTCGACGTTCGTCGAACGGGAGCAGCTCCTCGTTCGTCGAACGACGAACGGGAGCTTCTCCTTAGCTGAGCGCTCCCTGTTCGATGTTCGTCAAACGGGAGCAGCTCCCCGTTCGTCGAACGACGAACGGGAGCTTCTCCTTAGCTGAGCGCTCCCCGTTCGACGTTCGTCAAACGGGAGCAGCTCCCCGTTCGTCGAATGACAAACGGGAGCAGCTCCCCGTTCGTCGAACGACGAACGGGAGCTTCTCCTTAGCTGAGCGCTCCTAATGTTGAACGGGAGCGCTCCCCGTTCGTCGATCGACGAACGGGAACAGCTTGCGTTCGACGAATTCGTCGAACGGGAGCTGCTAGCCGAGAACTCTCCAAAAATCCATAGGATCCAGATCTGCTCCTCCAGGAATGGTATGTTACATAGAAGAACAAGGATGGAGCTGTGGAGAAGCACAAGGCTAAACTCATTGTGAAGGGCTACAGGCAAGTCCAAGGAGTGGACTACGACGAGGTATATGCCCCAGTGGCGAGGATTGACACCATCAGGTTGATCATCGCACTGGCAGCTCACTATGGGTGGAAGATCATGCAGATGGATGCAGTGTCAGCATACCTGAATGGCTACCTGGAGGAAGATGTGTACATCGAGCAGCCTCCGGGGTATGTGGTGAAAGGCCAGGAGAGGAAGGTGTGCAAGCTAGACAAAGCCTTGTACGGCCTGAAGCAAGGAGCAAGAGCTTGGAATGGGAGGATAGAAGCTTTCCTCCAGAAGCATGGTTATGTGAAGTGCCCCTATGAGTATGCCCTTTACATGAAGGTCGAGAAGAACGGTGATATCATGATCTTATGCTTGTACGTCGACGACATGATATTCACCGAGAACAACCCAACTATGTTTGAGGAGTTCAAGAGGGTGATGAAGAAAGAGTTCGAGATGACTAACTTGGGAGAGCTCAACTACTTCTTAGGCGTGGAGGTGCAGCAGAGAGGAGATGGGATCTCCATCTCGCAGAAGAAGTACGTGGAGGAGATCTTGAAGAAGTTCAGGATGGAGAATAGCAAGGCTATCTCCACTCCCGCTGATCCCGGAACGAGCTGAGGAAGGACTCAGAGGAAGAAGCTGTGGACCCAATGATGTTCAAGAGTTTGGTTGGGAGTCTAAGGTACTTGACTTTCACCAGACCTGACATCATGTATGCGGTTGGGGTAGTGAGCAGGTACATGGAAGAACCCAAGCAGGACCACTTCACTGCAGCGAAGAGGATCCTGAGATATGTGAACGGGACAAGGGACCATGGCCTGAAGTACTCATCTGCGGGAGAGTTGAAGTTAGTCGGCTACTCGGATAGCGACTATGGCGGTGATGTGAATGACCGGAAGAGCACTTCCGGATATGTGTTTCATATGGGAACCGCGGCATTATCATGGAGTTCAAAGAAGCAGGCTACGATAGCCTTATCTTCATGTGAGGCGGAGTACATTGCAGCTGCAGCATGTACTTGCCAAGCCATCTGGCTGAGGAACTTATTGGAGGAGTTGCATCATGGACAGGAAGGGCCAACGACAGTGTTAGTGGATAACATGTCGGCCATCCAGCTCGCGAAGAACCCGGTGCTGCATGGGAGGAGCAAGCACATCAAGACAAGGTATCATTTCCTTCGGGAGTAGGTGGAGCTGAAGACTGTGGAACTTGTGTATTGTCCTGCCGGAGAGCAGGTCGCGGACATTTTCACCAAGGCGCTGAAGGCAGAGACGTTCGTGAAGCTCAAAGGCAAACTCGGCATGTGCTGCCAAGTTTGAGGGGGAGTTTGTTGGCTTTAGTTTGTTGACCGGGTCAATGATTTTAGTTTTCTTTTATTATTATTGAGGAGAGAGAGTGGGCATTTAATGAGGAGAGAGGGTGGCTTGTTTTTCTTTTGCCTATAAATAGGCTTGTACATTGTATTTGTAAAGTTGCGGTGGAAAATTGTTAAATAGAAAATCTGGAGAAAGTTTTCATTGGCAGCGTAGAGAGAGAGAGAGAGAAAATGTAGAGAGAGTGGTTAAGATTTACTTCCCGCAGGAAATATTCTCGCCACTTTTCATCTCGCTTTTATTATTTCCCGCAGGAAATCTCGACAACCACCTCTCACCAGCCCGCATATCGCCTGCACATCTCGCTGGGGTTGTGATACTCGCTGGAGCAGCTTGCCCGCCAGCGCAGCCCTTGGACGTGGAAGAGAGGAGCAGCCCTCTCGCCGCACGAGATCTCGCGAGATAGATCTCGCCGAAAGTTTGGTGGAGGAGCTCTCGCTTGGACTTAGAGAGGAGCAGTGCTCGCAGCTAGAAGTAGAAGAGAGGTGTTGGAAAATCTATGGGCACGAGACTATACTTGGCGAGACCTCTCCGACAAGCACGACACCTCGCGAATGCACCCTTCAATTCAGCGAGCACTCGACGTACTTCTGCGAGCACTACCCACGCGAGCACCCCTCCGGCAAACACCTCACATGCCCGAACACTACCACTCTCTTCGTGCACTCTCCACGGCGAGCACGCACCCCACACTGCTCGGGAGATGTACCACCAGTCAACCGGCGAGCACCTCCAATCTCAACAACACGGCGAGCAGAACTTCTACTCTGGCGAGCTAGGGTGGCGAGAGCTCCAATGCGAGAACTTCCTGCGGGAGTGGCAGCTCCTCTCCTCCACTTCCAAAACTGCCGAGCTGGCAGCTGCTCCGGCGCACTGAAAAAACTACTTGGGCGAGATGGGGGGCTGGCGAGAGATAAAGGCGAGAATGGCAGGCGAGAGTAAATGCCGAGAGAAATAGAAGTGGTGATACTATTCCTGCGGGAATATTAATTAGAGGCTTTTCTCTCTCTCACTTCCCTCTCTCTCTCTCTAAAATCTGCCGGAAAAACATCAAAAGTTATCTATTCACCGCTACTTTCAACTTTTACAAATGCAAGCCTATTTATAGGCAAAGAAAAAAACATATTCTTCTCTCTCCGCATTAAATGCTCCTCTCTCTCTCTCCTCCTTTTAACTAAAACAAAACATATAAAATACAATAAAAGAAGTTGACCAAGTCAACAACTCAAAGCCAACAAACTCCCCTCAAGCTTGGCAGCACATGCCGAGCTTGCCTTTGAGCTTCGCAAACGTCTCTGCCTTCAACGCCTTGGTGAAAATGTCCGCGACCTGCTCTCCGGTGGGGCAATACACAACTTCCATGGTCTTCTGCTCCACTTGCTCCCGAAGAAAATGATACCTCGTCTCGATGTGCTTGCTCCTCCCATGCAGCACCTGGTTCTTCGCGAGCTGGATGGCCGACATTGTTGGGTATTGTATCCACAATAGCCTTGATTTGTAGAAAGTCAACTTTGAACCAAGATTGAATTGTTTGTGTATTTGATTGTTCTTTCTAGTTATGTTTTTGCAGGTTCACATTGCAAAGTGTAGACCAATGTCAGGTCACAATGGGTCAATGAGCACAGTCTCATGCAATGTAATTCTTCATTGTGTGAGGTATGGGGTTGACTCATGTGTGGTCTCTCAATTGAAATACACTTTATGAACAAGATATTAAAGACTCAAAGCTTAGGTGTGCAGCTTTGGTCTGAAGACAAAGGAAGAAAGTTTCCTAAGTAAATTTTTCGAGATATAAGGATACTTTTCGAGAAGTCCTTCTGTACTCTCGAGATGTCCTTGTTTATTTTTCTCGAGAAATCTTTGTTCTCTCGAAAAGTTTTTTTTGTTTTCAAGAAAAGTTTCCTTGTTCTCGAGAAGTCTTTGATCTCTCGAGAAGTACTTTTGTTTTCGAGAAATCATTGGTTCTTTCGAAAAACTTTCTCTCTTAAGGTTGTTCTCGAAATTGTTCTAAAGTTTTCGAGAAGTTTCCTTGTTCTCGAGAAGTCTTGTATCTCTCGAGAAGTCTTGTCATAATTCCTTGATCTCTCTTTCTAAAGATGTTTTTCGAGAACTAGCCCGTTTCTCTCGAGAAGTCATGGATCTCTCGAGAAGTGTGGTTTGATCTATTCTCGTAAGCTTTGTTTTCCCGTTTTTGACGTCAAGTCTTTTCCGTCAAATTGACGTGACGTCTTTCCTCGTTTTAAGGTTTGATCGTTAGATCTTCATCTATATAATGATTACTCCTTAAGAATGAGAAGTAAGAAATCATTTTTGAAGATCAGATTTCATATTCTTCTAACCCTAATCTGATCCAAGATCGTCGTCTAGTGTCGTGCATCGCCATCGTTGGAGTTCGATCGTGAGTTATCTGAATTCGTCTCCAAGTGGAAGAGTAAGGTCAATCGATCATTGCCTCACACGTTCTGATTCTATCGGATCGATCAAGACCTTAGAAGATCTGATTTGTGCCGATTCGATTCTTCTTCTTCTACTTCAAGCCGAAGTCATTTCTGTCGCAAGAAGGAAGAAGATCTTCATCAAATTATTCAGATCTGTTTGTGATTTGTTAAGTACAGTTTCTTTCAAACCTTACATTTTTGATTGTAGGAGAGATTGTTCTCCGAGTTGTAGGAGAGGTATTCTCCGAGTTGTAAGAGAAGGTTTTTCTCTGAGTTTGTAGGAGTTTGATCTCCGAGTTGTAAGAGTTTTGACTCTGAGGATTGTAGGATCGTTCTTGATCCGAGATTTAGTGAAGTAGTCAAGTCTAGCTGTGGTGCTAGATTGGCGAGGCCGGCAAGTGGAGTACCCAAGAACGGGGAACCACTATAAATTTCTTGTGTCGTCTGTGTTTGTGATTTGCTTCTGTGCGTTCTTTATTTTTCAAGATTGTCAATTCCGCAAAAGACGCATTTATCACCTATTCCCCCCCCCCCCCCCCCTCCCCTAGGTGATTTTGGTTAGCATCTAGATATTACAATTGGTATCAGAGGTGGTTATTCTTGAAAGGTTACCACCTTGAATAGGATCTCTCCATTCTATTTGCTAGCAATCATGAAAAGTGCAAGGAATCGTCTTCGTTGAAATTGCCAATATGCACTAAGGCTAATTTTCTTATGTGGAAAGAAAGAGTCAGATTTTATATGGAAGCCGCAGACCCAAGAATCTTCCAGGTCGTTGAAGAAGGACCTCATGTGCCTATGACCGCTTCTACTATTGATCCAACATTAAGAGTACCAAAGAAAATGATGGACTTAACAAAGGATGAGATTGCTCTCGTTGCTTTGGACAAAAAGGCAAAGAACATAATTGCCAGTGTTGTGGATGATTCAATGTTGCAAAACTTAATTCACTGTAATTCTGCCAAAGAAATGTGGACGTCTTTAATAGTTCTTATGGAAGGTACTGAAGAAGTAAGAGATGATAGAAGATCTCTTTTGAATCAAGAGTACGAGGCTTTTAAGCAGAATAAAAAGGAGTGCATTGCCAATGCTTATGAAAGATTCTTCAAGATAGTAAACGGCCTAAGGAATTATGGTCGGGAATTTACTAATGGTGAACTAAATGACAAATTCCTGCGATCCCTAACGAAAGACTGGGATAGCAAGATAGTTGCAATCAGAGAATTTGGGAAGTTACCAAATCTAGACCCTCAGAATCTGTTTGGGAAACTATTATCTCATGAACTGCAAATGAACATTCGCAAAACAGAAGAAGATGGGAATAGAATTTCTAACAAGGAAAGGACCTTGGCTATGAAAGCCGAAAGCTCCAGAAAAAGCAGAGCTTTGTCTCCAGTTAGAACACAAGAGTCTGATGATGAAAAATAATCTGAAACCGACTCCTCCAGTTCTGAAATGTCTGATGGAGAGTTTTCTCTGATCTCTCGTCAGTTCAAGAAACTGCTAAACAAAAGAAGACACATGAGGAATAAGTTTTTCCTCTGAAAATAGACATTCTCGACGTGATGGTGATCATCACAAAAAGAGCTCTAGCAATCATGACAGGTATAAATCTAAAACTGGTAAACATATTTCTTCTGATATAGTTTGTTATTGTTGCAATAAGCCAGGGCACATGATTGCTGAATGCCCTTATAAAAGAAAGAGGGCGGAAGAAAAGAAGAAAGGAAATCCACCCACGGGAAAAGGAAGATTGAAAAGAGTCTAGTCGCTAAAAAGAATAAAACTTTAAGCGACAGTGACTCGGAGAAATCAAGTAGTGAAGAAGAAGCCTACTTCGGGCTAATGGCTATGACTGATGAAGAAGAAGAACCTCCATATACTGGGAAGGTAAATTCTCACACCATCTTATCTGATTCTGAATATGCTTCAGCTGAACAAAAGGATTATCTTTCAGATGATGACTCAAACCTCATGACCCAATACACTGAAATGCTTAAAAGTTTTGACAAATGCCGAAAGGTAGTCAAAATTCAGGCCAAGGAGATCATGTCTCTCAAAGAAGTGGAATCTAATTTGAGAAAGGAAGTTGAACAACTTTCTTCCTTCAAAGAGGAAAACCAAATCCTGAAAGACAAGATCAAAGCTCAGATGAGCTCCTTGAACGGAAAGAGAACTCTATCAAAGTTCTGGAAGAACAGCTAGCCGCTGAAAAGAAGCTAGTTGAAAAGTTTTCACAACCAAAAACCATTCTTCCAATCATTGATACTTTCTCTGCTAAAGCAAGTATCAGTGGTTTAGGTCATGTGGATGGGCCAAGTAATTCTTCTAAGGCACCCGTGCCAAGAAGAAAAATAAGAATGCTAAGAAAGCTACTATCGAAGAAAAAGGGAAAGCCCATCTAGAACAAGTGGAATTTAAGAAAGTTCTACTTCCCACAAATGCTTATGACATGGAAAGCTCTTATGGTCACTTGACACGACCTATTAATTTTGCGCCTGTCAATGACTATAAGGGATGGGCTCGTCCTAAATACCTCGGTCAAAGTGCTTTCAAAGCACCTTATGAAGAAGTGAATCTGAGAGATTATGGTCTGTATGTTCATGGTCCAAGTGTTGTTAAAGCACCAATAGTAAAGACTATTGTACCTAAGCCAAAGGAGAAAGCATTACCCTGTGTATGCTGTACTCATGAAACATCCTCATCCAGAAGGATTGATCCTGCCAAGACCAAAGTTAAAAGAATTAAGCAGGAAAATATTAAAAGAAGGTACAACAGGTTTAACTGTTGGTGTTGCGGCAAAATAGGTCACTTTGCCGTAGACTGTTGGTTCAATTCTACATATTCCAAGAGACCACAACTAAACAATGCAAGAAAGACCGCTTGCAACGTTAATGTTCATCATGGTGCTCAACTAACAAGGGACCCAGGACCCAAAGTTATTTGGGCTCCTAAGGCAAAGTAATTTTCTTTTGCAGGTATGTCCAAAGGCCAACAAAAATCCTATCTGGTATTTGGACAGTGGTTGTTCTCGGGCATATGACTGGAACAAGAAGCCTTTTGCAAAATTTCATCCCGTTGAGAATGGCCCAAAAGTTATATTTGGCGGATCTGACAGAGGAATAACAAAGGTTATGGTATGATCTCTAACGGTAATGTATCCTTTTCAGATGTAGCTTATGTGGAAGGATTAGAACATAATCTGATAAGCATAAGTCAACTTTGTGATAAAGGATACATAGTTGATTTTCGTAAAGATAAGTGTTTGATAAAATCGGCAGATAACCTAGAAACGATTTTATCAGGCACTCGTTGTAGAAATATGTTCTGTTTAAATTTTCTTTGCTTATCATCTTCTACACCAGTATGTCTTTTAGCAAAGGATAGTGCATCTCTTGCCGATAAATGGCATAAGAGATTAGCACATATAAATTTCAAAAACTATAAATAAGCTGTTCTCACAAAACTTAGTACGTGATGCGTCAAATATTAAGTGCATTAAAGATAGACCTTGTCATGCTTGTGTAAAGGCAAGCAAACAAGAGCCACCTTTAAAAGCGTTAAAGGCAAAGATTCAACTAGGTGCTTATACCTACTTCATATGGACTTATTGGTCCTTTGCAAGTTAGGAAGTTTAGGAGGTAAATCTTACACATTTGTTATTGTAGATGATTACTCACGTTTTGCATGGGTATTCTTTCTAAAACACAAGTCAGATACGTTTGACATTTTCACCAAGTTTGTCAAGCAAATCCAGAACGAATTTGAATGTTCGGTAGTCAAAATCAGAAGTGACCATGGAACAGAATTTGAATCTGGAGCTATGACAGATTTTTGTGAAAGTCTAGGTATCTTTCATGAGTTTTCCTCTCCTCGAACTCCACAACAAAATGGGGTAGCTGAGAGAAGAAATAGAACACTCATTGAGGCTTGCAGAACAATGTTGAGTGCACATCTCTACACGAATATCTTTGGGCTGAAGCTGTCTACACTGCATGCCACGTGCAAAACAGAGCACTCATAAACAAAAACCATGAAAAGACTCCTTATGAACTACTAAAGGCAAGAGACCAACCATCTCTTATTTTAGAATCTTTGGCTGCAAATGCTTTGTACTTAATAATGGAAAGCATTATAAAACCAAGTTAGCGAAAGAGTTTTGAAGGAATTTTTGTAGGCTATAGCAGCCATAGCAGAGCTTATAGAATATTTAATAAGAAAACCCTGGTTGTAGAAGAGTCAATCAATGTTGTATTTGATGAAACGAGCATGCTACATAGCGGCTCTTCTAGTGCTTCTATTGAAGGTACAGGTTCAAAGTTACAAGATGTAAGCTTGGATGAGCCAGTCAAAGTTGATGCTCAAACCTTCGTCGAGATCTCTTCCCCAACCACAAATGAAGAAGGAGATCAGATTGATGAGATCCAGTGCAAGTGGAAGGAAACATTCAAGTAACAGAGATGCTCCAATTATTCAAACTGATGCAAGGAACCTTGAGTTCAGACACATGAGGGATCATCCTATTGATCAATCATAGGAGATCCTCAAGTCGGAATTAGAACAAGAAGAGGTACTACTAACGAAAATATGCATTTAAGTTTCTTTCACAGATTGAACTGAAGAAGTTTCAAGAAGCAAATGAAGACCCTCACTGGGTAATTGCAATGGAAGAAGAATTAAATCAATTCAAGTGTTGCAAGGTGTGGACACTAGTTCCAAAACCCAAGGATAAAATATTATTGGAACAAAGTGGGTTTACAGGAACAAGTTTGGATGAAGATGGAACAATTATAAAGAACAAAGCAAGACTTGTAGCAAAAGGCTATAGACAAGAAGAAGGGATCGACTTCGATCAAACCTATGCACCAGTAGCAAGACTTGAAGCGATCAGAATGTTCTTAGCCTTTGCTGCATTCAAAAGTTTCACCGTATACCAAATGGACGTTAAGACAGCTTTTCTGAATGGTAATATAAAAGAAGAAGTATACGTTGAACAACCTCCAGGTTTTGTAGATTCTGAACACCCTAATTATGTTTACTTACTACAAAAAGCTTTGTATGGGTGTAAAACAAGCTCCTCGAGCTTGGTATGAGACGCTATCTAACTTTCTTCTTGAGAACAAATTCACAAGAGGAAGATAGATAAAACATTATTTCTTAGGGAAGTAAAAGGCAAGATTTTGCTAGTGCAAATCTATGTCGATGACATTATTTTTGGCTCTACAGACGATAATCTTTGCAAAAAGTTTTCAAAACTAATGCCAAGGAAAGTTTGAAATGAGCAGTAGGGAGAGCTAAAATATTTCTTAAGACTTCAAGTGAAACAATCTGAAGATGGAATTTCATCTCACAGACAAAATTCACTAAGGAGTTGATCAAGAAATTTGGAATGGAGAGTGCAACCTCTATGAGGACTCCAATGAGCACAGCTATGTCTCTGGACAAGGAGGAGAAAGGGAAACCTTTTGATGAAACCAAGTACAGAAGCATAATTGGCTCTCTGCTCTACCTTACTGCTAGTAGACCTGACATAATGTTTTCTACATGTGTATGTGCCAGATATCAAGTGAACTCTAAGGAATCTCACTATACCGCTGCAAAGCGAATTTTGAGATATCTTAAAGGTACACCAAATCTTGGCTTATGGTACCCAAGAAGTATTGATAGCGAACTAAGTGGTTATTCAGATGCAGATTTTGCAGGAAGTAGAGACGACAGGAAAAGCACTTCCGGAACATGTCAATTTCTCGGAAGAAGGCTTATCTCATGGAGCAGGCAAGAAGCAAAATTGTGTTGCAATCTCAACAACCGAATCAGAATATATTTCTGCAGGCAGTTGTTGCGCACAACTTCTTTGGATAAGAAACCAGCTCAAGATTATAATTTGAAGATAAAGAATTATTCCAATGTTTGCGACTCCTCTAGCGCAATTGCTATAGCAAATAATCCAGTCTCACACAGTCGGACAAAGCATATTGAATTAAGATATCATTTCATCCGAGAGCATGTGGAGAATGGGGATATCAACTTAAGCTATGTCCCCACGGATAAGCAAATTGCAGATATATTCACGAAGCCGCTGGATGAGACCAAGTTCTCTTTCTTCAAGACAGAACTTGGAATGCTCAACATGGAATAATGGTCAAACAAAGGAGAAGAGAAGGAGATAAGTGAATTTTCTTAAGTTTTATATTATTTCTTTATGTTATAAAATGAAGCACAGGTATATCCTTGGAAAGAAGAAAAATCAGAGAAGGACAAACCAAGTCATCATTAAAACTTCTCGAGAAATGAAGTTAATATCTCGAGAAATGACTTGCTTTTGGATGAAGATAAAGTTGTTCGGAAAATTGACATCATCTCTCGAAAAATGAATTCACACTTCTCGAGAAATGGGTAATCCCTCGAGAACTTTAATTATCTTTCGGAAGAAAATCGGCAGAGTTCTGAGACTTCTCGAGAACTTTCTCAACCTCTCGAGAAATGTCTTATACTTCTCGTAAACTTTAATTTCAATTTTCGAGAATATGAAGAGCCGGTACGCGTGTATATCATTTTTCTTTAAATTAATTAAAACCAAATTAATTGTCACATCAAACCAAACTATATATAAAGTCTCGAAATGAATTAAAAGTTCACGCGAGGTCATTTCTTTTCCCTTTCGAAAAACGCCGACCGTTCGTCTACTTTTCTCGCGAAGCCGATTATACAGGTTTACGATTCTTCTCTTTCTCTCTCGCAATCACTCAATCTCTCTTGCTCTATGGCTCCTCACTCGAAGCTAAGATCGGTGTTTGGTAGTGAATTGGAGCGGGAAGGTCTTATTTCACTTCAGATGAATTTCAAAATTTCTTCTACCTTCTAGACGCCGCGGGCTGTCATTTGTTCTTGAACATCCATGCCGAATTCTGCTTAAAGAGGTAGAAGAGTTCTTTATTAACATCAAAATTCACAAGGAAAGGAAGAGGATGAAAACTGAAATCGGAAATTTCAAGATCAAGGTCAGTCCTAAATCTCTTTCTAAATTACTAAGATTACCAGTGGTATCCTCTGAGGACACTTTAGTTGCTGAAGATTGGAATAGAGCCTTGAGCTTTTGTGGCTTAGACAAGACAGTTAAATGTGTAAGAAGGCATCAAATGAATGATGTAGGCAAACTTTTAGTGGAAACTATTGGAAAGTGTTGTTATGTAATACAGGAAGTTTGGGCTATGTCTCAACAGATGTGTTCTGGTTGATGACAACTGTAATTTGTGGAAAGAAGTTTGACTGGGCAAACTTTCTCTCAGTAAGATTAAAGATAGCACTTTGTCTCCAAACTTTGCCAGAATTCTGTCTTTATATCTAAATCAGCTTAATCCTGAAGTCTTTGACATGTCAAAGGGTGCAATCTTACACCATCTGAAGAAGATAAATGTCACAACAATACAGAGATGGGATATCAGAATTACAAAGCCAGCTGCAGGTGCAGGTCCCCAGGGGGAGCCTATTTCCTCAAGTCACTCAGCACCAGAGTTTGAAGCTCCTGCTCCTCCTCCAGAAATATCAACAATCCCAGCTCCACCTCCAGCTCAGCAACTCAGTTCGATTCCAGATCCATCATCATCTCCAGCTCCACAAGACTCCATTCCTTCATCAGAGCCAAGTCTTCCAACAGATACAGTTCTTCCACCATCAGCTCAGGATCCATCAGAACAAGTTCTTTCAGATCAAATTCCTTCCAAAACTACATCCATCCCAGATGCTCAAATTTTGCCAGATACTCCTATGGAAGATACTTTTCTTTCACAAGAACAAATGGATCATTTCTCACCTCCTCCAGCTATAAATGAAGACAGAGTTGATTCCACCATAGCAGATGTGGTAAGTGAAATTCTAAAGGGTGCTGATGATGTGCTTAGCACTAGTGACCACATGGGTGGGTCAGGGGCAGACTTTGATTTTGCTCAAGAAAAAGATGATGCTTCAGTGCATGATTCATCTCCTCCCCCAGTACATATTGAGGGGGAGCAAGAGCCTTGTTTAGAAACAAACAAGGATGAACAGGAAAAATCTGTTGATGATGAAAATGAGAGAATCAACATATCTCCTGTCAGGCTCAGAAGTTCAGTTGTTCTTGAAGACATCCCAGAAGAAGTTCTTCCATCTCCTATTCCTCCATCTCTTTATGATGAAAATTCAATTCTTGGTAAAGTTGAACTCTTGCTTCAAAGACAAAGTGCCAAAATAGACTACTCCTTCAAAGAAGTTCATGCTAGAATATCTGATGTTGAAAAAGAAATGTCAAAGAAGTTGAAAGAATTCAAAACCAGTTCAGATCAGTTGAAAGAGGTTGTTATTCAGGGAGGAAAGGCTATTGATCACACCATAGAGGGTGTAGCCACAGTGCTAGCTGAAGTTATTCAAGTCAGAAAAACTCAAGAAAACATGGCTTCAAGGGCTGAAGATAATACCTTCAAAGTTATTGATGAAGTTGGCCAGTTTAAGGAATCTATTCTCCAAACCCTATCTGTAGAAGTCAGAAAGGGGGAGGACAGTTTAACTGAGAAGATGACTGGGTTGATAGATCAAACTCTTTTTTATTTTCATAAGCATTTGATTAATAAGTTTGAGCAGTTGTCCCAAGGTGTTCAAAAGCAGGTCAATGAGTTAAAAGAATTCAGTTCTAATACTGTTGTTTGGCTTCACCATGAAATCTTTCCTGATTTGGGTATTGACCATGCTCAACCTCCTCCAAGTTTTGATCAAGCTCAATATGATGCTCCTCATTTTTCTCCAAGGCCAGCAGAGCAGTTTGATGTTATTCCTTCAGTAGAGCCTCCCTCCTCCATGCATTATTCAAGAAAAAGGAAATATGGTGATGGACCTTCTGCAAGCAAATCTGTTCCTGGCTCCACCTCAGCAGGTTCTGGCAAAGCAGTGATAGATGACACAAAGGTTTATCCAGAAGTTTGGAGTCCAGTTTCAAAGATCATCATTCTAGACTCTCTCAAGCTTGTAGAAGAAGGAAATGTACAAGCTACTGAATTTTACAGCTCTTCTGAATGGAAAAAGTATGAGACAAGTAAAACCAAGAGAAGAATACATTTCAAGAATTATGGGTATAACAATCCAGCAGCTCCAGAAGCTCCTCCAAAGTATCATCCCAAACCTTATGCTTACTTTTCAAGACAGGAGGAGAAAAGAAAGGGGAATGCTAATCTCTGAAGACAAGACTTTGAAGACTTTTAAAACCTTATGTCTACATGCTTGTGTGAACTTTAATTCATTAGACAATCTTAAATCTAAATATAGTTTTTGATTTTGATGTGACAATCATGCTCTTATATTTAAATATTGTTGTTAATGTTCTTTCCAGTATATCTTTTTATATTTGTTACAATTCATCTTGGTAAGTAGGGTTCTGACTTCTACAAATAAGGGGAGATTGTTGGGTATTGTATCCACAATAGCCTTGATTTGTAGAAAGTCAACTTTGAACCAAGATTGAATTGTTTGTGTATTTGATTTGTTCTTTCTAGTTATGTTTTTGCAGGTTCACATTGCAAAGTGTAGACCAATGTCAGGTCACAATGGGTCAATGAGCACAGTCTCATGCAATGTAATTCTTCATTGTGTGAGGTATGGGGTTGACTCATGTGTGGTCTCTCAATTGGAATACACTTTATGAACAAGATATTAAAGACTCAAAGCTTAGGTGTGCAGCTTTGGTCTGAAGACAAAGGAAGAAAGTTTCCTAAGTAAATTTTTCGAGATATAAGGATACTTTTCGAGAAGTCCTTCTGTACTCTCGAGATGTCCTTGTTTATTTTTCTCGAGAAATCTTTGTTCTCTCGAAAAGTTTTTTTTATTTTCGAGAAAAGTTTCCTTGTTCTCGAGAAGTCTTTGATCTCTCGAGAAGTACTTTTGTTTTCGAGAAATCATTGGTTCTTTCGAAAAACTTTCTCTCTTAAGGTTGTTCTCGAAATTGTTCTAAAGTTTTCGAGAAGTTTCCTTGTTCTCGAGAAGTCTTGTATCTCTCGAGAAGTCTTGTCATAATTCCTTGATCTCTCTTTCTAAAGATGTTTTTCGAGAACTAGCCCGTTTCTCTCGAGAAGTCGTGGATCTCTCGAGAAGTGTGGTTTGATCTATTCTCGTAAGCTTTGTTTTCCCGTTTTTGACGTCAAGTCTTTTCCGTCAAATTGACGTGACGTCTTTCCTCGTTTTAAGGTTTGATCGTTAGATCTTCATCTATATAATGATTACTCCTTAAGAATGAGAAGTAAGAAATCATTTTTGAAGATCAGATTTCATATTCTTCTAACCCTAATCTGATCCAAGATCGTCGTCTAGTGCCGTGCATCGCCATCGTTGGAGTTCGATCGTGAGTTATCTGAATTCGTCTCCAAGTGGAAGAGTAAGGTCAATCGATCATTGCCTCACACGTTCTGATTCTATCGGATCGATCAAGACCTTAGAAGATCTGATTTGTGCCGATTCGATTCTTCTTCTTCTACTTCAAGCCGAAGTCATTTCTGTCGCAAGAAGGAAGAAGATCTTCATCAAATTATTCAGATCTGTTTGTGATTTGTTAAGTACAGTTTCTTTCAACCTTACATTTTTGATTGTAGGAGAGATTGTTCTCCGAGTTGTAGGAGGGGTATTCTCCGAGTTATAAGAGAAGGTTTTTCTCTGAGTTTGTAGGAGTTTGATCTCCGAGTTGTAAGAGTTTTGACTCTGAGGATTGTAGGATCATTCTTGATCCGAGATTTAGTGAAGTAGTCAAGTCTAGCTGCGGTGCTAGATTGGCGAGGCCGGCAAGTGGAGTACCCAAGAACGGGGAACCACTATAAATTTCTTGTGTCGTCTGTGTTTGTGATTTGCTTCTGTGCGTTCTTTATTTTTCAAGATTGTCAATTCCGCAAAAGACGCATTTATCACCTATTCCCCCCCCCCCCCCCCCCCAGGTGATTTTGGTTAGCATCTAGATATTACAGACATGTTATCCACTAACACTGTCGTTGCCCTTCATGTCCATGATGCAACTCCTCCAATAAGTTCCTCAACCAGATGGCTTGGCAAGTACATATCGCAGCTGCGATGTACTCTGCCTCACATGATGATAAGGCTATCGTAGCCTGCTTCTTTGAACTCCATGAGAACGCCGCGGTTCCCATATGAAACACATATTCGGAAGTGCTCTTCCGGTCATTCACATCACCTCCATAGTCGTTATCCGAGTAGCCGAATAACTTCAACTCTCTCGCAGATGAGTACTTCAGACCATGACCTCTCATCACATTCACATATCTCAGAATCCTCTTCGCTGCAGTGAAGTGATCCTGCTTTGGCTCCTCCATGTACCTGCTCACTACTTCAACCGCATACATTATGTCAGGTCTGGTGAAAGTCAAGTACCTTAGACTCCCAACCAAACTCTTGAACATCGTTGGGTCCACAGCTTCTTCCTCCGAGTCCTTCCTCAACTTTGTTCCGGGATCAGCAGGAGTTGAGATAGCCTTGCTATTCTCCATCCTGAACTTCTTCAAGATTTCCTCTGCGTACTTCTTCTGTGAGATGATAATGCCATCTTCTTTCTGCTGCACCTCAACACCCAAGAAGTAGTTGAGTTCTCCCAAGTCAGTCATCTCGAACTCTTTCTTCATCACCCTCTTGAACTCCTCAAACATAGTTGGGTTGTTCCCGGTGAATATCATATCATCCACATATATGCATAGAAACACGATATCACCATTCTTCTCCACCTTCAGATACAGAGCATACTCGTACGGGCACTTCACATAGCCATGCTTCTGCAGGAAAGCATTTATCCTCCCATTCCAAGCTCTTGCTCCTTGCTCCAGGCCGTACAAGGCTTTGTCTAGCTTGCACACCTTCCTCTCCTGGCCTTTCACCACATACCCCGGAGGCTGCTCGATGTACACATCTTCCTCCAGGTAGCCATTCAAGTATGCTGACACTGCATCCATCTGCATGATAGTCCACCCATAGTGAGCTGCCAGTGCGATGATCAACCTGATGGTGTCAATCCTCGCCACTGGGGCATAGACCTCGTCATAGTCCACTCCTTGGACTTGCCTGTATCCCTTCACGACGAGTCTCTCCTTGTGCTTCTCCACAGCTCCATCCTTGTTCTTCTTCACCTTGTAGACCCACTTCACCCCGAGGGGTTTGTGGCCTGCGGGTGGATCAACCAGCTTCCAAGTTTCATTCTTCTTAATGGAAGCCATCTCAGCATCCATCGCCATCCTCCAAGATTTCTCCTTGGCTGCTTCATCATAGGAGTGCGGCTCGCAATCTGCCAACAAACAATATAAAGAAAAATTGTTAAGTGTTGGTGACATCTCCTCATAGATCTCCTCCATCCTTCTCATCCTAGGTTGAGGACGATCATCCTTGCTTCCACTAGTGCTTGCTCCACTAGAACTTCCTCCACTTGAGTTGGGAGTGCAAGCTCCCCCTGAATGTCCGCTAGGTGGTGATGGTGGCTCAGCCCAACCATCCTAAGCTCCTGCTTCATGACCACCTTCCTCCTCATCTTCAAAGAACATCCCCTTCTTGTTCCTTGTCTCCTCATCCCAGCTCCAGCAGCTGTCTTCTTCAAACACCACATCTCTCGAGACTATGGCCTTCTCCGTCATCGGGTTGTATAAATTGTAAGCCTTGCTCTCCGGAGCGTAGCCCACAAAGATGCACTTCTCGCTCCTATCATCGAGCTTCTTCCTTCTCTGGTCTGGGACGTGAGCATGAGCTACACACCCAAAGACCCTCAAGTGCTTCACACTTGGCTTACAGCCACTCCAAGCCTCGAATGGAGTCTTGAACTTCACACTCTTCGTGGGGCATCTGTTCAGTAGATACACCGCATACTGTACTGCTTCAGCCCAGAACATCTTCGGCAACCCTTTGCCCTTCACCATACTTCTTGCCATGTTCATGATGGTCAAGTTCTTTCTCTCCGCGACTCCGTTCTGCTGTGGTGAGTACGCCGCCGTTAACTGGTGTGAGATCCCATTCTCCTTGCAAAAGACATCAAACAGCCTCGAGGTGTACTCCCCACCCCGATCTGTCCTCAGCACCTTCAGTGGCTGACCACTCTCCGTCTCCGCCATCGCCTTGAACTCCTTGAACTTGTCAAGGGCCTCAGATTTTTCCTTCAGAAAATACACCCAACACTTCCGACTGAAGTCATCCGTGAAGGTGATGTAGTACTTGCTTCCGCCAACTGAGGTGGTCTCAAACGAACCTGCAATGTCCGAGTGAACCAGTTCAAGCTGTCTCCTTGCTCTCCGAGACTTCCCTCCTTCAAACGTCAACCTCTTCTGCTTCCCCTCCGTGCACGCCTCACAGACCTTCTCCGGAGGTGAGATCATAGGTAGATCCTCCACCATCCTGGAGTGGGATAACAGCTTCAAGCCTGTGAGGCCCAAGTGACCCATCCGATGGTGCCACAGCCATGCTTCCTCTTCTTCCTCCGTTCTCACGAGACATGCCGTCTCCTGAGTATCCATCTTCAATGTAAAGAGACGGTTCGCCGTCATCTTCACCTTCACCACTTCCTTCGCTTGATGGTTCTTCATCGCCAAAGACCCATCCTTCAACTGGACGCAGTAGCCTCTCTCCACCAACTGCCCAAGGCTTAAGATGTTAGTCTTCAAGCCTGACACATAGAACACGTCATTCAGGTGCACCTTCTCTCCATTCAACTTCGCAATCACCAGGCCCTTTCCTTCCAACGAGATCTTCGACGCATCCCCAAAGCTAACCTCACCCCCACTGGGTTCCAGGTTAGAGAACATCTCCCTATCTCCGCACATGTGGTTTCTTGCACCTGTGTCCAGGTACCACACTTCATTTCTACCTTCCTCCGCTCCTCGGTAGGTTAGGAACATCATCGGATCTCCAGCGCCAGTGTTGTTCCCATTATTCTTAGCCTCGACATAGTGGTTTGCCTCTTCTCTCTTTCTCGGAGCCCAGCAGTCATAGCTCATATGCCCGAACTTGTTACAGTTATAACATTGTATCTGGGACATATCACTTCGGCCTCTTCCACAGCCTCTTCCTCTTCCTTCTTGCCAACCTCCTTGAGGTCGCTCCGCCTCTTTCTGAAAGTTTTGGTTTCTACCTCCTCTTCTACCTCTGCCTCTACCTTGGTGACCTCGGCCACGCTGGCCGCCTCCTCTTCCTGAACTTTCCCCAAAGTTCAACTGGGTCTGGAGTGCTTTTCCCAAGCCACTCACTTCTTCATCGTCTTGCAACATCCTGTACTCATGAGCTTGCAAAGAGCCTACAAGCTCATCCACGACCATCTCAGTGAGGTCCTTCGACTCTTCAATTGCCACCACTATATGGCAGAACTTCTTCGACATAGATCTCAACAACTTCTCCATGAAGCTCATATCTTCGATCGTCTCCCCATTGCGCTTCATCTCATTTGTGAGCGTCCGCAGACGGGTCACATAGTCACCGACCTTCTCGGTGCTCTGTATCTTCGTCACTTCATATTCCGCACGTAGGGACTGCAGCTTGACCTTCTTAGCTTTGTCTACCCCTTGCATGGAGCGTTGCAACACCTCTCATGCCTCCTTGGAAGTCTTCGCATCTGAGATCTTCTCAAAGGTTGCTTCGTCAACCCCTTGATACAACAAGAACAAAGCCTTCTTGTCCGCCTTCCTTGCCTCTCTAAGTGTTGTCTTCTGGGCATTAGTCAACGTCGCCTCTGCTGCAGCAGTGCGCTCCTCATACTCATTCTCCACTACATCCCACAACTCCTTGGAGTCGAGTAGCACTCGCATCTGTATACTCCAATTCCCATAATTGGTCTTCGTCAGCTTGGGACTTGCCCCGGCATAGCTCCACCCGTCTCCATTGCTTCTACTCCTCAAACCTTCCGAGTCACCGCAAAGGTTTGCAACCTGGCTCTGATACCACTTGTTGGAAACGCTATGGGCACGAGACTACACTTGGCGAGACCTCTCCGACAAGCACGACACCTCGCGAACGCACCCTTCAATTCAGCGAGCACTCGACGTGCTTCTGCGAGCACTACCCACGCGAACACCCTCCGGCAAACACCTCACACGCCCGAACATTACCACTCTCTTTGTGCACTCTCCACGGCGAGCACGCACCCCACACTGCTCGGGAGATGTACCACCAGTCAACCGGCGAGCACCTCCAATCTCAACAACACGGCGAGCAGAACTTCTACTCCGGCGAGCTAGGGTGGCGAGAGCTCCAATGCGAGAACTTCCTGCGGGAGTGGCAGCTCCTCTCCTCCACTTCCAAAACTGTCGAGCTGGCAGCTGCTTCGGCGAACTGAAAAAACTACTTGGGCGAGATGGGGGGCTGGCGAGAGATAAAGGCGAGAATGGCAGGCGAGAGTAAATGCCGAGAGAAATAGAAGTGGCGATACTATTCCTACGGGAATATTAATTAGAGGCTTTTCTCTCTCTCACTTCCCTCTCTCTCTCTCTAAAATCTGCCGGAAAAACTTCAAAAGTTTTCTATTCACGGCTACTTTCAACTTTTACAAATGCAAGCCTATTTATAGGCAAAGAAAACAACATATTCTTCTCTCTCCGTATTAAATGCTCCTCTCTCTCTCCTCCTTTTAACTAAAACAAAACATATAAAATACAATAAAAGAAGTTGACCAAGTCAACAACTCAAAGCCAACAAGAGGGAGCTGCTCGTGTGGAGTTTTCGCCGTCGTATAGGAGGTAGCTGCTCGCGAGGGAGCTCGCCGGTGTGTAGGGAGCATCTCACCAACCAGTGGGGTACTCGCCGAGAAGAGTAGTGTGAGTGCACGCCGAGAGTAGTGGTGCTCGCCATAGAGGGTGTTCGCCGCGGGGTGTTCGCCGTGGAGTTTTGCTCACCGCGGAGAGTGCTCGGCGGAGAGGTGCTCGCATTAGAAGAGTAGTGAAGAAGTGAGCTCGCGTGCAGGTCTCGCTTCCAACAAAAACTTCCTTCATTTTTGCTTTTTTCCATCTTAGATCTATCTATTATGTGGTTTATCTATTGTGTGATACACAGGACAAATAATGGGCAATTCTACTGCATCAGTTAATGTGGAAATCTAATGGCAGGTTTAATTTGTAATGCAGGAAGATGTAGATATCATGAAGAAGCTGAACTCCGATGCCTACCGGTTCTCAATTTCATGGTCTCAGATTTTTCCGGGTAATGATTGATCCAAAAATTCCTTTTTATCAGAATTTGAGAACTTCCATTCTAGAAATATTTTTCTTTTTAAAATTATATTTGCCTCAAAACCAGTCAAATATTCCAGTAGCAGCGAAGACTCATCATCTGATGAAGTTAGTCAAACTAATTCTCAAAGTTTTGCAATGTGTTATATGTTTATAGTTTTGTGGTTGTTTATAAAAGAGTACATAATACATATAGTTGCATACATAAGTAGAAGAGATGGCTAATACATCATCATGTGTTTATCTATCCACCTCTATTTAGTGATACTTGAATTAGCAAATCAGTAGTCAGTTTAATGCATTTTGTGTTTTAAATGCATTATTTGATTTAAATGATGATGCTACTTTCAGGAAATAAAATCTACAGTTTCTGCTGAAATACTGCCGGCTGATGCAGTTAAGAATGGCTTTGTAGCTTTGAAAAAGAAAGATGACTCTAGTGTGATGAAGAGTAATGATGCCGGCTGCTGCAGTTTAGAATGGCTTTGTGATGAAGAAAAGATCAATCGATTAATGTCTTGACAAGTATTTTTCAAAATTGTCTCCATGTATTCAAGTAATGTTGCATCCTCTATTGTTAGTTCCTCTCAAATGACAATTGATTGGAGCACGCGAATGTTCAAAACGCAGTTGTTGGCAAGAAAGATACTCCAGCAACAAAAAAGGAGATACTCAAGACTCTTCTTGTGAAACTTCCGAAACTGATTCTGATGATGAGGTAAATGTCCTTTTACACTCTGAAATTTGCTTTTGAAGTTTTTGCAATGCTTAACTATAGTTCTTTGCTGGAGGTGGCAAGCTAAGGTATCATCAGTTAAAAAAGTAGCAACAAAGTTACAGTTGCTGCACCAACTAAGAAAGATGCATCAAGTGGAATCTCTGAGAGTGAGGTTAAGGGACTGTTTACATTTTGAAATATACTATTTAGATTTTGAAATATTTAAGGTTTGGTTTTGTATGCTGCTATGCAAAATCAATTCTTATGGATAATATGATTATCACTTGAATGTTGAATTTTTTGAAGTGGAGTGAAAGAAGTCTGGGCGATCTGAAAAGTTCAGATCGCAGAGGACCGCGCGGGTCGGGCAGAGACAGCACGTTCTGCGTTGTCTCCTATGTTGGCTAATCGATGTATTGGCTATGGCTCAAGCAGGATACTTCTTGTGAGTACGCGATCTCCCTTGTGCGGTCTGGTTGGGGCGGTTACTGTATCTCCCTTGGGGCCGGTGACGACATTCATCCTGTCTGCCTATAAATAGAGGTGCAGGGCCCGTCATTAACGACGAGAACTGTAAAAACTAGCGCTTGGGTTGATTTTGCCGGTCTCCGTTTGAGATCATGCGGTCAGGAAGTGTTTGATCGTTTGTTGTGTTCGCAGGTCAGCGGTCAGCAGTCAGTGGTTCTTCTTCCTTGGTGATTCTTTCCCAACTTTGAATAAACCAGTTCGTCAGCAGTCTCCGTCTGTTCGAACTGTGTTGTAGTTCTTGGGCTGTTCACAGCAAGCTCGGCGATCAGGCGACCTAGCGGTCAGGCGATCTAGAGTTGCGGTCATGCGACAGCTTTTGCAGTTTTGTTGTCTAGTTTGCGGGCAGCTTCTCTGATTATGCGACCTTGCGGTCAGGCGATCAAGAAGTGCGAACATGTTGGTTTTTTAGCAGCTCAATAAGTCAGCAGCTCGTGCGGTCTGAGGTGGCGGTCTGATAGATAACAGGTTGACTACCTGTGTTGTTCGCGCGGTCTCAGTGGTTGCCATGTGTTCTAACTGTTTCAACGGTCTCTCTTTGTTGTTGATCGTCAGTTGCTGTTTGTCTTTGTTTTCTCTTCTTGTATTCTAATAAATCATGTCTCGCCATGTATGTCTCGAATTGTGAAGGAGATAGATTAATACAAGATTCTTGTCTTTCTATTTTGCTGGTTACTTAACATGGAATGGTTGTAGTGTTTCTGCGTCTGGTTCCCCGCTTCTAAGAAGTTTTACTTTGGTATCTGAGCTGAAATTTATCACCAGATATCAGAGCTAGAAAATTTTAACATGGTATCAGAGGGACAGAAGGATGAGCAGTGATCAACCTTAGTATCTTGCTTGAGATTTCTGGAAGTTCAAGTTAACCAACGGTTATAGCAATGGAAGGAGGTAATGCAAGATATCTTGGTACTGAGCTCCTTATGCGGACTAATTTTAAGATGTGGAAGTCTTGCATGGAGAGCTATATTTCTTGGCGAGGATTTACGGGAGGTAGTCGGTGGAGAAGCGAGACAACCGGTGGTAGCTGCTGAAGGGAATGCTGAGCAGGTGAAGGCTGGAAGAGAACAAATGCTAAGACAGAGTTCACTCTCAAGCGTGTTATCATTCCTGAGCTCTTTGACCACATCATTGGATGTCGGTCAGCTGCTGAGATTTGGACAGCCTTGGTTAGCTTGTTCTATAAGAAGAATGTAGCGTTGGCTACAATTTCTTGAGAATGAGTTGGTGAAAGCAACTCAAGGAGACTTGTCTATCTCATCTTTCTTCCTGAAGATGAAGAACATTTGTGTTGAGATATCAGTATTTGACTCGGAAGAGCTTATCTCAGAAGCAAGGCTGAAGAGGCACATAATCTGCAGCTTGCAGAGGGAGTTTGTGGCCTTTGTTACTTCTGTGCAAGGCTGAGCAATCAACCATCGTTGCTGGAGCTGGAAACTTGATTGCTTCGCAGGAGAGCCTAGCTAAACAGATGGCAGGGATATCTGTCTCCGGGGGAGAAAGTGAGGTTCTTTATTCTAGTAAGGAGAAGAAATGGAACAAGAAGAAGTCACCTGGAGATGATGGTCAGTCTACTTCATATCAGCAGGAGAGGAGCTATGCTCCTAAGAATAATGGAATAAGAAGGAAGGGCCAAAGTGTTTCAGGTGCAATAAGCCTGATCACTTCAAAAGAGACTGCAGAATCATTCTTCAGCCAGGGCATGCTGCAGAAAAGGAGGAGGTTGGTTCCAATGCTGATTGTAGTTTGGGTGGAGGTGCCTTCATGACGGGCACTTGTGTTTGTGCTTTGGCTTCCATCAACTACGAAGATGATTGGATTATGGACTCAGGGTGTGGTCATTACCTCACCAGGGATGAGTCCAAGTTCTCTTCTCTACAGACATACTCAGGTAATGATGTAATTATTACAGCTGATGAAACTGTTCATGCAGTAGAGAAGGAGGGTGTCATTTCTTTAAGCAGTGATAGAGGTCCACTCACCTTAAGGAGTGTATATCATGTGTCGGGTATGAAGAAGAACCTCTTCTCCGTGACCAATGTTGTAGATGCAGGTTATCACGTTCTGTTCGACCCAACAGAAGTGAAGTTTCTCTAAACGTGTTAAGCGTGAAGGCTGAAGTCACTCATGTAGAAAGGAGGGTAAATGACTTGTTTGTGTTATCAACAAACTCCTATGTTGATAATATGAGAGATAACAACAACGCTGCTATCTGGCATGAGAGGTTGGGGCATGTTGGGATGGATAAGCTGAAGGCTATGGCGGGAAGAGGCCTGGTGAAAGACTTGCCTAGTCTTTCTCTTTTGGAGATGGTCATGTTTGTATTGGATGTCAGTTTGGTAAGACTCGTCGCCTTTCATTAGATAGGTTACAAACCAGATACAAAGCACCATTGGAGTGTATACATGGTGATTTTTTAGACCAACCGCAATTGCCAGTCTTGGACTGGTAGCAGATATATGTTGATCTTGATTGACGACTTCACTAGATATACATGGGTATACTTTCTGAAGGAGAAGTCTGAGGCGTTCGGGAAGTTTGTGGAGTTCAAGGAGCTTGTGGAGGGCTGTCTTGGTTTGCGGATCAAGAAGTTCGAAACTGACAATGGAGGGGAGTTCACCTCATATGAGTTCTTCAACTTCTGCAAGAAACATGACATCCGGAGGGAGCTCTCTTGTGCACATACTCCACAACAGAACAGAGTTGCAGAGCGAAAGATCTGTCATCTGATGGAAACCTGCAAGTGTTGGCTTCATGTTAAAAGCATTCTTAAGTCCTTCTGGGCAAAGGGAATGTCCTTGTACAGCCTACATCATCAATCGGATGCCTCTCAGTCCAATCAACATGAAGACTCCACATGAGTTGATGTTCAAGGAGAAGCCAAGCATGGACCACTTTCGAGTGTTCAGATTTACCTACTATGTGCATGTTCCAGATGCCCTTAGAACGAAGCTAGATGCACAAGTAAGGAAGCTAGTTTTCGTTGGTTATGATGACTGAAAGAAGGGTTGGAGATGCATAGATCCTGAAACACTGAGGTATGTAGTCTTAAGGGATGCGGTATTTGACGAGCTGACGCCCATACCAGGAGAAGCTGCTAAAGAAGTTCTGGTAGAGTTGCCTGTTTCACCAGGTGCTCTAGTTGTTTCTAGCTCGGGGACAAGTGGTTCAGGTTCTGGAAGTAGGGGGAGCGATGCTCCAAGTGTGCCCTAAAGGAGAGCTAGTCTAGAAGAAGCAGCAGTGGAGGTGGATCCGGGTAAAGCCCTGCGGAGGTCCAAGAGGACTATTATTCCACTAGCTCGATGTACGGGGGGAACTTGATGAACTTCGCCTCATGTTTCTTTGTTGTCCTCTTGGTCACGCCCGTGACCTAGGGCGTTGTACTGTTAATTTCTGCTCAAAATGTCCAAAAAACCTGAAAAATAGAAAATAAGCTTAAGTTAGTACACAAATATAAAAGAAACGATTTAATTAGGAAAATGCATATAATTTCACAAATTCATATTAATATTCCATCAAAACTATACTAAAGAATAGGTATAAAAACTACTCATCAATATTCAAGGGGATACTTACCCTCTTCATTAATCTTGGTCTCGACAAATTAATATCCACTCTGTGCAAAATCTATGAAGCTAAATTAACAAAGTTTGTGTCACATGTGCAATTTGAAGAGGATGGGACAATGAAAGGCAGTGTATATAGTTGTGACAGAAATTCGGAGAATAGCTGACATAATTCAAGGAACATTTGGTCTACCATCAAGAGACGCAAATACAGAGCTATCAGACAGTGAAATTAAAGAGGTGCTGAAAATCATGAGCTTTTCAAAGAAAAAGCCAATCTATCTGAAAAAGAATGACTTCTCTGAATAGTACAAATTCCTGGCAGACATTGTGGCAAAAGTAGTGTTGTGCAAGACTTCTGCACATAATACCATTCCTAAAAGCACAAGTGTATATCATGGGAGTGCTAGTTTTGGGTAAGAAAATTAATGGGGGAGATGTCTGAAGATGATCTTTCACAAGTATGCACAAAAGAAGAATACATACATGACAATGATGAGCCAGATCTTGAAGCAAAATTACCCCATATTGTGCACTTCAAAGGGAGTGTCCATACCTTCTAGTAAAAGACTCTCAATAGCTTTGTTCTCCAAGTAGACTAGATAAATCATTAAGCCTAGGTCCTAAAGAGAATCATCTCCTTCACCCTCTCCACAATATGATGATCCTTCAATCAACATTCCCAACCAAACTGTCCTATCAACTCAAATAACCACTTTTCTGCCCGCAATACCACCATCATCATCCATTCCTCTAGACTCAAACACAATCCAAGGACCTGAACCAGCTCCTCTACTCACTACAGATCTAACTTTATCTTATATCAGAATCCATTCACCAACCTTGCCAGCTTCTCCTCCTTTCAATCTTAATTCCATCATTCTCCAGGAAGTGTAGCTAACTACTGAATCTCTCACCACTCTAATGGGTGAGCATGTCAACAAGTTCCAAACCACATTTGCTCACATACAAACCCCAGATTGATGGGGTCATTGCCTCTGTGAGAAAGTTTGCAGTCAAGGTTTTCTTCCCGTCTGTGACCTGGTCTTTCTTAACCTCCCTTGCCCATGAGGTTAAGAGGGGGGAGATTTAGGAGGAAGATCAAAAAAATAGAGGACTACATTGCTTCACAAGGGCTAGATCATGATAAGACTACTGGAAATAAAGATGTTCTAAAGGAGCCTGATGTTTAAGTGGATCAATATCTGGTTCAACTAATGTTGCTGAACAGATCAATTCATCAGCTCAGGGGGAGCATGAAGTGCCTGAATATACTGTATTAAATATTTCTAAAGAGGCAGCTCAAGAGGATGCACTCATTTAGGGGGAGACTGAGGATACACTCAATTGCTGAAAAAGATGTTTCACCAGCTCAAGGGGAGCTACATGTAGATACTAGGAACAACCTCTAATGATTCATTATACTAGAAAGAGGAAGGATGTGAATGAGGAAAATTAAAAGGTATGTTGCCGAGAAGAGTTATTCAAAAGCTGAAGAGAATATGAAGGGGGACTTTAAATATTCTATTTGAAAGGCTAAGGACTAATTTATGGTTTAATCTTCACAAATTTCTTGATGAGATGATTTCCTCTATCTTGAAGTCACAAATTTTCAGTTACCTGCTCATACTTTGACTTTCTTTTTATAAAAATGTTGTATAATGATTTCTTTCCTTTTGCTTTATGCTGTAAAATCACTTTAAAAGTCTTGCAAAATTTGTTAAGTATGGGGAGAATGTTGAGAAAAATCCTATTGATTTAACTTACCAAACTATTTATAAGTGATTTTACATCCTAGAATAATTACTCATGTTGTATAGTGAGGGTAATTTGGTCATAGATATCTTAGGAAGGCAGTCAAGTCAAGGTCATGAGAAAGACATGCTGAAAAAGAGAATAAAATCAACCAACGCAAATTTGCGTCGGCTAGAAGTCGACGCATCATCGACTGGAAGTCGACGTGACTCTGACTGGCTGTCGACGCATTCTCTGAAGTAAAGTTGATGCCTCTACAAAACATAAGTTGACGCATACACCGACAAGTTATCGGTGTAACGTCGACTATTCAGTTAAGTCGACACAGTTTCAATCTGAAGCAAATCTCGACGCACCCTCTAACAGAACTCAACGTAGCGTTGACATATAGACATAATGAAAATTTCAGAGGCCTTCATTCATATTTATTGGAAGTCAATAACAATGGAAGTTATTTTGAATCATAGAGAGCTGAAACAAGGAAAGAGAATTCTAACAAACTTTCTGAATTATTTATGGAAGAAATTTGAAGAGGCCGATGGGATTACTGAAGACAAAGATAGAAAGATTATATTCTATTCCTTTTGAAGACAATTTCCAAAGGGGAAGAATTCGATATTCTCTAGAGATTGATATACCAAGATTTCTAATAGAGATAAAGTATAGACAAATAGAGAATACATAATCAAAATTGTCGACAACAACTCTTCTTCTCTTCTTCCTCTTCACTGTTGCAACAAGAAATTCCAAGAACAATCTAAAAGATAGTGGATCACAGAACTTATAATCCTTGCACCTTCTTCTCTACAAGGATTCATCTATTGAAAAGATCCAGTCCACTAGAGTGCCAAGAATCCTCAGAGAAATTTGTTGAAAGAGGATTCAAATCAGAAGACTTACTTCATCTTCTTCTCTACTCTAACTCTCCCTCATTTTCTGTCATTGAGTAAAGAGTTTTAAGAATCCCACTTCAAAGAATTCAGTTTGGTTTAAGATCTCTTTATCAAAATATCTGGTTGTTTGGTTCTAAGATTCTCCTTATCAAAAGCCTCAGTCATCGGTTCTAAGAGTCTCCTTATCAAAACACTCAGTAACTGGTTCTAAGAGTCTTCTTATCAAAGACTCAGACACTGGTTAGTGGGTTCCTACCAAAGTGGTAGAAGAGTGGAGTACCTAGA
Source organism: Dactylorhiza incarnata (assembly GCA_033032865.1). Classification (NCBI taxonomy): domain Eukaryota; kingdom Viridiplantae; phylum Streptophyta; class Magnoliopsida; order Asparagales; family Orchidaceae; genus Dactylorhiza; species Dactylorhiza incarnata. The sequence goes on from JAWHQI010000134.1 coordinate 6,705,699, forward strand.
TTTTGGGGAACCACTATAGTTCTTGTGTCTTCTGTGTGCTTTATTTTCTGTGTTGATTCTGTATCATTTCCTGCTCTATTTTCTGTTATGCAAAAATCAACTGTGGTTGTGTGATTGTGGATGCGAATCTGAGAAATATCTGAAGTAGTTTATAATTTGAGTAAACATTTTAAAATCGATATTCACCCCCTCTAAAGAAAACTCAGAGGAATAATTGTTCCTTCTTTCACATAGTCCAAAGGGCATTCGCTTAAAAGTGAAGGTGCTGGATGGACAAGTAAACGTTGTTTTATCCTGATCCTCAGAGTCAATTGTAATCTGATTGTACTCTGAGTAGCCATCAAGGAAACAATAGTAATCTTGTCACGCCAATCTTTCAAGCATTTGATCAATGAAGGGTAGATGGAAGTGGTCCTTACGTGTCTCTTCATTTAGCTTCCTGTAATCAATGCAAACTCTCCATCCAGTGAATATCCTAGTAGGTAAAAGTTCATTGCCCTCATTAGGAACTATTGTGATGCTTCCTTTCTTTGGTACTACCTAAACGGTTCTCACCCAATTAGTGTCACGGATTGGGTAGATAATTATGGCATCAAGAAGTTTTATGACTTCATCCTTCACCGCCTCTTGCATTCGGGGGTCAACAATTGCATATGTTTTCGAGCAATGAGGAGCGCCATTTCTTAGCCTACGACATGTTTGGAGTCGATTTGATAGGTGAGAAAATACCAATCCACTCGATAGTGAGATCTCAACGTCAAAATTTTGAAGATCAAATTGGTAGACATTCGTCATGTGATTAGAGGGGGTGGATAATTAAAAGCTAATTGGCCTCTAATTAAAGAAATTATGTTGGATGAATAAATGATTTATAATTTGCTTGAGAGGGAGGAGAAAACATGTAAATAGGAAATGAATGTTGGTTTTGAATTATTATTTTTTTAGATTAAAAATATATATATATATAGGCGCGTTTGGCACGGTGGCGACGGTCGTGAAGACGGTGATTATGAACTGTCGTTCGAGATGACGGCCGTCATAATCATTATCTTACCGAGCATGCAATCTATGAAGGTGGCTTTTTTGTCCCCAACTCACGGAAGCAAAAAAGTCAGGTCAAACGAAGCTTTATTTATTTACTTTTAAGAGTTAACTTGGAGGGTGTATTTGTGGAAAATAAATTGCATGAAAATAAATTACTATAGGTGGCATTTAGAAAATAAATTAATAAAAAATAAATACATACTTATGTCTAGAATTTAAATTAATCAAAGATTTATAAAGTTGCAAGAAAATATTATGGCATTTGGGAGGGCTTCCTGTGTTAATTTAGAATGTAGAGGCGCAGTGGTCTCATTTAGGCGAAATTTTTAGGCACAGGATCCAGAATCGTAGGATCTTAACTCGTGACGCACTCTCGACCTGACTGGTTATAGATCGTGTGATTCCCGGGTGAAATATTTAGGTGCGAGTAACGCACCATTCTCAAGGTGCGTAACTCGCACAGCCATCCGATTTGTGATCCTACGGCGAAGCATTTTTTGCCGAAAATACAGCCGTATTGAAATACGGACATATTTATTGAAATACGATCGCATTTCGATCAATCACAAATTTTTTGCATGAACCGATGGTCTGATGGCGCCTAATGCACGGTGATCGTAGGTTGGAGTAACGCTCGAAAATTTTTTTTGATTCCCGAATCAAGATCTAAAATCGGCGCCAAATCTACAAATTTCGGGTCACCTGAGATAAAAATATAATTCATCAAACACAAATAATGATTTCAACAAAATTATGCCCTTAATTTACAATCTTACACTCTTTTAAGAAAAAAAATGTTGCAAAAACTAAATCATCATTTTTTTACTAAAAATGAATATTTTTCGAATTAAAAGTAATTCTCAAATGCAAAATCATCAACATCATTTTATTTAAATAATAATTATTTATTATTATGATAACTGAAACGTTAAAACATTTAAAAATGAAAAATATATAATATATCATTTTGAGAAGGTGCGTGATGCAAAATAACCATCATCCTCTTCAAGCTCAGGCAACCACCGCAGCCTCATTTTGCACCTGTTATCATCGTGGGAAAGAAAAAAATATTTATTTAGCATTAAAATTAAAAACATAAAATAATTATTGCAATAAAAAAACATAATTTATTTGATATTACTAAACAAAAAGATGTTGATTTTGAAATTATTTGGTTTATAATGCAAGAGTACAAATTTTTTAAAAAAAAACTGGAGTCATAAATAATATAATAATAATAATAATAATCATAATCATAATTTGATATAGAAAGATTTAATTAAGTGAATTGTTATAGAATTCTCAATACGCGGATTACTTATCTAACCATTTATTTGAATTAAAAATTCTTTATCCGTAAACCAAATTGCTAACTAATAATTTAAAGATTAAAAAGTTACGAAAACTTAAAAAAATTTGTTCTTAGCGTAGTTATTCACGAACTTACAAATGAATTTTATTTAAATCGCTCTATTTATTTTAAGATTTTATGTGCCTATAATATTTAGTCTTTTATGCTAAAATTTCTACATAAATGTATATTCAATCATTGGATTAAGAAAGGAATGAAATTTTATGCATGCATTAATATGCGAATAACAAAAATATGTGTATAACAATTTGTGTTTTTTAGAACTGTGTATAGTAAAAATCTGTGAATAGACGATTTCAAGAGCATATAACAATTCTCTTTATATGTGCATATAATATTTAGTCTTTTATGCTAAAAATTTCTACATAAACGTATATTCAATCATTGTATCAAGAAAGGAATGAAATTTTATGCATGCATTGATCTGCGAATAACAAAAATATATGCGTATAATAATTTGTGTTTCTTAGAGCTGCGGATAGTAAAAATCTGTGAATAGACGATTTCAAGAGCATGTAACAATTCTCTTAATTAAATATGACAAAATGAACTCCATAATTCTAGCTATGAAATAAAGCCGAGGGTGAGAAAATAATACCACTCTTCCCATAATTAATTTTTAGGTTTCCCGGGGGGACATTAATTCATCATATTCACGTCCGGCGGGAGGGATGTATAAGTCGTTGACCCAGAAATGCTCGCAGTCGCACCATTCGATGCCGATGACGATGCAATTGAACAGGGTGACTTCGGGTAAGGTTTTCTTGCAATATCTCCACACATGGAAAAAGCAAGTCTCCCCGATGATGCAGTCCGGGAAACACCAGTCCCATTTGGGCCAGGTGATTGCGAGTTTCGCCGCTTCCGCCTGTCTAGGCGCACTCGAAATCATCGCGGCCGCCACCATGAGAAGGAGTGCGAAGGCCGTGGAGCTTGATCTGGCCATTTCTCCAATTTACTCAGCTTCGAGATAAGGCCGGATCGAGAAGACAGAGTAGCTTGTAGATCCCTTGTTTGGCATCTATTATATAGTAATTGGGGAGTTGGGTGGATTTATGGTAGTAAGCTGTTTTTTCTTTAATGTGTTTTAGGGTTTGGTAAAGAGGGGGAAGCGGTTTTATGAGAGTATTGATTTTTATTTCCCTCCTTTTTTAATGTCATTATGTTTTTTTCTTTTTCTTTTAAATGCAACCTATATCTTTAATCTTCCAAGAAGGTTAGGCTATATTTAACATATACAGAAATTATTATCAACATTATAAATGCTATTTAATTTAAAATTAATGACGCATTAATTGAATATAAATAAATACATGCTTAAGTATGAATTTTAAAAACAATAAAAGATTTATAAACTTCTTAGAAAATATTATGACGCTTGGGAGGGGTTGCTCGTGTTAACTAAGTAAAGTTTTTTTTAATATCAATTTAAAACCGTTATTATTCAATTTGACTTCGAATTAATCTCTATAGTAACATGTCTGTGCTGTGGAGACCGAAATTTTATTTATGGTATTATCAATTATCAACACAAAATTAGCTATCGGCACACCAAAAACCTAAAACATAGTGTATTTTTCCTCGCTAACTTCCTTTGGTCGCAACCCAAAACTCAAAACATACGGTATTTTTCCCAGCGCTGGAGAACAAGGACGCTTTCCCGGCGCCGGAGAGAACCTTTGCCATCTCGGTCCATTATAGCGCAGCAGCTCTGCTGTTGGTAGACGATGAGAAACTAAAGCTAAGCACTCCCCAAATTTCAGAACATTCACTTAGAGTCTGTTCATTTCACAGACAATGATATTGAAGTATTGACGTTGAGAATATGAAAGTCATTTCTGTTGTTCGTATCAACAATTGTAGAATGGAATTGTCTTTCTGGTGGAAAGTCGACGATATTCACCATAATATAAAAACTCATCAATCCAATGTCTATCTCCAGGGGAGGATATTAAAATCGCAAACTTCCGACTTTCTAAAATGAGAGCAATTTTTTCGACAAAAATGCGATAGTTTAGGCCAGTACGTGTTTTTTCCCCCGAACACTATTTTTTTTGGCCAAGACGCGGTTTTTTTTGCTAGGGGGCAAATTTTTTGCCCGAATGCGATTTTTTCCGGCCGGATGCGATTTTTCTGGCGAAATCGAATTTTTGGCCAGACGCAATATATTTTGCCCATACGCAATATTTTTCACCCGGACGTGTTTTTTCGACCAGGCGCGAATTTTTCGCTTGGGCGCGGTATTTTCCACCCGAGCGAGATTTTTTTCCCAGGCGCATTTTTTTCGCCCGAGCGCTTATTTTTTCGGCCATGCGCAATTTTTTAGAAAAAATTGTGCATGAGCGAAAAAAAACGTGTCGGGTGGAAAAAATCGCGCCCGAGCGAAAAAAAACGTGTCGGGTGGAAAAAATCGCGCCCGAGCGAAAATAACGCGCCCATGCAACACCCCCCCCCCCCCCCCACCCCCCCGGAGAAAAAAATGCGCCCGTGCAAAAAAAACAGCGCCCGGGCGAAAAGATCGTGCATGGGCGAAGAGACCCGCGCCCGGGCGAAGAGACCGCCGCCCGGCGAAGGAGACCGCGCCCGGGCGAAAAAAACACGCCCGGTTGAAAAAATGTGCCCGGGCGAAATAAACGCCGCCCCGGGAGAAATAAACACGTCCGGGCGAAAAAACCGCGCCCGGGAGAAAAAACCACGCCCTGATGCAGGCTACGCTCTCTGACACGGTCGCTACGAAACACACACGCGTTACCTCTCAATGCTCCCAATTTAATACGTTCGCACAAATTATTCGCAGCACACACGCTATGCAAATATTATTTTTCCCGATGCTAACGTACGGGTGAGCAACGCCGTTAGAGATCGAATAAGGGCTATGGGCCAATATACGATCAAACTAAATGGACCAATATGGGATCCGATCAAACGATGTTGTATCAAAGAGATCCACTGAAAAGTAATGATTCAGAATGGGTAGGATCTCTCCCAACAAAAAGAAAACGAGGAAGTCCAATCCTCACGAATTAAAATGAAATCAAGATGAACACGAACGATTGAAGAAACCACGAAAAAATCAACGTTGTCGAATCCAACACAAAAATTAATCCACCACAAGATCTATCAAGAGGGAATCACACAAAAGTTAGAGATTTTCGTTACCCCGCTTGAGATGAGATTTTCTCAAGCATATAACCGCTCAAATCGCTCTTCACCGATTCCACCGGATTCATGTCGGATGGAGGGAAACTCGTCCGCCTTCTTCGCTTCACGCCGGAGACGAGGTTTGCCGGAACCACGGGGGCCTTGCCTAGGCCGAAATCTTAAAGGGAGTGAGAGGGCTGTTTTGCATTCGTCAAGGGAGGAGGAGAGTTGTCGGCTATGGAGAGGAGAACAAGAGGGGGGCGGCTATGGAGAGGAGAACTCCAGGGGCGGCTATGGAGAGGAGAAAGCAAAGAGGGGGCTGCCTTGGTTTGGCCGAAATTTGCAAGGGAGGGGGAAAGAAATCATTAGAGAATAAGAGAGAATAAGGGAGGGGGGAGATTCCAACTTTGGATTCTTAATTTCAAATATTATTCATCATTCCAAATCCTTCTACAACATGGTCTTTTATAGGCTTACAACACTTATGGCTATATGTAGCCTAAATAAGAATAAAATATTACACTAGAATAAGAAACATTTAAACAAGATAAAACAATTAAAACATGATAATAATTAATCAATATTATAATTGAATATTTATAATTATTAATCAATTAAATATGATAATAGAATAATTATAATTATAATAGAATAATTATAAATATTAACCAATAATTATAATAGAATAATTATAATTATTAATTATTTATTCTTGCGCCTCGGACGGAGGTTGTAGCGGCTATTGCGTTAGAAATCATTGGTTGGAGAGACTCCATCATCCGTTCTTTGGTTGGAGAGACTCCATCATCCGTAAGCGCGCCGGTACCATCATCTTCATGTTGAGGGCCGTCGTCTCCATCAATCCTCCCCCTCTCAAAATAACTCATCACCGATGAGTTGGCTTTAGTGTACCGGTGCAGAAGAGGATCATCCCAAAAACCACCTCCGAATCATGTAGCCAAGAGTCATCAGAGGCGGACGATCACGCCACTTTATCCAACCCATTAGAATACTTAGTGGAAATAAACGGAAGGCAGATATTCAAGTGATGGAAAAACATATGGCGTTAAATCTGAAACATTGAAAATAAGGGATATACCCCAATCAGTAGATAACTCCAAAAGATATGCGTTTTCTCCTAATTTCCTTAAAATTCGTAAAGGGTCGGCTCGCCGATTCGCCAACTTTTTTATGGTGCCCGAAGGCATCCGTTCATGGGTGAGACGCACCAATACTAAATCATCAATATTAAAGTGAATGCTCTTCTATGTAAGTTAACATGAGATTGATAAGATGCATATTGTGTGCGTAACGCTTCAGTAATGTGTTTATGAAAATTGTGAACATGAGAGGCAAACTCTTGTGCAAAGTGACTTGACTTATAGGATGAGGTAACAGAATCAAGTCAAGTGGCACAGGTGCCTTATAACCGTGCACTAGTTTGGTGCCCATACGATTTCAAAGGGTCTTCCAAAAATAACTATTAAATTTTGTACCCCTATCAATTACTATTGTCTTGGGGACGCCCCGATGTCCAATAACCTCTTCAAAATATAATTTGGCGATTTTAGAAAACCGGTCTACCGCTACCCTAATGGAATCATGACGCCTAATGGTAATTGAGAGACCCAAAATAAATTTCACTCTAACATCTTCCCATGGAATAGAAGGAATCGGGAGTGTGGTAGATAGGGCCCGCATTCGTCTTATTACCCTTAAATAGTTGGCACACAATACCTCTTCCCACAAATTTGTTAACCGTTGGCTTATGGCAGGGCCAATGGAACTTGTCCCCCACGAACGTAATGGTTTTATCACTACCAAAAGGACCACCAACATTGCTGCAAAGCAACTCCCAAACGATGACAGAGCGTGGGGAAGGTCGAGGGATACATAGCTTTCAATGATTAAATAAATAACCGTCACAGACATAATAAGCGGAGATGGTAGTGGGAGAGTCGCCTTGAGCGGAATAATCTATTTCCTTGACATCTGGACAATGGATATGTTCATCCGTAATCTTTTCGACCCCAACGACCTTCACTTCTAGTGTGGACAATAATATGGAGACACGAATAAGGTCGTTCGAAATTAGATTTTGCAATTCAGGATGGGCGG